>BTPG01000005.1:174883577-175361077 GCA_036245525.1 Semisulcospira habei | reverse complement strand
ATCGCCTCCCCAGATCGCACCACACCCTCACACCCATCAGAAGAAACTATCAGTACCCACCTACCCCAGTAGCAAAACGTCTTCCGGCCCACGTCGGCTGCAGTGGGCCCGTGCACAGCCGTGCGTGGGCCCATTGCGGCCATCGTTGGCACAAGGACCTTTCCTTACTGGGTATGGCCATGAAGGCCGCATGATCACCTCAACTTCGTTGTGCTCCCATCGCTGGCCAAAAGAGCACGTCCTCAGCTGCCAACCGCGCCATCTATTACCGTGGGATTAGCGGGCTTTGCTTTTTCCAATCCCTGCCAGCGATATGGCGGTCGCTTGCAAGGATGGCGAGATTTGAAGCAGGGTCCTTGTTAACATACAGTTGTGGGGCCAGTGAAATTAGCTGTCCCTTGATGGATGGGGGATGTCCGTTCATGACAGTCGCCACGACCCAGTCGCGAGCTAAATTGGCTACGATTTTGCCTGCATGCCGAACAGAGAAACAGGGCAAATTGGACCTAGCAAGCAAGAGGCAATTGTTCTTATCAACCACTTGGGTTGTATAAGATTCATTTTTAAAAGTCTATACCTCTCGCAGATGGACAATAAAGAACGATTTACTCGCACGCTTTTCTCGACCATGTGTTAGAAGGCTGTCACGTGAGGTGATAAAGGTTGCGCAGTCTCTGCAGCACTTTTGACTATTGTTGCAATCACAAAAAGCAATCAGCCACTGAGTCGGGGTAAAGGTAAGAGCGACCTACATTTGGCACTTGTACCACTATGAAGAGAAAAATATATATATATCGATTCCGAGGTCAAAACCTTTTTCAAAAACCGTATAAGTAAATGAAATGATGTCTGACCCCCTCACCCCTAAAATAAATAAATAAATAAATAAATAAATAAATAAATAAAAATAAAAATAATATTTAATAATAATAATAATAATAATAATAATAATAATAATAATAATAATAATAATAATAATAATAATAATAATAATAATAAAATCATTTGTGCTGATTTCGACGGATAAAATGCTCGCTAAAGCTTGCATTTTATCGGTCGAGCTTAGCACTCTGGATGTCAGGCTAATTTAGTCTCTACTTAAATATGTCCATTTCTCGATGTGGTATCTTTAGGGTGAATGGGTTAACACAGACAAAGAGAGCGAAAATGGTCCTGTTACGAAATCTGAGAGAATTGTGCACACAAATCAGGTGGAAACCCGTCTAGGCAGATCCGTCTGAGCCCCACTGACACAGGTAACAAATGTCATTTGCGTCACGCGTTTCGAAAACTGTGTGCTACATAGAAACTGATGAAACCAATACTAGTTTTCAGTACTGACTTACAGAGCCGTTCACGCTTCATACATCGAGAACATCAGTCATTAATGTTTCAATGATAAACCCTGTGGCTGTCAGTAGCGGTTTTTGTCCTGAGGGAATCACCGCGACAAAATCTGTTACTGACAGCCTGTTACGTGGTAGTCGTTGTAGTATGATACAATCACTCCAGACGCACGCACGTAGGGTTCTTGTAAAGAAACTTCACTCAGTGCAACTGGTCACACGTGGCACAATTGATTGATTGATTGTACATTGCTTAACGTCCCGACAGCAACAAGACTTTCTCAGGACGTGCCTGCACTGCTTGTGAAAAAAACCTAAACAGAACACTGAATGTATGTCGCCAGCCGGTCCAATACATTAAATAAACCTAACACATGGGGCCTAAATAAAGCTAAGACCATTTAGCAACACACACCCAATATCAAGAGCTACATGCAGTACAGACAGTAGGGAGAGTTTTTAAAAGGCAAATACAGGTGAAAGGACAAAGGGTAGATAGAAACACATGCCCCAGAATAGAGAGGAAAACCCACCCTGTGGGGCTCACCAGGGTGACCCTGGGAACTAAAAAGTAGTTAACCCCACCCAAGTCCCCCAGGGCAGACCCGGGTGGGATACGTGGCACAAGGTTGTAGACCACACTGGAGTAACAGTTCCAACAATATTTTATTGCAGCGATGCAATCCCCGCACAATGCATCCACAAATACACCAACACTGATACACTGTCTCCTCTACAATGCATCAACACTTTTGACACACTCTCATACTATGTACATACATACTTCCTAACACGGTCTTTTATATTATTACAGATTTCCAGAATAATCCTGCAAATTCACACAACACAACCAATCAGAAAAGAAAACGAAACCAAAACTCAATAATATTCATTAAAAAGAACGCTCTAGAAACAACCACAGCTTTCGACCAACATCCAGGCGCACTCGATACAATGTTACGAAATGTTCCCAATAACTCGGACGTCATATTTGAGGTCACTAGAATAATCGCGCCGTTTCGAGAACGTTCTAGATCAAACGAGCAACAATGTAACGAAAAGACGCGTCATTTTAGCTAAACAACAGTAATCGATTGCAATTCTCCAGGAGAAAGAAAATGAATCCTACTAAAAACGTACGCAATTCTTATCCAAAATAACTCAAATAAATATCGAATCTTTCCTATGATTAACACACTCACACTCTCAAATGAATAACACAACCACAAACGTAACACAGCCAAAGGGTTGATGCATAAATCCACAAAATAAAAAAACATTAGAAAACTATGAACGTGCACGGTGGCAGATTCTGAATCATACCAGTCAAATTATAGACTCCTCGCTTATAATTACCACCATTTTCTTCACGTGTGTCTTATTTGCCGGGGGCCTCGTTACAGTTCTACATTTATCCCAGACAGATCCTCAATGTGGGGCCACACCTGGGCTCAGCTGCATGAGTGAGTTTAGTCCTTCGCCAGCCACTAAGCAAGATGCTCCGCTATAGCTTGCTTAGTGGCTGGCGCAGGACTAAGCTCACCCAAGCAACAAGCCCTAAGGATGAGTTGAACCAGCAAGAAAAGGTATACATTCTCATCAGCCCCTGCGGCATCTATACCGCTTGCATTCGGATTTCGCTGGCTGATGGACTGCACGCTGTAAAAAACATTCATTAAGGACAAGCGATGCGGCAGTCCCAAAACGTTCAAGCAATTTGTATCCTCAGACCTTGTTTCTTGCCCCTAGGCCCATAAACGCTCTCGACATTTGCAAATGGCCAAATGTTTTTTTGTGCCATGCAAACGACAGCAGTGTGGTTTAAATGGACCCTAGGTTTCCAATTCAGCTGAAGTCTGCAAAAAGCAACGTTTGTGGTCTTGTTTCATTTTTGGGGCTGCATTTTTTTTCAGGTGGATCGGTATTTTCAAATGCATTATCTGCAAACGACTATAAATCATGATGATGGACTTCTGAAAATTTGTATAAAACATTCTGCAGTACATGAATTCAAAAAGTTGATTCACTACATGTAATAGACTCATAAGATGACTAGTAAAGGTATTTGAAATCGTGTGGCTAAACATTCACGCTGCAACATATTAGCTCATAATCGGTAACGGCATTTTCAAATACATGATCTACAAATGACCACAAGTCAAACATCATGATAGATTCTGTGGTATATGTATGAACATACTGATCCACTGTCGATAAAAGACTTATGAAATGACTAATAAAGGTATTTGAATCGTGTGGCTAAATATTCAGACTGCATCATAGTAACTCATAATCAGCTATCAAACAAATTGCAAAGTTATGCGAATAGCCAAAATGTCCCATAAATCTAATAAAGATAAAATTGCGAAAGAGGATCAATAATGATTGGGCGTTACCCAGTGATCAAAATGTCATCAGACCGACGTTGACCGCTTTAGGCCTGCGCACGACAGTGCGCAGGCCAAAAGCGGCCAACGTCGGCCAGATGGCATTTTGCGTACTGGGCAGACGGAGGCATTATAGAGACATTAAGGCAAATTGGCTGGGAAGAGCTTCTACGGCACGATCTGGACTCCGCTTTCACATGTAGCGTGCGCTGGCATCATCTTCAGTGATCCATTTTTTCCCGAAGACGTTTTGAAACACACGACATAGCAGTATAGTATGTCCTTATTATGCAATCTTGCACAAATAGGAACCCTGTGTTGTTTGCATGTGCTGGTAAAAACTTCGCGTAATGCGATAATCGCATGTTTGTCCTGGCTTTTAATCCAGTGTTTTTGTCAAAACACGTGCAATTATGACCTACTTCTGAGTTTCCGGAAATCGTCTATTGTCACACACACGCAGTTTTCGCTCTAAACGTCGCAGTTCTTGTTCCACGCGTGTGTCCAAAGACGATGGACTTGGTCGTTACATGCGACAAGCAAATCCATTTATTACCATCATTAACACCCACCACCCGCCCCCTCACCGGCAGTGGACGCAAAATGTCGTTAAAAGCACGGCTAATTCAAGAACGAATAATCCGATCCATCAGTCCAAGAAACACGGACATGAATAATGGTCAGCAAGACGCACAGAGCCTAGAGTCGTCGAATCTCTTGACCGCCGGGAAAAAGTGAACACAATTCAACCGCAAGAGGCATAAATCCTCATAATCCCCTGCAGCTGCGGGGGATCATGAAGATTTATGTCTCTTGCTAACACCACTTTCAGTACATGTTCCTGGGACGGCTTTAACACGTTGGGCTTTAAACAGGGTCTGCGTCAACCGGCATGTAAACAGTTTAATCCCCGTCGTCGAGATTAGGCAAATTTGAGAGTTGGCGTCAAGAAAAAAGTTGCTTTTTCTGGAAACAGATAAGACATGATAGTTCATGGGTGGTGCCAGAATAGCTTCGCACTGTTTTAGTTCAAGGGTAGTGCGGGAATAGAAAATATATATATCGACCGTGGTGTAGTTCAAGGGTGGTGCCAGAGAAGCCTGGCTCCTAAAGGCGCCAGGCTACTCTGGCACCACCCTTGAACTACACTACGGTCGATATATATTTTGTTATATTAAGTCAGGACTAAACAGGTGAAAATGTTGTTTGTTTGTGGCCCGTGAAAAAGAGTGAATCCCAATACGCCTACATAAATTACCCATCGCGTCACTAACCTAAATGTAATATATTCTTTTGATATGACACACAGCAGTATGGTCCAGTCTAGGACTGTATCACGATACGAAGATGACACGCAACCCCGTCAGCAAGCAAACACGTTTTACAGCGAAACAGTTCCAGGTGCACGAGTCAAAGAACTCCACAGAGTCCTATAGCCTTCAGAGGGACTTTGACAATCTGTCCCTTCCAATAAAACAATGACAATCTGTCTCTTCGAATAAATACAGTCAGACGTAGGTCTCTGTCCATTGTAGGCGTAAAACAATCTCCATAAGCCTCTGTGGCTTGCACGGGAAAAGGACATTAATTATTTCTAACCATTGCTCTAAATGTAAAATGTTTTAGACAAAATCCAGCAGTACATACAGGCGGCGGTTCTGTCGATGTTGGGCAGAACCAGCAGTGCTCCCTGATCCGCGGTGACGGGGGTTTCTGCATGTGATTAATGACTGCAGCTGTGCACCTCATGTAACACTATATTGCTTTTTGTTGGGTGATATCTTTACCGGGCAAGCCGCCGTTCGATTAACTCATTCAGCCCGACGCACGTATTTCCCAAATTTGGGAGGCGTCATCTGACGACTATGCACCTGTTGCAGAAGATGGATAGACCTTGATAATTCAAGGGTAGTGCCAGATTTGCTTGGCGCCGACAGGATCCCTCTCCTGCTGTAGTGCGTCAGGGCTGAATGGATTAATGGCTGCATTCCGTAGCTTTTCGCCTCCCAGTAATGTTGAAAATCTGTCTACACGAGACGAGTTATGATGCTGCTATTACAGAGGCGAGTATCACATGTACTATCTTACAGCTGTGTAAATAAACACCATATTGCTCTTTGACTGTCGATAGAGTTTTTTGTCGCGATGATTCCTGCACAAAAAGGGGGGGGGGGCGGAATCCCCGCCCCCCCCCCCTCCGCCCCCCCCCCCCCCACACACACACACACACAGAGATCCACCCCTGGGTGATACTGACATCTCACTCGAGTGGTTTTAAAACCTACTTCTGCAAAGGCCCATATTTGTTTCAAACCCTTTTTCTTTGACATCGCTTCGGGATTTGATTGCTAAAATTCGCCGATACAACGGGTTATCAATGTTGTCTCGCCTCAACTAAGACTTTTCTATCCTGCTGTTCACAATACATATGAGAATACACACGTACCAGAGCTTTTCTAGTACCATATGAACGTAACGGAAGGAACTCTCCTGCATACACGTTAGAAGAAGAGCAGAAAAGACGTTCATTTCACGAATTTCAAACTTCATAATTCAATTTAGCCCGTTTGTCCATCATTATTGTAAGACATGTTAACCCTTTTGGTTAAGAACATTTACAAAGGTGATTTTGTGAACGATGAACCCTTCACTGCCTGGAGTATGTCGCTTTAAGGGTAGTGCCAGATTAGCCGGAATAGGTCGCTTTAGTAGTAGTTGGCCAGATTAGCCGGAATAGGTCTCTTTAAGGGTAGTGCCAGATTAGCCTGGCGCCGCGATGGCAACACCCCTGGTGTGCTGTAGTACAACAGTCTTCGATTAATGGGAGCTGTATGGTGCGTGGTTGTCAATTTGTAACAGCCCGCAGCTATTAGTATTTTTTGGATGAGACTGTTCCATATTGGGCCACGATAATCAGCCGATCATGAAAACCCCTCGGGCTGTCGGGCAAATCATGTAAAACGTCGCCGTCGCCGATTCCACTAAGCTGCACACGGTAGGGCAATAACTGTCCGTACGCCGTGTTAGACTAGTGCGCCTCCAATCTCCAGCTAAGCGCCCGAGTACCTAACCCCATCACTCCCGGGAAAACGTTAACACAATCCGACTGCGAGAGGCATAGATCCTCATGAGCCCCCGCAGTCGCGGGGGCTCACGAGGATCTAAGCCTCTTGCTGACACCACTTTGTAGCCATGTTTCTTGGACGGCTGGGGCTCTTTGGTGTTCAATTAGCAATGATTTCACAACAAAATCTGCCTCAGATGGCAGTGAAGGGGTTAAGCAGTACAGCTGGAACATGAACGGTCTACTTTTCGCAGTTGGCGGTCGACAGAAAAGAGATTAGGCTCATCTGTTTGCAAGGTCCAGTCGACACAACATTAACTCATTCAGTCCCGACGCACCACAGCAACATACAGATTGACCATAATAGTTCAAGGGTGGTGCCAGGATAGCTTGGCGCCCATAGGCGCCAAGCTATTCTGGCTATAGCCTTGAACTATGATGGTCTTGTTAATTGTAATGCAGTCCTCGGAGGACAAGTCCAAAATGTGGGTATATTGTACCTGGGACACAATGGGTTAAGCTCGTTTCCGGGTAAAAACATACATGTATAAGAGATGAGCAACAACAAAAATAAAACCAACAACAAAAAAAACAAACAAGATGGGATGAACCACAACCCACAAAGTCCCTTCTATATGAGAGCTGTCCTCGCTGTCAATGGTCTCTACCTTTTGTCTTTGACCTGATTCTGATGTTAAATTATCTCCTATTGAAAAAGTCTCACAGATCTGCCAATGGGTCAGTGAGTTCTTTAAGGGGCGCAGTACATACATTGATTTGTCAAACATCATTTGTCACGACGACAGTTTTAGTTTTTACGTAATTTTATATTTTACGTGCTATGAGCTTCACTTTCGCTTCATAGGCTTGAGAAAATGGTGACAAAACTAGATCTTCACGGTTTTCAGTCTTGCTATAATTTGTGTGAAAGCAGGTTGACTTTACCTAGCTACATGATATACTAAGTACACGGGTCACCTGCATGCTCTTCTGAAAGCGCGTCGATGTGTGTGTGTGTGTGTGTGTGGGTGTGTGTGTGTGTGTGTGTGTGTGTGTGTGTGTGTGTGTGTGTGTGTGTGTGTGTGTGTATTAGTGCGTGCGTACGCGCGGTCCAAATATCTCCAAGAGGATTTATTACTCCTGGAGATGCGCGTAAGTTTGTGTGTGTGTGTGTGTGTGAGAGAGAGAGAGAGAGAGAGAGAGAGAGAGAGAGAGAGAGAGAGAGAGAGAGAGAGAGAGAGAGAGAGAGAGAGAGAGAGAATGAGCCGCGCGCGAGAGAGAGAATGACGTCATATTTAGAGTATTATGTCAGTGTCTGCGTGGTGACGGAGTTGCCTCTTTTTTTTTACGTCACCGCCAATGTCTGACTTTCTCTAGAAGTAAAGGATTTTTAGTGTTTTAATTCTTTTCTGAAAAGAATTAATTTTTACTAAGCTGGCTAACAAACTCATCTATTGTCTTTCTCCAAACTAGCTATATGGAAAAGTTCAAGTAAATATGACAAAAATTACGGACTCTAATCTGGGCCAAAGGACTTCCTATAAACGGTTGTTTATGTCTTCAATGAGACATTCAATTACAATATGCTCGGAGGCTTTCAACGCCACCCACTTAAGAAAGTATTTCGCCACATTTCAGCTTGTGTGTACAGAAATGTCGGAGATTCTCTTGTTTACATACATACGCACACACACACATACATACACACGCACATACATACATACGCACATACGGCGCTTCGCGCCAAACGTACGCTCAGCAACGAGGTTAGCGTAACTAGACATGACGTAATTTTTATCTTGTTACTTCAATTGTTAGAGGTTTAGCCTGCCTTCCTTTGACATCATGAACATGCTATTAAATTCGCCCCACCTCGACCCGTCCTGAGAAGTCCTTTCTAAATATAGAAGGGACGTAAAAACCCATTTCACAACGTCGTTTCCACTGCACATACGATCTCAAAGAAAAAGAGTTTGAAACACGTTTCTTACACTCCCTTCGCAGGATTAGGTTTTAAAACCGCTCGAGTGAGATGTCAGACAACGAAAACAAAACGAAAAAAAATCCGCAATGTCGTTTTCACTGCAAAGGCGATGTCAAAGCAAAAAAAATTCGTAACAAATATGGGCCTTTGCAGAAGTAGGTTTTAAAAACCACTTGAGTGAGATATCAGTATCACCCAGGGGCGGATCTGTGGGGGGCGGGGTCCTAGGGGTTCCAACCCCCCCCCCCCTTTTTGTGTCAGGTTGAAGGTCCCCCTCGAGGTAACTGATCCGCCTCTGTCACCTACACATCGAGGTAAGAACCTGTCTATATCGTCATCAGACTCATGTGGGGTCTAAACTCCGTGAGTTTGGCGTTTTGGCGTAACACCGCATCAACGTAGGCTATTGAACACAATTTATTGATGAAATCCCTTAGATTGAAGACATTCCCGTCAGTCCACGTCACATTTCAACTCAGCACACAATTTCCCACACTTACATAATTATGAACGCGTCCTCTAAAAACTAATGATTACGCACTGGTCCAAGAGCCCGGGTCAACCACGATCGATTGAGGATCATGTAGTGCCGGATGAGCTTGGAGATGCACGTGTCAAGCTGAAGGAGATGCATGGGACAAGGGTAGTGCCTGTTTAGCATGACGCCTCTCAGGCGCCAAGCTATCAGGCACTACCCTTTACGTGTCGTCCTCTGTGAACGCAACCGGCTATAGGTCGCGAGGAGAAACCACAGCACGTATTGGAGACGGATTAGAATGCTGGGCGCGCTCGTCAGCTTACCGACCATTGATTTTCGGAGTAGCTAGCCAGGACCTGAAACAACTAGAGCACATAACGAACATTTCTATAGCAACAGAACAGAAAAATGTGGCGGACTTGTTTTTTCATCAGAGCGTAAGTCAGTATACGCATTTATTAACTCATTCAGCCCGGCGCCCGTATTTCCCAAATTTGGGAGGGCGTCATCTAACGACTATGCACCAGTTGCAGGCGATAGATCGATCATGATAATTCAAGGGCAGTGCCACATTAGTTTGGCGCCGACAGTCGCCAAGCTAATCTGACACTAAAATTGAATTACTGATCATGTTCGACCCATCTCCTGCTGTAATGCGTCAGGGCTGAATGGGTTAACTCAGTTTTCTAATGACGCAATTTTGCAATTACTTTCAACATCCACGTCAATGCTCACTGATTGCGGAGAAAGAGAAAAAGAGAGAGGTCAACAAAAGGACAGAAAGGTAATTATCTATTCTTTTTAAGTCCCTTCTATTTATAGAAGGGGCTTTTTAAGACGGCCGGGTCGCCGCGTGGGGCGAATTTAATAGCATGTCCATGATGTCAAAGGCGGGCAGGCTAAACCTCTAACAATTAAAGTAACAAGATAAAAATTACGTCATGTCTAGTTACGCTAACCTCGCTGCTGAACGTACATTTGGCGCGAAGCGCCGTATGTGTGTATGTATGTATGTATGTATCATTATGTATGTATGTATGTATGTATGTATGTATGTATGTATGTATGTATGTATGTATGTATGTATGAATGAATGAATGAATCAACTTTATTGTTCCAAATACATGTTGCCAGGTACAGGAAAATTTGTTTCGCCACCTCAGGTGCAACTCGCAATCACCCAAACTCACACAACAGTTCACACACAACACTGAAATGGACAATGGCTCGGGACGCGTGAAGCCCGTCGCCAAGGCGTCTCATGGCCGGCGCCAACGGCCCCAACCCGACCCGAACCTCCCTAGCACAAAGCAAACAAAGGGCAGCCCTATCATAGTATCTCTTAAACACTACGTAATATAATGTTTTTAAACTTTCTGCTTGGCTGATACTAGTTACACAAATCAGAAATACGCATCAACAAAACAAAAAGACGAATTATACTTTCACAGTTGCTACCTGGGGGCCCGTCGCTATAAGAACAGCGCCGGCTATTAGACAGTCGCTCCGGCATAAACATGTATGTATGTATGTATGTGTGTGCGTATGTATGTAAACAAGAGACTCTCCGATATTTCTGTACACACAAGCTTGAAACTTGGCGAAATACTTTATTAAGTGGGTGGCTAAGAGAGACTCCTAGCATATTGTAATTGAATGTCTCATTGAAGACATAAACAACCGTTTATAGGAAGTTAGAGTCCGTAATTTTTATCATATTTACTTGAACTTTTGCATATAGCTAGTTTAGAGAAAGACATTGGATGAGTTCGTTAGCCATATATGTAACCTTTCAACTTCTTTAGCAAAAATTAATTATTTCAGAAAATAATTAAAACAGTAAAAAAAAACTTGACTTTTAGAGAAAGTCAGACAGTGCCGGTGACGTAAAAAAGAAACAACTCCGTCACCACGCAGACATATGACGTAATTCTCTCTCTCTCTCTCTCTCTCTCTCTCTCTCTCTAAGGCAAGATGAAAACGGTCTGCGCACCTATCTTTATCCTGGAAATAAGTTTCATTCATTTCTCTCTCTCTCTCTCTCTCTCTCTCTCTCTCTCTCTCTCTCTCTCTCTCTCTCTCTCTCTCTCTCTCTCTCTCTCTCATACATATGCATGCATCTCAAGAGGCATAGATCCTCATGTGCCCGGATGGCACATAAACATATATGCCTCTTGAGGATGTTTGAAGCGCGCGCATGCACTCACGCACACGCACACGCATACACACACATCGACGCGCTTTCAGAAGAGCATGCAGGTGTACTTAGTATAGCATGTAGCTAGGTAAAGTCAACCTGATTTCACACAAATTATAGCAAGACTGAAATTGTACCGTGATGACAAACCAATGACACATATGCGCGCATCTCCAAGAGGCATAGATCCTCCAGTGCCCGGAGGGTGAATGAACATCTATGCCTCTTGAGGATGTTTGCAGGACGCATGCACTCACGCACACGCACGCGCATACAAACACATCGACGCGCTTTGAGAAGAAAATGCAGGTGTACTTAGTATAGCATGTAGCTAGGTAAAGTCAACCTGATTTCACACAAATTATAGCAAGACTGAAATTGTACCGTGAAATTCTAGTTTTGTCACCATTTTCCCAAGTCTTGAAGCGAAAGCGAATCTCATATCACGTTAAATATAAAATTACGTAAAAACAACAAAAAATACGTCGTGACTGACAAATGACGTTTGACGTTTGACACTGCGCGCGCCCCTTATAGAGTTCACTATGACGCATTGGCACATCTGCAAGGCTTTTTCAAAAGGAGATATTTCAACATCAGAATCAAGTCAAAGACAAAAGGTAGAGACCCTTGACAGCGAAGACAGCTCTCATATAGTAAAGACTTTGTGGGTTATGGTTCACCCCATCTTGTTTAAATTTTGTCGCTGTGCGCCGGCAGCTCGGTACCGATGATAGGTTTAAAAGCGTGGCCGGGCATATTGGTACCCTTCGAGAACCTTTGGAAAAGACAATAATGTAAACTGCAAGCGACAACGAGAGAGAGAGAGAGAGAGAGAGAGAGAGAGAGAGAGAGAGAGAGAGAGAGAGAGAGAGAGAGAGAGAGAGAGAGAGAGAGAGAGAGAGAGAGAGAGAGAGATGAAATGAAATGAAATGAAATGAAACTTTATTTCTCAACGGATAAAGTAATTAGCACGTGTGCCATAGAGATAGAGAGAGAGAGAGAGAGAGAGAGAGAGAGAGAGAGAGAGAGAGAGAGAGAGAGAGAGAGAGAGAGAGAGAGAGAGAGAGAGAGAGAGAGAGAGAAATTAAATGAAATGAAATGAAATGAAACTTTATTTTCCAAGGATAAAAGAATAGGTGCGCAGACCTGTTTTCATTCACACACTACAAAACAAAATAACGTACATAAATCACTCTCTTACCCACACACACACGCACGTACGCCCGTGTGCAATTGCCGCGTGTACAGATTTGTGCCAGGTTAACGTGTAGCCTACAGGCGCCAAGCCAAGCCTGCACAACCCTCTACACACACACACACACACACACACACACACACACACACACACACACACACACACACCAGTTTGTTATATATCACGTACACATACATTGCTACCACTTAAAAGTATACTACAGCAAATGTAAAGAGCATAACGGTTTTTGTACATGGAACCGCTATTGTTCTCATCATGAAAATCAACACGACTCGCTCCAACAAACACACATAACACACACACACACACACACACACACACACACACACACACACACACACACGCGCGCGACGCGCGCGCGCGCGCACGCGCGCTCGTGCGCAAGCACGTACAGATGAGAGACAGACAGACAGACAGACAGAGACAGAGAGACAGAGAGAGGGGGGATTGGGAGGAGGGGGAGAGAGAGAGAGACAGAGGTAGAAAGGGAGTCATATCATCATCAATTATGACGCTGCTGACGACGACGAAGATAATCACTACGGTGACGAAGTCAGTTGAGGGTGATGTTAAAGCTGGTAATGATGATGAAATGAGTTGTCATTTTACAAATTGCATAACTGACTCACAGAAACAGCCTTATTTGTAATCATTGCGAGTGGCAGTTTTTTTTGCAAACAACACTGACGTGCTTCCGGCTACATTACAAACTGCACATTAACTCATTCGCTTATGCCGCGCATCCGGATGCGGCTGGCCGCGAATGAGTTAAACGAGAGTGCAAATACGTGTGCGTGAACAGATTGCTGGTCTGTGATTTCAGACTTGCGACTCCAAGCCAAATGGTCCAGAATCACCTACTCGCACATATGTTTTCATGTTTCTCTCAAACAATGAGAGAGTTTTAACAGCAACAACTGCAACAGGGAACAGTCCGCATGGGAAGCAAGCTCTTATTAGCGGGAAAATGTCTGATTTTGACAGAAGGTAACAGTTTATCGTGCCGACGTCGGCCGCCGCGGGTGGCCCGCGTACGGCCGTGCGCAAGCCAGCGGCAGCTGACGTCGGCACGATAAACTGTTGCCTACTGGCCTACAGGATTTCTGGCATTGAAATTTCATCGGTTTTGTGGCGGACTGTTTTGACTAGAACTGTCCTGGATGAACACAAAATATGCCAATGTGCGACTTAGCGCGTTCAGCGCCGAGAAAATCTGAACACACCCCAAATGCAAGAGGTATGGATCCTCATGAGTTCCCCGCACTTCCGGGCCTCATGAGGAGCTATGCCTCTTGCTGACACCACTTTGAATCCATGATCTTGGGACATCTAGGGTTATTTGGTCCTGGAGTAACAAAGATTGCAGTAACACCGTCTGTGTCAGCTGGCGCTGTACGGGTTAATGTGAGGACAAGTTGTTTCCTTCATTTGAATAGTTCCACATACGAATACGTGGCAAAAAGTCGCGTTTTCGTATACGGAACGTCTGTAATGTGTTAATAAGGCTTTCACACTTACCTAATGACACTGCTCTCTCTCTCTCTCTCTCTCTCTCTCTCTCTCTCCTCTCTCTCTCTCCTCATCTCCTCTCTCTCTCTCACTCCTCTCGACTCTCTCTCTGCATCATCTCTCTCTCTCTCAGTCTCTCATCTCATCTGTCTCTCTCTCTCTCTCTCTCTCTCTCTTAAGCAAACTTAAGCATTGTCTTTGAAACGACATGGCTGTTTCGTTGTTTACGTCATACCTCGAAAACAGGAAACAGACAGTAATTGCTAACGGAGCCTACTCTTCTACTAAAGATGTTAAACTCGGTGTTCCGCAGGGGTCAATCTTAGGTCCTCTTTTATTTTTTATTTACATCAATGAAATACCTCTAAGTCTAACCTACGAAGCAACACAGTGTGATATGTTCGCCAATGATACCTCAATCCACACAGCTAACAAAGACGTGAGTGTAGTTGAAAACGGCCTTCAAAAAAGTCTCAATGATATAGCAACATGGTGTAAAGTCAACTCCATGATTCTGCATCCTACTAAAACAAAATCTATGATTATTGCAACACGCCATAACCATCAGTTGAAACCACTAAAGCTTAATCTATCACTCGGTGACGACATAATAGAACAGGTAGCCGAAGATCGTCTATTGGGTGTCACCATCGATAATCAACTGAGGTGGCACATGCACATTGACAATGTATGTAAAACGGTCTCTAGAAATGTCTTTATGTTATCGAAATTAAAGTATTACACAGATAGTGAAACCAGAAAATTGTTCAGTAATGCACACATCATGTCACATACAAACTACACATCAACGGTGTGGGATTGTTGCAGTGATATCCACTTAAAAAGACTAAATTCTTTACATAGGAGAAAGGCAAAATTAATTCTCTACTAAAAGCACTTGACAACCGAGGAAAAACTCAATAAAGCTGGATTCCTACCCCTTCAAAATCACTTTAAATTTAACAAAGGGTACTGATGTTTAAAGTGTGGAACCATAGCGCTCAAGAATATCTAATAGATCTGTTTACAAAATCAGATTTCTGCTATGGGAATATCAGGGGTCTTTATATTGTTCCAAAACCCCGAATAGATATATTTAAATCCACTTTGGCATTTTCGGGTTCTACACTGTGAAACTCACTCCCACATCACGTTGAAGCCACTCCGACATTATCTCGTTTAAAGACAAGTCTTTGTAGATACCTGACATCACTCTAATAACAATATCTAGTTATACGTAGACACACGAATATACGTGTATATTCTAACAATCATGTGTATGTGCGCGTGTGTGTATGTGTGTGTATGCATGTGTGTGTGTGTGTCTGTGTGTGTGTGCGCGCGCGCGTGCGCGCGTGTGTGTGTGTGTGTGTGTGTGTGTGTGTGTGTGTGTGTGTGTGTGTGTGTGTGTGTGTGTGTGTGTGTGTGTGTGTGTGTGTGTGTGTGTGCAACCGCACAGGGGCCAAACTTTGGAACTCGTTTCCGGCCAATATTACAGAGGCATCTTCATTGTCCACCTTCCAGGCGAGACTATTCCGCACTCATTGAGCAGCCGAACAAAACGCAAGCGACTACTGCGTTCTGATTAATGACTGTTATCCAAAATGTAAGTGTATGGGCGCGTGTGTATGTGTGTGCGTGCATGTGTACGGAACAGTATGTTTTGTGTATGTTTGTCTATGCTGGTGTGTGCGCGTGTGTGTGTGTGATGTGTGTGTGTGCGTGCGTGTGTGTGTGTGTGTGTGTGTGTGTGTGTGTGTGTGTGTGTGTGTGTGTGTGTGTGTTTGGTTAGTCAGGAGGAAGTAAACAGTCTAGATAATCTTGACGTTTATGCTTCCAGTTTTGCGTTCAATGTACCAGATGTAGTCTTAACAGTGCGCAATGTATATGTGTGTGTCTATTATGTAGTTGTATTTTATGTACCGTGTGTAATCCATATTAGCCAGACGTGGGTCGGGACTGTGCTTCGTCTGTCGCGGACGTTGGTTGAAGGCCCCGGACATACATCACGATACCACGTTTGTCCGGGCCTTTAATCCAATGTTTGAGCCCTAGAGGGGTCTGACCTAACTCTGATTTACGTACTTTCGTGTTTGTGTGCGTCTGTGCGTGCGTGCTTGCGTGTGTGTATGTGTGTGTGTGTGTGTGTGTGTGTGTGTGGTGTGTGTGTGTGCAAGCGCGTGCGTGTGCGTGCCGGCGCTGTGATGTGTGTGGTGTGTGTGTGTGTGTGTGTGTGTGTGTGTGTGTGTGTGTGTGTGTGTGTGTGTGTGTGTGTGTGTGTGTGTGTGTGTGTGTGTGTGTGTGTGCGTGTGTGTTTTCATGTAGTTTGTAGCAAGGACAAGAATGAAAAAAGGGCTGCGCACCTATTCTATTATCCTTGGAAAATAAAGTTTCATTTCATTTCATCTCTCTCTCTCTCTCTCTCTCTCTCTCTCTCTCTCTCTCTCTCTCTCTCTCTCTCTCTCTCTCTCTCTCTCTCTCTCTCTCTCTCTCTCTCTCTCTCTCTCTCTCTCTCAGCGAGATTTCCGACTGGTGTAGAGTGAATCATATGGTTCTTCATCCAGGAAAAACAAAGAGTATTTTAATCACTACACGACAAAATCACCAACGCCGACCACAGCCGTTACATTTACAACTGAACGAAAACCGATAGAACAAGTCACAGAGCGTAAATTCTTGGGAATACACGTTGACCAACAACTATGTTGGAAGACGCATATAAATACAGTCTGTAAAACCATTGCTAAAAACACTTTCATGTTGTCCCAGCTTAGACAAGTAACGGATACACATACTCGTAAACTGTTTTTCCATGCCCATATCTAGTCTCAGGTTGATTATGTCTCCACAGTCTGGGGCGGTTGTAGTGATGTTCACATGAACAGGTTAAACTCTATATATAGAAGAGCTGTCAAAATGATAGATACGCGGCCCATTCCTACCACAGACAAATTTAGACATCTAAACATTCTCGGCCTGCGTCAACAACTTAATTTCAACAAATGCATCCTCATGCACAAGATATTAAATAACATGACACCGCAGTATCTAACCACCAAATTTATGCCACAGCAACAACGCGAACGGACCTCAAGGAACAATACTTTACCCCTACCTCTGCCTAGAACTGACCTATTTAAAACTAGTTTATCATTTTCTAGACCGTTTGTATGGAACACTATTCCTGCACATTTGAAGACTATAGCCTCGCTTGGAATCTTTAAAACGAAACTTTTCTATTACCTGATGAGCCAAACATAACATCACTGGGCATTTACTTAAACAAACCCTGATGGCTAATACTTTCATGTAATACAAGCATTTATGTATAGTGTGTGTGTGTGTGTGTGTGTGTGTGTGTGTGTGTGTGTGTGTGTGTGTGTGTGTGTGTGTGTGTGTGTGTGTGTGTGTGGTATAAGATGAATGTTGAGTGTTACTATTATTTTGTGTATATAATTTTTTTAGTTTTATTATTACTTTGTTTTTGTGGTTTAAAACATTATTGTTGCACGAAATAATGTGTGTAAATATATGTCTTTATGATTATATTTTTTATCCTATTTTATTTTGTAGACGTTAGCAACGGCAAGTTTCTAAAATGACGATTTGTTTCTGTCCAAACATTTTACCGTTGATAAATAAAGTTTCATCATCACGATCTCTCTCTCTCTCTCTCTCTCTCTCTCTCTCTCTCTCTCTCTCTCTCTCTCTCTCTCTCTCTCTCTCTCTCTCTCTCTCTCTCTCTCTCTCTCTCTCTTGTCGGGTTTTTGTATCGAAACCCCGCAGCCACCTTTGAGTGGTACGATAGCTTTTTACACATGATCGATAAAACAGACATTCACAACAAAGATGTTTTCCTTCTTGGAGATTTTAATATTGACTTTCTTAAACCCCATCCATCATGGGAATGTACTACTACCCTAGTCGGTCTCCACCAATTGGTAACATCGCCCACCAGAATTACGCCATCATCAGCCACTATTATAGACCATATTTATACCAACAAACCTCAAGCAGTTAGCAACACTCAAGTTAATAGTCTTAGTGTAAGTGGCCACTATCCGGTTAGCTGCACATGGTTGTCAAAACTTCCAAAGTTAAAAAAGCAAGTCCACACTTGCATAACTTACAGATCGTTTAAAAACTTTAATGAAAGTGTTTTCTTGGCTGATTTAGCCAAAGCACGATTCATCGACGTGTATAACGATAGTGACCCAACTAAAGCATTAGATACCTGGTACCGGATTTTTCTTGGTGTGCTGAACAAACACGCGCCTCTGAGACAAAAAAGAGTGAAATACGCTACCGTTCCAAAATGGCTGACTGCGGATCTGATTGAGACAATGGAACATTGAGACCAGCTGAGAAGCGAGAAGCGGTTTACTGAATACAAAACACAGTGTAATCGTGTTAAATATATGGTTTTAAATGCAAAGATTGTACATTGTACATTGCTTAACGTCCCGACAGCAACAAGGCTTTCTCAGGACGTGCCTGCGCTGCTTGTGAAAAAAAAAACTAAACAGAAAATTGAATGTATGTCGCCAGCCGGTCAAATACATTAAATAAACCTACAACATGGGGCATAAATAAAGCTAAGACCATTTAGCAACACACATCCAACATCAAGAGCTACAGGCAGTGCAGACAGTAGGCAGAGTTTTAAAAAGGCAAACACAGATGAATGGACCCCGGGTAGACAGAAACACATGCCCCAGAATAGAGAGAAAAACCCACCCTGTGGGGCTGACCAGGGTGACCCTGGGAACTAAAAAATACCTAACCCCACCCAAGTCCCCCAGGGCAGACCAGGGTGGGGATAAATGCAAAGAGATCTCTTTTTCGATAAAGTAGTTAAACAAAGCAAAGACTTATCTACAGTATGGCGTGCCATTAATTTAGTAAACAGAGGTACAAATAAAAATAGTGCGCCTTTATCACCCCACCTCACTGTAAATAGGTTTAACGACCACTTTACCTCTATAGCGGAATCGTTAATCCCAACAGGAAATAACTCATGTGAGTATGTTTGTCCAAACGCGCTAGTACACCACTGTAACCGGAAAAATACGGACAAAGAACCATTCACGATACCGCCTATGGCAGTTCACGAAGTGGATAAGTTAATTTCCTCGATGGAAAATAAAAAGTCATCCGGGCCTGATGAGATCAGCTCAAAAATACTCAAGATATCTCTTCCATATATCGTCAAAAGTATTACATATATTTACATTCTCTGTATAAACCAAAACTCTTTTCCGGACGCATTTAAAAACGCAAAAGTGATACCCTTACCAAAATCAAAAGATCTGAGTGAAATCAACAACTTTCGCCCCATATCACTATTACCTGTTTTGCTTTAGAGCGGCACACCCTTAAGCATCTATCTGAATACTTAGAAAACCAAAATCTCACCCATTCACTGCAGTCAGGCTTCAGACCGAACCATTCCTGTCACACTGCCTTGATAAGGATGGCAGATACCTGGTTATCGTCTATTAATGATTCCAAACTAATGGGTGTAGTGTTCTTAGACTTCCGTAAAGCCTTTGACATGGTGAACCACGACATACTTATAAAGAAAATATCCTTATATACTAAAAGCGCAGCCGTGTTTTTCAAATCCTACCTAGAAAACAGAAGATAAAAAGTTCTCCTTAATGGTACATATTCTAGTCACTGCAAAGTAAAGCATGGCGTGCCCCAGGGCTCTATTTTAGGCCCTTTTTTTATTCTGTTTGTTCATTAACGACCTTCCAGTCACAATTAGTGATGATAGTGTTGCATGTGATATGTTCGCTGATGATGCTGCGATACACACTCCCGATAAGGATTTGTCAGTAATTAACACGCGCCTATAAAACACATTACAGGACATTAACAGCTGGTGCAGTAACAATTCCATCATCTTAAACCCTGCAAAGACTGAATGTATGGTTGTAAGTACCCGCCAAAAGCACCAGCTCGGCACTCTCTCACTCAGCTTGTCCCTTCAAGGCAAATCTATCAGCCATGTAACTGAACATCGTCTTCTCGGCGTTACTGTAGATAACCAGTTTAAATGGCATTGCCATGGCATCTAAGTAATATATGTAAGACAATATCAAAGAAACTGTTTATTTTATCCAAGTTAAAACATATAGCTAATGTAGAAACACGAAAACTGTTCTTCAACGCCCACATCAGGTCACATATAGATTATGCTTCTACGGTTTGGGATGGCGCAAGCGAGGTCCAGTTAAAGAGGCTGAACTCTCTTCATCTAAGAGCCGCGAAGCTTATCCTTTCAGACCTAACTCAACAACGGATAATAAACTGAAAACATTAGAAATTCTCCCCTTGAAAAACCATTTATTATACAATAAGGGAATAACGATGTTCAAAGTATTGAATAACAGACTCCACGAGTATATTAAAAAAAATGTTTTCCCTCCCGGCATCAACATACTCCAGATCAAGGCAGTTCATTACTGTGCCACGACCTAAAATCGATCTCTATAAGACAAGTTCAGCGTTCTCAGGTGCTAGCATATGGAACACATTGCCCAAATATGTTACAACATCAACAACGCTTTTGTCTTTTAAAACCGGTCTCTTCAAGTACCTCACCTCATCATCGTAAGATTTTCACAGCAACCTGCACTTGCAGTGTATAATTTTCCCCTTTATAACTCTTCAATTCAGTTATCTTGGCTTGACTTCGCGAACGAAGATTCTATAGGGCTTGCCCACGTCGTCTGCAGGCATTTTCGTGGCTGTGGAGGCCAATCCGGGACAGGCAGGTTCGACCGCAGTGGCTGCAGGGGAAGGTCTGGTCAGGGTTCTGAGTTACGACAACGCTGTTTTTTCTTCTGAGCCGCTTGTCCTTAAGGTTAGCTCTGCGAGAGTCCTCAAAGGAGACGGCTGCCTTGTGAATGGTGGAGCGCCAGGTGTCACGGTCAGCAGCAAGCGAAGACCACTGGCGGTGGTCGATTTGGCAGGCACTAAGTGACTTCTTGAGACCGTCTTTGTATCTCTTCTTTAGTGCCCCTCTGTCTCGGTGTCCAGTGGCGAGCTCGCCGAACAGAGTGATCTTGGGTAGGCGATGATCCTCCATCCTGGAGACGTGCCCCGCCCAGCGAAGCTGTGTCCGCAGCAGCAAAGCCTCGATGCTCACAGTTTCCGCCTGTTCAAGGACCTCGACGTTGGTGACATAGACACTCCAGTGAATGCTGAGGATGGTACGCAGGCAGCGCTGGTGAAAGCGTTCGAGGAGTCGTAGTTGGCTGCGTAGAGGGCCCAGGACTCGGAACCGTACAGCAGGGTGGTGAGGACGACAGCTCTGTACACGCTGATCTTGGTGCCTTTTTTCAGCTGTTGATTGTGCCACACCCGCTTGAATAGTCGCCCGAAAGCACTGTTCGCTTTTGCCAGCCTGTTGTCCAGCTCCTTGTCCAGCTTGGCGTCTGACGTGATGATGCAGCCAAGGTAGGTAAACTGGTGTACAGACTTCAGTTCGGACTCGCCGATGGTGATGTGGGGAGGGCGATGCTCATATCCGTGAATTCAGTTATAGCTTCAGTTAATACAAGACGCTAATGCTGCACGCAGTGTGTGTGTGTGTGTGTGTGTGTGTGTGTGTGTGTGTGTGTGTGTGTGTGTGTGTGTGTGTGTGTGTGTGTGTGCATGTGTGTGTGCGTGCGTGCGCGCGCGCGCGTGTGTGTGTGTGTGTGTGTGTGTGTGTGTGTGTGTGTGTGTGTGTGTGTGTGTGTGTGTGTGTGTTTTGTGCTTGTGCTTGTGTCTATGAATGTATGTATGGATATGTACACCTTTACAACTGTGTGTATGTGTGAGATTTTCTATGTTTATTTCCACTTCTTCAATGATTTCTTTTTTAAAACTTTATATTTCAATTTTTTGTTCGTTATATATTTAGTTTTTCCCAATTTAAAGATAGTATTTTGTGATTTGTGCATTATAATTATGTAAAGTATATTAGCAACGGCAAGTTCGAAAACTGGTTTCACCACAACTTTCACAGTTGTAAAATAAAGAATAATTGTCATTGTCATTGTCATTCTCTCTCTCTCTCTCTCTCTCTCTCTCTCTCTCTCTCTCTCTCTCTCTCTCTCTCTCTCTCTCTCTCTCTCTCTCTCTCTCTCTCTCTCTCACTCTTTCCCTCTCTCTCTCTCTGGTTTGCTGCACTTAAACATAATAAGTATGTTTTTGTCTCTGTGCAGCGACACTAACACTTCTCCCCCCTTGTGTACTGCATTGATGTGTTTATCTCTTAGTAGATATAGCAAGGCCATGATTGAAAAAAAGGACTTAGTACATATATTATTTAACCTTTTTTTCAAAATAAAGTGTCGTTATCGTTATCGTTATCGTTATTTTTTTGGCATGCTGTATTTGTTCTGCTGTTGTGTTCTGTTTTGTTTACAGGACAGCTTGTAAGACAGGCATTGAGTTGCCTAATAGCTTTATCCTGAATAAAGATGCATCATCATCATCATCATCATCATCTCTCTCTCTCTCTCTCTCTCTCTCTCTCCTCTCTCTCTCTCTCTCTCTCTCTCTCTCTCTCTCTCTCTCCCTCCCTCCCTCTCTCCCTCTCTCTCTCTCTCTCTCTCTCTCTCTCTCCTCTCTCTCTCTCTCTCTCTCTCTCTCTCTCTCTCTCTCTCTCTGGTCTGCTGAAAACATAATAAGTATGTGACAGTGTTTGTCTCCGTGCAGCGACACTAACACTTCTCCCCCCGTGTGTACTGCATTGATGTGTTTATCTGTTAGTAGATATAGCAAGGACATGATTGAAAAAGGACTTTGTATCTATATCATTAATTTTATCCTTGGAAAATAAAGCGTCGTTATCATTATCGTTATCCTTTTTGTATGCTGTGTTTGTTTTCCTGTTGTGTTCTGTTTTGTTTGCAGGGCAGCTTGTAAGACAGGCATTGAGTTGCCTAATAGCTTTATCCTGAATAAAAGATTCATCATCATCATCTCTCTCTCTCTCTCTCTCTCTCTCTCTCTCTCTCTCTCTCTCTCTCTCTCTCTCTCTCTCTCTCTCTCTCTCTCTCTCGCGCGCGCGCGCGCGCGCGAGCGCAGTACTACACCAGACCGACGGCGCGACAGCGGTAATCGATACAGGTGATACTATGAGATGCCGTATTTAGTCGCAGACCTATTCGGGATAACTCATTCTCAGAACGTAAATGAGGCCAATCCCTCTTAGCAAGAGAAAGTAGACGAGTCCTTGCAACTAAGACAAAACTTCACTAGCTTTCCCTCTCTGATAAGCAAAGAATTGAAGGTGAAGTTGACCCAGTAAGAGGCGTGGATTCTCATGCGCCCCTGCGATGCAGGGGCTCATGAAAATCTATGCCTCTTGCAGAATGGAACGCAGGAGAGATCTGATGTCGAGGATCCCGACAGCTGTGTGTATCTTGGACACGCGTTTTGAGCCCACCTGTGGAGCGTATCCGATCATTCATGTCTAGATGTGAAGCATGTTTGATGGCGCAGATCGCTGATAATGGTAATTAGGTGTGTGCGTGCGTACATGCGCGCATGAGTGCGTGTGTGCGTGCGTGCCTGCGCTGTGTGTGTGTGTGTGTGTGTGTGTATGCGTGTGTGCGCGCGCGCGCCTGCGTTTGGCAGTGTGTCTGCGTGTTTGTGTGCAGGTGAAAATTCTAGACGGCATGAAAGTAGCAGTAGCCTTTGTAGTAGCAGCAGCAGGAGTAGTAGTAGTAGCAGTAGTAGTAGTAGTAGCAGTAGTAGTATTAGCATACTTATATACACTAGAAATAGTACTCAATTGCAGTAGTAGTTGTAGTAGTAGCAGTAGTAGAAGTATACTTATACAGTAGAAATAGTACTCAATTGCAGTAGTAGTTGTAGTAGTACCAGTAGTAGTAGTATACTTATACACTAGAAATAGTACTCAATTGCAGTAGTAGTAGTAGTAGTAGTAGTAGTAGTATACATATACAGTAGAAATAGTACTCAATTGCAGTAGTAGTAGTAGTTGTAGTAGTAGTAGTAGTAGTATACTTATACAGTAGAAATAGTACTTATTAGACGTAGTGTCAACAGCTGTCCCAGTGACAGCAAGCGTATACATATTTTTTGTTCTGATAACGGCAATTCAATATGTGCCAAGTTTTATAAACATCCTGTCGATCTAGTAACTAAACTGATCGTTGTTCGTCGTGGCTTCAGTGTCACGTGCATGATGCGGCTGGTATTGGTACGGATTTACATGATGAAAATAACATGGAATAGATGGTAGTTGCCGGTAAGCAAAAGGATATCTGGCTGACGTCGGTCTTAGATGACCCGCGCACTGCTGTGCACGGGCCAGCTATGACCAACGTCGGCTAGACCCTTTGATTAGTTGGCTGGTTGTGATTCTTATGTTTTATGACTGAATATTCACAAAAACATTTCTTTCGAAAGGAAACACTGCATTCAATCCCATCCAGTCTACAGTCCATTCGTAATCCTTTTCATCCTGATACACTATGACTTTTAATAAATTTGACTGATAGTTCAAGGGTGGCGCCAGAACAGCTGGCCGCCTGAGGCACCAAGCTATTCTGGCACCACCCTTAAACTAAAATGGTTGATCAATCTCCTAATCTTTAATGCAGCTTTCTCAGGACAATGAGCATTTTTTTAACTCATTCTACCCCAACACCGAAATCCCCAAATTTTGTCGTTGTCCTCTGAAGACTGCATTGCAGTGCAGGACGCAGATCGACCATGATAGTTCAAGGGTGATGCCAGAATAGCTTGGCGCCCATAGGCGCCAAGCTATTCTGGCATCACCCTTGAACTATCATGGTCGATCATTATCTTGATGTGGTGTGTCTGGGGTAGAATGGGTTAGTCAGCCTCAGGATGTCATAGGTTAATGCGTACATTAGGACTGCAATAAAAGACCGAGCTCCTGGCGCAGGGAAATTAACCTTGTTGTGCATGCAGCCACAAGGTTAAAAGAAGCACACGAAAAAGGTGTAATCCTCTCACCTGTAATTATCCGCCAGGGAGCGCCTGCGGTATTCCGATATAATCCTGAGGTTCTCCAGGAGCATGGCATGCGCTTTATCCGGGTGTTTTATCATCTCCGCAGCTTGGTGTAAGGAACCACCGCACCCCCGAGCACCCACGCGTCATACACCGATGACGACGGGCCGAGATTCGACCCCAAAGCTCTAACTGGTCTGTCGGACCAACGATCACATGGTCGCTAACAGCAGTTCTTGCATATCAGAGTCCAGACCTAATGCCTGATGGACAGCGTGTTTGTCTCCAGGTGACGGGTGCTGTGACGCATATTGCCCTCATGTTTTTTTATGATGTGTTGAAGTGTCGACTTCGATCAGCTTTTCTGTTCGATTCCAATAGCTGATCTGCAAACTGCCACCACTTGTGAAACAAAACTGCTAAGTTTAAGAATTCCCCTTCAAATGTCTTTAAACTTGTGTCGTCCTGTGACATAAATGCTTGTCGTATCCTACACCAAAGTGTTTTCATTCAATCGTTATCGAATTCTCACCACCTGTTAGAAAGTAAAACACCAAACACGCGTTCCCACTCTCTACCGAAAGCCTCCATGATATTCTTTGTGAATGACCACAACCATGCTGCTGATTTTACCAAGCAGTGTATGTACACACAAAACACAAGCAAGATCTAGCTTGAAGATCGAAAACAAAATGATGTTGTCACAACTCTTACAAGTTTTGGCTGCATGAAAAATCAGGTCAAACAGACCTACTTTCTTCGTTTATGGTCACTTCACAGGTCTCTTCCCCAGTCAGCATCTTCTCTCCTCACTCAACGTTCGTGAAACAACAAACAAACGCCAGCTGGAGTCCCGGTGCAACGGTAGGAGACTGTCCCTGTCGTCTGCTGTAACCAGCCTAGAGACACAGTGTCGTCTGCTAGGCTCGGAGCGCGCGCGCCTTGCGTCACAGCTGCGCATGCGGACAACATCAGCACATCGCATAAAACTCGTCTGTACAGAGGACCTCTGCCAGCAACAGATATAGACTCGCATTAGCCCATGCATTTGCAGGGGCTAATAAGAATCTATACCTGTTGCTAACGGAGATCGGCTTTACTGCCGCTGCAATGGCTCATGAGAATCAAAAGCCCTTGCCAGTTGAACGAGTTGGCTTCGGAGATCGGTCTGTCTACTGCGCGGCAAAGTTCAGACGAACATGCAGTTTTATTGGTGGTGAAAACGATTAACGTACTCCGGGTAATGCGGGAGCCAAACAATCGGAGGAAATTGTCATTTGAGATGTTTTCATTACCCCACCGGTTTCAGACGCAAATAAAAGATTCAGCCGTGACACACTACATAATAATAATAATAATACCGTTATTATATAGGCGCTTTTTCTCAATTTTGGGGAAGTTAATCGACTCAAAGCGCCGCGCCTGAAACCCAACACACACACTCACGAAACAGACACGGATTTACGCCATTTAAGACAAACACAGTACAAGACAAACGAAGGGCCAGTCAGCTACTGAAGTTACAGAGATTTTTGATCGCTTGTATTTGAAATTTGTAAAGTGGCCTGAGACCGGTACCAAAGTTGGGGAGGAGGGTGGTGGGGGGGGGGGGGGGAGAGTGGAAGAACCGGAGTACCCGGAGAAAGAACCCCCGACGTTATACACATTATAGGAATCGACCATGATAGTTCAAGGGTGGTGCAGGAATAGCTTGGCGCCTGTAGTGTATCAGGATGAAAAGGCTTGAGAATGGACTGTTGACTGGATGGTATTGGATGCAGTATTTCCATTCAGCCCTAACACACTACAACATTATAGGAATCGACCGTGATAGTCCAAGGGTGGTGCAGGAATAGCTTGGCGCCTATAGGCGCCACGCTATTCCGGCACCCTTGAACTGCCATGGTCGATCTTATCCTCTAAACCAGAATGTAGTTTTCAGATGACAACTATTAACTCATTCAATCCCAAGGCTGTATTTCCCAAATTTGGGCGGCGTCATCTAACGACCATGCATCAGTTGCATGAGATGGATCGACCATCCATTTTCTGCTGTAGTGCGTCGGGGCTGAATGAGTTAACTTAGGAAACAGCGGTCTTGCTGGCTCGATGTGTTTAACCTTATAGGCACCCGCACTGACTACGAAACTAATATTGTTTATGCGAAGCTGGGGCCTGTTGAATTAGTGAGTTTAGTTCTGCGATAGGCACTTACAAAGGTGCTCCGCTATATAGAGGAGCACCTTGCTTAGTGGTTTGCGCAGGATTTAAGCAGTAGCGGACAACCGGTCTTTGGTTGTAAACCTTACGGCCTGGAGCCGTAATGTCCACAATCACATATCAGGACATCGTTTTTCACACAACGTGAAAGTGAGGTTTGGGTGTGGAAATGACATCTACGGTATTGTTCCTCGTGTGGGGGAGATCACGGTTTATTGTCTGCGATGCTGCTGATGGCCGCCCGGGCAAGATATGATAATTACCAGGACGCCCACATAACGTGGAAATATATGTATGCAGTCTGTCGGTGAACCTCTATATACCTGCAATATAGGTGAACAACGGACATCGGAGTTCATGAGGATCTGTTGACTCTTGCTCGCCATGGTGATCACTCTGACCAGGAATCTACATCAGAGTCTGTGTAATTCCGATGGAGTTATAGTGTAGTGTATACACTGTCTTAGACAGGCAAAAGACTCTTAAGTTCATCTTTGTGAAAAGCGAGCGTTTCCTTGTATTACAAAGAAAATCTCGCTTTTCCCACAAATTGACATGCTGGTTTTTGCTTCCACAGTGCAGTACAGTCACATTTCATCTGCAAGAGGCATAGATTCTCATGAGCCCCTGCGAATGCAGGGGCTCATGAGAATCTATTCCTCTTGCTGACTCAGATCGGCTCCTGCGGTTCCGGGGTTCTGGAACTGGCGCACTTACTTCAACATCCTGGTTGAATAACCATCGGCTTTACATCATGTTCATAGGGTGAAAGGGGACAGGATCAGTTCAACACGTGCATTGTACTGAATCCCTGACGGCTATACAGGCTGCTGTCGAGAACATGATGTGCATCGATTCAGATTACAGCTCCAACCTCTTCTCTGCCAGTGTCATCGATTTATGGCGATGATGATGATGCCTACTTGTAACGTGCATCCCAGCAACATGTTCAGAGCTTTAAACAAAATAGTGTTTATTTATTTATTTATTTATTTATTTATTTATTTATTTATTTATTTGTGAAAATGTAACCGGCTGATGCGGTCCCTCCAGCTGAGACGCTATGATGTGTTTTTTTTTTTTTTATACCTTTACCCTCTGGCCACCAAAGTCTCTAAGCCTTTGTGCTACCCACGCTTAGCCAGGGGCCGCAACCCAGCAACGAAGTCAGTCAGCTAGTCATTTTGTAGTACTCTAAAAGTTGTGTTAGTGAGTCCGTGTTCTAGCCTCTATAACTTTTTAACGGCTTTACCGATCGAGAATCCGTAACTCACATCAGTTTCCTCGTGCAACTCCCCTTCTACTCATATGCTCGGTGTTTAGTGATTTTAGGATCACCATAGTTCAATTAGCGATTTACTTACTTTTACAAATTTCAATGAGCCCTCTTAGCCCACCTTAAAATTTAATAATAAATTCCTAGGACTTCCCTCCTGAATATAGTTTTTGGTTGGTTGTAGCTATTTACATTTCCTGTCTTTTACGCCAAACCCGAAGCCTTTGTGATAAGTAATTATTGAGTTATGGCTCTTTTTGTAGTACCTCGGAAGCACAGATTCACCCATTGTTCGGTCTGTCTGGGACCGTTTCTTTGTCCGTGCCGTGTGGCTTTCTTTGCGGTTCGCTCACAGAGTATTTAAGCCGGTCAGTGCCAGAGCGGGAAGTCTTTGTCCTAAGAGTTGCCCCACTGACAGTATAGCTACCACCGCTCTGAGCCATCACTGAGCTTATCTTCAACCGCATCTCCACTGGGATATCCGTGCTGTTTGTTTTCTGCTATTTGATAAACGACAAATAAAAGTACGTCAACGCGACCTCTGCTTCGGCTTCTTATATTCCCCAACCTCAGCACCCACAAACACCGGGTTCACACAAGTTCACATCTGGCGCTGCGAGCAAAGGATCGGGGTAAAGAAGTCTAAAACAGCACGGAGAGGGCGACTAACACAACATCAATATGGAGAATGATGGAAACCAACAAGATACAGTCCCTCAGCAGGCTGTTGACCACCAAGCCGGCCAGGGACATGTCCTAATAAATGCTGTGGCAGGCCAGACAGCACGTATCGTCGTGCAATCTGCACAAGCAATAAGACTCCCAAAATTTTCCGCGGTACAAGGAACTTGCCCATGGACAGAGTTCGAAGAGGAAGTCAGACGGAGTCTTGAGGATGGACAAACCTCACCACAGGCGGCAGTACGGCTGGTACTATCTTCGCTGGATGGCTCAGCCAAACGGGAGGTTTTATCCAGGCCAGCCGAGCACAGACAGACGGTGGAGGACATTTTGAGGGTCCTCAACCATCGTTTTGGTGATAAAAGGACACATAGCGAGCTTATGGCTGCCTTCTACGCCTGTAGGATGAGTGCTGGGGAAGACATCCTGGCCTACTCGCACACCCTGGCTGGATTGGGGGCAAGGATTAATGCACTGACACCCAACTCTCTCTCGGACACCATGTTCAGGGACCGGCTAGTCAGCGGGGCACACCTTCAACTAAACGGTGCCCTGCGGCTGTTCCTGCAAATCAGGCCAACCAGCACATTCCAGGACATGGTGGACGAAGCGCTGCGGTGGACTCGCGAGGACAGCGAGCGGTGCGTCAGCGTTCAAATGCACACTGCTGAGTCCAGCGCTGAGATCGAGGCCCTCCGAGCGCAAGTGGTTGAACTGCGTGCGCTGTTGCAACAACAGCGAACAATGATGGGAACACCAGGAAATGTGTCACGCTCATTCCAGGGAGCTTGTTTCTGGTGCCAGCAGCCTGGACACAGGGAAAGTGGGTGCCCTGCTAAAGAGCGGTACCATAATCGTCGGCGACCAAGACCGCCCCAGCCTCCGAACACCAGCCAAACGACCAGCCGTAACTCTGCCAACCAGGGAAACTTCTAACCCCCGTTGTCAGTAGCCAGACAACGGGGGCCAATGAAGTGTACATGGGACTCGTTGGACGTTGCCCTGTGGTTAGGGTGGAAGTAGGTGGCAAACAAGGACAGGCATTGATTGACACTGGGAGTGAAGTGTCCACGGTAACATCATCGTGGGTGGACACCCACTTGCCTCATATCCCAGTGCAATCGGAGAGCTTCCTGACTGTTCGGGCTGCAAATGGCCAGGCAATCCCATACAGAGGCATCATTTTGTGCAGTCTGGCAGTGTTGAAGGACAGCCTGCAGTCAGTGCCTTTCCTTGTAGTGAACGATCCACAAGACACTGTCACCCGGCGGCGCAAAAACGAGACCCCAATTTTGTTGGGAATGAATGTGTTGAGCCAGCTACAAAATTCAACTCAACAGCCTTCAGCCCTCCCACCAGCCCTTCAGGCATTCGTCCGAGAAGTTCACCTAGATAAATCCTCTGTTCGCGGGCAAGCTCGAGTTGCTGATGGATGCTGCGTACCAGCCAATTCACTCATCAACGTCCGCATTACAGGAGTCCAACAGCACCGACCTCTGTATGCATCCCCACTGGCTACCCCACTCCCAGGCGGTCTGGTTGTCATCCCCACGTTGGTGAGCGCGAACCGGCATCAGCGATACATTCGACTAGCCAACCTCAGCACCCAAGACCATCTGCTGAGGCCGCGGACGCCCATAGCACTACTTCATGCTGTAGACGCGGTTGAAAACGATGGAATCCGGGTCACCACAGACTGCCGGGAGATGGCTGTCACCATTGAAGAGGTCTCTACATCATCGTCCCCTACACCCCCTCCTTCTTCCAGTGACTCCCTTCCCGAGTGTGGCGGAAATGATTTCCAGAGGGCTCAGCTCCAGCAGCTTCTATCGCAGTATTCCCATGTCTTCGCCCAGGATGAACACGACCTGGGATACACCGACCTGGAGCAGCACCGCATCCCGACTATGGACAACATCCCCGTCGCACAGCCCTACCGCAGCATCCCGCCAACGCAGCTGCGAGAAGTACAGGAACACCTCAAGTCACTCATCAAATCCGGTATTGTGGTGGAGAGTAGGAGCCCGTATGCTGCACCTGTGGTACTTGTGAGGAAGAAGGATGGCAGCCTGCGACTGTGTGTGGACTATCGCCGCCTGAATTCCAAGACAGTCGGCGACGCATACCCACTCCCTCGCATCCAGGAATCGTTTGACTCGCTTGTCGGTGCGCAGTTCTTCTCCACATTGGACTTGGCCAGCGGATACCACCAAATAGCCATGCACCCAGAAGATCAGCACAAGACAGCGTTCATCACTCCGATGGGGTTGTTCGAGTACACGAGGATGCCGTTCGGGTTATCATCAGCGCCTGCAACCTTCCAGCGCCTGATGCAAGCGGCGATGAGTCAGGAGCTATTCCAGTTCCTGCTGGTCTACCTGGACGATCTTCTGGTATATTCGAAGACATTTGAGGAGCACCTGGCCCATCTCGAGAGAATCTTGAAGCGCCTGTCTGACCTTGGTTTGAAGCTACGGGTAGATAAATGCCAGTTTCTGCGTAGGCAGGTGACGTACCTTGGACACACCATATCTGCGAACGGGGTATCCTGCGACAGCGAGAAGATCAAGGTTGTTCAGGAGTGGCCCTCTCCAACCACCACAACGGAGCTGCGCAGTTTTTTGGGTTTTGCCAGCTACTACCGACGCTTCATCCAAGGGTTCGCGAAATTGGCTGGCCCTCTTCATGACCTAGTAACTGAGAGCTGCAAGTCCAAGAAGAAAGGGGGCAACATCACTCGACTTTGGGGCCAACCCCACGACGACGCCTTCAAAGCACTGAAAGAGGCTCTGACATCTGCTCCTGTCCTGGGCTACGCGGACTTCAATGAGCCTTTTATCTTGGAAACCGATGCCAGCCATGATGGTTTGGGTGCGATCCTCTCTCAGAAGCAAGGCAAACAACTGAGGGTCATCGCATACGCCAGCCGTCGCCTGCGTCCCACTGAGAAGAGTTACCACTGCCAGAGTTCCAAGCTTGAGCTCCTTGCCATCAAGTGGGCTATCACCGACAAGTTCAGGCACTACTTGCTTGGGGCAGAATTCAAGGTCCTCACGGACAACAATCCCTTGGTACACCTCAAGACAGCCAAGCTTGGTGCACTGGAGCAGCGGTGGGCAGCACAGTTGGCCCAGTTCAACTTTAGTGTTGAGTACCGGCCTGGACGAGAGAATCGAGCAGACTCGCTATCCCGCCTACCTGCAAAAGAAGTGGAGATGGAAGTGCCACCTCCAGTCCTGACCAGTGTGCCAGCAGAGATAGCCATGTGTGAGCGCATGGCGGTGGGTGAACCAGTTGACATTTCTGCTTGTGACAACCCAGTTGACTCCTCCCCTTACCCTGACTCCAAGGTTCCTTCCTCAGACACCCAGACTGATATTGACGTCTTTCCACGGATTGGCAACACCCAAATGCGGCGCTACCAGGAGGAAAACGCAGTCATTGGCCCATTCCTGGCAGCTTGGCCGAGCAAACCCTCATCTTCTGGTAGACCGGCTCGTGCGCTCCTTCACCAACATCGGCGGCTGCAGATGAAGGATGGCCTTCTACATCGGAGTGTCACCGACCCTCGACGGGGTGCCTGTCTGCAGCTGGTCCTACCAAGTTGCCTGCGACCTGATGTCCTGGTAGCCCTACACGACAACATGGGACATCAGGGACATGAGCGTACCGTCGACCTGATTAGGACACGGGTCTACTGGCCTGGGATGTACGAAGACATCAAGGGGTATATCGGCCGGTGTGAACGCTGCAGGACCAACACTCCACAAAATCTGTCCCTGCCCTCTGCACACCTGCTCGCAACCCGTCCCCTTGAGATCGTCGCAATGGACTTCACCCAGCTGGAGACCTCCGATGGTGGCAAGCGAGATGTACTGGTCATCACAGATGTCTTCTCAAAGTTTACGCAGGCGATTCCAACATGGAACCAAGAGGCAGTAACAGTAGCAGACGTACTTGTTCGTGAATGGTTCCAGCGCTATGGTGTCCCCGAGCGGATCCATAGTGACCAGGGCAGGAACTTTGAATCTAATCTGATCAGCCTCCTCTGCGACCTATACGGTGTAAAAAAGTCCAGGACAACGCCCTACCACCCGGAAGGAAATGGACAATGCGAGAGGTTTAACCGCTCAATGCATGATCTCCTTCGGAAGTTGGATCCGGTTGAGAAGGCGCATTGGCCGCGCCACATCTCTGCGCTGGTGCATGCGTACAACTGCACCCCGCATGCCTCAACCGGATTCACACCCTACTTCTTGCTCTTTGGGCAAGAGCCTCGCCTGCCTGTTGACGATCTCCTTGGTCTGCCTACGACAACAGCTGCAGCTGGGCCTCAGGAATGGGTTCGTCGCCATCGCGACCGCCTTCACCGTGCCCACGAGAAGGCACACCAGCACCTGACTGAGGCCGCAGCCAAGCGAGCTGTGCAGACTGACCAAAGAGCTACTGACCACGCTCTGCAGATTGGTGACTACGTCCTGCTGCCCAACCGTGTTCGGGGACTAAACAAGTTCCAGGACAGATGGCAGCGGGGCGTGTATGTGGTCACCGAGCGAATCAGCCCGGAAGGCCAGGCCTACCGAGTGAGACCTCTTGACGGAGGTGCTGAGAGGGTTGTCAACCGTCGTGATCTGCTGCGGACTGACCACCTTCTTGACGACATGGCTGAACAACCGGCTGAGGAACCTGACCAGCCGGAACCACCAATGCAGAGACCAGTCCAAGCACCGGTGAACGAGGCTGAACAGGACTGGGCTCTGCCTCTTCTAATAACTACTAATGGTGCCAACCCTGTCGCCCCGGTTCCTGTTCCAGCTCCAGTCCCAGAGATGCGGGATCCCATTGCAGTTCCCGTCCTAGCAGAAGTGGAAGCTGCAGTCCCTCAGGCAGTTGATGATGCCCCTGACATCTCCATGGTCCCGGTGCCTGTCACGCCGGCTCTGGTTGTGACAGAGGTACCACCTACAGCAGCCCTGGCTGCAAGATCTGAACCACCAACGGAAACCGAGACCGGCACATCATTGGCTCCAACTAGACGTTCTGTCAGACTGCAGAACAGATTTAAAGCAATGTGTAACCGGGTGGAAGCTTTGTTTTTTTAGTCTGCTTCCATGACTTTAGAATTTGTAATGAGTGACACCGGCGTCAGAACTTTAAACATGAACTGCGCCATGAACTGTCCACCCAGAGACCTTTTATTTAGTACGAGTCAGATGACCCGAGATTGCTGTTGCAATTAATTGTTTTTTGTATGTGTTTTTTAGCATGTTGTGCTTTGAGTCTCATGAACAATACAATTTTATGAGTGCACTGCTCTGTTAGTTGGACTGACTCTTGCAAAGCAAGGTTTCTGGTGTTTTGCATGCCTAGTAGCTATATAAGTGGGTTCTTTTATATTTTATTCCTAAGCAGGGTACATTTTGACTCCGGATGATGTGTTAATTACCATTTTCTGTTTTGTCATTTTGCTATGCAAGCTGTGCTTGGAATGTTTTCACTTTTGTGACCATGCTTTCCAAACAGGTTAGCAAGAGGGTTTAGGTGGTAATGTTGTAACATGTTGTATCATGTTAGTGGTGTGGTTCTGCTCGAGGCCTGAGTAGTCCCTAATATTTTGTTCCAGCGAGGACGCTGGTAGGGTTTCAGCGGGGGGAAATGTAACCGGCTGATGCGGTCCCTCCAGCTGAGACGCTATGATGTGTTTTTTTTTTTTATACCTTTACCCTCTGGCCACCAAAGTCTCTAAGCCTTTGTGCTACCCACGCTTAGCCAGGGGCCGCAACCCAGCAACGAAGTCAGTCAGCTAGTCATTTTGTAGTACTCTAAAAGTTGTGTTAGTGAGTCCGTGTTCTAGCCTCTATAACTTTTTAACGGCTTTACCGATCGAGAATCCGTAACTCACATCAGTTTCCTCGTGCAACTCCCCTTCTACTCATATGCTCGGTGTTTAGTGATTTTAAGATCACCATAGTTCAATTAGCGATTTACTTACTTTTACAAATTTCAATGAGCCCTCTTAGCCCACCTTAAAATTTAATAATAAATTCCTAGGACTTCCCTCCTGAATATAGTTTTTGGTAGGTTGTAGCTATTTACATTTCCTGTCTTTTACGCCAAACCCGAAGCCTTTGTGATAAGTAATTATTGAGTTATGGCTCTTTTTGTAGTACCTCGGAAGCACAGATTCACCCATTTTTTGTAATGGTGTTGTTGTTTTTGTTTGCTTTGTTTTGTTTTCTTTTATGTCCATTAAGATAGTCTGTACCAACGGCAAGTTTGCAAATTGGTGATTCTTTCTGTCAAAACTTTTACCGTTGTCAAATAAAGTATCATCATCATCATCATCATCATCATCATCTCTCTCTCTCTCTCTCTCTCTCTCTCTCTCTCTCTCTCTCTCTCTCTCTCTCTCTCTCTCTCTCTCTCTCTCTCTCTCTCTCTCTCTCTCTCTCTCTCTCTCTCTCTCTCTCCAGAAGATTCTATCGGTGAATCCGTCGTGGTTGCTTTTCCCCACAATAATGACATTCGCCATCCAGAAATGACCCAGAAAACTGATGACCACCAGAATGTGCATTGCATTTAACCCGTTCACTGCCAGGGGACGCAGATTGTGTTCCTCAAGTCTTTCAGTTGTTATCATCATCATCATCATCAGTCCCTTGCCCGAACTGGGCGTTGGGGGGACTGAAAGGCAGCAGCAACAGACAGTGCTCTCCACTGAGTTCTATTTTGGGCGGTGGCAAGCAAGTCTGGCATCTCGAGTTCGGTCCATTCTTTTATGTTTGCGACCCAACTCTTTCTCTGACGACCTCGCCGACGACTTCCTTCGAGAGTGCCTTGGAGGATAGTCTTGGACAAGGTGTTGTGTCGGGTCACGTGGCCAAACCAAGCAAGCTTGCGCCGTTTCACAGTTGCCAGAAGGGGTTCATGTGGGCCCACCAGGGAAGTGACGATGCTCCGTACATATTCGTTGGTCTTGTGCTCGCGGTACGAGATGCGGAGCAACTTCCTCAGGCACTTGTTCTCAAAGGCCTGGATTTTCTTTTCTGAGTCTGCAAGCAGTGTCCAAGTCTCACAGCCGTAGAGTAGAATAGACACTACGAGGGACTTGTAAAGCCTGTACTTGATGGTGAAGCTGATGGAGTTACTTCGCCATATCCTGTCCAGCCTGGCCATTGCGGATGTTGCTGTACCTATCCTGATACGGATCTCTGCTATGCAACTACCGTCTTTGGACAGGGTGGCTCCCAAGTACTTGAAGCTATTGACCTCTTCTAGCTTCTGGCCATTCATGTGAATATTGCTGCTGCTGTCGCTTGTGGTATTGATCATCACTTTGCTTTTATCCATACTGATCTCCATGCCATAAGACCCTGCGCTACTTGAAAGTTTGTCTGTCAGGTTTTGGAGCTCACTATTGCTGCCTGCCATGAGGTCAATGTCGTCTGCGAATCGAAGATTGCACAGGGATCTGCCACCAATAGAGATTGAAATATGGTGGTCGTGGAGGTTGTTAATTCAACACTAAAAAATCGCAGCCTTCCAAGGAAAATTGATATAAAGTAGTGTCAGCAAGAGGTATAGATCCTCATGGGCCCCCGCAACTGCGGGGGCCCATGAGGATCTGTACCTCTTGCAGTCGAGAGCAGTTATTCTCAGCAGGATGAGAGGAAGACTGAAGATGTGTGATTTTGACCTGACGGCTGGAAGACGCAAGGTTTGTTTTCTGTTTTGGGTTGCTTCTTCAGTTGTTGACGCTCGGAGCCCTGGAAAATCAGGTAGCACAAACCGGCTTTTGAATCCTGTGATCCCTTTACACACCTAAATCCAAGAGTTAACTCATTGTGCCCGAGGTACGAAATAACCACATTTTGGAGTTATCCTCTGAGGACTGCATTACAATTCAGGAGACAGATCGGCCATGATAGTTCAAGGGTGGTGGTAGAATATAGGCGCCAAGCTATTCTGCCACCACTCTTAAACTATCATGGTCGAGCCATATCTTGCTGTGGTGGCGGGCAGAACATGATGAGTTACAGCAGATCTTAGCCCCCAGTTGAGAAAACTTTTCAAGGCCAGTAGCTGCCAACCAACTGTTCCTCTGCATTGCGGCGAGAGTTTTGCCTGTGGCTAAAAATAGCTCAAAAGAAAGCAGTTGGAACTATGACAGGCAGATACTGGATATTGAAAATTATGTGCGGCAACTCCACCCAGGAGCCCCAGCAGTTGCGGGGGGGGGGGGGGGGGGAGGGGGGGGGCTCATGAGGACCTAAGAGTCTTGCTGGCCTAATTCATACTCCTGTGTCTAAGGCTGATAAGTTTATCCGTAACTCTGCGATAGCTTCAGTCACATTGGTCGTGAAGAGTTTCGGCATAAGTAACCAGAAAAACTGCTTGAAGTCACAATTCAGTTTCCGACAGGCTGGTTCAGGCTGGTTCCGTTTTAGGTATTAACCACTTCGCTGCTGATAAAACTGATCGATGTCCAACTGCGAGAGGCTCATGAGGATCCATACCTCTCGCTAAAAATCACATTGCATCCATGCACTTTTTGACTGCTGGGGATTTTTTTGCGTTGAATTTGACAATGACCTCAAAAGCACAATATGCCTCCATTGGTAGTGAAGGGTTTAACCCCTCCACCGCCGAGGAAAAGTGAACGCGATCTAAACGCAAGAGGCATAGATCCTCATGAGCCCCCGCGACAGCGGGGGCTCATGAGGATCTATGCCTCTTGCTGAGACCCATTTGCGGCCATGTTCTTTGGACAGTTGTGGCTTTTGGCAGTTCAGTGAAGACAGATTTCATAAAACAACAGGTACGTCCGTTGGCAGGTTAAAGGTAGTGGGCCCCTGTAGTCTTGAGAACGAGATACCCGGGAAATGAGAAACGCCGTCGACAGCGGAATAACTCTGCCCGGAACCTGAGTGACACGATGAAAGCGGAAGAGACGTGGACAGATTATCTTAAGGGCCGCCCGCGGACCTGACATTAAAAAGACTCCATCAGACACCACCCAGTCTCTGACTTCATAATCTCTGATCCAGCATTCTGGCAGCCAGTTGTGTTGTCACCTTCTCATTCAATCTTCGCAAAAAATAGCTGACAGCGTTGCATGGCAGATTACACATTGCGCACAACGTCACAGGGCCGATGTCGGCCTTCCGTTGGCCTGCGCACTCCCGTGCGCGAGCCAACGGCGGCTGATGTCGGCCCTACGGCGTTTTCCCACTAGATGCGCATTGAAGAGACAGCGTGGAATTGAGGATATTGTTTAAAGCTATATCCACTGTGAATATTTCTCAAAGTTGTCTCTCAACACACGACTGTGACCAACATGAAGAAGAGGAAAATATTCTGCAAGTGTTGTGCTGTTCTCAAAGATATAAATGAAATCTCTGTGTTCAGCTCCTTTGAAGTTGGACTAACATTTACTTATCTTTGCGAGGCACATGATGACACTTTACATGTCTACGCATTTTACGCGCTGGGGGGAGGGGGATAATAATAATAATAATAATAATAATAATAATAATAATAATAATAATAATAATAATAATAATAATAATAATAATAATAATAATAATAATAATGTATATTTTTAAGGCGCCTATACTTTCGATAGAAAAGCTCTAGGCGCCGTACAAATGACATACTAACATACATATACCTTGCATCTTACAACACATATATTCCCTAACACTCAAGCAACAAGATATACAAGGAAAATAAGCTTAGCAGAGTGAACACACCAAAAAGAAATGCTCCCACAGTGTACCATAAAACTAGTAACCGATACACTATGCAGCTGTCACTGACAACGAAACATTATAACGGTGAATGTACGTTTAAAGAAATAAATGCGTCTTTAAAGACTGCCGGAAACTATTGGCTGATTCAACATATCTGAGGGACTGTGGGACTTTATTCCAAAGAAATGGACCTTGGTATGAGAAAGACCCCTCGCCAAAAGACTCAGTTCTCACAGTCGGAAAGCGTAATAGTTTAATGTCTGCTGCGGAACGGAGCTGTCTTGAAGGTGTGTACAAATGAAGAAGCTCAGAAAGATAGACAGGGCCAGTAGGAAACAGACAGGTATGACAGATGGATAGAACTTTGCATTGTACTCTAGATGTGATAGGCAACCAATGGAGTGAACGCAGGATGGGTGTGATGTGGTCTGACTTCTTTGTCTTGACAACAAGCCCTGCTGCTGAGTTCTGCACCCTCTGGAGCCGATCCAGAAGGTACTGAGGACAGCCACACAAGAGTGCATTGCCGTAATCGAGTTGTGACAAGACAAAGGAGCAGGCCCAGCGTTTTAGTGGCTTCTGGTGTGAGAAGATGCCTGATGAAGCTAATGCGACACAGTTCAATAAATGACGATTTACAGGTATTCAAAACGTGTTGTTTTAGTGAGAGACTGCAATCAATGGTGACGCCAAGATTTCTCACCTGAGCAGAAAAACTAACTTCAGTATCTAGGATTGTGATGGACTGCGGTAAGGAAGAAGATATTCTGGTAGAGGAAACTACCATGGCTTCTGTTTTATCTCCATTCAGTTTTAGTTTGTTGGCTATCATCCATGTTCCTTACATCAGAAACTGACTGTTGCACGCACTGGATGATGGCATCGACCTGCTCAATATGGCCTGACTTATACAACTGCGTGTCATCAGAGTACGCGTAGTGAGAAATTGGGTGTGCAGCTATGACACCGGACAAGGGCTGTATATATATATAATGAAGAGCAGAGGCCCGAGGACTGACCCTTGGGGTACTCCGAAACACAGAGGGGCTGCGACTGAAAGATGACCACAGACAGAAACAGTCTGTGACCGGTTAGATAAATAGGATTTGAACCAATCAAAAACCTGTCCCTGGATACTAATGACACGTTCAAGGCGACAGAACAAGGTGCTATGGTCAATCGTATCAAATGCGCCAGACAGATCCAGCAAAGCTAAAACAGAAACCTGATCATCATCCAGTGCAAGCAACAAGTCATTCATGATTTTCAGTAAAGCAGTTTCCGTGCTATGACTCACACGGTAGGCTGATTGCAGGGGATTTAAGAGATTGTTGACGTGATATGCTTCAGGGTCTGAGAGAGCACAACTTTCTCAATGACTATTGATCAAAATGGAAGATTTGACACAGTTCTGTTGTTCCTAAAGTCATTCTGATCTAAAGATGCTTTCTTCAAAAGCGGCTTGACAACTGCGTTTATGTACAAGGTGGGAAAAGAACCAGTTTGAAGCGAATGATTGACGACATGGGTAATGTGGGGAAGAATGACATCTATACAGGCATACAGGAGGGAAATGGGCGTGGGATCTATTTCACAAGACTTGGGGGGCAGTTTTATTCATAATCAAGCGCACCTCTTCATCAGTCACAGGTTCAAATTTTGAGAATATCTGACCCTCAAAACACCTGTCAGCATACGAAGGGTCGACCTGGCATGGTTGCGCATCAATACCATCACGAATTAACTGCACTTTACTCAAGATAAAGTCTGCGAAAAGACCGGGCAGCTCTGAGACTGGGTGAACACTTGGGAGTGGCGTGGACTTACTCTTACCCATCAGGCGGTTAGTTATGGCAAAACACTCTTTGCTGGTGTTGCAAGCAGCAATTTTAAGGGAGACGAATGAGGTTTTTGCACTGCAAACAAATTTTTAACAAACTTTTTGGCAGAGCAAAACAGTTGCTTATGTACAGTAAGACGAGTTTTACACCACTGCCTCTCGGCCTGGCGACGGCACTGTTTTGCAGAGCGCAGTTCATTCGTGATGTCACCGTACCATGGGAAAGGTGTTCGCCCTGATACGATAGGCCTATGCTGAGTAGGCGGGGGATGCTGGTCAAAAACAGAGCGAAGACAGGCATGTAGCTGCTCTGCCTCGAGATCACGAACGGCTGACGAACAGTGCTGAATGTCTGCAGTGAAGGATAAACGATCAATGGCACAGATGTTACGCACAGTTCTTGTAGCAGAAGGAGGGAGAGGTGCTAACACATTCAGTTCTGAAATGACACATAGATGGTCAGATGGGGCACCTTTTCGGGCGTTTCAATTATCGTTAACCTTGTTCACAATCGCGCAAGAAGGTTAGCACAAAAGTGCACCCACCTGCACAAGCCAAACGTCTTTATTACAGCAATAATTAAACAGTGTCTTGATTTGACATCTCTGTTACGTGGTAGTCGACATCTCTGTTACGTGGTAGTCGTAGTCGTAGTATGATACAATCACACCAGACGCACGCACGTAGGGTTCTTGTAAAGAAACTTCACTCAGCTGCAACTCGTAACACATGGCAAAGGTTGTAGACCACACTAGAGTAACAGTTCCAACCGTACTTTATTCTCACGATGCAATCTCAGCAAAATGCATCCACAAATGCATCCACACTTTGGTACATTGTATCTCTACAATGCATCCACAATTCTGACACACTGCGTCTTCTATACAATGCACGCACATATTTCCTAACGCGCTCTTTTATACTATCACAGATTTCCAGAACAATCCAGCAAATTACACAACTCAACCAATCAGAAAAGAAAACGTAACTAAAACTTATTAATATTTATTTTTAAAAATACTCTAGATCTAGCTACAGCCTTCCACTAGCATCTGGGCGCATCCCATAAATGTTGCTAAATGTAGCCAACGAGTATTACACAACTTTGACGTCATATTTGATGTCACTAGAACTGCCGCGGCCCTTCCCGAACCTTCCAGTCTAATGTAGGTCAGATTTTACAACATTGTAGCACAATTGCCGGGGCTCATGAGGATCTGTGCCTCTTGTTGAAACTATTTTGTATCCACGTTCCTTTGAGTCTGACGGCTGGGGATCTTTGACGAATGAGGATCTGCCCCACTTGCTGAAACCGCTTTGTATTCATACTCCTTAGAGTTTTGACTGCCGCGGATCTTAGAAGATTTCAGAAACACCGTCTGCGTCCACTGGCAGCGAAATTCAAAAGGTTAAACAGTTTTCCCACTATCCACGGAGAATTTTCTAAACTGTTAGACTCAGTTTGCCCAGAAGTACCCAACGGAGAAAGAAACCCAACGGAAAGAGAAAGAAGTACCCAACGGAGAAAGAAGTACCCAACGGAGAAAGAAACTCAGTTAGACTCAGTTTGCCCAGGCCTAAAGACTGCGTCAGTTAACCGGTTCTTGAACCTGTCGACCTGTGTTAAGTAACTGGTATTCGGTACGAAATTCCGGAGATCATACAGACCTACGCTAAATCGATACAGGCCCGTCTTGGGCGAGGACCTGGTTAGCAATATGACATAGGGACGATCCCGGCCGCTGTTGGCAGCGGTCGGCATCGGCCCGACGGCCTTTTTCTTACTGGGCAAGCTCTTCTCATACAAATTGAGTGGCAAGGGACTGAAGCCATTAGCAGCATGGGCAGCGGAATCGTAAAACGTAAATGGTTGCCTCATTTCTCTCGGTAAGTAGGGCTCTTTCCTGTCATCACCCGTTTCTCTATGGCCTTGTTTTCTCCTCTCTTCTCTACATAACACTCAAGATCTTGTTTTCAATCCCCCTTAATAAATGTGGCTCAATTACATTTTCCGTCTCACCTTGAGGACACAACGCTTTAGTTCCATCTCCTGCGACATAAACACAGTGAAGCTGAGAAATAAAATACAGCCGCCAAAAGCATGAATTTCGGAGACCAGAAAAATAGGAGGCAACTCAAGCTTTTTTGTTTTTCAACTGAAGTGTGTCTTAACTCATTTTGCCCGCGACACACCACAGCAAGATATGGCTCGACCATGATAGTTCAAGGGTGGTGGCAGAATAGCTTAGCGTCTATAGGCGCCTGGCTATTCTGCCACCACATTTGAACTATCATGGTCGATCTGTCGCCTGAATTGTAATTCAGTCCTCAGAAGATAACTCTAAAATGTGAGTATTTCGTACCTCGTGCACAATGAGTTAACTCGTTCTACCCCAACACCGAAATCCCCAAATGTTGCCGTTGTCCTATGAAGACTGCACTCTAGTGCAGGACACAGATCGACCATGAAAGTTGAAGGGTAGTGCCAGAATAGCTTGGCGCCCATAGGCGCCAAGCTATTCTGGCATTACCCTTCAACTATCATGGTCGATCCTTATTTTGCTGCGTTGTGTCTGGGGTAGGATGAGCTAAGTGAAGCAGTTTACATCGAAAATGTGTGTTCGCCACCTCTGAAAAAAGTGTTTTTATGTGTATTCTTGTTTGGATTTCAGCGATTTGCTGTATGGAGGGCTTTGATTGCTTAATTTCACCGATGCAAGGGGTTATCAATGTTGCCTTGCCTCAGCTAAGAATTTTCTACCCTTCATTTTCACAATCCATGTGAGTAGGTAGACACACGTACCAGAGGTCTGAGCGTAACGGACGGAACTCTCCTGTGTACATAGCGAAAGAAGAGTAGAAACATTATTTCACTGTACGACATTGAAACTTCATGATTCAGGTTAGCCCTTGCCGGCCTTCAGCATTATTGTAAGATATACCAAACATTTATGACGGAGACATTATGAACTATTAACACATTCTGCCCCAGGACCGAAATCCCCAAATTTTGAACTTGCACTTTGAAGGACCGTATTAAAATTCTACAGACAGATCGAGCATGACAGTTCAAGGGTGGTGCCAGAATAGCTTGGCGCCTATGGGCGCCAAGCTATTCTGGCACCCCCCTTGAACTAGCATGCTCGATCCAGGTCTTGTTTTGGTGTGTCCGGGCTGAAAGAGTTAATCCTTTGCTGCCTGCGGGTCGCTTTAAATATGAACATGTAAGCCGTCCGTGTGAACATTTAAAGCGGCTTGTAAAAATTAATCTTATGTCTGGATTCAATTCGCAGTACCATTTGACAATTTACCCACCCTTACTTCTTCTTTCTGTCTGGAACTGGAACTGGTTTCGCAAGCTGGATCTGGTTTCGCAAGCTAATTTTGAAGTTCTGCGCCTTTGAGGCGGTCAGCGGAGACAACAAGCCCTTCGCCCGTGATGGGTTGCTGGTAGATTTATTTTTACAATTCAGGGTTAAAACACACGCCAAAGTCGTGTTAACCCCTTCACTGCAGAGAAAACTGAACACCACCCAAGCGCAAGAGGTGTAGATCCTCATGAACCCCCGCACACAACAGCAAAAACAGCAAAATCCACGAGTGCCTCAAGGGATACCATTAAGGCCCCCGGGGAGTCAACCAATGCCAGTGGTGCGTGAAAGTTTACATGATAATGTCGCCTGTGACACGTCTTCATCGGCCCAGAAAGGTAGCAAACAGTTCAGTGAGCTGATTGACTTGAATCGCCTTTACTGATTATGTATGTGTCCATTATGCGGTGAACACCAAGCCTGCCTGACGATCTCTTAGGGGTTCAATTAATAATTCATATACGTCCAGCAATATTTTTCACCATAACTCTGGAAATTAATGCAGTACCAATATAGGCACAGACAATGTGCTTTTGCAGCTCGTCGTTTTCACACAAGCCATGCCCGGGGAACCATTAAGGGACAATAAAGTAAGCCATTTTCGGACAATGTAGCGGCACCCGACTGTTTGCTAAGTCCTCACTTTAGACACTTGCAGCTCACTTAGGCCCCCGTCGGGCAGACCCTGCTTTGACGCCTCTATTATGCACACCGTCATTGAAAGATGTAAAAATGAGGATGTAGACTGTCAGCAAGAGGCATAGATCCTCATGCGCCCCTGCGAATGCGGGGGCTCATGAGGATCTAAGCCTCTTGGGGCTGGGTATTGACTCAATTATCAAGTCTCTAGAGAACCTATAACCTGTTGTACATATGACACGTGTATGTAAAAAGGTAAGGGAGTTGCCGGTCAGCCATACGAACAGATCTTCAAGGGGCTCTGCAGCCTGCAGGGACACATTAGGATCTGTGCCTCTTGCAGGAAGACCTGAACTCTCTTGGCAAGGTGAGGGTCTCGAGAGAGCCATGGTCAATGTGGGAATGACGGACGGAGTGTACAATTGTTGCAGATATACAGTCCACTTGTAAAAACATCCTCGGTTGGAGGAACAATTGGTCCCACCTATGAAACAGAGAGACATATACTCTCATGAATGTGCGACTGCATGAAGCTTATTTGAATCTGTGCCCCTAACAGAAGGAAGGGCATGGGCGTGAGAGTGTGCAGACACTGCACAAAAAGTGACGCCATCAGTCAACAGAGGGATCCCTGTTGCAGACGGCACACAAACATGGCCATCGATCGATCGGCGACCACTCCCCCACCCCCACCCCCCGCCACCACCTCTCTCTCTCTCTCTCTCTCTCTCTCTCTCTCTCTCTCTCTCTCTCTCTCTCTCTCTCCTCCTCCTCCTCCTCCTCCTCCTCCTCCTCGTCCTCCCCATATCTCCCTCCCTCTCAGACTCTAGTCCCCACCCCCTACCCACGTTTGGACGTGCGTTCTAGTTTGTTCCTTATAACTCCAGCCCAGTTTCATCTGCTAGCCACGTTTGCACGTCTTTTCTAATATATTTTAACTATTTCTCCTTTTCGTGATTCCTAGCGAAATCTCATTCGGTTTTCAGAGAACCTTTCAGAGAACAGCAGACGTTGTACGGAAATCAGAAATAGGTCAAACTGCACGTGTTTCGACGACAACGAGGGATTACAAGCGTGGACAAACATGCGATATCCACTGTTTGCGTAAAAAGACACGCTGGTTTTGAACTGCTTACTCTTCTAAGCACTCAATCAGTCTGTCAGTTAACCAATCAGTTAGTCTTTCAACCAATCAATCAATCAATCAATCAATCAAAAAAGCAATCAATCAAATCAAACCAAACCAAATCAAATCAAATCAATGAACCAACCAACCAACCGACCGACCGACAGACCAACCAATCAATCAATTAGTCAACCAATCAGTCAGCCGATCGGGGAAAAAAATCGGCAAAAACGAGTAGTAATAGCTACCTTGAAAAAAGCTAAGTTTGAAAGAATCAAGTCTCTGGTACTGGACACTATGACTCGTCGAGGAATGCTTCGCCATCGTAAATCGAACCAACGATTAATTTCAGATTTTGCCTCCCCTCCCCTACAGCCTGCGGGGGCCCACGAGGATCTATGACTCTTGAAGATAGAGAGTGCTAGCACTATTTGTGTGTAAGGGTGCATTCAACGCAATTTGTGCCTCCGTGAAGCAGGAACAGTGAAACGCGTTCAGAGCGCTGATTGCGTAACCTGACCACGCTAAATGCTAGATGGTTAGACAGACTCCGGTTGTCTCCGCAGCTCAGAACCCTGGCCATCCCTTCCCCTGCAGCCACTGCGGTCGAACCTGCCTGTCTCGGATTGGCCTCCGCAGCCTGCAGACGTCGTGGTCAACTCCTATAAAATCTTCGTTCGCGAAGTCAAGCCAAGAGAGAGAGAGAGAGACAGACTCCGGTTGTCTCCCTCGATTCGCTACCGCTGATCAGCGGTAGCGAATCGAGGGAGACAACCAGTGTGGCTAACAGATCGAATTCAAGGGCCTTCAGGACAATGGGGTCCGGGAGATTATTGTGTTCTGGTCCGTGATTTTTCCAACGTTAACTCATTGGAGACGTGCCGCCTCCGGATACGCGGCGTAAGCCGCGTATCCGGAGGAGGCACGTCTCCAATGAGTTAACTCTTCACTGCCAGTTGCCGCAAATCATGTCTTTGATTATCCAACGGCCGATAACCACATCCAGTCCGACCAGGGATCACGGATATAAATGGGTAGAGCACTAGGCAAAGTCCTTCATAAGCTTCAGTATCTGCGGGGACTCATGATGTTCTTTGCCTCGTTGCAGTTAGGTGGTGTTCCCCGCAGTGAAGAGGCTAAGACTCCATCCAATCACGGATACAAATGGGTAGAGTAAAAGACAAGAAAACTCATGAGCCTCCGCATCTGTGGCGGCTCATGTCGTTCTTTGTCTCTCGCAGATGGGCTGTGTTTTATTTTCCCGGCAATGAAGAGGCCAAAACCGCTGAGGATGTAAGGTCTCACCCTTTCAGTGCCATCTGACGCAGACTGTCTTTCTGCAATCTTCTTTAATTCAACACACACAAACTAGCCGCCCCAGGAACATGGATTCAAAGTGATGTCAGTATGAGGCATAGATCCGCATGACCCCCGCAACATCGGGGGCTCAATAGGATCTATACTTCTTGCAGCTGGGTGGTATTCAAATTTTCTCGACATTGAACTGGCTAAAATCAGACACCAGAACATGTTTAGGGTCTTAGATCTAAAATAAGACACCAGCACATGTTTAGGGTCTTAGATCTAAAATCAGACACCAGCACATGTTTAGGGTCTTAGATCTAAAATCAGACACCAGCACATGTTTAGGGTCTTAGATCTAAAATCAGACACCAGCACATGTTTAGGGTCTTAGATCTAAAATCAGACACCAGCACATATTTAGGGTCTTAGATCTAAAATCAGACACCAGCACATATTTAGGGTCTTAGATCTGAAAGCACCGAGACATGTACACTTTTCAGGTGCAGGCAAATAATACAAACTCGCGGATCTAAGAGTACACATATAGATTATACAAAACATATCTGTGCCCGTAAGGTGAAATGGCCTTATTCGCCTGCTCGGCGTTAAACCTAAACAACTAACTAACCGTAAGGTGATGTGTTTTTTTCGCCTGTGTTTGCTGGAAGGCGACGAACCCCTGACTAAAACAATTTCACAGCTTCCGGTTGTATACGTCCTGCTCTTGTTAAAGTGAAAAGATACAAAACGAAGACATTTTTGTCCGCAAAGAAATTCTTTTTGTTGACAGCTCACAAGATCATAAAAAATGAAACAGAGCATTAAAATAACAAAGTTCAAGAGTATTAATGTTCGGCATCCTGTCTCGGAAGACAATGGAGTATGCGCTTGCTGGGTCAGTCACTGGAGTGACCTCTCCAGTGCGCAAGCCTGGGCGAAGTGTATGGAGATCCTGGGATGCCCAGTCGTCAAGATCCCCCTCTCGGCCTCGCTGATGTATCCAAAGGAATGCAAAGCAGTACGTTTGGCACAGGGACGTAGCGGGCATGAGAAAAGTAGTCCGGCGGTTTCGGAAAGTCGGAAACTATTTGAGGGACGATGGCGACCAGACGCTTATTTATTAATACTAAAATGTTAACTCTATTTTAAAGAAACAACATTCACGTCCAAAGACAGACTTACCTATGATATGCTGGCTTGGAATCAAGAATTGGGAAATGTCACAATTATTTAAATCCTTCATGTGGTCATGGGGAAACCAATCAATTAGTAAACAAACTCGCCTTTCTGTAGTTAGAAGATTACAACATGTCAGAGTTAAAGATCGTTTGTTGTAGATGAGACTTTCGAAACAATTTAAAAAGAGATATAATCCATGAAGAAATGTTCATCACAAAAGCTTTGCATCCAGTCCTGAATCAACTTTGAAAGCAGACGTTTGTGTTGCACGGGATTTTTGAAGCACATTGGTTCTTAATAATAATAATAATAATGGCTACTTATATAGCGCTTATATTAAAATAAGCTCTTAGCGCTTTACAAATAAAGAGTGGGAGTGGAGGGGGTCATAAAGCCAGAGGAACAAAGGATTCTGCAATACACACGCACGCACACAGACAAACACACAGGTACATAACGACCACTGACGAAGAACTGCGCGCGAGCTACATTGGGGTATCGAACAGGTGGGTCTTAAGGGCGGATTTAAAGGCAGTGAATGAGGGAGAATGTCTAATATCTATGGGTAGAGAGTTCCAGACAACACTGAGGTCCAACGTGCGCAAAACAACGGTCACCTCTGTTTGCAGAGAGGGACTCTGAGAAGGCGCGCCGTATCACTACTTGAACGGAGGGAGTGGGAGGGAGTGTATAGTTGAAGAAGATCAGCGAGATAGGCAGGGGTAGAGTAGTTAATAGTTTTGTAGCACAGACAGGCGATTTTGTACGAGACTCGTTGTTTGACTGGCAGCCAATGAAGTTGTCTCAGGATAGGAGTGACGGACTGATGCTGTCAGGCGTGGACGATAAGACGTGCAGCACAATTCTGAACTCACTGCAATTTCTGAATGAAAGACCGAGGGAGGCCAGCTAAATAATCAATTGCAGTAATCAATGCGGGACAAGACTAAAATGACGACCAGTTTGGTGGCAGATTCAGTGGCGAGATAATGACGGATAGAACTGATACGTCTTAATTCCAGAAAAGCAGTTTTGCAGACATGATTTACATGGTCCTTCATTTGAAGATCTTTATCAAGAAAAACGCCAAGATTGCGAACTGAATCAGAAAATGGAATAGGTGCGTCACAAATGCGCATAGTCAGGAGAATTGGGCAGCAGTCGAGAGGCACCGATAAGAAGAGCTTCTGTCTTGCCCTCGTTTAACTGGAGTTTATTTTCACACATCCAGGACTTAATATCTGAGATACAGTTCTGAACATCTAAGATAGCCTGACTGGAGCTGTTTGAGGTGCAGATTTCGGAAGTTGTGTATCATCCGCATATATGTGATGATCGGTTGAATACGATGCGATAACCTGAGACAGAGGCTGAATGTACAGCGTAAATAGAATGGGGCCCAGGAAGGAGCCCTGGGGGACCCCAAACTCTAGCGCAGCAGCTTCAGAAAGAAAGTTCTTGACAGAGACGTTAACCTGACGGGAAGACAGATAAGAGTAGAACTTACCAGAAATACCAAAGTAGTTTTCTAGACGCTGGAGCAAGATGGAGTGGTCAATGGTGTCAAACGCAGCTGATAGGTCTAACAGGGCACGAACTGAGCTCAGGTTTTCATCATAGGCACTTACTAGGCCATTAACGACACAGAGGAGAGCAGTTTCAGTACTGTGCCCAGCACGTTAAGCAGACTGAAGTGGATGGACGAGATTGTTTGACTGTAGATATTTAGTGAGCTATGTCAGAACGACTCTCTCAAGAACTTTGGACAGAAAGGGTAGGTTTGAAACTGGGCTATAGTTCTTTAGCTGGTTGGGGTCAAGATTCGACTTTTTCAGGAGAGGTTTGGCAACGGCTGATTTGAATTGTGACAGAAAGACGCCTCACTCGAGGGACTGATTTATGGTTTTATAATTGGTTTCTTGACACATCCAGCTCAGAAAATTTCATAAAAACTGTTTGCCTGCTTGCTGCAGAAGCCACAATTAACTTTGTTGGCAACACGAATCAAGTTGAGTGAGTCAGTTTTAGACTTTTGGACGTGGTTCAATCGAGCCTCGTGCATACGTGATCTTTTTTTTTTTTTTCTTTTTTTTTTTTTTTTTTTTTGGGGGGAGGGGGGGGGGTGTACATTGCACACCACTGTGTGATGGCTTGATGTGACCAGCCGTATACCCATATGACAATTCACAAATCAGTCACGTTTTGAGTTAGCTGTCAGGTGTATTTTGAGCATGTTTAAGCCTTTATTGGCTAAGGGCTGCCTTCATCAGCGTGCTGACCCGTTTGTTTTTGTTGACTGAGTAAACCTTTGTTAGGTTTTAGGTAGTTTGTTTTGTGGTTTATTTTGTATTCTTCAAGAAGATGTACTCTCGCTCACACAATAACTTGGAAAGGCTAGTGGAGAGTGGTAGTGTGTTCTTTTCATGTCGTGTCCTTAGTTTTGATTGTCGGTGGGACAATTCCGTGGTTGTCTGTAGTGTTTCGGGGTTCCGTCTAAGTATTCGAGCGCCCGTTGATCAATGATGTCGTAGGCGTACAAAGCTTTGCTGTATCTGCCCTCTTTAAAGTATACAAAGAGGTATTCTAGTTCTTTCCGTGCTCCCTTGTCTCTGCAAAGGCCCATGAAGTAGACTCATTCAAAGAATATCGTAGGGTTCAGTCCATTGGAGAAGATGAATGCGGCTAGTAGGATTGTTTGAAAGTGTGGGAGGTTTTTCGTTCTCATGTATTTTCTTTTTTTCCCCGCCCATTTGTGTGCTGGTCCTATGATGATTTCATAGTTCAAAAGTCTGGCGGTTTTTCTGTTTCTGGTTCATTCCGTTTTCCTTTCCCCGTTGTTTTTTTTTTTTTTTTTTTTTTTTTTTTGGTGTGTGTGTGGGGGGGGGGGGGGGGGGACTTGTATTGGTTGCGGTGTGGCGCGTAGAAATAACATATTTCCAATGCCAGTTGGTTCAAGTTCTTATCTTGGAGTCGTTCTGCTTCGTTTAATGTCCCCCACCCGGGTCTGCCCTGGGGGACTTGGGTGGGGTTAGGTACTTTTTAGTTCCCAGGGTCACCCTGGTCAGCCCCACAGGGTGAGTTTTTCTCTCTATTCTGGGGCATGTGTTTCTGTCTACCCGAGGTCCATTCACCTGTATTTGCCTTTTTAAAACTCTCCCTACTGTCTGCACTGCCTGTAGCTCTTGATATTGGATGTGTGTTGCCAAATGGTTTTAGCTTTATTTAGGCCCCATGTTGTAGGTTTATTCAACGTAGTGGACCGGCTGGCGACATACATTCAATATTCTGTTTTTTTTTGTTTGTTTTTTTTTTTTGTTTTTTTTTTTCACAAGCAGTGCAGGCACGTCCTGAGAAAGCCTTGTTGCTGTCGGGACGTTAAGCAATGTACAATCAATCAATCGTTTAATGTGTCATGACTTGAGGCTGTTACCGTTTGGAGTCGGGGTGCAGCTTTTGCTAGTGGTGCCTCATGTCCTTCTTATTTCTGTTTTTACCACTGCTAAATTGGTGGAGCTAGTGGTGCAGAAGTCTGTTGTGTTGATGCACTTCGGCCAGTAGCTTTCGTTCATGGACTGGCGATTTTGACACTTTTCTGTTTACCAGCCACTGCTAAGTGATGCACTGAGCTATTGGCGCAAACATGCCATTTTTGGTAAACATGAATACACTTGCGAAGTTTTGACACCACGACAGGTTTGCTCTCTCTCTCTCTCTCTCTCTCTCTCTCTCTCTCTCTCTCTCTCTCTCTCTCTCTCTCTCTCTCTCTCTCTCTCTCTCTCTCTCTCTCTCTCTCTCTCTCTCTCTCTCGAGCTCTTTTTTTTTTGTCCAAAAAGTACTCCGGCGGTCGCCGGAGCGCCGGAGTGGCCCGCTACGTCCCTGGTTTGGCATCAGTTTGGCTGCAGGAGCTGCCAGAACAGTGCGTGAATACAGGCAGCTGTCTGCCTTCGGGGCTCCACTCCTGATTTGAAGGGTTTACTCCTCCACATTTGGCCGTTGGATCCAACCTGATCTCCTCCGTCCTCTAGCCGTTGGCTGTCAGAAACAGCTCATCCGCCTAGTGGTGCAATGTGAACACCACCCCCTCACGTGGTTTAGCCCACCAGCTGAGGTGGTTTGCCAGGGTGTGGCGCTTGGAGCCAGCACGTGAGAGATTAAGGAGATGGATGAGGACCAGTGATGCCCGTCCGTCCTATGTAGGACGCAGCTGCCGAACAGCAAAGGTACTACCTCTATCCAGAGCCCCCTTCAACCCCACAATTAATAGACATAACCATAAAATACAATACTTAAAGAAGAAACATTTCTGTGACATCACATACTATCATCATCACAAATTACATAATTATCACATGATACAGGTAAGACGATTGAAATATCACATTCCGAAACTACCTACATCACTTAACGTACTACTAACTAACGTCATTATCACGGTCATTATATTATTTAAGAAATATTCTTGTAATTGAATTTTCATATTTTTAACACATTTTGCGACCCCTTGGGTTTGACTTCCGATGCATGGAAGTCATGCACTTCTGTATTGCTGCCTAAAGAAGACCTTGCAAACTATTCATAGTCAAGACCAGTTACCTAGTGCGCAAAAGACCGGCCGACGTCGGCCCGATGGCCTTTTGCTCATTGGGTACAACCTTAATTCAATCAAGCAGACTTTCGGAGAAGAACATTCAGCGAAAGGTCCGCAACCCCCAACTGCGGCCGACGTCGGCCCGATATCCTTCTGCTCACTGGAGAAGAGGTCAGAATGTATCACTGAGAAGGGTGAAAAACATCCCCCGAATTGTTGGAGTCCAGAATCAATGATCTGGTTCTTGGATTTGGCTTTGCATGTTTGAGTGAGGATTCGACAAGCCCGGCCTTTCTCCAGCGCGGTCCTGGGATCTCTCGTGAAGTAAAAACTTATTTATCGTGGAGGGGGAAACTAAATCATGCGCGCAAAGCTCGCGGGGAAAGGCAAATAAAGCCTTTTTGGGGTCCAGGCAGGCAGTTTAAAGTTAACCCATTCAGCCCTGACGCACTGCAGTAGGAGATGGGTCGACCATGATAATTCAAGGGTAGTGCCAGATTAGCTTGGCGCCTATCGGCGCCAAGCTAATCTGACACTGCCCTTGAGTTATCATGGTCCATCCATCACCTGCAACTGGTGCATAGCCATTAGATGACGCCTCCAAAATTTGGGAAATACGGCCGTCGGGCTGAATGAGTTAAGCAAGTCTGTAGGTGCAGCCTTGTCAGTGCAAAGGACAGAGACGTACACAGAGCATGAAGCTTGCCAAGCAAGAGCGATATATTGTGATCCTTTGCACCTGCGTGGGCCCATGAAATCTGTCAATCGTGCTGATGGAAAAAGATCGCCTGACCCTTTCAATGGCGAGAAACACAATTAAGTGCAAGAAGTTAGTTAGTTGGGTTTAACGCCGAGCAGGCAACTAAGGCCATCTCACGGCGGGCTAAGTGCAAGAAGCATATATCCTCATGAGCCCCAGCAGTTGCGGGGGTCATGAGGATCTATGCCTCTTGCTGAAACCACTTTGTATCCATGTTCCTTTGACGGCTATGGATCTTTGAAGCTGAATATACGATTTTTTTAACGCAATCTGCGTCCACTGGCAGAGAAGGGGTTTAACCCCTTAAATGCCGGGGCAAGGCGAACGCTATCCATATACAAGAGACGTAAATCATTATGAGCCCCCAAATTCGCGGCGGGAGAGGAGGGGTGGGGGGGGGGGGGTCTCATGAGGATGTATGTCTCTTGTTAGTCATGTTTTCTGTGAGCCCACACTTGGTCCCATTTCATTTGCGTTCTTCACGCGAAATGTCGGTCAGTGTGCAGTGGTTTCAGACGCGAAATCCGCGATCACCAACAGCGAAGGGGTTAAGGATGGTTCATTCTAAAAAGCCGTGTTGCATCGGAGCTGAAGTGGCTTATCACAGCTCAATGCAAAACACGGCAGCGCCAGGACGCCGTCAGGCCGATATTGGCCGCGTTTGTCCAGATCACGGCAATGCAAAACACGGCAGCGCCAGGACGCCGTCAGGCCGATATTGGCCGCGTTTGTCCAGATCACGGCAATGCAAAACACGGCAGCGCCAGGACGCCGTCAGGCCGATATTGACCGCGTTTGTCCAGATCACGGCAATGCAAAACACGGCAGCGCCAGGACGCCGTCAGGCCGATATTGGCCGCGTTTGTCCAGATCACGGCAATGCAAAACACGGCAGCGCCAGGACGCCGTCAGGCCGATATTGGCCGCATTTGTCCAGATCACGGCAATGCAAAACACGGCAGCGCCAGGACGCCGTCAGGCCGATATTTGGCCGCGTTTGTCCAGATCACGGCTTTGCGCTCCCCGACTACGGCCCGAGGGCCTTTTGGACTCTGTCGATGTGGCAATGTGGGATTGATCCGGTCGGATCGTAGGTGGTCGTTGAGCATGAAACCATTACATTGGAACTGCTTTAAACAAATTAGACGTTATCGACAACTATAGTTTGTCTGTGAGTATGTATGTATGTGAAACAATGGACAATTCATTTAGTCGCATACTCGTTTCGTGAATTCACGGCTACAGTGTGTGCTCATACATTCCCAGAACTAAATGACTTCCGTAGAATGGAAGTCATTTAGTTCTGGGAGTTTAAGAATTTAAGCAAACTGACCTTCTTATCTCAAAGATTCAAAGATTTCAATACATTTATCCTTTAATGGGGTATGAGGAAAAGATATCAATCACGTGTTTGATGCATATTCGCGGATACATAATGAAAAAACATTCTTTGTAAATGATCGCTACTCAAATAACAATGAACGAGAAAACAGCTGGGAGTAAAAGTGCAAAATCATATGGAGTAGCTTACACACTGTACAGCTTTTAACTCATTCAGCCCGACGGCCGTATTTTTCAAAATTTGGAGATGTCATCTAATGACTAAGCACCAGTTGCAGGAGATGGATCGACCATGATAATTTAAGGGCAGTACCAGATTAGTTTAGCGTCGAAAGGCGCCAAGCTAATCTGGCACTACCCTTGAATTATCATGGTCGACCAATCTCCTAGTCAGGGCTGCATGGGTTAACTTTTTTATTTCAAAATTCAAGACCGTTTTTTCTGCACTTTGAAGACAATGAATTACATACATTAAACGTTACACGACATGAGCTACCACAATAATATCATCGTCTATTCTCACAGTAAATACTTTGATCTGAATGAGCACGCAAGTAAATAGGCACTGTTGGTGATCCCACGAATATTAAGCCTTGTGATGCGTTATATTGTGTTGTACGTGTAATTTCTAAGCGTGCGTCCTTCTTTGTTGTGACTTTCCTCACATGATACGTCGCCATTAAACGCGTTACTCCGTTTTCTAAATACAGTATTAATCCCCTTGGCACGCGCCATAAAATGCCAGATCATTCCTTGTAGATTATTGCTTGCTTGAAGAGCTCAAGGCTCGAAGACTCGTGGGTCAATTTTTCAAGAATCGTGATCCTGTTGAACGCAAAATCAATCCACCAAGAATGTTTCATTGGCGCAGATGGAGCATTTCCCCGCCCCCCCCCCCTCCCCCCACCCCCACCCCCCACCGAGCCATCGTCATCTATAGACGTCACTTCACCCCCTTTCCTCCCACTGGACGTATATTTTGTTTCTGAAATCTGTATTCATTCAACGACCAAACGAGACGACCGTTCATGGGACACGAATACACATTGGTCTCAGCAAGACGCATAGATCCTCATGAGCCCAAGCAATCGCGGGGGCTCATGAGGATCTATACCTCTTGCCGTTGTATCGTATTCACGTTTTCTCGGCAGTGAAGGAGTTAACTGTGCAGGCTGTGTAGCAATCCATAATGACCCCTAAGCAGATAGACCAGGAATTGCCCAGATAAGTCCTCCCGAGCTCACAGTGGCGTGGCAAGTTGTTTTACCATGAAAAAAGTAAATTGCGCCCCAAAAAATAAATTCATAGAAAATTCCAATAAATAAGACACGCGCCTAGACTGAAGAACAATCGCACCATGACGCGTATCAGATTAACTCATTCAGCCCCGACACACCACCGCAAGACATGTATCGAGCATGATAGTTCAAGGGTGTTGCCAAAATAGCTTGGCGCCCATAGGCGCCAAGCTCTTCTGGTACCACCCTTGAACCATCATTCTCGATATGTCTCTAGAATTGTAATACAGTCCTTCAGAGGGCAACTTCAGCATTTGGGGATTTCGGTCCTGTGGTAGAATGTTTAAAAACCTTTTCCTAAATCTAACGTCAGTTTGTCATGTCACACTGCTTGCCAACACTAATTCATTATATTCAGTACTAACACTAATTCTTTCATTATTCTTACAGACAGGGTGCATCAACCAGACATTCATATCTGCATGCGTTGAAGAAGAGCCAAGCAACCAGCACGCAGTAAAAGCCTCAGTGACTACCCAAAAGGGGACTATTGTCATAAGCGCGCATTGTAGCGCTGTGCGATACAACATCCTAGCAGATGGCGCAGTACGAGAAGTATCTATCAAAAGTTAGTTAGTTGTCTTAATATTTGGCTTTGGGAAAATCTCTGTGACATGCATATTGTTAATCCTCTTATCCAGAACTCACTTCTATGGCCTAGGGAATGGTTGGCCTTCCGGTTTCCTGTTCCGCGGATGTGTCGTGTTCGGTGGAAAACCGTTCCTGGTGATCTTCATACGTTTACTCCTGCAAAACAGACTGTGTTTACCCATAGCAACGTTTTTAGAAATCGCCTACTGGAATATTAACCATTTCACTGCCAACGGACGCAGACTGTGTTCTCTGACATTTGTGTTAAATTCAACGTCAAAGAACATGGATTTAAAGTGTTTTCAGCAAGAGTCTTAGATCCTCATGAGCCCCCGCAGTTGCGGGGGCTCATGAGGATCTAAGACTCTTGCTCATGCTGATCTGTTACTCTAGCAGATAGATCGTGTTCAGTTCTTCTCGGTAGTGAAGGGGTTACACAAGTATAAAAGGAAAAAATGCCAGCGTCAGTGCTAGGTTTCCCTGTGCGGTCTTATTTCGACGGATTTCCATTCCTATAGGACATGTTGTCCAACGGACAACCGTTCCTGAGAGAGCTTTCTCCCTTTCAGGACACACGGTGAAATAGCCGGCATTATCCCATCACAACTGTTTTTGCCTTTCAGCTTTTTGTCCGTGGATGGATGAGGTCTCTGATGGTGAAACTGGAGCTGATGCATATTCATGACAAAACTGACGCCCGGGTCCTGACAACGGAAGCACTTATTGAGAGTAAACATGCCTGCAGGACGCAGCAGAGGGAGGTGCGTGTGTGTATGTGTGTGTGTGTGTGTGTGTGTGTGTGTGTGTGTGTGTGTGTGTGTGTGTGTGTATGTGTGCGTGCGTGCGTGCGTGTGTATGTGTGTGTGTGTGTGCGTGTGTGTGTTTGATTGTGTGTTTGTTGTGTTTGTGTGTGTGTGTGTGTTTGGTTTTTTTTGTGTGTGTATGATTGGTTGTGTGTGTGTGTTTGGTTGTGTTTAAGCGTGTGCGTGTGCGCGCGTGTGTGTGTGTGTGTGTGTGTGTGTGTGTCTCTGTCTGTGTGTGTCTGTGTCTCTGTGTGTGTCTGTGTCTCTGTGTGTGTCTGTGTCTGTGTCTCTGGGTGTGTCTGTGTCTGTGTGTGTTTGTATGCCTGTTGTTGAGACCAGTTTATGTACGTACTTCCTGGGCGGTCATGGTTTTGGTCGTTGAATGCACACAGATTTCAGAAGCAAAATCTGCGTCCAGTGGCAGGGGAACTTAACCCGTTCAGTGCTGAGAAAATATGAACACCGCCCAACTGCAAGAGGTATAGATCCTCATGAGCCCCCGCAGTTGCGGGGGCTCATGAAGAGCTATGCCTCTTGCTGACATCACTTTGAATCCATGTTTCTAGGACATCGAAGAGTATTTGGTCTTGAATTAACGAAGATAGCAGAAACACAGTCTGCGCCAGATGGCACTGAACGGGTTAATGTAATAAAATTAATGTCACTGTCACGTAACGGATGTGACATGTTGTTTTATTTTTTCCACAAGTCGTTTTTTTTGTTAATAAATGTAGGTCGCCGACTTCTGTAAATAGCCTTAGGTTAGGGAAGTTAATAAATGTAGTGTGAGCGTAAAGCCCGTGCAGCTAGCTTAACGGTGAGCGATTACAGCGGTTGCACGCTTTCGTCAAGTAGCTTTAACCGAACAGTGTTCAGAAGTAAAGTTAAACTGCAAGGTAGCAGAGGGATATTACAGTCAGTCAGCGGAGTTAGATAGCGCAGAGAGAGTCTGGGTCAGGGTGCGGCCTCGTTTGGAGCCCTTGACAAGCTGTGTGAGGGTTGTGTTACCCTCCCTGCAAGACCACGGCCAGTATTCCTGGGTGTGGGTGTCCAAGAGACTTGTGACCACGGCTGCTACTCAACAGAAGACCCCTCCGGTTCGTGTTCGTCTTGTTTGTCTCGTCCTGCCGGAGGACTCACCAGTGACAGGTAAATGTTCATGCCATTTTCTCAGTTAGCTGCTGTGCTCTCGGGTGTGCGAATGTGTACATAGGTTCGGAAGGGTATGTTCGTCTAGTTTTTTAGTGATGTTTTAATCGAGTCTTTAACCATGGTTTTTAGGTTGGGTTGTAATGTGGTGGGTGTCGGATTTAGTTTATGTTCGGCTGTCGCCGAGTGAGTATATTTAAAGGGCCATGTTGTAAAATCAATTAAAGTGGGTATCCTTTCAAATATATTTGTATTAAGTCCTAGATGTAATGTAATAAGATTGTCACGTGGGTTGGTTGCTGGTGATTATTTGAAATCTTTGTATGTACATGTGGATATTTTGATAATGTTGGTTTTAGCAGTGGCAATGTTATTATACAAAAGTGGTTGTGCTAGCTTAATGTTAGTGTAATGGAATAGTGCAGACCTGGTGAATGTTGAATGTACATAGGAAGCTTTCATATCCATGATTGTATATTTAATATGGCCAAGGCGGGTATTAGGGTGAGACGAGACACAGCTCACGTGGTTTGTGAGTAGGTGCGTGTCAAATAGGCCAGAATTAACTGTGTTGGCACTTTGACTGACAATGCGCCCTTTTCCAGTGCACTGGCTTCGAAGATTTCGTCGCTCTTCGATCTCTTCATTCTTCCATGACCAACGGTGACGCATCATCGGGAACCGGAACGCCTTCGCTAGCCAGTCCTGTTGGACAAGTACTTTGACGTTGGGCTACAGCAGGCTGATTCTACGTTCTGCGCGTCGGTCACAGGCGTGCGTGGGCAAGCGCGGCTACGGTGCTCTGCGGTGTAGGGGTAGTACTCTTACGTTACGAGCCACCCTGTCTAGTGTGGGACAGAGGACACTGTACAGAGACAAAGTACCCGCCTTGTATAGCCATTGCCGATTTTCACCTGTTAGTCATTTTCACCTGTTAGTTATTTTCACCTGTTAGTCATTTTCGCCTGTTAGTCATTTTTACTTGTTAGTCATTGTTATCTGTTATTCTTTTTTATGTGTTAATACGTTATGAGTGCATGTGTGGGTGTGTGTGAGGGTGTGGGGCGTTAGTGGGTTGGGGCGGGGGGTTAGAGTAAGAGTAGGTAATAAAGGATTTGTTTGTTGTTTATCACTGGCGTTGTGTGATTTATTTAGAGTGGGTAGGTCTTCTCGAGCGATTAGCGCTTACATTGTCCACGACGCCCTGACTCTGTCAGGCGTGTCGTGACAGTCACCCACTGCGATAATCTAAGCCAGACGTAGACCAGTTGCGTAAGAGTTTGCACTTTCAGTGCTAGTAGCGAAGGCAGGGAATGTCGACAGTAGGGTCCATATTGTAGCGACAGGCTGCCGTTATCTGGTAAAAGCCAGCCGGTCCATTTTTTTAAACAGCGAGATTGAATAACAATGAACATCTCAATTTTGTCAAAAATAGACGTACATTCTGGCAATTGCAAAAAGAAAGACAACAAAAAATGGGGCCTAGCCCAATGTTGTTTCTAACCGTTTTTCATGAGACGGCCATTTGCTAGTCAGGGATTGCTCCGTACCCAGGAGTGTCCCCGGGAGGCGTCTCGCAGCCGGAGAAAATATCCTAACGTTTTAAGCTTGTGTGCCTACAAACACCAGTGCTGTTCAATCACACGCGCGCGCGCGCACACACACACACACACACACACACACACACACACACACACACACACACACACACACACACACACACACACAAGAAATTAATAATAATAATAATGATGGGTAGACCATCGAAAACCGATGATGTCGTCATTGTGCATGACTTCTATTTGTGGGTGCGGGTGTGGCTGACCAAGCCAATCCTGGAGCAACACCTGCGAGGGCAATGGGGGCACTGGAACGTAGCTGTGGGGAAAGTCGACGCTGTCTTTCTGCGAGCTCTGGCACTGGTGATCCGTTCGCGCCGATTGTGTTCAAAGAGCGTGCAGGCTTTCCTGGTGGCGGCACGCCAGCCAGATCTGTCTTGTGCTTGTGCTTCAAGTTCCTTTACCGGGAAGACGCAGTACTTGAGGCTGTCTTTTATGCAGTCTTTGAAGCGTTTCTTTGGCCGTCCTTGCTTCCCGTGGCCTTTTGAGAGTGCACCATACAGGAGTTGGCGTGGCATGCGAGAATCATCCATGCGTATGACATGACCTGTCCAGCGAAGTTGTGTCTTTAAGATCAAGGCTTCAACACTCACTAAGCCAGCATTATCGAGGACTTCCAGGTTTGTCACTTTGTCTTGCCATTTGATGCCCATGATTGAGCGCAGGGATCTCTTGTGGAAACGTTCAAGCTGTTTGAGGTGCTTTCTGTACAGCGTCCATGACTCACAGCCGTAGAGGAGGCTGGGGAGGACTACTGCCTTGTAGACTTTGATCTTGGTGGAGAGCTTGACGTTGTTGTTATTCAACACACGAGTGAGGGCTTGGCTGGCTTTGCTGATGCGAGCTGCGATTTCCTTGTCGATAGTGCCGTCAGAAGAGATGATGCTCCCCAGGTACCTGAACTGGTCGACAGTCTTCAGCTCGGTGCCTTCGATATACACTTTGGGGGGGGGGAGGGAGGGGGCTCTTGAGCCTGCGGCTGGTTGGTGCAGGACCTCGGTCTTGTTGAGACTGATGGTGAGGCCAAACTGTCGAGAGGCTTCCGAGAACCTGTTGACGATAGTCTGGAGGTCAGACTCCGTGTGCGCCATCAGCGCACATTCATCGGCAAACAGCGCCTCAAGGATCAGTCTCTCGATGGTCTTAGGCCTGGCGTTCAGCCGACGGAGGTCGAAGAGAGAACCGTCTAGTCTGTACTTCAGGTACACTCCCTTCTCAAGGTCACGTACTGCTTGGGTCAGGACACACGTGAAGAACAGGTTGAACATCACGGGGGCAAGAACACAACCTTGTTTGACACCGTTGGAAATGTCGAAGGGTGCGGATGTGTCGCCGTTTGACTGGACAACTCCTACCATTCCATCATGGAAGAGGCGGATGATGTTGGTGAACTTCCTGGGGCAGCCGAGCTTTGCGAGGATGACCCAAAGCGCTTCTCTGTTCACGGTGTCGAATGCTTTGGTCAGATCTATGAAGACAGCGTAGCGGTCCATGTGCTGCTCAATGCATTTCTCCTAGACCTGTCTCACAGAGAAGACCATGTCGACTGTGCTGCGGCCGGGTCTGATTCCACACTGAGCCTCTGGGAGTGCTTCCTCAGATACAGAGCTGATCAGGCGGTTGAGGATGACTCTCGCGAGGACTCTCTTGCCAGCAATGGACAAGAGTGAGACAAGAAATTACGGTATTTATAATAAGCTTATCTTATAATAATTATAACTCTAAGCGCGCACTCACAACTCGCGCACGCATGCGCACGCTTTAGACAATGACTCACGTACCACAAATACATTACGACGGTCAGCTTGGGGTGGGGAGTGTGGTGATATAGTGCTAGAACTGTTGAAAGAGGTGAGTTTTGAGGGCAGATTGGAAGGAGGAGAGAGAGTGTTTCTGACGGAGAGAGTGGGAGAGTGTTCCAAGTGGATGTACCGTATTTGGAGAAGTAGCGGGGACCGAAAGTGCTGGGTTTGGTGCGGGGGATGTGGAGGCGGAGAGGGTCGGAGGCGAAGCGAAGGGAGCGGGAAGGAGTGTTGAGGTGAAGTAAGTTGGAGAGATAGGTAGGATCTAGGAGCGTAGTTGTTCAGGGATTTGTAGCAGAGAGACATAATCTTGTATTGGATGCGTTGGGGGGGTGGGGAGCCAGTGAAGGAGTTTGAGCAGGGGAGTGATGTGGTCGGATTTTTTCTTTCTGAGGACGAGGCGGGCAGCATTGTTCTGGACGCGCTGTAGAGTGAAAGTGGTGGAGTGAGGGAGGCCGGAAAGGCCGAGAGAGTCAATGCGAGATTAGATGAGAGACAGCAAGTTTGGTGGCAGCTTCGGTGGTGAGGTATATTCTGATCTGACTGATGCGACGGAGGTGGAAATAGCATGCCTGGGCCGTGGCACACACACACACACACACACACACACACACACACACACATGGACACGAAAGCCTCAGAGTGGGTTACCTACCATTTTATGTGAAAATGGGTTCCCATATTTCTATTTATTCTAGGGCTCTGGAGTTGATGCGAATGTTTAAAACTCACCTTATATCTAAGCTCTACAACTTAAAATAAAATAGACATTTTCTAGAAACAGAGCCACTGGATGGAGAAAAAATGGGTTTCTACCAATAAAGTGGGTGCCTCTCACACAAAACTGGCATTACAGTCAAAATGGGTGTCCTCGTCAAATCATTCATTTTAGCATGGACTATCTCAAGAAAATTAGGTGTCTGTAATAAGGTAAATTTTACGAAATATTTGATGCTTCTTTTCCACATTTATTTGATTGTTGTCATTTTTTTTTCAACTTAATGTGTATTCCTTCTTTTTCCTGCATTAAAAATGTCAAGCACAATGACACAACACACAGTGAACAAATACCTCACTAAACATACCTCTGGTTGATTTTGTTATGATTGTTAGGGTGGGGTTGTGGGGGGGGGGGGGGAGGGCTCATCACTTTTGGTTTTATAGAGCTGCTGAATGCTCTCTTATGAATGAAAGATTTTCATTATCCCTGGAATCAGTAGGTCATTTCAGAGGCGCGCACCCAGGTGCACGTCAAACCACTCACAAATACACATTTGGAGTGCACCAGATGGATACAGTTGGCCAAGTCCCACATTCCACACTATAGGACAGCTAAGACTGAGAAGCAATCGCGGCGTTTATGGCGCGGTACAAGGTTTAAAACTAAGAAACTGTTGTTTTTAGAAGCGTGTCGGGGAACAGTTTTTATTAAAACTGTTTTAAAACCTCTTTAAACTCAACTTTTGTTAATGTTAAAAGTGTTTTCATTTACAGGCGTGCCCCCACCCGGGTCTGCCCTGGGGGACGTAGGTGGGGTTAGGTACTTTTTAGTTCCCAGGGTCACCCTGGTCAGCCCCACAGGGTGGGTTTTCCTCTCTTTTCTGGGGCATGTGTTTCTGTCTACCCGAGGTCCATTCACCTGTATTTGCCTTTTTAAAAATCTCCCTACTGTCTGCACTGCCTCTTAATATTGGATGTGTGTTGCTAAATGGTCTTAGCTTTATTTAGGCCCCATGTGTTAGGTTGTATTTATACTAACTTATTTTGGATAGTGTTTAATGTCTGCGGTGACACTTACTGCATGCCTTATCAGTTTAAACTTTTGCGTGTCGTTAGCGGTTTTTATCGTGAAGATTCCTGTATAAGAATCATCGCGACAAACAAAAAAACAACTACCCACTATCACTCAGCCGTTTAAGGATCAGCTAGGTAACACGTTTAGATGACCTGATACTCTCTTGGGGAATCTGGAGTGCGTGCCTCCTTATCAAACCGCTACTGCAAAATTACAAGAAGCACCACCTATCACGCTGACCTGTACGTATCAGTTAGCGGTACGGTTAGGAAATAGGTGCAGACTCGCTTATCTGAGAGGTCCGGTGGCTGAGGATACTAATCAGGCTTACATCATACTAAGCCCATGCATCTCTCTAAACATCACATGCAACACTAATAACACAACAGCTAACATCACAACAACTAACCAAGACAACGTTTAACACGGACAACCAAAGCTCATTACAAACTACAGCACAGGATCATTCTCACTTCAAGCATTCTCAGACATAAGGAGGAGAGTAAAAGATTTCATCACCACATTTACTCATCGTCTACACAATGCTAATTTAAGTCTGCTCACCCAACAATGCGAGGCGTCGACTTGGAAGCATGGTGATGGTCGGTGCGCTGTCTGAAGGGTGCCACAACATGTCCCGTCAGAAACGGAGCCCCCGAAACGCACACCGACCATTCCTTATATACATTTGTATATCTCAGGCTTTTTCTTCTATCACGAGTGTCCTTATACAAGTCCTACGCCATTCTTACCACGTTGACCATCTATACACGTGTTCGGACACCTGGACATACACTAATATCTTATTTAAACGAGTTCCCACACTTAGGCCTTATCTTCCTCGGTCAAGCCTTGGTCACGATTATAATTCCGTCTCGGTCAATATCTCGTACCTGGCCTTGAACTAAGATATTAACCCTAATCAGCCTATTAACCCTAGCTATTCATAATTATCACTCTGTGACACCACACTCAAGTGTTTCGTTTCCGCAGATGTCGTCACACCTGTTTCCATGGTAACCCTGCTGCTGATCTGTCTGACCGTTCTCCTCCCCATTCACTGGACTACGGCGCACCAGTAACCAGGCATAACCGAGATAAATGGAATACCACCCAATTGCAAGAGGTATAGATCCTCATGAACCCCTGCAGTTGCGGGGGCTCATGAGGATCTGTACCTCTTGCTGAAAAAAGTATTGATTGATTGATTTATTTGTGACAGCTGGGATGTTTTTGGTGTTGAATTTATGATTTCCAGAACACTGTGCGCGTCCACTGGCAGTAAAGGGGTTAATGTGTGCTGCTCTGTGATTTTGGACGTGACGGCCATTGAAATGTGTACTGAATATTTCGTGCACTATGTCAAGAATGGACAAATGCTCTGCAAATTAATTCATTCTTAATCGTGGGCCATTCGGACACTCGTCACTGAGCCGATCATCAGTATCGCATGCTGCACGCCTGGAATGTGTTAAAGTACCAGTACGTGTCAATTTGAAGGCACATTTCAACACCATTTGTGTTTGCTATGCCGTGTTTGCCACACCTAATGAACTTTAACATCAGTTGGGACATGCAGCCAAAGCACACGCGTAATCGCACTTATTTATTCTGCGATGCCATTGGCGCGTCAATCTATTTGTAGCTGTGTCTCGTGCTAATAGCGGTGTATTATTAGAACGGGGTGGAGTCATTGTCAGGTTACTTTGATTAAAATTTTTTAAAAAAGACGACGTGCGCTGAACTGTCTAAATGAGTCATAGCTAGACCTGTGGGTAGCGATTCGTAACCATCTGTTACAGAAGTGTGTCTTTGAACAGTTACGGCGGCAGTGTGCCTTTAAGGAAAATATTATTTCTTATAGAAATAATGTCTAAAGTTCTAAGGACGTTTCTGCAAGTTCAGTCGATGAACTTTTCCTGACGCTAAATTCGTCGTACTGTCATAAGCGTAACCCCTTCACACAGTCGATGAACTTTTCCTGACGCTAAATTCGTCGTCATGTCATAAGCGTAACCCCTTCACACAGTCGATGAACTTTTCCTGACGCTAAATTCGTCGTCATGTCATAAGCGTAACCCCTTCACACAGTCGATGAACTTTTCCTGACGCTAAATTCGTCGTACCGTCATAAGCGTAACCCCTTCACTGCCGAGAAGAGGTGAACACGATCCAGCCGCAAGAGACATAGATCCTCATGAGCCCCCGCGACTGCGGGGGGCTCATGGGGGTCTATGCCTCTTGCTGAGACCAATTGTTTGTATGCATGTTTCTAGGCGATTTTGGCTTTTGGTCGTTGACCCAACAAAAAAATTTCAAATAGAAAATTGTAGGTACAGTGGCATGGAAGGGATTAAAGAGACAAGAGGTATAGATCCTCATGAGCCCCCGCAGTCGCGGGGGCTCATGAGGATCTATACCTCTTGCTGGCACCACTTTGAGGCCATGCTCCTGGGACAGCTAGTGCTTGTTGATGCTGAATCCACGAAGGTTGCACAAATGACAGTCTGCGTCAGCTAGCACTGTGCGGGTTAAACATAGGACGTTTTCACGTCGCAAAATGAAATACTTCTTCTCCTTTGTACGCAGGAGAGTTCCACCGTTACGCACAAAGAGCAAGATAACCCCCCCCCCCCCCCCCCCTGCTGCGTGTGCCTATACGCGTGTGCCTATTCCGGCGCATTGATTGCGAAAAGAAGGGTGGAAAGCATCCGATGAAGCAACACATTACTGATGTTAGCCATCAAATCACGCTAATGGAACAGATAGCTTAAAGTACCATTGCGCGTAAATTTGAAGACAGATTTCAGCACCATTTGTGTTCGCTATGCCTTGTCGACATACCTAATGAACTTTAACAGCATTTGTGACACGCAGCAAAAGCACTCGCGTAATCGCACTTATTTATATTGCCCAGCCGTTAGCGTGTCAATCTATTTTTAGCTGTTTCTCGTGCTGAAAACGTTGTACTTATAGAACGGAGTAGAGGCATTGTCAAATTACTGGTTATCAAAACTACATGTGCTGAACTGGATTGTCCTGTGTAAAAGAACCGTGACTAGACCTGTGTGTAGCGTTTCTTAACCATCTGTTATAGAAGTGTGTCTTTGAACAGTTACGGCGGTAGTGGGCTTTCAAACTATACTTTTCAAAATTTTCAGATTATAGTTTTGTTTGATTATAGTTTTGTTTTCTTATCAAAGTTTATAATTCTGATTTTACAAAATTATTTATTTTGTTATTCGGTTAATTAAAGGTGTTTTTGTTTTGTTTGTTTGTTTTGGTTTTTTTGGGGGGTCAAAATATCGTTGGACTTTTATGATGTGTAAACTATTTATATAGCACATAATGCAAGGATTTCGTACATAACTATAAACCGCAATGTAAATAACCACAAGATTCACACAATTCGAGGTTTTCTTTTGTGTCTTCGTGTTTCTATATTTCCTTTCTTAACACCTTCACTGCAGAGAAAGATTGTGCACCACCCAACTGCAAGAGGTATAGATCCTCATGAGCTACCGCATTTCCGGGGGCTCATGAGGATCTATACCTTTTGTTGAGACCAATTTGTATCCATGCTAACTGGACTATTTTGGCCTTGAATAAACACAGATTTCAAGGAACAAAATGCGCGTCCAGTAGCAGGGAAGGTGTTACGATTGTTTCTTGTAGGGCCTTGTGAACGAATTCGAGACTTGCCGCGTATCCGAATGTAACATGTCTCGAATGTGTTATTATGGTAACAGTAAGGACCAGTAGCCCAGAACTATTCAATGATGCCAAAGTTTTGCTTGAATCTCGTTGTTCCTTGCCTGCTTATTCAAAAACGAAACCACTTGTGAAAGATATATTACATTCGCACTTTCAAATAAAATATAATTAGAAGATCATTGTGTTTCACTGCAGGGATCTTATTTCCTGTGTGTATGTGTGTGTGCGTGTGTGTGTGTGTATGTGTGTGCATGCGAGCGTGCGTGTGTGGTGTGTGTGTGTGCGTGTGTGTGCGTGCGTGCGTGCATGTGTGTGTGTGTGCGTGCGTGCGTGTGTATGTGGTGTGTGCGTGCTTGTGTCTGTGTAGTGTGTGCGTGCGTGTGTTTGTGTGCTTGTGTGTGTGTTTTTTTATGAAAAATGTCTCAATTTCACACGTCACTGACCCACAATTTGAGTCCCTTTTTTTCTGTGCATTTGTAATCTGTCTGCTCGCTAGCTTCCAGGACAATAAATTAGAAAGAGAAAGACCCTTTCACCTTCTCTGCAAATTATGAATATTTTAGAGTCGTCAGCACGGCAGTACGCGCAAATGACACGAGACTGCAATCAACCATGATAGCTAAAAAGTAGTGTCCGGTTAGATTGGCTCCCAAGCTAATCATGCACCACTTTTTGAAACAAGTTAATCAGGCATTGTGCCCACAAGCGCCAAGCTAATAAGTCATTATATCGCCCTCTGCATACGAAAGGCGGTAATTCCATTATTGTAAAAAGCGAGATTTAATATTGTATATATTTTATTAAAAAAACATCTCGCTATTCACAAAATTGGACTAGGTGCGTTTTGTCTTTCTCGTTCGGATTTCTTTTCAGGCAAACTATTCAGACACTAATCAGGCACTACGCTTTATCGCTCGCTGACACTCGGGACTAACAATGAAATTGTTAACCTGCTCACTGCCAGTGCACGCAGACGGTGTTCGTGGAATCTTTCTTAAAACTCAATCTACCCCATCACCGAAATCCCTAAATTTGGCCGTAGTCCTCTGAAGACTGCATTGCAGTACAGGACACAGATCGACCATGATAGTTCAAGGGTGATGCCAGAATAGCTTGGCGCCCATAGGCGCCAAGCTATTCTGACGCCACCCTTGAACTATCATGGTCGATCCTCATCTTGCTGTGGTGTGTCCGGGGTAGAATGAGTTAACCCATTTTATTTAGCCCCACATGTGCTTTTCTCAAATTGTGGAGGTGTGACGTAGCGCCTATGTACCGTTTGCAATAGATGAACTGACCATGATAATTTCAAGGGCAGCGCCAGATTGGCTTGGCGCCTTCAGGCGCCAAGCCAATCTGGCACTACCCTTGTATTATCATAGTCAATCCATTCCTGCTGTAGGGCGCCGGGGCTAAATGGGTTAATTTCGAAGCCAAAGAGCGCCAGCCGCCGAAGGAACATGAATACAAAGTGGCGCCATCAGCAAGAGACAGATCCTCACGAGCCCCGAGCAACGCTGTTGCGGGGGCTAATGAGGATCTATGTTTCTTGCGGCTGGGTGGTGTGCAAGTTCTCTCGGCAGTGACGGGGGTTTAGGAATGTAGTCGGCTTTACTGTAAGTGTGTATTTACTGTAAGTGTGTATTTACTGTAAGTGTGTATACTCATCTATTAAGTCGGATTAAACCGCTCCGTTTGGCTTCGACTGATGGTCCACTGACTAGACCGCCTCAGTGCAGGTTAGCAGTGAGGTTTATCTTTTCCTCCTAACACGCTGCTGCATGAAATTAATTTGACTATGGTAGTTCAAGGGTGGTGCCAGAATAGCTTGGCGCCTCAGGCGCCAAGCTATTCTGGCACCACCCTTGAACTAAAATGGTTGATCTATCTCCTAATCTGCAAAGTGGCCTTCATGGAACAATAAGCTTTTTTTAAAAAATCAGCCTTAGGGTGTTCAGTGCCTGTTGACCAAGACCGTGTTTCTGCAGTCTTCCGTTAATTCGACAATATATATATAATATTAATATATATATATATTGTCGACAGCTAGAATATATATATATATGTCCCAGAAGCTTGCATTCAAAGTGATGTATCACAGTTGCGTAGTGCTCAAACTTTCTCAGGACTGAACGGGTTAAATCATGAAGTGTGTTATCTATAACAGATGACAGACTTATGCTTAACCCATTAAACCCCACAAATCAAACTTTACGAGGTGTCACCTAACAACTATGCACCGGTTGCAGGAGATGGACCGACCATGATAATTCAAGGGTAGTGCCAGATTAGCTTAGCGCCCCTTGCTGTGATGCGTAGGCTCTAAATGGGTTATACGCAATGGTACAATGAAGTACAACTTGAATAAAGCTGATCCCTGGTTCGGGAATCAATGATGGTCTTCTTCTTAGTTTCAGTTGTATGTCCCACTGGCACCGAGGTGATCGGGGACTAAGAATGATGGTCATGCGGGTAGACCTCTGTGGGTTCTTGCAGGCTGCAAGGCTCATAAGGATCTATTCCTCTCTCAGAGTTTAAGAGCTTACAATGACACATCATGTTTTCCAAAAGAGCCGCAACATCTTTCAATGTCCTGATCATGTGTTTGGTCCATCCGTTTTTCTGACTGCAAACGTTCCCGCTAAAACCCAAGCAGCGAATACCTTCTGGTCAGCAAGAGGCATAGATCCTCATGAGCCCCCGCATATGCGGGGGCTCATGAGGATCTATGCCTCTTGCTATTTGGTAATTTTACGGCTGAGGCGGAGTTAGATGTAGAGTTACAGTGCAGCGGAATTGTCAAGAGGACATGGGGTGCAAAGGCATCTGTCGATTTTGTGAACGTAAATTTATGCAGAGCTCTCATGCGGGGGCTCATGAGGATCTATGCCTCTTGCTATTTGGTAATTTTACGGCTGAGGCGGAGTTAGATGTAGAGTTACAGTGCAGCGGAATTGTCAAGAGGACATGGGGTGCAAAGGCATCTGTCGATTTTGTGAACGTAAATTTATGCAGAGCTCTCACAGCGGACCGCGTTTTTGCAAGGAGCATAGATCCTCATGAGCCCCCATAGATTGCTATTCTACCGTTATATGGCAAAAGCCAGTATGTCCCTTTTTCTTTCTTTTTTTTTTTTTTTTTTTTTAAGAAAAGTGAGATTTTCATTGTATAACAATGAAAATCTCGCTTTTTTTTCCCCAATGCAAAAGCGAATATAATTATGACAACGCCAGTGTATCCTTTTTTAAGAAAAGCGAGATTTGCATTGTATAACATTGAAATTCTCGCTTATCTAACAAAATAATGGATATTATAAGTTATTGGTAAGCAAGGGTACACAGACACCTTCTAAGCCTGAGGGAGGTCAAAGTAACCAATTTTTTTAAGGCCCTTCTTTTTATAGAAGGGACTTTTTAGGATGGGTCGCGGTGGGGCGAATTTAATAGCATGTCCATGATGTCAAAGGCGGGCAGGCCTAAACCTCTGACATCTAAGGTAACAAGATACAAATTACGTCATGTCTAGTTACGCCAACCTCCCTGCTGAACGTACATTTGGCGCGAAGCGCCGTATGTGCGTGTGTATGTGTGTGTGTGTGTGTGTGTGTGTGTGTGCGTGCGTGCGTGCGTGTGTGTGTGTGTGTGTGTGTGTGTGTGTGTGTGTGTGTGTGTGTGTGTGTGTGTGTGTGTGTGTGTGTGTGTGTGTGTGTGTGTGTGTGTGTGTGTGTGTGTGTGTGTGTGTGTGTGTGTAGGAAAACAAGACAATCTCCTACATTTCTGTACGCGCAAGCTTGAAACTTGGCGAAATACTTTATTCAAGGTGTGTTTAAGAGAGCCTCCGAGCATTTTGTAATTGGATGTCTCATTGAAGACATAAAAGACCGTGTCATATTTACTTGAAATTTTGGATGTAGCTAGTTTGGAGAGAGACATTGGATGAGTTCGTCAGCCAGCTTTTCAACTTCTTCAGTAAAAAAATTTAATTTAAAAACAAAGCAAAAACTCCTTTCAAAATATTCTCTAACAAACTGTGTCGAAATAAAACGGAACAAAGCACATTTATGAAGAACAACGCAACGGTGAAAAATTTACGTTTTTATTGCCTCGTTGTTTAATATTCTAATCGATCAGCAGCAGAGAAAGACGAGATACCGTTTTTACGACAAAAACAAGACGAACTGTAATCAACGCAGCTTTGCTTACAAATTTCCGGTAAACCAAGGCGAGGGACCTTCCACTGCCGGAAAAAAGCAAACACCATCCAACTACAAGAGGTAAAGAACTTAATGAGCCCCCGCAGATGCGGGGGCTCATGAGTTTCTTTGCCTCTTGCTGACACTTATGCACATCCGTGTTCTTTGTATCGAGGGGATTGTTCGGTGTTGAACGTGTGATGCCCTGCTTCAAAGACATAATCCTGCGTCCATTGGCAGTGAGGGGGTTAATTCTGAGGGTTTAAACTACGCGTACTGCAGACAATACTTCACCTTTCTAGTGACAGGTTTCCTATAAACCGAAGACCGGCATGACATGCGTCGTAGCTAATGGAAAGAACATGCTGTACCTGGTCTTAACGACCGCTCAGAACAGGAGTCTTATTTTATATTTACGGTGCTGTCAATAGCATCCTGAGTCACTGGCCGTTCAACCGTCTGGACACTTCCGGGTTGTGAACAAGGTGCCTTGCTGAATGACTGCGCGACTTAATTCTGACACTGAGGCCGAGGAAAAGTTAACACGATCTAAATGCAAGAGACATAGATCCTTATGAGCCCCTGCTCTAAGTCTCTTGCCGGCACCGCTTTGTATCCATGTTCCTTGGACGTCTGGGGCTCTTTGCCTTTGAATTAATAAATATTTCTCTCCGGCAGAACCGGTCTGCTTCTACGGCAGTTAAGGACTTCATCTCACGTCAATGGTATTGTATTGTATTGTATTGTATTGTATTGTATTGTATTGTATTGTATTGTATTGTATTGTATTGTATTGTATACAGTAGGGCGGTCCGTCGCGCAGCGGTAACGCGCCTGCCACCAATGCTAGAGGTGCGAGATTTGATACCCGGTGCCGGCGTCGGACTTTTCTCCTCTAGTAGTGTCACCGTTAATTCCGGCGGACCGCCTGGGGTTCTTTTTCCGTGTGCCCCGGCTCTTCTCCCCCACGACTTTGGTATCAATTTCTGCTTACTTAATCAAATTTCAAACATAAGCGATTTAAATTTGCAAGTAGCTCGCTTGAGCTTGCCGTTTTCTGTGTTTATGCACAGTGTGTAAGTGAATGCGCGTGATTCACGTGAGAGTGCTAACTGGTTTCAGTTCGTGTCGGCGCTTTGAGCCGATATTCAATTGGGATAAAGCGGGCTTATTTATTTATTTATCGTATCGTATCGCATTGTATTTTATTGTATCGTATCGCATCGTATCGTATCGATTTGTATCGTATCGTATCGTATTGTTATCGTATCGTATCGTATCGTATCGTATCGTATTGTAAGGCGTCCGAGCGCACATCTATCTATTTCAGATGCTCAATGCGCCGCAGGGTTGGAGGCTGGAGCTATCAGCGACTAAGCGCTCCTTTATGTGCAAAACCTCCACCCTGCTATTAACGTTGATGCATGCGATATATTTCTGTATCCGTTCCACCGGCTCTAACGGGCCTTCTCCTTTCGAATAGTGGTAATGGGATTTTTAATGTGCACACTTCAGTGATGATTATGCGCGCTGTACAGACGAAGCCGAGACAGGCGCCGTAAACCGAGTCTGTACGTAAATTTGACTGTTCGCGCGATGAACTATTATGCGCGATCCGTCGCCAGAAGAGTAATAGTCTTCAGAGGGCAACTTCAAAACTTGGGGATTTTGGTCTTGGGGCAGAATGTTCGGCCCAGACATCACGCTTTTCAAAGAAAAAGCCGACGAAGCAGACTTTGAGAACATAAATTGGCAAACTGGTTGTCTCATTTGAATCGAGGGAGACAACCAGTGTGATGAAGTGGATCACGAGTACGTTCGTCATCACAGATTGAGCCAGAGCACACGGATTGATCTCTGTCGTTGTCTGTTAGAAGCCAGTAAGTCTATGTTGAGAAAAGCGTGATTTTTATCGTATAACAATGTAAACCTCGCTTTTCTCAAAATCGACAGACTCCACAAATAAGGGCAGACCTGGAGCTTACAGTGCAGGGAACCTATGCGAGATTTGTCCCTTGAAAGCCGTTCAACTCTTATAGGCTCCCTGATCCTGTGGCTCAAGTTCACTGTGCGTCAGTGCAGCAGCGCCGAATTTGAACTTGTCCCTGCGAGCTGGAACATTAGTCCGAATCATTCACTACAAGCACTAAATACATAATCCAGACCAAAAAAGGAGACTGCCAAGCGTGTAACTCAACCTCAGGCGCTAAGCTATTCTGGCACCACCCTTGAACTAAAATGGTTGATATATATCTCCTAATCTGTAATGTAGCCTTCACAGGACAATAAGCAACATTTTACAAAAATCAGCCTCAGTCGGGCTGTAATGGGTTAATATTCTGTGTTGAAACTGTCTTTTCTAAGCGTGCTTCTTTCTTCTCTGCGTTATTCTCTTGCCGCACCACTACCTACAATTCACTGCCTACTACCTACCATCCAAGGTATAATGAAACGGCTGTGAAAGCTCAAGTATAGTGGCGATAAAGCTTCGCGCCTTTATTTCAGTCGCCTGGTCCGCTTGGCTGTCACTACCCGCGAGTGCTCACGGTTGATTTGTCTACCCCATCAGTTCTGGCACTCCAAGACTTAAAGGTCTTTGCGCCAGAGCAGGTGATTAGAGTCCATTCGTGTTCATTCATCACGCCCAAAGCTTTCTACAGCGCTCAAGTAGCGGAAGCCCCACTGCGGTCTACCCAGATGTGAAACACAGAGACAAATGTGGTTGACCCTCGTTCATAAGACTGGGAGATCCTCGCGAGTCCTTGCACTCTCACAAAAACGCATTGAAATCAGCTCCTGTAATGGCTTTACAGACCAGGGTAGAAGACGTCCACACTTTACGCCTAGACACCCAGCTGCCTCGTCTGACGGAGAAACAGATAGTAAGCTAAATCTTTTTCCGGCATAAGCTCCCAGTAAGCGAAGAGTCCTCGGGCCCACGACGGCCGCAGTGGGCCCGCGCACTGTCGTGCGCGAGCCCACTGCGGCTGTCGTGGGTTCGAAGGCGTTTTGCGCTACAGGGGAGGCAAAAGTCCAGATGCACCTCTGCAGCATGTTTTGTCTCATGACGATCGGTGCGCGTTGCAGGCTGAACGGGTCAGTCCCTGAAAATTCCTGCCGTGCTCTGGCTAGAAAGGCAGCATGTCCATTTTGGAGAAAAGCTAGATTTTCATCGCCACTCGATAAAAATCTCGCTTTTCTCAAAATATACATGTTGGTTTTTGCCGAATCGCGAACAGACTTCTCGCCAAGGAAGCCCTCAAGTTGTGTTCGTCACCAGACTTCATTACGCCCTCTGTCCGGCTGAAAAGTCAGCCCATCACTCCCAGCGAGCAAAAGGTCGTCGGACCGATGTCGGGTCGATGACCTTCTGCTCTCTATTGAGGCTTCAGACTCGAACGTCAGCGATGTGTGGGACCAGATGGAGATGGACCGCTAGCATTCAGTGCCGGCGTACTGTCGTTGAGAGGCGACAAGATGTCGACTCCAAGCCAAAATAGATGACTACCAAGTGTGTAAAATGCAAAAGAAATTCCCCCAACAAGGAAATAAACACGCTTAGAAAGGGTAAGTATAACACAGTTCATGAAGTAAATTGTGTCGTACTCGCCTCTTCTTTTGTCGTGTTTCTTTCTTCGCTGGGAATTTCTTTGAGAAGATGCCAGGGTCTATGGACAAGTAAAAGTGTGCTTAGCCCGTTCAGTGCCGAACACTACCCAGCTTCAAGAGGTAGAGATTCTCATGAGCCCGCGCAGTTGCGGGGGCTCATGCGGATCTGTGCCTCTTGCTGTAAACACTTTAAATCCATGTTCGTGGGACAGCTTTTTATTTTTTGGTTTGTTATTTTGCTTTTTGTTTGTTTGTTTGTTGTGTGTGTGTGTGGTGTGTGTGTGTGTATGTGTGTGTGTGTGTGTGTGTGTGTGTGTGTGTGCATGTGTGTGTGTGGTGTATGTGTGTATGTGTGTGTGTGTGTGTGTGTGTCATGTGTGTGTGTGTGTGTGGTGTGTGTGATGTGTGTGTAGTGTGTATGTGTGTGTGTATGTGTGTGATGTGGTGTGTGTGTGTGTGTATGTGTGTGTGTGATGTGTGATGTGTGTGTGTGTGTGTGTGATGTGTGGTGTGTGGTGTGTGTGTGTGTGTATGTGTGTGTGTGTGTGTGTGTGTGTGTGTGTGTGTGTGTGTGTGTGTGTGTGTGTGTGTGTGTATGTGTGTGTGTGCGCGTTGAATTGACGAAGATTGCAGAAAAAACACAGTCTCCGTCAACTGACACTGATCGGTTTAAACACTGAAGTTTAGAAAGACAGCTCGCTCGTTATCTCGTTATGTGTTCGAAGTGCGTTTAACCCGTTTAGCCCCAACGCCCTACAGCAGGAGATGGATTAACCATGATAATTCAAGGGTAGTGCCAGATTAACTTGGCGCCTGAAGGCGCCAAGCTAATCTGGCACTACCCTTGAATTATCATGGCCAATCCATCTCCTGTAATTTGCAAGTAGTCGTTGGGTGACATTTCCAAAATTTGGGAAATGCGGCTGTGGGGTTAAATGGGTTAAAACGAAGACAATTGCATACTAGAGTTAGTGAGGCCGTGACCTCCGTAAAAAGTCGTTACATCCAACTTTTGTTAGACAGACGACCTCGTCATAAACGAAGTGGACTGTTTATATAAATTTGAATTATATGCCAAAGATGCAGTTGATAAAATTGTACTATTTGGTTTGTGTGCACTTTATTTGATTGGATTTGAACTGTACACAGAAACAGTTCAAGTACACCTGCCTAATTCCTAAGTTCCAGAAAAAGACTTGGTTTAACGCATAAAGCCCTGACACGCTACAACAGGATGTTGATTGACCATGATAGTTCAAGGATGGCGTCGGAATAGCTTGGCGCCTGTAGGCGCCAAGCTATTCCGACCGCACCCTTGAACTATCATAGTCGAACCGTCTCCAAAACTGTGACATAGACCTCAAAAGATATATGAGAAAATTTTGATAATTTCACCTTCACTATGAGTTAAATGCATAAAGTGGTGCATCCTTTAGGGGTGTATATGATCGTCGTGTACTGTATCTCTGTGTTTTTCTGTGGGCTGGCGAAACGAATAACCAGGGATCTAACCCTATATCTGTCCAGCGCTGAGTAATGGGACTATATAAAATGCAGTCCAATCCAGACTGTGTTCATGCGTCGTTTGTATTTGGGTGGTTGAATTTCAGGTACTTACGGTGTTCGTGCGGGGGTGGACGAGGTGGGGGCGAGGAAGATGACAAATTCTGGAGATTAAAAAAAAAGACGCAACTCTAAACTCCAGTTCTCGCCAGCTACGCAAAAAGGGCGGTGTCAGATTATCCTGATGCTATATAGAGCGAGGTGAGCAAACAGCGGTGAATTTCATTCAATTATTCAATCCCGTCCCAGGGCCACAAACTTCCATCTCCAAGAGGCATAGTTTCTCAAGAGCCCCTGCATCCGCAGGGGCTCATGACAATCTATGCCTTTAGCTAGCAGTGTGAACATCCTCAGGTGGAGGTATTCTTTGGGAGTTCAGCCAAGGGCTGACAGTCGTGACGAACTGTATGCAATAATTGCAGCAATCATAGATTTTGTCAACCTTACAAGGCTTTGTCAACGATCTAGGTGGGCTGGATATCACATAAGCAATAATGAGAGATTTCCAGCGAGTCTTAACCCTTTTAGCTCCACGGGTGCATTTCCCAAATTTTGGAAGTTTACTTAACGATCATGTACCAGTTGCAGGAGGTGGATTGACCATGATAATTAAGGGTAGTGCCAGATTAGCTTGGCGCCTTCAGGCGCCAAGCTAATCTGGCACTGCCCTTGAATTATCATGGTCAATCAATCTCCTGCTGTAGGGACTCGGGGCTAAATGGGTTAAGTACATATGGTAGGAAACTTTAGACGTTAAAGCGGCCTACTCCAGGTAGTAAAGGGTTAATAGTTTGCAATGTCTCCTTTATACTTGTTCTTACAAAGTCTGATGATAGTAATGCCGGACAAAAGGGTTAAATTAAATGACAAAGTCTGAATGTCGTCGAATGAAAGACTTTTCTGCTCTTCTTCACCTTTGTACACAGACGAGTTCCTTCCCTTACGCTAAAAAGGCTAGTGGAAAACCTCTGGTGCTTGTGAAAACAAGAGTAGAAAAGTCTTAGTTGAGGCAATCCAGCATTGAGAATCCGTTGTATAGACGAATTTTATCAACTAAAGATTGCCACGGAGTAGACCACTTTAGGGCAAACAGAAAAATTACAACATAACCTTCACATCCATTACGGTACTTCTTTTACAATGACGCATTTATTTACATCACGTTTTATTTTAAAAACTGGCTCATCCTCAGAACCCTTCCCGATCCGAAGCGGCGTGAAGCAAGGCTGCGTTCTCGCCCCTACACTTTTCGGCATCTTCTTCTCCCTGTTGATGCGCCATGCATTCAGTCAGAAGATGGCGTCTTCATCCACACTAGGAGTGAAGGCAGCCTCTTCAACCTTTCACGTCTGCGCGCAAAGACCAATGTGCGCAGGGTCCTGATTAGAGAGATCCTGTTTGCTGATGGTGCTGCCCTGACTGCCCACACTGAGGAAGCACTATAGCCGCGTCTAGTCAGCAGCTTCGCTCGCGCCACCGATGAGTTTGGGCTGACCATCAGCCTGACGAAGACAAACATCATGGGCCAGGATGTCAGCAGCACCCCTTGCATCTCTATAGGCGATGAGGTAGTGGAGAACTTTACGTACCTTGGCCGGCTCAACTATCTCCAATAACCTTTCTCTGGACAACGACTCCAGAATCGGCAAGGCATCAACAGCGATGGCTCGCCTGACCGGCCAAGAGAGTGTTGAACAACACTAGCTTGCTTACTATCAATACTAAGATGAAAGTGTACCAGACCTTTGTGCTCAGCATTATTCTCTACAGCAGCGACACGTGGAGTTTAGTGTGCACCCGTCAAGAGCGCAGACTTATCTCTTTCCATCTGCGCAGCCTGAGGAGAATCTTGGGTATCACTTGGAAGGACCGTGTTCCAAACACTGAAGTGCTGGCCCAGGCAAACATTCCTAGTATGTACGCACTCCTTTCAAAAAGACGCCTACGCTGGCTCGGTCATGTCTGCCGCATGCAAGATGGTCGGATTCCTAAGGACATCTTGTATGGTGAGCTCGCCTCCGGCACCAGACCAACAGGCAGACCAGCGCTTAGATACAAAGGTGTCTGCAAGCGTAATCTGAAAGCTGAAAGCCTGAATCCCGCAGACTTAGAAGCCACCACCGCAGATCGTGCCAGCTGGCGGCTCGCAGTGAAGACCAGCATAAAGCTGAGCGAGGGAAGAAGAGAAAACCAGTGGGAGGAGAAGAGGCAGCGCAGACGAAAGAAAGAAGCAACAGTCACAGGCTTCACCTGTAGCAAATGCAACAGACACTGCCGCTCTCGCATTGGACTGATTTGTCACAGCAGGCACTGCGAATCTTAAAAACGGACTGACCCAGCAAGTACATATACTCCATTGTCTTCCGAGACAGAAGGATGCCAACAACAACAAATTCTAAAACCCTCCTTTTACTCTGACCACAATTTAACCCTGCCCGCCGTGAGATGACGTTGTGGCCTGCTCCGCGTTAACCCCGTCACTGAAGAGAAAAAGCGAACGCGGTCCAACTGCAAGAGGTATAGATCCTCATGAGCCCCCGCGACTGCGGGGGCTCATGAGGATCTACGCCTCTTGCTGAGACCAATTTGCATCTATGTTCTTTGGATGGTTGTGTCGTTTGGTCATTGAATGAAAACAGATTTGAGAAACAAGATCTACGTCAAATGGCAGTGAAAGCCCGGTTTAAATCCCAAAACTAACCAACAATTTCAAGTTACCTCAAGGCGCCAAACTACTCTGTCACCATGTCACGGTCGATCTGTCCTCTAAAAGGTAACGAAGTCTAAAGAGAACAATTACCAAATTAGCGAATTTCGACCTTGGGGATCAAAGTGTAAAGACATACATATATACATATCAAGTTCTCATCGTCGAGCAGCGAAGCCGCCATCTAACACTAGGCTCCACTTTGCAAGTACCGGTACTGACTGCCATCAACCCATTAACTGCCTGGGCAAGACGAACGCTACCCAGCTGCAAGAGACATAAATCCTCATGTCCCCGCTGTCGCAGGGGGCTCATGAGGATTTATGTATCTTGTTAGTTCTATGTTCTTTATGTTTAGTTTTGTCTCATTTACATCTGTATTTTTCACGAGAATACCAGTCAGTGTGCAGTCTCAGTTTCTGACGCAAAATTCGTAATCACCGGCAGCGAAGGGAGACATAGGGAGACATGCAGGTCAAAATGTCGAATTTTTGCGTGCTGGTTTGGAAAAAATGCTAGATCGACGTCTTTTTCCACAAAGGCAGTCAATCACTCAGCCAGTGCCTTTCATTCCTTCCCTGCCAACGGACTTACATTTTGTTTCTGAAATCGGCGTTCACTGAACGACCAAAAGCCACAACTGTCCCAAAGAACATAGATGGACACAAAGTGGTCTCAGCAAGAGCGGCCATAGATCCTCATGAGCCCTTGCAGTTAGATCGCATTCGCTTTTATCCCGCCAATGAAGGGGTTAATCTGCAACGTGGTACCTACAAATGCAGCACTAGGGGGGGGGGGGTGGAGGGGGGGGGGGTCATAGAACTCTCTGCATCTTGCTAGCATAATTCGGCCCAATTTGTAGCCTCACAATGACAAGAAAGAACCTGACTATATGGTTCTTTTGATTAATGGCTGTGATTATGGGCCCCAATAATAAGCTTTTAACCAAACACTGAAGCCATGAGAGTTTACGTCACAGCGACGGAAGTGGCATTAGCCAAAGCAATAAATCTTGGTTTAAGCTTACAGCAAACGTGCCGATGCTGAGGCGATTTGGGGTAATGCGAGTCTTCAGATGTTGACGTTCTACACCATAAAGTTGATGTAAAAAGATTTGATTAAGAAATATCAACGAATAAGTAATACACGATTTCGGGTAAATCAGGGGGTCAAAAACTGCAGGACTTTGATGCAAACAGCCCAGACAAACGTGCACAATGGCTTTTAGTTAATTAAAGTAATAAATGGTTCTTATATATAGCGCAGTATCCCCCGCAAAAAAGGATCAAAGCTTTAATTCACTGTTATCGAAACGTGTGCAATTTTGACATACTTCTGATTTCTTAACATCTATTACCTCCATTATATTTATTCAGTCACATACTTAACCGATTTTTCTTTCAAATACAATTTTTGTTTAAATCAGTTGAAGACCGCGTTGTTTCCACTGGACTAACCAGCCGTCACTTAACTTGAAAAGTGTGACCCACTTCCCCAATACGTAAAAGGCCATCGGGCCGACGTAGGCCCGGTGGCCTTTTACGCATTGGATTCTGAGCGTCTGGCCCTGACTTGAGAACAGAGCTCCCGCCACTGATTCAGCGCGTGCCTGCCGGCGGGTCCGCAATGACTTCACTGCATCTTTCCCTCTCAAAGTCAACCGCTGACCCAAATCTACTGACAACTCGCTGAGAAGTGCTGCATAGGCCCTTAAACGTAACGGGAGATGGTTCAGCTAATGTTGCTCAAGGGTAGTGTCCGATTTGCTGGGCGCCTGTCAAGACACCAAGCAAATCAGACACGACCCTTGAGAAATCACGGTCGATCCTTTCGACCGCGGAGCTCACGGAAAGTGAGCGAGACGTGCGGCACAAAGTCTGTGACTGTTCTTTTGGAGCCTGTCTTCTGAAAAAAAAACTGACTTGAAAATTGTCCGAGGAACCAAAAAAATAAGGGGAACTTGAAAAACTCGTGGAGACGTGCAAGACAATAGCTTATGACACGGGAAAATAGAGAGCTCAGCTGCGCTTCTCTCAGAGTCCGGAAATGCTTGTCTGACCCAGTACAGAGAAGGCATCCTTTGATTTCTAGAGGGGGGTGGAGGCAGGGGTGAGTGGTGGTGGTGGTGGTGGAGTGGGGGTGGGGGGTGGGGGTGGGGGTAGGGACGGTGGTAAAATGTAACTCAGGCACGGTTTTACAAGTAAATTTCAGCGTTGTTTAAATCAACTTTTCTATTCAAACATACACCCAAGCTGTTGATGCTGTTGTTGTTTTGTTGTTGTTGCCGGTGGTGTTGTTGTTGCTGATGGTGAAGTTGTTGTTTATGTTGTTGTTATTATTATTATTATTATTATTATTATTATTATTATTATTATTATTATTATTTATTTCTCTACGAGAATGGATTAAACGACAAAAGTAAGATAAACAGCAATTTACCTTCTTTTTTCTTTTTTTTTTTTTTGACTTACAGCCAGAATTCCAATATCCAACCTGTCCAACGTTAACACGAAATAAGACTCTTACCCTACCGACAACATAATAAGGAAAAGGAAGGGAAGAATTCAGTTCCTCCCCCTTGCTGACCTACTCTTGTGGATTAACAAATTGCTTTGCAAATCACATGCTGATAACAAGCACGTGAAGATTTGATTGGCTGCTTTTATGCCCTGCGACCAGTGGTCGACTTCTCCATCTCGACTACTCAGCCTACTCAACCGGTCGAGAAAATGAGTGTGCGGTGTTAGACAGACGCACAAATCCTCCAGAGGCAAAAATCTTCATGAACCCCTGCAACGCAGGGGTTCATGAAGATTTATGCCTCTGGACGGAAGATTAACAACATCTAGCCCTCTGACAGACGCCGGAAAGAATTTCGCTTAGAGACATCCCACTCATTCCACTCTACGTTCAAGAAAATCAGCGTTAGACAGACACACGGATCCTCCAGAGGCATAAATCTTCATGAACCCCTGCTTTGCAAAGCATGAAGATTTATGCCTCTGGCCTGGGACTGCGCAACATCTAGTCCTTTGGCTGATGGAGGGGCTTCGCTGATAGACCACGAAAGACTAACGAACGTTCACCAGGACGGACCGAAACTATCTGTATGCAAAGCCTGATTTCGTCAAGTCACCGCTGCAGTAAAAAGTCAGTCAGCTGCTAGAGGCATAGATCTTAACGAGCCCCGGCATGTTTTGCTACAGGGATCTATGCATCCGTGCCCTCTTGCAGACCCTACTTCTGTGCCGGTTTGTTTTAGTGGACTGAATTTATGTCCAGTTACTAGATCTTTCTGTCTGTCAAGCGTACAGCACTAGAATTTACTGAAGTCTGACTGATCAGTGGACGATATTTCTTGCTATCTTCGAAATCCAAGCTTTAGTCCATTCAGTACTGACATACTACAGCAAGATATGGATCGACTATGATAGTTCAAGGGCGTTGCCAGAATAGCTTGGCGCCTCAACAGGTGCCAAGCTATTCTGGCACAACTCACGATATAAGTTATGATTGGTCCGTCACCTGCCTAAACTGTAATGAGGCCAACTCTCTTGTGCATGCTGCCATACAGTATCGACCGGTGGCAGTATGCGCAAAAGGGTTAATAGAGATGTTTATATTTAGCTGAACTTGACATTGCACGAGCTTCAGAACACCAAAGAGGGTGTGAAACTTGGAGTGTTTCTGTCTTCACCACCACAATGGCGACAACTGAAACTGAAACACAGATGAGGAAGCGAACAGGACCACACTGTTTCATACATGTATACAACAACAGTACACGGCGTTTTATCAGATTCACTTTCAGTCCCCAAACCGCACTTAGGCGTCCTTTCGTTAACGACCATTCACGATATCCGCTCTAGGGTGGTCAATCGCACGGCCGCCAAACAGCGGGTCAGTTTACCGTCAGATACACCGTGCGAACACTACCCAACTTCGCTGGGCGGGGCACGTCTCCAGGATGGAGGATCATCGCCTACCCAAGATCACTCTGTTCGGAGAGCTCGCCACTGGACACCGAGACAACTGGGCACCAAAGAAGAGATACAAAGACGGTCTCAAGAAGTCACTTAGTTAGTGCCTGCCAAATCGACCACCGCCAGTGGTCTTCGCTTGCTGCACACCGCGACACCTGGCGCTCCACCATTTACAAGGCAGCCGTCCCCTTTGAGGACTCTCGCAGAGCTAACCTTAAGGACAAGTGGCTCAGGAGAAAAATACAAATTGTCGTAACTCAGAACCCTGACCAGACCTTCCCCTGCAGCCACTGCGGTCGAACCTGCCTGTCCCGGATTGGCCTCCGCAACCACGAACACGCCTGCAGACCGGACGTGGGCAAGCCCTATAGAATCTTCGTTCGCGAAGTCAAGCCAAGACGACGAGACGACGAGACACCGTGCGAACACTACCCAACAGCAAGAGACAAAGAACGTCATGAGCCCCCGCAAATACGGGGGCTCATGACATTCTTTGTCTCTTGCTGACCCTACTCTTATCCTCTGTTCTTCGGAATGATGGGATTATTCGGTGTTGATGGGATTGGTCAGTGTTGAATGTGCCCTGCTTCCCGCGGCCACTGCTTCCTGCGTTCACTGGCAGTGAAGGGATTAACTCGTTCGTGGCCAGCCGCATCCGGATGCGCGGCTCAGTGGCCGCGAATGACTGAGTTAAAGTAAGATAAACCTGTCTATTAGTTTGTCTGGCAGCGCAGCATGAGTATCAGCAAAACGTAGAGGGCTCATGAGAATCTGTGCCTCTTGCAGATGAAAGATTTTCACTATACTGAATGAACGGCACTCGTTGGACGTGAAAAGCTGATAATGTTGAGCGTACTAAGCTCAAGGGACGTAACCCCTCTCGGGCGCGACAGAAAGGGAGGTAATCGAAGCGCTGTCGCCCTATCAGGACAAACACGACTAGCGGTCGAGTCCATACACACTAATGTTGTTTAGGGACCGCGCAGTCGCAGGCCTAAACCCCTGGCGACTTGCGGAATTTGAGGATATAAATGTGTCCGACTTCCACCAGCAGGCAGCATTAGCAGTGGAACAAGATAACATCTGCGTCTCTCGCAAGTAGAGGACGCTCGCTGAGGGAAACGTCAGTACCTGGAGTGCAGAGACAACACTGCCAACTTTTGCAGATGGTGATGAGCTGGTTCGACAACGATGCTGACGCTAACATGAGAGATAAGCCGTAGGACGCATCGCATCGCATCTGTTGACCAGTTAACCCCTCCAGTGCGGCTGTCAACAACCGAAGACTTTAACCCTTTCCGCTGCCAGTAAGCACCAATTTCGCGTCTGAAACGACGACACACAGATCGACACTCTGCGTTCAGAAAACAGCTTGAATTAAATAGGACCAAAAATAGGCAGGAAGAACATAGTACTGATAAGCAAGAGACATAAACCCTCATGAGCCCCCGCGACTGCGGGGGCTCATGAAGGTTTATGTCACTTGCAGATGGATTTATGAGGGTTAATGTCTGGTTGGTTGGTTAGTTCGGGTTTAACGTCCACAGCACCGAAGTGATCATGGACGGCCCTGACGGGCGGGTTATGGGGGACAGGGAAATCTATTGCCTATGGAGTACGACCTGAACACTGACCAACTCAGGCGCACTCTAACTGTGCCACTTTGATTTACCAGGACCTTTCAACGGACATGCTATTGAACAAATCCGTTTTTTTCCCTGGATTGTGAGTCCAGCTACCGGGGCCGGGACGGGATTCGAACCCACGACCCGGCGATTCCCTTCGCTCTCCTGCTCCGACGTTTAACCGCCTGAGCTATTTCGGACTCTGGGTTTATGCCTCTTGCAGATGTCTCTCTGTATGTCTCTTGCAGATGGGTAGCGTTCGCCTTCCCCCCGAAGTTAAGGGTTTTAAAGCGATCTGCTACATCGCAAGTTTTGTGTGTATCTATGTCACTGAGCCTGTCGGACCACTTACCCTAGACGGATAAATAAAGTTTATTGAACTGAATTGAATTGAATTGAATTAAATTGAATTAAACTGAATTAAATTGAATTGAATTTGATTTCTAATATTCGCCGATGCAAACGGGGTTTTCAACGCCGACTTACCTGAACTATGACTTCTACGTGTATTGACAGGTTTTCCCGGCACTCCTCTTCAGTTGTTGCCATCGGCGGACCTTGACTCTCCTACCTACAAACGCAATATGCAGTAGTGAAGGGGTTAAGACTGTTATGCGACTGCCGGAGCCACCGACTCACTTTATGCATTTCTTGCTAAGTCTCACGTATCAGAAAAGACCTCACCGACGCTGCGTTTAACTTTTAAAATTAGCACTTTTGAGCAGAATCATTGCAAGACATGTACACTAGGGACATAATATATATTATAAAGTTACACATTGCGAACTAAGCGTATTGACATACAGCTGAACATTGTACGAGCTACAGAACATCAAAACTAAGGTTAACCCTTATAGCGCCATAGGCGCATTTACTTAATTTTGGAAGTGTTAATTAACGCCTATGTGCCACTCGCAGGAGGTGGATTGACCATGATAATTCAAGGGTAGTGCCAGATTAGCTTGGCGCCTGAAGGCGCCAAGCTAATCTGGCACTACCCTTGAATTATCATGGTCAATCAGTCTCCTGCAGTAGGTTGTTGACGCTGAAAGTGTTAAAAGTGCCACTGAGTGCCTGGAGTTAGACCTTTCCGACGCTAGACCTTGCTTCCAGGGACCGAAAAATCAAGTGGCGGGTCGAAGGGGGGTGGGGGTGGGGTGGCCGTGCGTATTAGAGATTCACCATTTGCCCAAAATATCAAACACCCCCCCCCCCACCCCCACCCCAGATGCGCCCCTGTCGCTTTAACATTTTGGTTGTCGGTAGGAATCACCTCGACAAAAAAGGTGCTACCGAGAGCCAAAGGATTAATGCAATCGCTTTGTCGACACCAGAAAAACCTTCTGATGGCGGAATATGAAAAAAAAAAATTGAGACAAGCCAGAGGCATAGATCCACATGAGCCACCGCAGCCCGCGGAGGGTGGGGGATGAGGATCTTCGCCTCTTGCATTTGGTTGGGGTTTAACTATTCATTTTTCTCGGCCGTGACAGGGTTAATAAGGTCCAAAATCACTGACCAGTACACAAAGTCGGGGAGACCAGGCTGAAGTGGACTTGCTGACGGTTGCTCTTCGTGTCCGTACAACATGCTGACGTCAATAGGACAGTGTGCAGGTATGTGACTTTGCACCTTACTGCTTACGACCGTAAGGTCCAACATCACATACCAGCACACACAGAGACGTGGGGTCAGTTGCATGAGTGAGTTTAGTCCTGCGCAAGCCACTAACCAAGGTGCTCCGCGACAGCGGAGCAACTTGCTTAGTGGCTTGCGCAGGACCAAGCTCACTCATGCATCTGACCCCAGGCTAAAGTCAAACTGAAGGACTGACGGCTATGGGCATGTCCGTACACACTGGTTAGGACAGAGCTAATATAGTTTCTGCACATTCAGCACGATCGCTGATGTCCCCCTGGACGTGGCCATTATTAGCGCGGGTTCACGGCATCGCTCTGCTCTACATTAAGAGCTGCTCGTTCCCCCCGCTGAACCCCCCCCCCCACCCCCCCACCCCCACGCCCGCATCACACCAGACCGCTCCGGTCACACTGGTAAGCTGTGACGTGGAGAGAGCTGCTCGCGCGTCCCCACAGACGACCCTCTTGTCAGTACCATAATAGACCGCTCCAGCACACGCTAGTCAGTTGTGATGTCGAGGGCACATAGGTTGCCTCTGCCGACCACCTCGCAGCGTATCGATGGAGGCAGCTAGTGTGGACTCCGATTTTAATATAAGGGGAAATGAATACGCAGTCAAACTTGCGTAAAGCGACCACACAGTAGACTATTTTTTTTTATTAAATGACGCTCGCTTTTGACAGGTGTATTTACACATGGTCATTTAACTCACGGCCGCATTTCCCAAATTTGGGAGGCCTCATCTAATGACTATGCACCAGTTGCAGGAGATGGATCGACCATGATAATTCATGGGCAGTGCCAGATTAGCTATGCGCCGACAGGCGCCAAGCTAATCTGGCACTACCCGAATTGAGTCATGGTCGACCCATCTCCTGCCGTAGTGCGTCATGGCTGAATGGGTTAAGTTACAGAAAGATTACCACAGAACAAAACTAGGTAGTCTACTTCAGTAGACAGGTGATCGCATTGCACAGATGGTTTGACTGTGCGTGTAAATATAATGAATAAGATGAAGATGTCAGACCTACATTAAAGCGGACCAACACTGAAACAACACCGGGTGCAAGTCCAAAGAGGGATCATATTAACCTTTTGGCAGTGGACGCGGAATTCGCGCCTGAAATAACAGCACACTGACGGACATTCGCGCGAAGAACACACATGAAATGGGACCAGACGTGGGCACAGAGAACACAGGACCAGCAAGAGATTTATGTCTCTTGCAGATGGGTAGAGTTTTCCTTGTCCCGGCGGTTCAGAGGTTAAACCTATCACTACCAGTGGACGCAGAAAAGTCATTGTAAATCCATCGTCGAAGACCTCTAGCCGTCAATAGAACTAAAGAAAGATTTCAGCGGGGGCTCATGAGGATCTATGCCTCTTGTTGTTGGGTGAATGATTGGACGAGTGAAAGCAAAATCTGGAGAGAAAAAAAGATTAGGCGTGATGCACAAACTCAAACCATCAGTACAAACCAATTTGCACAATCAGCCAAGACTGGATGCAGAAAAACCATTGTAAAGTCAAATATATCGTCGAAGATCGCTAGCCGTCAAAAAAAAGAAAGAAAAAAAAAAGAAAAAAAAATACTAATTTATTTCAGCAAGAGGCATAGATCATGGGCCCCCGCACTTGCGAGGGCTCATGAGGATCTATACCTCTTGCTGTTCAGTTTCTCTCGGCAGTGAATAGACTAGAGAGGGAGCATTATTATTATTATTATTATTATATTATTATTATTATTATTATTATTTATTTACTTCTTTCTTTTTTTTTCTTCTTTTTTTTTCTTTCTTTCTTTTTTTTTTTTTTTTTTTTTTTTTTTTTCCTTTTTTTTTTTTTTTTTTTTTTTTTTTTTTTGGGGGGGGGGGGGGGGGGGGGGGGCGGTGTCGACGTGCCATTAGTAGAAAACCAATCAAATATTGTGGAGGCTTCGCACACACGCTTCTTTGGCACTATGTCCCTGTCAGCCCAGGCTGCCCTCGTGCGGCACAGTTCGTTCCTCAGCCGTACTGGGAGAGTTAGTGAGTTAGTTAGTTATTGGGGTTTAACACCGAGCAGGCAACTAAGGCCATCTCACGGCGGTCAGTACTGGGAGAGAGAGTGTAACAGGGGTACTGATTAACCCCTTCATTTACAGTAACCACAGGCGTGGGGTGAATGCTGAGTAATCGATCACATCTTCAACTCATGGCTGATGAGTTCCCCGCAACTGCAGACGAAGGTTCATGATGATCTCTGTCTCTCCGCTGGTTGTTGTGTTAAGTGTCAGTGAAGTGAAGGGGTTAAATCTTCATTAACCCATGTAGAGTTGATTTGATCAGGATCTGTGCCATGCGCAAATGTAAGGAGTTCACCTATGGACTGATGCTCTTAGTTTTGGACTGATGCCACGGTGAGACACCCCCTCACACAAGCCCTTTCACTTTCTGCAGGAGGCACCTTTTGCTGTTACATCGCAGTCCTTTTTACATCCTCCTGCAGAGTAAGTTGACTGATTGAGAGTCTATGACTGCTGAGACTGGCCCGGTTTCCACTTGGGACCGGACACTGACCCTTTGCCCCTCCCGCAGTCTACTTCATTGTCTGTGTAGCATCAGTGTCGTTGTCATTGCTGCAAAACCCGCCTATCTGCAAGAGGCATATATCCTCATGGGACCCCGCAGTTGCGGGGCCTCATGAGGATATATACCTCTTGCTGGTTTCATTGATAATCCTGTTCCTGAGGCTAGCGTGGTCACAAAGCGTTGTAATCCGTAACTGCCAGTTTGGATGTCTTAGCACCCTAATGGTTCTGGTAAGTGTCTTCTGTAGGAGCCAAACGAAAGCCCCATTAAATAGACGACTTCAGTAAATATAAGTAGGTCAAATTTTGCGCGTGTTTGACACAAACACTGGATTATAAACCCGGACAATTAGAGTCACGGCGGCTCTTATTGGTATACCTGCAATGACTACAATGTAGTTATCGTCAAAACACGTTATATAATAGTCTGGTCCTGAAAACTTAGAGAAAAAGATTTGAAGCGGGTTTTCGTTTTCACTGCAGGATTGACATAAAAAGTACTATGAACGAACAAATCCTAACCGTGCAAAATTCAAGTGCTCAGCCTCATGGATGAATAGTATTTCTCTCTAGCCTCATGGATGAATAGTATTTCTCTCTCTCTCTCTCTCTCTCTCTCTCTCTCTCTCTCTCTCTCTCTCTCTCTCTCTCTCTCTCTCTCTCTCTCTCTCTCTCTCTCTCTCTCTCTCTCTCTCTCTCTCCTCTCTCTCTCTCTCTATGATTTCCTGTGGTCCTCCGTTTTGCACTTGTTAGCTTTTATATAATATCTCTCTTTATCGTGGTGTTTTGGCTGCTTACTAAATTCCTACACATGAGTAGCTGTATCATAAGTGTGCAGTCGCTTTCTATAAACACACTTTACATCGCACTCACCCCCCCCCCCCCCCCAAGACCCTGTCATTTTGCTGTGTGTGTGCGTAATCTTCAGCAACTTTGTAACTTGTATCGGAATGTAACACAAGTGACCTGTGGGTGTAGCCGCTTGTTTTGTGCTGTTAACATATTGTTTTAATGTTGCTTTTAATGTTGTAGTTTAGCAAGGACTGTAACGCACGCAGACTTGCCCACAGTCGTACGCACAGACTCTCACGCAACAGACGCATACACCGCCACTGACTCAGACGGGCGCATTCATGCGGTAAAACACAACACACGGGCTCCCTTTCTAAAGTAACCTTTATACACTATAAATGAAAAGAACGACTTAAATGATTATCAACTATGTACACTGTTCTATTATCACACACACACGTATCACAATAATCTTTGCCAGGCTAGGTCTTAGTCTCACATTGCCTCCAACCTGTTTGATGTTGTTGCCTGGTTACGTAAGTTGGTCCTTCTCACGTCTAGGCGTGAAAGTCCTTCGTCGTACGCTTATTGCCGTCCTGTCTCTTTGGCACGGACGTCCTCGTTCTCGTACGGTACTCAGTTCTCGTTTTGACTTGGGTGTCTTGGTCCCAGTCAGACTCACTCTCAGAAGAGCTGGAGGGATGACCTCACGTAGGTCCCACCTGTGACTCGACGTCTCGGCGTCCGTCTTTCCACTCTTTACAAGAACTCTGAATAAACAAAAGTCCCAACGTAACACTTGCTAAACACACAACATATTGGATCAATGAGAAACGTCACGTAACCTGGCTGATACAAATAACTCACACGTTCATTCACACACACACACGTGCTTCATAACTATTTTCGTATCACCCCCATATTTCTGTCACTGTCTTGAAACAGACTATAGCCTAACTGACACTCTTGCTATACATTACTCTATACCCTGGAAAAGACTATGCTTACCCAACCACGTACTATCTTCATAGCGGCTTAGACATACACACTTCATATTCTTTTAGTCATCTAACTCGGTAAACAACTGTATACAAAAACACCGGTTACTTCACCGAATTCTAAACATACTATACTAAACCAAACCGGCAACACCGCTATACAACCACATTAATCTTACCACGCATACTGTCTTTAACTAAACAACTATCAATACTACGTTTATAGAAACATACCTGAAATCTAGGCTTCAGAGTCTTGGAATGCGGGCTAGGTAACTCAAACACAACCGTTCCATACGACAAGACAGCCCGCACTACCGATCTAGACCTCTGACAGTCACAGCTTCCGCCTAGAACTCACTAAACAGAACTCACTAAAAATCCCGTGCTAACCATGTCTTACAGATTTCCCGTGCGCCTAGTGCCACACGGACTATCGGCACACACAAACCGTTAACAGAAACCGTACCGTACTAATCCTACTGTGCGAGCACTATGCACAAGCATAGAGCTTCATCACAAGGACAAACATGAAAAGAGGCCTGTGCGCCTATTGTTTCCATCCTTGAGAAATAAAGTATCATTCAATGAATCATTCATTCTCTCTCTCTCTCTCTCTCTCTCTCTCTCTCTCTCTCTCTCTCTCTCTCTCTCTCTCTCTCTCTCTCTCTCTCTCTCTCTCTCTCTCTCTCTCTCTGCTCCATTCGTCTCAGTCAGGATTTCGCCCTCGGCACTCATGTCACTTGATACGGCTCTGAGCAGATTAACAGACACATGGCTTTCAAATATGAATAATTCGCAGCTGACAGGTGTAATTTATCTTCACTTTAAAAAGGCTTTCGACTTAATGAACCATACAATATTGATTTCTAAACTTAAGTATTATCTTCGAAAAGACATGGCTGTTTTGCTGTTAATTCGTTACGTCATACCTCGAAAACAGGAAGCAGAAAGTAATTGTAAATGGAGCCTACTCTTCTACTAAAGATGTAAAACTCGGAGTTCCGCAGGGGTCAATCTTAGGTCCTCTTTTATTTTGTATTTATATCAATGACCTACCTCTAAGTCTAACCTACGAAGCAGCACAGTGTGATATGTTCGCCGATGATACCTCAATCCACACAGCTAACAAAGACATAATTGTAGTTGAAAACGGCCTCCAACAAAGTCTCGATGGTACAGCAGCATGGTGTAAAGTCAACTCTATGATTCTGCATCCTACTAAAACAAAATCTATGATTATTGAAACACGCCAAAAGCATCAGTTGAAACCATTAAAGCTTAATCTATCACTCGGCGACATCATAGCCTTACATCTTCTATTCGGGGTTACAATTGATAATCAGCTCAGGTAGCAGATGCGCATTGACAATGTATGTAAAACGGTCTCTAGAAATGTCTTCATGTTATCAAAATTAAAGTATTTCACAGATAGTGAAACCAGAAAATTGTTCAGTAGTGCACACATCATGTCACATATAAGCGACTCATCGACGGTGTGGGATTGTTGCAATGTCCACTTAAAAAGACTAAATTCTTTACATAGGAGAATGGCTAAATTAATTCTTCCCGACCCGCACTTGCAAACTGAGGAAAAACTCAATAACACTGGATTCCTACCCCTTCAAAATCACTTTAAATTTAACAAAGGGGTGCTGATGTTTAAAGTGTGGAACCATAACGCTCCAGAATATTTAATAGATCTGTTTAAAAAATCAGATTCCTACTATGGGAATATGAGGGGTCTTTATATTGTTCCAAAACAACGAATAGATTTATTAAATCCACTTTATCATTTGCGGGTTCCACACTGTGGAACTCAATCCCACGTGACGTTAAAGCCACTCCGACATTATCACGTTTCAAGACAAGTCAGTCTTTATAGATACCTGACATCACTCAAATAATAATATCTAGTTAAACGTAGACACACGAAAGTGCGTGTATATTCTAACTATCATGTACAACAAACCAAGGGGAATCACCTATCTGGTTTGTGAGTATCTCAGTATAACTCAAGGCAAATTTGTATCGTTACATTGTTGTGTAATGTTCTGTGCATCTACTGTGGGAATTCAGGGTATTTACCCGACCACATAATATAGTAATGCACCTTCGTGTTTGTGTATGTATGTTTCTCCTGCCTACTTCCTAAGTTCCGGAGAAAGACATGTGTTATATAAGAGACCTGATGCATCCTTTTTAGGGACGTAGATGATCGTCTTGTTCTATACCTGCGTATTTCTCTGTGGGCTGGCGAATGGGTGCCTGATAGGCGGGGGCAGGGGATCTAACTGTTCGTCTGTCCAGCGCTGAGTAATTCCCCTTGGTTTGTTGTACAATTCTGCCAGCGCTAGCCTCACCTATCTGGTTTGTGAGTAACTATCATGTGTATGTGCGCGTGTATGTATGTGTGTGCGTGTATGCGTATGCATGTGTGTGTGTGTGTGTGCACGCGCGCACACGTGTGTGCGTTTGTCGTAGTGCGTGCATGCGTGTGTTTGTATTTACTTACTTACTTACGCCTGTCACCCCTACCCGGGTATAGGCCGTCGACGAGAGACCTCCAGCGACTGCTGTCCTGTGCTTCTCCTTCGATTTTACTCCAGGTGGTTCCCATTCTCTTGATGTCTGCTTGGAGGTCTCGACGCCAGGAGTTTCTCGGCCTACCTCTTTTCCTCTTTCCATGGGGATTCCATGACAATGCCTGCCTAGTGATACTGGAAGCTGGCTTTCTCAGACTGTGACCAATCCATCCCCATCTTCTTCGCCCAATTTCATTCTCTGCTGTTATCTGCTCTGTTCTCTCCCATAGTCTGATGTTGCTGATCTTCTCTGGCCAGTGGATTTTCAAAATTCTTCTAAGGCAACTGTTTATGAAGATCTGTACTCTGTTGACAGTGGTTTTTGTCAATCTCCAAGTCTCTGCTCCATATAGGAGAATTGCTTTTACGTTGGAGTTGAAAATCTGGACTTTGGTGTTTTGTGACAGCTCTCTGGAACTCCACACTTTTTTCAACTGGAGAAAGGCTGCTCTGGCTTTACCGATTCGTGCTCTGACATCTGCATCAGTGCCGCCTTTTTTGTCTATGATGCTCCCGAGATAGGTGAAGGACTCCACCTCCTCCAACGGGGTGCCAGCAAGCAAGACTGGTTCTTCCCTGGTTGCGTTCAGCCTCATTGTCTTTGTTTTCTGTTTGTGGATGGTGAGGCCCACTTGGGACGAGATGTCAGCAAACCTCGTGGTCTTGTCCTGCATTTGTTGATGCGTGTGGGACAGTAATGCCAAGTCATCTGCAAAATCGAGGTCGTCAAGCTGTGTCCACACTGTCCACTGTATTCCGCTTCTTCTCTGCTCTGTGGTCCTCTTCATGACCCAGTCTATGGCCAGTAGGAAGAGGAACGGAGACAGCAGACACCCCTGCCTGACACCGGTTCTGACCTGGAGTTCCCTGGTGAACTGCCCTTCGTGGATCACGCGACATGTCATGCCATCGTAGCTGCTCTTGATCAGGCGGACGAGCTTTGTGGGTACACCGTAGTGTTGTAGGAGTTTCCGCAGAGTCTCTCGGTCCACGCTGTCAAATGCTTTCTCGTAATCCACAAAGTTGACGTACAGCGGGGAGCTCCACTCCAGAGACTGTTCCACGATGATGCGAAGAGTGGCGATCTGGTCTGTACATGATCGGTGTTTCCTGAATCCTGCTTGCTGGTTTCTCAGCTGGAGGTCAACGGAGCTCTTTATTCTCTCCAGGATGATCCTGTTGAAGACCTTTTCTGGTACTGACAGCAAGGTGATTCCTCTATAGTTGGAACACTTGCTGAGGTCACCTTTCTTGGGAAGCTTGATTAGGTACCCCTCCTTCCAGTCAGCCGGCATCACCTCCTCTTCCCAGATCTTTCCAAACAGTGGGTACAGCATCTCTACTGTGGTCTCTAGGTCTGCTTTCAGAGACTCCGCTGGGATGCCATCTGGCCCTACTGCTTTGCCGTTCTTCAAAAATGCCACTGCTCTTCTGATCTCTTCCCGGCTGGGTCTGTCACAGCTGATGGGTAGGTCGGTCTCTGCTGGCTGGATGCCTGGGGGGTCGGGTGGGCTGGGTCTGTTCAGTAACTCTTCAAAATACTCGGTCCATCTGTCGAGTTGGTCTGCTCTGTCTGCAATAGGCTTGCCTTCCTTGTCTTTTACTGGTCTTTCTGTATGGCCATACTTGCCCGACAATCTTCTGGTAATGTCGTAGAGCTGTTTCATGTTGCCGCTGCCTGCTGCCTTTTCTGCCTCTGCTGCCAGGCTGTCTGTGTAGGCCCTCTTGTCTGCCCTGATACTCCTCTTCACCTCGCGGTTGGCTTCCGAGTATTTCTCCTGTGCCCTTGCTTTGGCTGCTCTCGTGCGACTGTTGTTGACAACTGCTTTCTTCTGCTTCCTCGCTTCTATCTTCTTCAAGGTCTGTGCCGACAGCCAGTCCTTGTGATGGTGTTTCCTGAACCCTACAGTGTCTTTGCAGGTTGAGTTCAGCGCCTCTCTAACTGCCTTCCACTGCTGCTCTGTGGTGACCGCCTCCTCTTCATTTACTAGCTCCTGTAGCGCTTGAAACCGGTTGGACAGCACCAGTTTGAACTCTTCTCTCACTCCAGTCTTTCTCAGGAGGCCTACATTATAGCGCTGTCTTCTTGTTGTCTCTGTGTGGCTTTTCTTTAACTTGAGCTTTATTCTTAAGGTGAGCAGATGGTGGTCTGAGGCGATATCTGCTCCCCTCCTCACTCGAACATCTTGAAGGGATCTTCTAAATTTCTTGCTAATGCAGATATGGTCTATTTGGTTCTCTGAAGTATGGTCAGGTGAGACCCACGTTGCTTTGTGTATTCTTCTGTGTGGGAAGATGCTGCCTCCAATGACAAGTCTGTTTAGAGCACAAAAGTCTACAAACTTCTCCCCGTTCTCACTCATCTCCGAGCCTAGTCCCTGTCTCCCCATCACCTCTTCGTATCCGGTGTTGTCCTCCCCTATTTTGGCATTAAAATCGCCCATGACGATGGTGATGTCTCGCTCCGCACATTTGTCCACGGCTCTCTGGAGTCGGTCGTAGAACTCTTGTTTCTCTTCCTCGTCACTGTCATTAATGGGCGCATAACACTGGATGACATTCAGCTTGAGCTTTTTCTTGGTTCTAAAGGCTGCTATGATAATTCTTGGCCCAAGAGGTTCCCAGCCCATCAGCGCTCTCTGTGCCACTGGTGACAGCATGAATGCTACTCCTTCTGTATGGGGGGCATTCTCCTCTTCATGACCTGAATACAGAATCATCTCCCCACTTAACAGCCTTTTCTGGCCAGACTGCGTCCATCTGGCTTCACTGATACCTAGCAGGGAAAGGTTGTACTTTTGCATTTCCGCTGCTATCTGGACGGCCTTGCCGCTCTGGTACATGGTCTTGACGTTCCATGTGCCCATGGTTGTGTCCCTGGATAGAGAGAGGCGGCTCGGTCCTGTGGCTTCCGAAGACTTCCGGCTTTCACCACAAGACGTCATAAATCTTCTGGTAGAAGAACCTTCCTCCTCCAGGAAAGGAATTACTGTTTGTCTTTTCGTCGGCGTTTTTGTAGCTATTTCCTTTTTTGTAGGGTGGGGAAGCTACCCCCACGCCCAACCCCCTTACTAGGAGGACCAGGGGTTTTCTGTCGGGGTCACCTTCCCTTAGACCATGTTGGTTCACGTCACCTTATTTCATTCGGTGCACCCCTCTCGCGAGGGACCCCCTATCCACCACCCAGGGGACGCGCCTCAACGCCATATGGTCCCAGCGCGAGGGTGTTTGTATTTAGTGGACTGTATATTTTGTATCACTGTGCTTTGATGTGCCTGTTTTATGTATATTTTGTACTTGGTTAGTCGTAGTTTTAGCAACGGCAGGTACGAAAAATGATATAGTCACTGAAAGATTCACTGATTCATTGATTCATTGATTCTCTCTCTCTCTCTCTCTCTCTCTCTCTCTCTCTCTCTCTCTCTCTCTCTCTCTCTCTCTCTCTCTCTCTCTCTCTCTCTCGCACCCCTAATCCAGCCATCAGCCGAAACGGTTCACGTGGCGATAGCAGACGGCTCAGCAACCCGTCTTTGATGTCTGCCGCCTTGAGCCAGGATCGGCCGCCCGTCACTCGCCACACGCCCACCAATCAGCCCAACCAACCACCACCCGAGAGCGTGTCAGGTTCACAGCCCGGCGGCGTACAGCAGGGCCGTTTCTACGCGACTCCCCGGTTCCAGACCACCGACTTCCCGCCGCTGCAGCCGTCAGGGACAGGACCCATTGTCCCACCAGCGGCGGAATCACCTACGAACGCCTGGGGCGCGAAGCAAGCGGCTGGAGCCATGTTTTTGGACCAACCACAAATCCAAGCACTAAAGCTGCTCGCGCAGTTTTTACAATCACTGTCGTAATCGGCGTCCCACAATCCCTGTCACATTCAGTTCCCACTGAACGAATATCATCTGCAGTTCTTGTAAGTTGTGAACTACATACAAATGGCGGACGAAGGGTGATCCATGACAGCGTGGGTGTTGCGCCTTGTCAGCTATGCACCTTTGCATGGCTCGCCAGGTGCGGCACCTTTGTCGGCTTGGTCATCTATCCGTCCGCACATTGAACTGAACATGACAGGCGTCGTGCCGGCATACACGGACGCATGAGTCAGTGCGGCCGGTGCGTGTGTGCGTCAGTGTGTGCGGTGTGTGTGTGTGTGTGTGTGTGTGTGTGTGTGTGTGTGTGTGTGTGTGTGTGTGTGTGTGTGTGTGTGTGTGTGTGTGTGTGTGTGTGAGTTAGGTGTCATCAATCAGACTCGTCTTGAAACACTGACTTTTTTTTAGTTTGTTCTCTTTGCTGATCTGACGTTAAGCCACAAGAGAGGCCGCGTACCCAGCTAACTCTACACTCACCTACACACGAGAAGAGACATGTTTACAGCACAGCAATAAATTTATTTCTGTGCTGTTCTTACTCGTTAAGGGTTTAAACTGAGTGAACTTGTACTGCATATATCTTATGTTGATCTGCTCGTGACTTAAACAGATGATATTAATCATTTCATCTCTGCATGTTTGGTCAAATGCCATCATAGCAGTGCGCGTGTGAGACGTGTGTTTACGGGACCTCGTATCTTATAATCGACTCGAACTCCTTACTACATGCAGCACTTTTGTCTTGTGTCGACTTACTTTCTATTGCTCATGTGACTGTCTATATAGACTATAGATTTTACGGGAAAAGTCAACTTACTTTTATTATTATTATTATTTTAATATTTTTCTTTCTTCCCGTTAAAGCGTATCTGAGCATGTCAGATCAGTGAATATTGGCGAGTGCTCGTTACATTTTTCCAGCCTCACAAATATTCTCTTATTTGTCTTGGATAACGTAAACGCTTTGTCTAAATAACGTACTCCCCCTCCGCCCCTTTCCCCCTCTCTTTTCTGTTTAAATTTCGCTTCTTCCGTGAAGTTTGCTGTTTGTTTGCCTTACATTTCAACTGTTACTTTTATTACTCGCATACTACTTTTTGTTCCTGTACTCTACTTCCCCTTAGTTCCATTACTTATTTTTAACGCCAAAATTACCATACAAGATAATGTGCAAAAAAGGCCAAAAATTTCGAATCGGACATTTAAATGTATATCACCTGGCGAACAAAGTGCCGGACGTTTGCGTTTATGTTAATTCACCTAGTTACTTTCATCTCTTTGGTATAACCGAGACACGCCTTGCCTCCAACATCAGTGATGAGGCCATCTCCATTCCAAATTACTCCATTCTTAGGCGAGATCCGTCAGTCCAGGGTGAGACAGGTGTAGCGGTCTACATCCACAACTCAGTTAAACACATAACCCGCAGGCGCCGAGACTTAGAAACTAGCAGTGTGGAATGTATTTGGATAGAGATTAGGCAATCTAAATCCCCTCCTTTACTTGTTGGGTTTCTTTACAGAAATCCTGAGGCCAATTTTGAGTGGTATGACAACTTTGTACACTTGATTGATAAAACAGATATTCATAAAAGCGAACTTCTCCTTCTAGGGGATTTTAACATTGACACTCTTAAACCTCACCCATCATGGGAGTGTACCACTACCTTAGTCGGCCTTCAACAAATGGTAACATCGCCCACTAGAGTTACGCCATCATCAGCCACTGTTATAGACCATATTTATACAAATAAACCGCTGGCAATTAGCAACGTTCACGTTGGTAGTCTTAGCGTAAGTGACCACTATCCGGTAAGCTGCACGTGGCTGTCCAAGCTTCCAAAACTAAAAAAGCAACGACATACGTGCATAACATACAAATCATTTAAAAAGTTCAATGAAAATATCTTTCTGTCTGATCTAGCTTCTGCAGAATTTACTGAAGTGTACAATGAAAATGACCCAAATAAAGCACTAGATACGTGGTATCACATCTTTCTCAGAGTGCTAGATAAACACGCGCCCTTGAGACAACAAAGAGTTAAATACGCCACTTTACCACCCTGGCTGACTGCGGATCTTATCGAGGCCATGGAGCACAGGGACGAGCTGAGAAGAGAGAAGCGCTTCACCGATTACAAGAAAGAACGTAATCGAATAAAATCCATGGTTCTGAAGGCAAAGAAATTACTTTTCGATAAAGTTATTCACGAAAGTAAAGACTGTGCCACAATATGGCGTGCGATAAATTTAGTTACTACAGGCACGAATAAAAGCACAACTCGTTTACCGCCGCATCTCACAGCAAACAGCTTCAACAGCCACTTCGTCTCCGTAGCAGAATCATTAATCCCGCCGGGAACTGAGTCGCATGACTATGTATGTCCGGACAACTTAGTCGATTTCTGCAAGCAGAGAACTGCCGGCACAAAACCTTTCATCATACCCACTATAGCGGTCCATGAAGTTGGTAAATTAATTACATCCTTGGAAAATAGAAAATCATCAGGACTGGATGAGATTAGTGCGAAAATACTCAAGATATCCCTCCCATACATTGTAGAGAGTATCACTTATATCTACAACCTCTGTATTAATTTTAATTGTTTTCCAGACGCATTTAAAGACGCGAAAGTAATACCTCTACCTAAATCTAAAGATCGTAGTGAAATTAATAATTTTAGGCCCATATCACTTCTACCTGTTCTGTCCAAGCCCTTAGAACGGCATATTCACAAGCATCTATCTATATACCTGGAAAGCCGAAAATTAATCTATTCATTGCAGTCGGGCTTCAGATCAGAACACTCATGTCACACTGCGCTGATACGGATGATAGACACCTGGTTATCTTCCATCAACGACTCAAAACTTACAGGAGTCATGTTTCTAGATTTTCGTAAAGCCTTTGATCTAGTAAACCACGAAATACTGATCAAGAAAGTATCCATGTACACCAACAACTCGGCGTCGTTTCTCAAATCCTACCTCGAAGGTAGAAAACAAAAGGTATTACTAAATGGCTCATACTCGAATCAAGGTTTAGTGAAGCATGGCGTACCACAGGGCTCTATTCTTGGTCCCCTTCTATTCTGCTTGTTCATAAATGATCTTCCTCTTGCGATAAAAAATGAAAGCGTTACATGTGATATGTTTGCAGATGATGCTGCTGTACACACGCCAGATAAGGATATATCAAACATCAATTCACGACTGCAAAACACACTGCAAGATATTGATGAATGGTGCAGTCATAATATTATGATTTTAAACCCGGTAAGAACGGAGAGCATGGTAATTAGCACCCGCCAAAAACACCAGCTTGGCTCTCTCTCACTCAGTCTGTCCCTCCAAGGCAAAACCATCAGCCAAGTTACTAACCATCGCCTGCTAGGAGTCACGGTGGACAACCAGCTTAGGTGGCAGCTACACATCAGTAACGTTTGTAAAATTGTCTCCAGAAATCTGTACATTTTAGCAAAACTTAAACACATTGCTGATATGGAGACACGTCAACTGTTCTTCAATGCCCATTATTAGATCGCATATAGACTATGCTTCTACTGTGTGGGATGGTTCGAGAGATGTCAATTTGAAAAGATTGAACTCTCTACATCGGAGAGCTGCCAAACTAATACTCCCTGATCCCAGCTTAACTACTGACCAAAAATTGGCAGCCTTAAAAATTCTGCCCCTGAAAGATCATCTAATTTACAATAAGGGAATGGTTATGTTCAAGGCATTAAACGATAAGCTACCCCGATATATCACATCGCTATTTACCGTCCAGTCATCAACATACTCCAGATCAAGAAAATCCCTTATTGTGCCGCGACCTAGAATTAATCTTTATAAAACGAGTTTGACGTTCTCTGGCTCTAGTCTTTGGAATGCCTTGCCTAGAAACTTTCTCCTCGTTTAAAGTCAGTCTCATCAAGTACTTATTTTTGTCAGCAGCATCCCCGTGACTGTGCACATATTGAAAAATACTATTTCTCATTACATCATTAATTGCGTGTATCACAGGTTTCGACTGATGACTCATATTTATTCGGTACAGCTTGTATGTAGCCAGCTACTCATATGACTGACTAGCTTAAGCCGCGTAAGCGTGTATGTGCACGTGTGTGCGTTGTGCGTGTGCGCACGTGTATATTAGAGATAGAGAGTGGCGTGCTCAAATGTGCATGCGTTATGTATGCGTATTAGGTTGTGTGTATTCTTATTATATTATTTTAATTAAACCTGACAACATGTCATTATGCCCGACCAGTAAAGTTGGTAATTCCTATGTCACTTCACCCCAACATTATTATTATTATTATTATTTTCTTCTCATTCTTGGCTTGTGCTGTGACATGTTTTTTTTGTTTTTTTTTTTTCCTTCTTAGTAGTAGAAAACAATTAACACGATAGTAACTCTGTAATCAGTAGATTAGCAACGGCAAGTTCGAAAAATGGTTGTTACTACCAAAACTTTTACCGTTGTCAAATAAAGGATCATTGTCATTGATCATTGTCATAGTCATTCTCTCTCTCTCTCTCTCTCTCTCTCTCTCTCTCTCTCTCTCTCTCTCTCTCTCTCTCTCTCTCTCTCTCTCTCTCTCTCTCTCTCTCTCTCTCTCTCTCTCTCTCTCTCCAGTCTCAAGTACTTCTCGAAGCAGTCGTAATCATTACGTTGTGAAATATATACTGCCCTGTACATCCGATTATGTATGCTCCCAATTACAAACTCTGCGTGTGCGTGTGTGATGGTGTGTGTGTGTGTGTGTGTGTGTGTGTGTGTGTGTGTGTGTGTGTGTGTGTGTGTGTGTGTGTGTGTGTGTGTGTGTGTGTGTGTGTCAGTTTAGGAGTGTGAGATCGTCATGGGACTTTCTTTCCCTAAACTAGCAATGTTTTTGTTTCATTTACACTTAACTATATACTTAGTTTTCTGTATTTTGTCTCAACAGCAGGTTTGAAAAATGTCTATGTCTATGACGATATCAATGCCTCAACCGTTGATAAATAAAGCTTCATTGAATCATTGAATCTCTCTCTCTCTCTCTCTCTCTCTCTCTCTCTCTCTCTCTCTCTCTCTCTCTCTCTCTCTCTCTCTCTCTCTCTCTCTCTCTCTCTCTCTCTCTCTCTCTCTCTATTGCATATTTCAGATCTAAACGTACGCTGTAGCCTGTTTGCTGATGATGCTACTCTCCACGTGTCGTCAGCGAATTTCTCCACAATCAATTCCTCACTTCAACAGGGCTTAACTGATGTTTCAAAATGGTGTGAGGTCAATGATGCGAGCCGCGAGGAAAGACTTTATCCGCAACACTGTCAAGGACAACAAAGATGTGTCAGCAGTGTGGCGGGTACTGAATTCGATCAGCCGAGGCAATAGCAGTAGGTCAACAATCATCCCCAGTAATCTCTCCGCCGACACATTCAACGAACATTTTTTGTCTGTTGCGGATTTGATAACTGCTCCTAGTCGTGATACAGAGGCTGACATATGCCCCGATTACTTAGTTAATTTCTGCAACACTGAGAAAAACAACTGGCACACTACCATTTAATATCCCCATACTTGTTGTGCACGAAGTGGGCAAACTAATTAGTGACCTAGCTAATAGGAAGTCCTCCGGCCATGATGATATCAACCCGGCACAAATATTAAAGTTGTCTGTACCATGCATCATAGAGACCCGTACTTATATTTACAACTTATGTATTCAAAAGAATGTATTCCCTACAGACCTCAAAGTTGCAAAAGTCGTTCCACTGCCAAAATCAAAAGATCGTACTGACCCTTACAACTATAGACCCATTTCTCTGCTGTCAGTATTATCTAAACCCCTCGAAAGGCATATACATAAACACCTGTCTGACTACTTAGAATCGCGAAAGTTGCTACATTCGTCTCAGTCAGGATTTCGCCCTCGGCACTCATATCATACGGCTCTGAGCAGATTAACAGACACATGGCTTTCAAATATGAATAATTCGCAGCTGACAGGTGTAATTTATCTTGACCTTAAAGAGGCTTTCGACTTAGTGAACCATACAATATTGATTTCCAAACTTAAGCATTATCTTCGAAACGACATGGCTGTTTCCTTTTTTATGTCATACCTCGAAAACAGAAAACAGAAAGTAATTGCTAATGGAGCCTACTCTTCTACTAAAGATGTTAAACTCGGGGTTCCGCAGGGGTCAATCTTAGGTCCTCTTTTATTTTGTATTTACATCAATGACCTGCCTCTAAGTCTCACCAACGAAGCAACACAGTGTGATATGTTCGCCGATGATACCTCAATCCACACAGCTAACAAACACATACGTGAAGTTGAAAACGGCCTTCAAAAAAGTCTCGACGATATATCAGCATGGTGTAAAGTCAACTCAATGATTCTGCATCCTACTAAAACAAAATCTATGATTATTGCAACACGCCAAAAGCACCAGTTAAAACCTTTAAAGCTTAATCTATCACTCGGCGACGACATCATAGAACAGGTAGCCGAACATCGTCTATTGGGGGTCACAATTGATAATCAGCTGAGGTGGCAGATGCACATTGACAATGTCTGTAAAACGGTCTCTAGAAATGTCTTCATGTTATCGAAATTAAAGTATTACACAGATAGTGAAACCAGAAAATTGTTCAGTAATGCACACATCATGTCACATATAAACTACGCATCGACGGTGTGGGATTGTTGCAGTGATGTCCACTTAAAAAGACTAAATTCTTTAAATAGAATGGCAAATTAATTTCTTCCCGACCCGCACTTGACGACCGAGGAAAAACTCAGTAAAGCTGGATTCCTGCCCCTTAAAACTCATTTTAAATATAACAAAGGGGTACTGATGTTTAAAGTGTGGAACCATAGCGCTCCAGAATATCTAACAGAGTTGTTTAAAAAATCAGATTCCTACTATGGGAACATGAGGGGTCATTATATTGTTCCAAAACCCCGAATAGATATATTAAAATCTACTTTGTCATTTGCGGGTTCCACACTGTGGAACTCACTCTCACATCACGTTAAAGCCACTCCGACATTATCTCGTTTCAAGGCAAGTCTTTATAGGTATCTGACATTACTCAAATAATAATATCTAGTTATTCGTAGACACACGAATGTCAGTATGTGTATATTCTAACAATAATGTGTATGTGTATGTGTGTGTGTGTGCGTGCGTGTGTGTGTGTGTGTGTGTGTGTGTGTGTGTGTGTGTGTGTGTGTGTGTGTGTGTGTGTGTGTGTGTGTGTGTGTGTGTTTGGACGCGTGAGTGCGTTTGTGCGCGGCGTATGCCCGTGTTTGTGTTTAGTGGACTATATATTTTGTATCATTGTGCTTTGATGTGCCTGTTTTATGTATATTTTGTACTTAGTTAGTCGTAGTTGTAGCAACGGCCGGTACGAAAAATGACATAGTCACTGACTGTGTTAATATCTTCACCGTTGTAAAATAAAGATTCATTGATTCTCTCTCTCTCTCTCTCTCTCTCTCTCTCTCTCTCTCTCTCTCTCTCTCTCTCTCTCTCTCTCTCTCTCTCTCTCTCTCTCTCTCTCTCTCTCCCTCCCTCGCTCCCTCCCTCCCTCCCTCTCTCTCTCTCTCTGTCTCTCTCTCTCTGCCCCCCTCTCTCCCCCTGCCCCCTCCCTCCCACCCAGCTGATTCACGAATAAAATTTTCTTTGATCCTTAAGACAAAATACCAAAATTTTAATGATACGGTTGCACAATTCTCGCAGCCTCGGACGGAAAACTTGCATACCGGTTTACTCTCTCCACTGTGAGGCGACTTTGACTCTCTCCAGGGGCGGATCCGGCTGGGGGGATATACCCCCCCCCCCAAGTTATTTTGGCACCACCCTTGAAGTGAAATGCCGGTTGATCTATCTCCTAATCCGTAAGTGTAATGTAGCCTTAATGGGAGAGTAAGCAAATTTTAAATTTAAAAAAAAATTAGCCTCAGGATGTAATGGTTAATCTGGTGGGGAAGGTGACATTAAAGCTTAGGAAAGTAAAGATAGGAGACACCAGAAATCAGCGCTACGACGTGGCCAAGTTGAAAGACCCAAAAGTGAAAGAAGAGTTTAGGTTGGCCCTCAGGAATAGATTTAGTGTTTTGGAAGATGAGACAGCGCTGACTATTGAAGATTTCAACAGAGCCATGAAGGAAACAGGAGGGGAAGTCTTAGGATACAGAAAGAGCAGGAAGACAGAGTGGATCTCAGAAGACACGTGGGCTCGCATAGAAGAGAGAAGACAGATCAAGAAGAAACTTTTGGACACCAAATCACCAAGACTGAAGGAAAGAATATCAAGAGAATACAGAGAGAAAGATCAAGCGGTGAAGACATCAGCGAGAAGAGACAAGAGAATGCATACAGAAAGGCTGGCAGAAGAAGCGGAGGCAGCTGCAAAACAGAGAGACATGAAGACAGTGTACCAGAACACCAAGAAGCTGAAGGGCGACTACGGGCAGCACCACGACCTTCCAGTGAGAGCTGAAGATGGAACTCATGTCACAGTAGAGGAAGAGAAGCTGAAGAGATGGAAGCAACACTTCGAGTCCATCCTGAACCGCTCAGACCCACCAACCCTCACTGACATTCCTGAAGCGGAGGAGGACCTGGACATTAACCTCGGCAACATTACTATTGCGGAAGTCAAGCAGGCCATTCAAAAGCTGAAGAACGGGAAGGCACCTGGCGATGACGGAGTGTGTCCCGAGATGCTGAAAGTAGAAGATACGGTAACGCCGCAGCTTCTTTGTCAGATTTTTCAAAAGATCTGGGACACTGAGGAAGCGCCGAGCGATTGGAAGACCGGCACCATCGTCAAACTTCCGAAGAAAGAAGACCTGGGGAACTGTAACAACTGGCGAGGCATCACCTTATTATCCCTCACCAGCAAGATCTTCAGCCGCATTCTCCTTGAACGCATTACGACAGCAGTGGATGGCATCCTTCGCCAGGAGCAGGCAGGTTTTAGGAAAGGTAAGTCCTGCATTGACCATATTTTCGTCCTGAGACAGATCCTTGAACAGTCTAACGAATGGAATGGATCCCTCTATGTGGTCTTTGTAGACTTTGAGAAGGCCTTCGACAGTCTGCATCGAGACTCCCTTTGGAAAATCCTGCGATACTATGGAATCCCCCAGAAACTTGTCAACATCATCAGGTCCCTGTACAAGAATTTTGAGTGCAGAGTCGTCCACAACAACCAGCTCACCGAACCGTTTAAGGTGGAAACCGGAGTGAAACAAGGATGTATTCTTTCGCCGATCCTCTTCTCAATGGCAATTGATTGGATCATGCGCCGCACCACAGAGGGAAGGAGGCAGGGAATTCAGTGGACGCTGACCTCAATGCTGGATGACCTCGACTACGCCGATGATATCGGGCTGCTGGCAAGCAGAAACCAGGACATGCAACAGAAGACACAACAGTTGACACAGTCAGCAAGCTCCATAGGTCTCGGGGTCAACATTAGGAAGACTCAAGTCATGAGGAAGAACACCATAGTGGGCGACCCAATCACCATCAATGACCAACCTCTGCAAGAGGTGGACGAGTTCACGTACCTGGGCAGCAAGGTTACCACAGATGGAGACTGCACAAGGGAGATCACCACAAGAATCAGCAAAGCCAACCAAGCCTTCGCAATGCTGAAACCCATCTGGAGGACCACAAGCCTGAGCATCCACACCAAGCTCCGTATTTTTAAGAGCAACGTGCTGAGTGTCCTTCTATATGGGTCAGAGTGCTGGAAATCCACTACCGCTACGGAACGCAAGCTGGAAGTCTTCCAGAACAAGTGCCTGCGACGGATCATGAAGGTCTTCTGGCCAAACATGATTACAAACGAGGAACTACGGAAGAGAGCAGGCGCAGACAGCACCGCTGAAACCATCGCCACACGGAGATGGAGATGGCTAGGCCACGTTTGCAGAATGTCACTCGACTCATTACCAAGGGTGGCACTGAGATGGACACCACAGGGGAAGAGAAACCGTGGGCGACCAAAGGAGACGTGGCGCCGAACCGTGGAGCGAGAGCTCAAGAACAGAGGCCTTACTCTGCAAACAGCACCCAAAATAGCAGCTGACAGACAAAAGTGGCGCTCCCTTGCCGTCGCCTCAAGCACCAGACGGCGCAGAGAGGACTGAACTGAACTGTAATGGTTAATGGCTCTCTCTCTCTCTCTCTCTCTCTCTCTCTCTCTCTCTCTCTCTCTCTCTCTCTCTCTCTCTCTGTGTGTGGGTATGTGTGTGTGTATGTGCGTGGTGCGTGCGTGCGTGAGCGAATGCATGCATGCAGCAGTGTGTGGTATGTGTATGTTTACATGTCTATGTCACATATGTAGTAGATGTAGCAACGGCAAGTTTGAAAACTGGTCCTGTTACCAATAACTTCTACCGTTGGAAAATAAAGGTTCATTGTTCATTGTTCTCTTACTTTTTAACGGCAAGTTTGAAAACTGGTCCTGTTACCAATAACTTCTACCGTTAAAAAATAAAGGTTCATTGTTCTCTCTCTCTCTCTCTCTCTCTCTCTCTCTCTCTCTCTCTCTCTCTCTCTCTCTCTCTCTCTCTCTCTCTCTCTCTCTCTCTCTCTCATACTTAAGTTTAAAATTCTCCACAAGAACGCTCCACAGTATCTAACAGCTAAATTTACTCCACAACGACAGTGTGAAAGGTCCTCGAGGAACAGTACTCTTCCATTACCACTACCTCGCATTGACTTATTCAAATCAAGCCTAGCCTTTTCGGGACCACTTTTATGGAATTCACTTCCTCAACATTTAAAAACACTAACCCACCTTGCCTCCTTTAAAACAAAACTACACATATACCTGATGGAAACTGCTTAGATGTGTTATTTTTTATCCTGTCATTTTGATGAAAGGTTATGTAAATGTGTATAATTTTATGTTAGTACGTGCATTTACACGGCTGTAAACGTGTGTGTATGCATGTTTGGTTCTTGGTACTTTGTGCTTGTTTTTGCTGTGCTATGATGTGCGTTTTTTTTTTTTTTTTTTTTTTTTTTTTTTGGTGGGGGGGGGGGGGGGGGGGGTTTTTTTTTTTTTTCCTACGTAATTTGTGCTGAGGAGTGTTATTTCCTTTTTGTATTTGTTTATTGTTACCTTAGTATCATTTTCTGTTCTGTACTGCGTGTGTCTGTACTTATTTAGTTATGATCTTTGTTTGCGTTAAATATTTTTTTGCTTGTCTTCCGTATATTTCATGTTGTAGTATGTTAACAACGGCAAGTTTGAAAAATGACGTATTTGTATCTGTCAAAACTTCTACCGTTATGTAATAAAGTTTCATCATCATCATCATCTCTCTCTCTCTCTCTCTCTCTCTCTCTCTCTCTCTCTCTCTCTCTCTCTCTCTCTCTCTCTCTCTCTCCGCCTTATTAGTACAGCACAATCAGCTTTTTGGCCTAAACATTCGTGTCAGACAGCCTTAACTCTCATAACCCACAAATGGCTTACTGCCATAAATGAGTATAAACTTTCAGGTGTAGTATTTCTAGATCTTACTCAGTCTTACTAAAGAAGTTACCTTTATATCTTTGATCTTGCAAGTGACAGACTCACTCCTATACCACTAACAATGTACACTGTGGTCATTTTTTTTTTTTTTTCCACCATTGTTATAATGTGGCTAAATCCGTATGCGCGCATGTGATCCCAACGAAAGAAAATTTGTCGGCTAGACTGACACAATAAAGTATTTTAAATTGAATTGAATTGAATATGACATTGATTCAAATGCAGTTGCTCTTCTCTCATCCTATCTCTTAGACAGAACGCAGAAAGTGTTCTTGAATGGTAAATACTCAGCGGAAGGACTGGTGACCCATGGTGTTCCTCAGGGATCCACCCTAGGACCTTTATTATTCAACATCTTTATAAATGACCTTCCACTGTCAATATCACACCCCGACACAAACTGTGAACTATTTGCTGATGATACATCATTACATGTATCTGATAAAAATGTTTCAACCGTGAGCGCTGTCCTCCAACATTTTTTAGATGAAGTGTCAACTTGGTGTGAAGAAAATCATATGATTATTAATATTCCTTAAAAAAATGTATGTTGGTGACGAAAACATCAACGTGGTTTGCAACCCCTTGAGCTGTCCCTTCACTCTCAGCCCATAGAGCAAGTGTCAAAACATCCGGTTAGGTGTGACAGTCGACAAACAGCTCAGCTGGGAGCCTCACATAGAAACTGCCTGTAAAACTATTTCGAAGAATCTCTTTCTGTTATCCAAATTAAGTCGTATAGTTGACATTTATGCTCGAAAACTATTCTTTAACGCACACATTAAGACACATTGTAATTAGGCTTAAAATATCTAGGATGGCTGTGGAGATATTTATTTGAAAAAAAAAATCCCTTTACCGGCGAGGCATTAAGCTTATTCTTCCTGGTTCGTCCCCTACTGATGAAAGACTGGAGGCCCTTAATATTTTACCACTTAGTTAACAATTGGAACTTAATAGAAGCTTACTTGTGCAAAAACTTCCGACACGATGCCGCCCCTCCCTATCTCCGTGAGCTGTTTTCCCACACGAATAGAGAGAACACGAGGAACAGCTTACTCGAGTCCATCTCCCAAAACCGAGAATCGACGTCTTCAAATCTAGCATATCATTTTCCAGTGCAAAGTCATGGAATAACTTGCCCTCTCATTTAAAGTCTATTTCAAAGTTATCTATCTTCAGAGCTCGCGTCCATAACTATCTCCTGTCTTTGTGAATGTTCTATTTTTCTGCTTAGTATGTTGCTTTAGTGCAGCGTACAGCGTACATGTATCTCAAAGGAATTCCCCTACTCTACATGACGTATCCGTTCTTGACTAGTAATATGTTAAATCTTTAACCGCCTCCTTTTTTTTTTTCTTTCCTTTTTTCCCCATGTACATTTAGTTGTTTGGTTGTTGTTGTTGTTTTTTTCTTAATTAATAGTACTTTGTAGTAGTTTTGCATGATTTATGTACATTAAGTTAGTTATTGATGTCTTGTTATAGTGATTTTTTATAATGTATTATAGTGAGCAAAAGACAGTTTGGAAGAAAGTTATTTCAATGCCTAAAACTTTATCCTAATAAACGTTTCATCATCATCATCATCATCATCATCATCATCATCATCATCATCTCTCTCTCTCTCTCTCTCTCTCTCTCTCTCTCTCTCTCTCTCTCTCTCTCTCTCTCTCTCTCTCTCTCTCTCTCTCTCTCTCAGCAGCATTCATGTCACACAGCACTTACACGCCTTGTTGACACATGGCTCAAGGGTATGAATAAGTCACAGTTAACAGGAGTAGTCTATCTGGATTTTAAGAATGCTTTTTATCTGATTAACCACACTATCCTGACTACTAAGCTTCACACATACCTCAATAACAGAGACGCAGTTGCTTTTTTCACATCTTACCTTACTAAAAGAAAACAAAAGGTTCTTGTTCATGGCTCATACTCCTCTCTCAAAGATGTAAGCTTCGGTGTGCCCCAAGGGTCTGTACTGTGCCCCCTACTGTTTTGCTTATTTATCAATGATTTGCCTCTACATATTACGTGCCAAGATGTACAATGCGAACTTTTTGCTGACGACACCTCAGTTCATACTACTAGTAAAGATATACAGGTAATTTCTGACAACCTACAACAAAGTCTTCATCAAGTATCAGCTTGGTGTATAAACAATTCTATGGTTGTTCATCCAGCGAAAACGAAATCGATGGTAGTCGCCACGCGCCAAAAACAGCAGATAACGCCTCTATTACTTAACCTTTCACTTAAAGGTAGTCAGGTAGAACAGGTAAATGAACATCGAGTACTGGGGATTACAATCGACAGTCAGCTAAAATGGCAAGCTCATACAGACGCCTTATGCAAAATAGTAGCCAAAAATCTCTTTATGTTATCAAAACTGAAATATTATACTGATTCAGATACCCGTAAACTATTTTATAACGCTCACATACGTTCTTATATCGATTACGCGTCAACGGTATGGGATGGATGTAGTGAAGTCCATTTAAAGAGACTCAATTCTCTACACAGACGAGCGGCCAAAATAATCTGCCCTGATCCACACCTAAGCACTGAAGAAAAGCTCTCAAAAGCAGGTCTCCTGCCTCTTCAAGGTCATTTTAAATATAACAAAGCAATCTTTATGTTCAAAGTGTGGAAACGCAAAACACCTGAGTACATCTCCACTTTGTTCCGTAAGTCTGAGTCCAAGCTTGGAAACATCAGAAAGCTTTTCATAGTACCTAAACCAAGGATCGATCTATATAAAACTAGCTTATCCTTCTCAGGGGCAATTATCTGGAATGCACTTCCCGACCATGTAAAATCCACCTCCTCGCTAGCGTGTTTTAAAAAGTGTCTCTGCAAATACTTTGTGGATCACTCGTAGGGATGCCTTAACCACTTGTATTATATGTTTCTTTTTATGCTGCGTCCAATTTATTCCCAATTAAGTCTGTTATCCTTTTCATTTATCATTTGGAATACTTAGCTCTGTCTATGTGTGAAGGGGGGCGGGTGGGGTGGGGGGTGTCTGTGAGTCTATGAGTATGTCTGTCTATGTGAACAGTGTTGTCATCTGTTTGCAAGAATTATGTTTACTTATATGTATGTATATTTGTAGTTAGTCTTGTAGTTGTTAGCAACGGCAGGTTTGTAAAATGGCTGTGTCGATGACGATGCCAATGCCTAAACCGTTGTAAAATAAAGTTTCATTGATTCTCTCTCTCTCTCTCTCTCTCTCTCTCTCTCTCTCTCTCTCTCTCTCTCTCTCTCTCTCTCTCTCTCTCTCTCTCTCTCTCTCTCTCTCTCTCAATCACTAGTTCACTCCAGCAAACAATAAATGAAGTCTTTGGTTGGTGCCAGACTAATTCCATGATTCCAAATCCATCAAAGACGGAATGTATGCTTGTGACAACAAGGCAAAAGCATCAGCTGAGCCCGCCGCCACTCAAACTTTCCCTTGAACAGCAACCAATAGCGCAAGTTAGAGAACATCGTTTGCTTGGTGTTACTGTAGACGACCAGCTCAGTTGGCATTCGCATACTAATTCTATTGGTAAGGTTTTGTCAAAAAATCTATATTTGTTATCTAGACTAGTTTTATTCACCGACGTTTCAACCAGGCAGTTGTTTTATAACGCACACATAAAATCCCATCTAGATTACGCATCGACAGTATGGGATGGATGCAGCGATATTTCTTTAAAAAGAATAAATTCACTTCATAGACGTGCGGCAAAGCTTATCCTGAAAGATTCCCACACCCCTTTGACTACCGACGATAAACTAACAAAATTAAATATGTTGCCCCTTCGTAAGCACTTTTTATTCAATAAATGTGTATTTATGCGTAAGATCACACTTTCAAAATCACCTGGATATCTCGCTGCTCTCTTTAAGGCTCCCCACACTCCGTACCCGACACTGAGGAACGACCTGGTAGTGCCTAGGCCCCGCCTTGACATTTTTAAATCGGCCTTGTCATATTCAGCAGCCAAAGAATGGAATTTACTTCCAAAAGAAATAAAATCTATCACGACCATAAATGCTTTCAAGGCAAGGCTACATCAGCATTTGCTACAAATGCAAGCGTAAACTGCTTTTGTTTTTAGAATGACGTATTTTGAATTTGTCTATCTGATTATCTGATTGTTTTTTTTTTTGTTTGTTTGTTTGTTTGTTTGTTTGTTTGTTTGTTTGGGTTTTTTTTTTTTTAATTTTATGGTACACTTGTTAGTTGGTAGCGCATATATCTCATTATGTGTATTAAATTTAAAAGAAAAGAAAAGGGGAGACTGCCAGTGGTAATATTTTAAGAAGGTTACAAAGTAAAGTAGATTATAGCACTGTCAGGGGAGAGAAATGTGCATGATCGACCAGTGATCATAGATCTACTGTGGCCAAAGCACAAAAAAAAAAAAAAAAAAAAAAAAAGAGATAGGAAAGAGAGGGGGCGCTAAAAAAGTGACTGAAAGCAATGCATATGGAAGCCCCCCCCGAAGGGGGGCGTATCACATATCCCACTGTTCCAGCCACTCAGTGCATGGAAATTTAAATCTAGGTCCCCCCGAGGGGGGTCCAGATATTTAGCCGGTGTGGACAGCTGTTTCGGTCTTGGCGACCTCATCAGCACACCATCGGCGATACTGGAGGAGGCAGGAATTTCTGCCTACCTGCAAAGACAACCACATTTTACTGTGGTGTCTGCAAGGGCATACATTCCATGCCACCACCTAGAGCCAAATTTCCATGCACCCTAAAAGAGAACCTACCAAAAGGGGGGAAGGGGTTGCAGTCGATATTGTAGTAGTAAATGAAAAGAAAAGGGGAGACTGCCAGTGCTAATATTTTAGGAAGGTTACAAAGTAAAGTAGATTATAGCACTGTATTAAATTTGTTTATGATGTTTTTGTATATGATCGCCATATGTACACACTGGCTGTATCCCTGCTGTCGCCTTCGAGCGGAAGCTGATCGAGGGGGGCAGCCAGTATGACTCGCCTTGTTGGGCGCTTATGGTGTGTCAGTGCGTGCGGCCGCGTGAGTATTTGTGTAAGTAGTTTAGCAAGGACAAGATGGAAGAAAGGTCTTCAGACCTAAATCTTTTTATCCTTGGAAAATAAAGATTCATTGTCATTGTCATTGTCATTCTCTCTCTCTCTCTCTCTCTCTCTCTCTCTCTCTCTCTCTCTCTCTCTCTCTCTCTCTCTCTCTCTCTCTCTCTCGCAGAGTCAGTTGTACCTTTGTAGATTATCAACGGCAAGCGTGAAAAATAGCACATGTGCTAACTGCTTCTTCCGTTCTCTCTCTCTCTCTCTCTCTCTCTCTCTCTCTCTCTCTCTCTCTCTCTCTCTCTCTCTCTCTCTCTCTCTCTCTCTCTCTCACTCACACACACACAAACACACACACACACAACACGCACACACACACACGCACACACACACACACACACAACACACACCACACACGCACACACACACACACGCGCGCGCGCGCACACACGCACACTGCACTTTGTCCCCGTCCCTCGGGCACGTTTGATTCCATCATCGCAATGCATCACTTCAGTCAAGGAACGGTGTTCGTTCATGATGCACGGCAGTAACTAGATCAAATTAATTTTGTCAGAAGATTCGGGTTTTCTCAGGATATCAATGCCGTTTTACGTGTTGCTGTTACTAACATCACAATAATTATAATAGAAACCGATATCAAGCCATTACACTAAAATAGAGAAAAAAAAATGTACTAAATTTGTGATGGCACTCTAAACAAAACTAAAATAACATCAGTAACAACAGCAGTACACTATAATTTTACATTCAAGCTCAGAAGAAACGCGAACCATATAGCAATAAAAGTACTCTACTGAAAGTACTATGATTTAAACAAGTACAGTGTTTCAAATTCAAATTCAGATATTCCCAATCTATTGGGCAGTTCTTTTTTTCAGTCAGGCAAAGAAGAAGCCTAGCCTCTTACCCACCCGGCCACACCCAAATCCCGCCCACCCCCCCACCCCACCTCCCCCCCCCCCCGCCACCCCCTTCCCCGCCACCCCCCACCCTCCTCCCGGACCCCCGATTCCCCCTTCCGGCCCCGTTCCTCGTCCCCACACCCCAAACCTCCCCCCCCCCCCCCACACACACCCCTTACCTCCCCCCTACTCTTCTCATGGATAACACACATAGATCATACTGTTCTTTTTTAACTGTGCCGCTGGTATGGTCACGAATATGGCAATTACAGACTAAAGGGAAGAAACGTCTCAGCGTCTGTCGCTGACCTGTTGCAAATCCTGTTGTTGTTTCCCTTGGTACAACTGTGGATAGGAATAATTACAATGTATTAGGCTGGTTTGATTGTCACACTTTTAACCATTATCATCCTGATACACCCATTGCTTGAAATGATTTTACCTGATAGTTCAAGGGTAGTGCCAGAATATTGCAAGCTATTATGGCACCACCCTTGAACTAAAACAGTTAATCTATCTCCTAATCTGTAATGTAGCCTTCACAAGACCAAAAGCAAATTTTACAAAATCAACCTCAAGATGTAATGGGTTAAATAATCTACATTTCTCCATCACAAGAGCTCCTTGCGTCGCCGTGTCAGACGTCTCCTAAAATACGTATCTGATTTAGCGCTGGTAGAGTAGTACACAAACCAAGGGGAATTACTCAGCGCTGGACATACAAACGTTTAGAACCGTTTGTATGTCCGGCGCTGAGGTTTTTTTTGTTCTTCTTCTTCTTTCATTTTTTTTTTAAATTTTATTATTTTTTTTTTTTTTTATTTATTCTTTTTTTTTTTTTTTTTTTGGGGGGGGGGGGCAGAAGGGGGGCGCATCCGGATGAGGCTGGCCGCGAATGAGTTAAAGGCCGGAACAACAACCTCGTTTTGAGGAACAAAATACTGAATCAAAGTTTTAAGTATAATCTGTAGGAAATGACACTGAGACAGACTGATATAGAGAACAGTAATATCATGGCGACTGCCGAGTGGAAGCCTCGGTGCCGCCGTCGCCGACTACTAGAACTCTGAAATCCCCCGAGCGGGTGCACGGCCGAATGACAATACGGCCAAAATGACCCCTTCAGCCGCCGCCATACTGGTCGAAATCTTGTCCGTCAGACCTTGACGGAGCCGCCGTCACGGCTATACGGCAGTCATACCGATACGGCACTGAGTCTCAGGGTCAGTCATCCGGCTTCCGTTTTTGTTTCGTAAACGTTGTCTTTGCTAATGACTGACTGATGTGTTTCTTTTCTTTCGGTCACTGAGCACGGTTTTCCGCCCGCGGTGAAAGTAAAAAAAATGAGGGCCTCTCGGCATCCGTCAGTAATGTCATAATGAGTCTATCACTAAATCAAGTCACTCGGTCGGAGACTTAGGCTGTCAGTGTCGTTTCTCCTCAGTACTAGACTTAAACGTTTCTATCTTTGTCTTTATTAGCGATCACCCAACATACATACATTTCTTTTTCAGACGAGTGTAGACGTTGACACTACCAGATCAATGACATCAATCGGCAGTCGCCGCGTGTGGGCCAGAAGCCCGAGTGTAGTGGTAAGGGGAGAGAACCTGTGTGCGGAAGTGTGTCTGTGTGTGACGTCACTGGGTACATGTCTTTACCCACAGTGCTTCGCGCTCAATTTACCACAAAAACTCCCAAACCATAACAAACGTAAACTTTTGTACTCACCGTACGCAGTTTCGGCAATGGGATAGTGTTGTCTGTTTTTAACGAGACGTGTTTGGGAAGGTTAATGGACGCTGATGTGTGTAGGTAAACCGAGTCAGCTCGGTCTGCTTCTCCATTCATGAGGGGAACACGCTACCGAACTGACCCTAAGGACACATACGAGGATTCCACATGGCGGCTGGGGGGAACGAACTCGCCAGCGTAAGTGAAATAGTTAATACTATTTAAAACATTTTGTTACTTTTTACTTTCATGTGTAACTGTTTTATCGGAAAACTCACGGATAATATTCTTAGAAATATTTATACGATTTTCGGTGGGCACTTAAAGTGTCTAGCCAATGTCAGACAAGTGCTCGGTGATTTATGCTGCATTATTACTTGCATCATGACCAGCGTATTGTCCTTACAACTACCCGGTTGCGCCGGCATGGTAACTGTCGGTGACAGTAATAGTACATTCTGATCCTGGCACTTGTCGATTCGATCTTTGCACAGGCAGAGTAAATTCGCGCAGTGTACTAATGTGTCACGGGGTTGGGTAAAAATTGAGACTGGATCAAGTAACGTGAGACTAAGAATCGATTTTTTTCGCCAGTAGCAATGCATGCACTAGAACAAATCGTTCAAGCTCAGGCAATACTTTTGGGATGTCAGGCAAATAAATTGCCGTAAATGAGGAGCTCTGATCTTTGAGTGTAAACACAAAGCCGTTTTGTACTTGGAACAAGTTGTGCTTTGTAGGACATGAATTGATTTGTTTTATTGATGCAGTACCATGTACACTGGTGCGTTTATTCCTGCTGTATACTCAGTATTCAATGCATTACTTCTGCTGCATAAGTGTAATACAAGAGCTTTGATTCACTGTACACAGTTTAAGTACAGTGTACACATAATGTGATGAGAGTAGGACTAGGAATTTGTTGAAAGACAGCCAGTTTATATTATATTACAATTGTTTAAAGTGCATGTATGCATAAAATGTGTATTAAAGATGTTACCATGGATTAAATTATCTCTTTCAACTTTGTTCTGTTGATCCTGATGAAAGTTGTTATGTTCTGATAGGATAACCGATAAGTGCCACACGCGTGCAGTTTTTAATACATGTTTTTGTCATGATAGCCTCACTCTGACTTTACTTCTGCTTGATATCTTGTCACAATTCAACAAAATATATTTTTCTTTTTGTTTATTTACAGATCTCAGGAGCCGTGTTTCTCAACATTCCCTTAATTTACCTAATGTGGAAATGGAAATAGCGGTAACTATGCTGCTGACACGCACTGCATGTTGTGAACAGTTTGTGAGTCATGTTTGGAGTTTGTGAACTTACAAACAATGGCTGCATCCAGAAAGTCCCTCACTGCTAAATTTCGCCAGGCTTCTGGCAAGAAGGCACCTTCACTACAACATATTGGTACATCAGCTAATGCTGAAAATGCCAGTGAGCCTGATAGGAGTGCTGGGGAAAAGGCCGACATGTCAAAGAAGTCACGGCCGGCCTCCGCATCCAGCTCCAGTAGATCCTCCCCGAGTAGAACATCCCCCAGTAGATCCTCCCAAAGTAAATCTTCCCCAAGCAGGTCCTCTCCTAGTCGGTCCTCACCCAGCAGGTCGCCATCAGCACCTAGTACCAGAGGGTCAAAAAGTACTATAAGTAAGGTTTTCTCGAAACCTTCAAGTTCGAGTTCCCCACCTCGTCCACAGAACCCGCCACCACCTGAAAAAGCGGCACCTGTGCAAATGGCCTCCTCCAAGGCAACTATAACCCTCCGGAAACCCTCCCCTGCCAGACGAGCTACAGAGAAACAAAAGGCAAAAAATGAGCTGACATGCCCTGGCGAGCCGTCTAAGCCACCTCAAGAGCCTAAACCCTCTTTTCCTGTACCAGTGCCAACTAGAGCATTTGAAAAGCAGATACTTTCTTCTGAACCACCAGCCCCAGCAGAGCCACAAAAACCTACTAAAGATGTACATGCTGCACATATCTCGGCCCCAAGCAACAATGAAAAAGACAAGTCTGAGCCACCACGTTTAGCTGAACTAGCACCAGCGCTTAAAGGACTTCAGCCTTCTGCTCCCGTCCACGTTCCATCCACTCGGGAAACTCCAGACAGTCAAACTAAATCACAAAGCTTATCCACAGTAAACATTTCAGAAATTAGAATTGAACTTCAGATCCCAGGTTCCCAAGCAGAAGATTCAGACAGTGACAGTGTCAGCAGTGATGGTGCAGGGACTGTAAAAGAAGCAGAACATGGTGGATCGCGTTCCTCTGCATTGCTGGACATTCCAGAAGGTGAAGATTGTGATCAGAAAGATGATGATAATGAAGAGGATCCTGAGGAAGAGAAGAGCAAAAGCTCTACAGAGGATGCAGATTCAGGAGAAGGTGGTAACACTTCATTTTACCTCACCCAGAAGCTGGATTTGTCAGAGATTCGAAAAACTGTTCTAAAGGAGTCTCCTTTATCTTCCAGCCCACAATCCCCGACACCAAGCCCCCGGCTGTCCTGGCGGGAACACTCGCTTACGTCCACCCCTATCAGAAAGCGATCTTCAATTGAAAGGCACTCCCTTAGCTTCATACGTACAACCAACCTTTCCCAGGAAACCGCGTTTGAAGATCAAGAAGAAATGTCCCTGTCTTCATCCCTGTCCAACTCAAGTGCCTCCCTCAGTTTAGCAAGCATCGACAGACACAGAATTGATGAGCTGAGTGATGATGAAAGTGTGGATGAAGCTAGGGTGAAGGAAACAACAGAATTTACTGATGAACAACCCAATTTTTCCCTTGATATGCCCATCCCTATTAACAAACAGCTGAGGATTGTGACGTCTGTGGATCGAGCTCTCAACCCACGGCGCCGCTCATCTTCCTGGTCCTCCAGACCTGATCGTGTTCTCAGTCTGGGGCGATCGTCCTCAGAAAACTTGGAGCACGTGGTATTCCTGGACTTCCTGAAAAAGAACAACATGTCAGCTTACATCGGTGCATTCCCACCCAGCATGACTATGTCCGACTTCAGGTAATTAAGCTTTTGTCTGTTGGTACTTTTCTTAATTGAGGTGATTCTGCAGGAATCACCTTGACAAAAAGTGCTGCCTAAAGTGAACAGGGTTGAAATGGGGTGGTTTGGTGTTAAATTTTAAATTATTATGCAGTAGCTCTTATAAGTTTAAATAAGAAATATAAGGCCACCAACAGAACCCAACAGCAAAATGAGTAATAATCATCAGATAGCACAGCAAACAGAATTAACGTAAGTCAGTACATTTTTGTATGGTATTGTATACGTGTACATATTCAATAATCTTGGTTCTGGGGCAAATGTACAAAGATTGAATGAGTTCACTCATGTTCTTTGTCTACAAAGTACTACTACTAGTAGTGTTGTGTAGAGAACAAAAGCTGGTGGATCAATGCCACTTGCAGACCTCTAGTGCTATAACAGTTTGAAGCTACTGACAGGAGCAGGTGCTAACAAACAACATTGTGAAATTTGGCAGACACTAGCTTTTTCACTGTTTGAGAAAGGATGCCAATGTACACTTTAACCTGGCTACTGTCTTGAAAGTTGAGTCTTCTGGTGTTCTGCTTTAAAAAAAAAATAAAAAGCTGTTATACATAAATTATACTTGCAAGGGTCACAATTACTGCATTTTTTGGTGTAAAATATATGCTTTTTTGGAGGTGTCTGCGTACATACATGATGCATCTTAGATTCCTTAGATCTCTTTTTTTTAACAAGTGAGTTTTGTAACTTTCCACCCGCTTTAGAAATTCTCTGTTATGGTGTGTTTACATGTAACTGTTTAATGATTTTTTTTATGGAACCTGTGCTTAGAATAGTTACATGCATACAAACCTGAAAGAAAAACTAGCACGATCCCAATACATCACTACGCAGTTCATTAAATTTCATCATTAACAAAGCAAGTGAGCAAACTGCTCTGTGTAGAATGTAATTTGTGCATACAGTTTATACGTTTAGGTAGCTGAGCCTGCATTTGTTCAGGGGAAATGTATACAGTTTAAGATTATTAATTTACACTAATGTCCCCCCCATAACCGAATTCAACATTTCATTATAAATTACTTTCATTGTAAATTTAGTCCCCAGCCACCAATACATAATAACAAATGCATCCGTCTACCCTAGCATGGCAATGGTATTGTAATATTTGCAAAAAAAAAATCACTCACCAGTGATCAGTGGGCTTTTTTTGTTTTTTTGTTTTTTTAGGAATACCAGTCTAGAGACAGGCTGTATAGAGCAAGCTTCTCTAAGTCCCTTCTATCAGCTGTAGTGTACCCTTTGTGCCAGTCGTCAGAAACTGGACGCTTTGTACCGCTGTACACAGCTTGCGCACGCATCATATTTTAGGGCACTGCCACTGGGTTGGTTTCCCCTGCGCCCCACCCCCCACATTGCTAGTTTAGAAACAGAAATGGAATGGGGTAGGCAGCAGAGGTTATGTGTGGGAAGGTGGTTTTGGGTTTTTAGTTGTCTGGTGCAAATTAGCCCTTAGCCGTTAGCGTGTCACTGACAGCGGCGGTTTTTTGTCGCTATGATTCATACCTGAAGAATCATCAACTAAAACCGCTGCTGACACGTAAACGGTTACTAAGTTACTACTAAGTTCTGCATAAAAAAAGATGCTCCGAAAAGGGGGGGGGGGGGGGGGGGGGGGGGGGGTCAGCTAGGGTTGCTGTTTTTGAATGTGTTGCACTACAGGTAGAGGAATTGTACTACTACTAGCCTGTTGTGCCATTGTTGTTCAACATTATATTGCAGTATTATAGTCTTACTCCAAATCCAATCCGACCCAGAAAACAGTATATAATAAATTGTGGTCGCCTGCCATGTGAAAGCCATGCTTCTTCGGTCTGGGTCGGTGGTTGTAAACGGCAAGGCCAAGGTCAGAGAAAGTTGTGATATTGTGGGTCAGGTTAGTTTGTGGCCCACATGTATGAATCCACAATGCGAGCATGATAAGCAAACAAAATTTGTTTCTGTCCCACAATAATGGAAACCAAATAACTTCCATTGTCTGAGTAATAGAGATCTCTGTTACTATAAATCCAGCAGCACGAAGCATAGACTTTCATGATCTCACAGCATCTGCAAAGGCGCACGATCTTCTTGCAGATAACCATGATTCATATGGAATGGTGTATGAATATATAGCCAACGTAAAACTATATGAATGTTCTAGTAGTTCAGTTTAGGCTGTTGCGGTGGAGTACTGCAGTTACTAGCAAATACAGGATCGTTGACAGGAGCCGGACATTTATCACATACTACTTTACTAGCAAACACCAGTTCCAGGGCAGAAGCTGACAAAGTTACCTATAGGTCATTATCATGATTATTTATCTAGGCCAAAGATAACAGTCACTTCAGTACTTATATTGTGCTGTGAATGAGTTTTGACATGCTGTGATGTCGATAATTAGTTGTGTGTGAACTTAAAGTAATGCTGACATAATTTACTTTCTTAACATTTACATTATTTTTTATATTCAGGAAACTGAAAATAATCTGCAGATTTACTTTTGACTTGGACTATGACTGTGAACTTTGGCTAGGATTTTCAAATTAGTATTCCTATGGTTCTTGTGGCAGAGTTCAGAATGGACGAAGATATTAGTGTTTGTGTGTATGTTACACATGTGTCTGTCTACCATCGGTGTCCTAGGCCCAGTGTGAATTACTGGTAAGTCTTTCTAAGGTTTTTGCGTCTGCTCCCTATTGACTGAATACCAGAGTTGTAAAATGTTTGCCAACACTGCACTGAATTCACTTTGAATTATTGAATAGGCTTTTTACACAGCTGCTCATGAATAGTTTGCTTTTTTGTTGTTGTTGCGTTGCTGCCACTAAATGTAAAGCCGAACACTTCTAGTTCTACGTAGAACTAACATTCACTGGAATTGTGTTGGGTTTCTTTGCTACAAATAAGTTTCTGCTCTTCTGTCAGTCAGGGTTGACCAAACCGTCAAACTATGCATAGTACCTTATTTAAAAATATAAAGTCATTTACTGAGCTGCATAAAATTTGCTTCATGGTTCACCTGACATCCTGTGGGCCATATAGGGCCTTAGAAATACTTATGATTTTCTACATTTCCATACTAATGATATATAATTTTGTTTTGGGGGTATCCCCACCCCTTACACAACACACACACACACCACTTAAAAACTCCCCACTCTCCCCCTTTTCTCCTTAGGTTAGTGGGACAGCAGATTTATAAACAATTTTTTGTTTCCACTGGTGTGTATCATTACATACATGTCACTTATTGTAGGAGTGTAACCCATTATATCCTGAGGCTGATTTTTAAAATTTGCTTATTGTCCTAGTAATGCTACACCACAGATTGGGAGATAGATCAACCATTTAGTTCAAAGGTGGTGCCAGAATAGCTTGGTGCCTGAGGTGCCAAGTTATTCTGGCACCACCCTTGAACTGTCAATTAAAATTTCAAGACTGCAAGAGGCAGTCAAGCAACGATGCAGGAAGCCGGAAAGCTAGTGTTCAATAATGCATGATGTTTGTTACAGGCTGGTGACTGAGGATGAGTTGTCAGAGGTGTATGGAGTGACAGACGTAGGGGGCCGACGTCAGCTGCTCTGCCTGGTTGAGCTTGCGAAGGAAGAATACGAGACAGAATCTGTCGACTCCTCAGTAAGTTTCCCAGCATTTTGTGAATTTATTAACACATATCATACTGAGGCTAAAAAAAGCTTCAAATTTGTACACTGCCATGTACCCATGTAAGCTACATTATAGTACTTACAGATAAGATAGACCAATGGCTTTAGTTCAAGGGTGGTGCCAGAATAGCTTGCCGCCTAGAGGATCCAAGCTATTCTGGCACTACCCTGAACTATTTTAGTCAAACTTATTTCACACACTGGTGTATTATGGATGATAAGGGTTAATCCTCTAGTGCATGCAGCCACAAAGGGGCAACGTTAACACTCTTTCACATGCTGTCACCAGTAATGTAATTGCAAACAGTATTGGTGGCCGCATGCAGTGTGGTTAACTGACTTCAAGAAATGGTTGGAATTAGGAATTAAACCCTGCATTTTGACTGCAGTATCAACAAGTAGTACTGTGTTCACAGTTGGTAAACAATTAACCCTGTGACTGTTAGTAGCGGTTTTTGTGACTATGATTCCTGCAGGAATCATTGTCACAACAACGGCTACTAAGTCAAAGGGTTAATATAATGTTTGTGTCTGCTCATTCTGAATTTCTGTATGCATTTGAAAAAGGACACACACACCCCGAGGCATGTTTCTGTTGGGTTCCTGTCTGTTGCTCATGTCCCACTGCTCATCATCACCTCACATACAAATGCATTGCATGCAATATATTAACATACAAAAAGAAATTCATAGGTGGACATAACCCAGTTAGCAAAAGGTCATTGGGCTGTCATCAGCCACCATTGACCTGTGCGCGTGAACCAACAATGCAGATGTCGGCCCGACGTCCTTCTATTTTTACTAAGTTGTCATTTTGTCGCTAAGACGTTACCAGAGTGAACATGCTTGATCAAGACGGCCCTGCCTCCTTTCATTGCATCGCATCACCTTGCCTGTCCATTACTCCTTATCCTACATCACTACATTATGGATTGTCTTGACGAAACATGACAGATCGTGCTTGAGGGGAGTGCATCTGAGTTGACAGATATGTCATCATAACCTGACACTAGTGACAGGTAAATCAGTCAAGCACAACGCAGACAGAGCAGGGCGTGAAACACATGAAGTCTGTGCTTGAAGTTGAGCAAAGTGCTTATGCTTTTTTTTTTTTTTTAAGAGTTCAAAAATAATTATTGAATAGTGTTCCATGTACATGCATTTTGTTTACTTGCTAATGGTACCAGGCTGTGACATACACCACATTGATTTAGTGGTGTTTTTATTTTTGTTTACAGATAGATGGTATATATAGAAAGGCATGAGCAGGCGCAAAAGGATATTAATTTTCATTGAACCTGTCTGTTCTTGTTCCGCCAACCGTAAAACTCCAGTGGTCACAGATTGTGTTTGTGTACAGGTCTGTTGTTTAGCCCTGACGCGCTACAGCAGGTGACGGATCGGCCATGATAATTCAAGTGTAGTGCCAGATTAGCTTGGTGCCATCAGGCGCCAAGCTAATCTGGCACTACCCTTGAATTATCGTGGTCGATCCATCTCCTGCAACTGGGTACATAGTTGATAAGTGACACCAGCAAAATTGGGGTTAAATGGGTTAACTCATTCAAGAAGTGCAGCGCACAGATACGTGAATGAGTTACATTAACCCATTCAGCCCTGACGCACTACAGCAGGAGATGGGTCGACCATGATAATTCAAGGGTAGCGCCAGATTAGCTTGGTGTCTGTCTGCGCCAAGCTAATCTGGCACTGCCCTTGAATTATCATGGTCGATCCATCTCCTGCAACTGGTGCATAGTCATTAGATGGCGTTGGGGAAATTGGGGAAATACGGCCGTCGGGCTGAATGAGTTAATTGTGTAACAAAAAAATACAACCGCCTTCCAATCTCATTATCGATCCAAAGTACATGCAGTTGATGTACACAACTGCTAAAGAGGTGCAGCTGTCTGTGTGAATATGGTTATGTCCCTTTGATCAGTGTTGCTGATCCTAACACGATCGTAAACATTCTTTTGACTCGCTATGCTATGTTTCTTGTAATTGGCGAAGTTACCCCATTCCCTTTGTTGTAGAATTGTACAGTTTCATCTTGCCACTAGTGTAAAACGTACGATGTGTTTGTAATGGCAGAGGGTTTGACTAGGACTGTGCCACTTTGAAGGATAGTGGTCGTTCACATCAGTATTTTAGGTAAATTTCAGCCAAGCGACATATACCACAGAAGTATTTGCAGCATGTTCCCCAAGGCTGAACCCAAAATAAAGACGATAGACTGATAGGCAAATCGCAGGGCTGAACTAAAATGAGTTATTCAATTGATAAATAGGTAAAAGGTGTGATTCATTAGACTGTGATCAGCGGATGTACTTTCGCTTGTAATAAACGGGCAGTGGCGTGATTTAATTTTATTATAAACATTTCGTGCACGGCTCAGACAGACCTCAGTATTTATCAGCGTATTTAGAGCATGTGGCCAGTGTCAAGCAGACGTCAGTACAATAATTTTTGATGTGTCATGCTCTGAGTGGTTTATTAGGCACTTAGTACTGACCTTCACCCCTCTCTAATCTAAACATACACTGAGATAGGTAGACCAGATGACTGGAGAGCTAGGGAGTCACTTCTGATTTCTATGCAAACCCCTGTGACCCCTTCCTCTATCTGAGGGCATAAATTAAATGAGGCCGACCTCTTGTCCGCAAGAAGCAAACATTCTCTTCAGCTGCACGGGCTTATGAAAATCTGTGCCTCTTGCAGGTCGAGGGGTGTGGCTTTTGGGCTGATTACGCAGATATAGTGATGCGATGTAGGAATTGACTGCATACAGACTGTATGTATACATGAGTCGAGTGCTTTTACGTCATGGAATCCCTGGCTTCTGTTTATTTTGTGGGAAGATCGAGTGCAGAAAAAAACATTTTTATGCTTTGTGGTTCATCTCTCTCTCTCTCTCTCTCTCTCTCTCTCTCTCTCTCTCTCTCTCTCTCTCTCTCTCTCTCTCTCTCTCTCTCTCTCTCTCTCTCTCTCTCACTCACACATGCGCGTACACACACACACACACACACACACACACACACACACACACACACATCTCAGTGTGCATTGTACATTTACTGGGAGTGGGAATTAAATTGCAGAGGAAGTACCATAAAAGTGAGAGATAATGAGGATAATGTTGCTGAAACAGTTCAGGATAATGCAGTTAGGTGCAAATTGGGATGAGGTGGTTCAAGACGCTTCGTGCAGCTGCGAGTTCCCATATGTAATATAGGTAACCTCCGTAATACTTCCTGTTCGCAAGGCGTGAAACGGCGGAGGGCATTCTATAGATAGAAAGACCAGAAGCCAAGCATCACTCTCCGTCTACATGAGGCATACATCCTCATCGACCCATGCAGTTAGCAGGGGTCCGTGAGGATTTCCACGCTTCGTGGTTCCAATATTAAGCTTGATGAGGTTGTAGTGGGGTGGTCTGTGCGAGTTTGGCCCTCTGAGATGGACGCGTGGAAAGGTGAGAGAGATGTTGGCAAGGTGCTTGGAAATCTGACACATCCATGTTGTGGGTGTAGAATTGAGGGGGGGGGGGGGGGGAGTGGTTGAACTGGAGAGGGTGGGTGGGCGTTGAGAGCTCCCACCCCCCACCCAAAAAAACAACAAACAAAAAAAAAAAATCTGCAAGAAGAATAAATTCTCATGAGCCCCTGCAGCCGCAAGGGCTCATGATGAGACTCTAACCTGCAGACTCATTTACATCCTCGTATTGAGGAGCCGGTCTGTTCGTCTGGTTTCAAATCTCAGACGTGGTACATTCTGCATGGGGAAGGGGAATGAGGTTTAAGGACAGACCGGGGGTATACAGGTAGCAAAATAATGAGATGGAAGATGCAGCATCCTCTGCGTTTCTTCCAAGGTCGAGTCGTCACACCATGGGTAGATGGACGAATACCTTACTAGTGATCGTGAAGACATAGATGGATCTCACACAAGTCAGAGCGCACAAGAGGGTGTTAAGTGTACATTTAACCCTCCAGGTTGTCTCTACAACTGAGGATGTCGGCTCTTTTGAGCTTGCAACCACAGGTACTGTAACTCAGTACCAGTGGCAGCATGCTCAAAAGAGTTAACATCCTCAGGTGTAGAGACAACTTGGACCCATGTGAAGTAAGGGGCACACTGAGGGATGGCGTCAGTACGTTCCTAGTACACAGTAATCTTCGCCACTGAGAGGTGAGAAGAGCAGACAGGTGTGATGTGGATTACCTGTGATTCTGATCAAAAGTGGCAATACAGGCTTACATTTCAGCGCATACTTACGTGTTCTGCATTCATCAGCGGCAAGCTTATCGTCATGTGTGATACTTGTGTGAAGAGCATTTTTGACGCATGAGGGATGAACTTGTGAACTGCAGGATTTGTTTTTCTTTGGCACTGCCAACACTCTGGTGCTGTTGATGGCACCTGGCTATTTCAACTATAAAGTATTTACTGAAAATGTGATCCTGAGGCTTACTCTTTAAAAAAAAAATGCTTGTCCTACGAAGGCTACATTACAGATTAGGAGATAGATCAGCCATTTTAGTTTAGTTAGTTTGACAATGACAGTTCAAGGGTGGTGCCAGAATAGCTTGGCGCCTGAGGCGCCAAGCTATCCTGGCAACACCCTTGAACTGTCATCGTTTAACTAATTTCAAGCAGTAGTGTATCAGGATGAAAATGGCTAAGCGGTCAGTGTGTGGAGACAGTGTTTGTGTGAGATATTAAGTTATAGTGCATGCTTGTGCAATAATGCAGGATAGAGTTACACCATCTGTTGGCTAAGCCTGTTTACACCAATTGGTGATACGATCTATTGACACGTAGGGGCTCAGACTTAGGAGATTTGTTGTTTCGAAACTTCCGTGTGACTTGCTATCCGTTTGTGAGCTTATTATGTGCGGGGCTTTGATTTTGCTGTAGGTCATACGGTCTAAAATCACAGACCAGTGTGCATAGGTTGCGAGCATCGTCTTGTAACCGGCTGATGCGGTCCCTCCAGCTGAGACGCTATGATGTGTTTTTTTTTATACCTTTACCCTCTGGCCACCAAAGTCTCTAAGCCTTTGTGCTACCCACGCTTAGCCAGGGGCCGCAACCCAGCAACGAAGTCAGTCAGCTAGTCATTTTGTAGTACTCTAAAAGTTGTGTTAGTGAGTCCGTGTTCTAGCCTCTATAACTTTTTAACGGCTTTACCAATCGAGAATCCGTAACTCACATCAGTTTCCTCATGCAACTCCCCTTCTACTCATATGCTCGGTGTTTAGTGATTTTAGGATCACCATAGTTCAATTAGCGATTTACTTACTTTTACAAATTTCAATGAGCCCTCTTAGCCCACCTTAAAATTTAATAATAAATTCCTAGGACTTCCCTCTAAAATATAGTTTATGGTAGTTTGTAGCTATTTACCTTTCCTGTCTTTTGCTTCAAACCCGAAGCCTTTGTGATAAGTAATTATTGAGTTATGGCTCTTTTTGTAGTACCTCGGAAGCACAGATTCACCCATTTTCCGGTCTGTCTGGTACCATTTTGTGTTCCGCGCCGTGTGGCTTTCTTTGCGGTTCGCTCACAGAGTATTTAAGCCGGTCAGTGCCAGAGCGGGAAGTCTTTGTCCTAAGAGTTGCCCCACTGACAGTATAGCTACCACCGCTCTGAGCCATCACTGAGCTTATCTTCAACCGCATCTCCACTGGGATATCCGTGCTGTGCTGTTTGTTTTAACGACAAATAAAAGTACGTCAACGCGACCTCTGCTTCGACTTCGTATATATTCCCCAACCTATTCACCCACAAACACCCGGGCACACAAGTTCACATCTGGCACTGCGAGAGCAGGATCGGGGTAAAGAAGTCTAAAACAGCACGGAGAGGGCAACTAACATAACATCAATATGGAGAACAAGGGAAACTGGCAAGACGCAACATGCAGGGACAACGAGCAGGGCATCAGCACCCAAGCACACACTGCTGAGTCTGACCCCGAAGTTGAGGCTCTCCGAGCGCTAGTGACAGCCCTCCAGGTTGAACTGCAGGAGCTGCAGCACCAGCAACTAACAGTGGAAACTTGCGACTGGTGCCAACAGCCCGGGCACAGGGAACGTAGGTGCCCTGCTAAGAAGCAGTACCACAAGCGTCGGCGACCAAGACCGCCCCACAGCCAAGCCACCAGTCATAACTCACCCAACCAGGGAAAACCTCTAACCCCCGTTGTCAGCCAGACAACAGGAGCCAATGAAGAATACATGGCACTTGTTGATCTTCTGGCCTTCGTCGGTGAAGTACACCTGGACAAATCCTCGGGTCGCGGGGAAGCTCAAGTTGTTGATGGAGGTACTGAGAGAGTTGGCAACTGTTGTGGTCTGCTGCTGACTGACCAGCTTCTTGACGACCTGGTAGAGCAACCGGCCGAGGAAGCTGATCAACCGGAAACACCAGCTCAAACACCGGTCCAAGCACTAGTGAATGAGACCGAACAAGACTTGGCTTTGCTTCCTCTAATAACTTCTGATGGTGCCTCCCCTGTCACTACAGTTCCTATTCCAGCTCCGGACTCAGAAATGCAAGATCCCGCTCCTGTTCCCCTGCTGGCAGAACAAGAGGCTGCAGTCCCTCAGGATGTTAATGCCACCCCTGTCACCCCAGCTCCAGTACTAGAGAAGCGTGCTCCCGTTCCTGTTCCTGTGCTGGCAGAAATAGAGGCTGCAGTCCCTCAGGTTGTTAACGCCACCCCTGTCACCTTGGTTTCAACTGCACCTCCAGCCCCAGCTCCAGTCCCAGAGAAGCGTGCTCCCGTTCCTGTTCCTGTGCTGGCAGAAATAGAGGCTGCAGTCCCTCAGGTTGTTAACGCCACCCCTGTCACCTTGGTTCCAACTGCACCTCCAGCTCCAGCTCCAGTCCCAGAGACGCGTGTTTCCGTTCCTGTTCCAAACCTGGCAGAAATAGAAGTTGCAGTCCAACAGGCTGTTGAAGACCTTGTGGGTGGCACATCGATGATGGCTCTTTCGATTGCCCTGGTGCCTGTCACGCCGGCTCTGGCTGTGACTGCGGCACCATCTACAGAGACTCTAGCTGCAGCCCTGGTGCCTGTCACACCGGCTCTGGTGGTGACAGTGGCATCCCTTGCTGAGACCGCAGCGGCTCTGGCTGCGATATTGCGACTGCTGACGAAACCCGAGACCTGCACACCATTGGTACCACCTGCAGCGACTCTGGCTGCGAGAGCAGGACTGCCGAAGGAACCCGAGACCTGCAGATCGTTGGTTCCACCTAGATGTTCTGCCAGACGGCGTATCAAATTCAAAGCCAGGTGTAATTGGGTGGAAGCTTGGGTTTCTTAGGTTGATTCCATGACTTTAGAATTTGTAATGAGTGACACCGGCGTCAGAATTATTTTAATATGAACTGTCCACCCAGAGACCTTTTATTTAGTGTGAGTCAGATGACTAGAGAATGCTGTTGCAATGAACTGTTTTTGGTAGGTGTTTTTTTCGCGTTTGTGCTTTGTGTCTCACGAACAATACCATTTTATGAGTGCACTGTTCTGTTAGTTGGACTGACTCTTGCAAAGCAAGGTTTCTGGTGTTTTGCATGCCTAGTAGCTATATAAGTGGGTTCTTTTATATTTTATTCCTAAGCAAGGTACATTTTGACTCAGGATGATGTGTTAATTACCATTTTCTGTTTTGTCATTTTGCTATGCAAGCTGTGCTTGGAATATTTTCACTTTCGTGACCATGCTTTCCATACAGGTTAGCAAGAGGGTTTAGGTGGTGATGTTGTAACATGTTGTATCATGTTAGTGGTGTGGTTCTGCTCGAGGCCTGAGTAGTTCCTAATATTTTGTTCCAGCGAGGACGCTGGTAGGGTTTCAGCTGGGCGAAATGTAACCGGCTGATGCGGTCCCTCCAGCTGAGACGCTGTGATGTGTTTTTTTTTATACCTTTACCCTCTGGCCACCAAAGTCTCTAAGCCTTTGTGCTACCCACGCTTAGCCAGGGGCCGCAACCCAGCAACGAAGTCAGTCAGCTAGTCATTTTGTAGTACTCTAAAAGTTGTGTTAGTGAGTCCGTGTTCTAGCCTCTATAACTTTTTAACGGCTTTACCAATCGAGAATCCGTAACTCACATCAGTTTCCTCATGCAACTCCCCTTCTACTCATATGCTCGGTGTTTAGTGATTTTAGGATCACCATAGTTCAATTAGCGATTTACTTACTTTTACAAATTTCAATGAGCCCTCTTAGCCCACCTTAAAATTTAATAATAAATTCCTAGGACTTCCCTCTAAAATATAGTTTATGGTAGTTTGTAGCTATTTACCTTTCCTGTCTTTTGCTTCAAACCCGAAGCCTTTGTGATAAGTAATTATTGAGTTATGGCTCTTTTTGTAGTACCTCGGAAGCACAGATTCACCCATTTTCCGGTCTGTCTGGTACCATTTTGTGTTCCGCGCCGTGTGGCTTTCTTTGCGGTTCGCTCACAGAGTATTTAAGCCGGTCAGTGCCAGAGCGGGAAGTCTTTGTCCTAAGAGTTGCCCCACTGACAGTATAGCTACCACCGCTCTGAGCCATCACTGAGCTTATCTTCAACCGCATCTCCACTGGGATATCCGTGCTGTGCTGTTTGTTTTAACGACAAATAAAAGTACGTCAACGCGACCTCTGCTTCGACTTCGACTTCGTATATATTCCCCAACCTATTCACCCACAAACACCCGGGCACACAAGTTCACAGTCTGTTACTCAGAAGTGAAATCTTTGCTCAGTATCTGAGCTAACAGCTGCTGTCCACGTGTACTGCCAGTGCAGAAAGCTCAGATGTGAAGGGGTCCGGAAACGAATGTGATAGTCCATGAATAGCTACGCGTAGCCGCTGACTTTGCGGCTGTTGTCCAGCCGCCATAGTTTAACCCTTTGGCTGTCGGTTGCGCAAAAGTTCTGTTGAAACGACTCCGGCAGGAATTATCTTGACAGAAAGTGCCACCGACAGCGAAAGGTTAAAAACCCCTTGTGCATGCAGCCACTGGTGCTGTGATAACTCTCAGACTCCCAGAACCATTCCATAGCGTGGAAGTCATTTAGGTCACGCTATATATTTAAATTTGGCAGTTGAGGCAGTAAGAGGACCGGTGTTTTTAAAAATATTTTTTGCCTTGTTTGAAAATTTGTAGTAGGGCTGAATGTGGGAATTTGCTGGAAATTTCTGGTTAGCTGAGAGGAGACATGTTTGGTGCTTATTCATACCATCCTGAGCTTATGCAGTGGACAATTGTGGGCCTATGTTGAGTTGCCATTGACGTAGTGATTTGAGGGGCACACTGATTTCAGCTGTGCTTGGGTGTGGGGTTGGTAAGGAATCATGTTCATAGCCAAGAAATGAGACTGTCAATGTGTGGTTATTTTGTGCATGGCAAATGTGCAGCTGGTGGGCGCTAGTGTTTTTTAGGGGATTGAAATATTAGGGGATGCCTGGGACTGACTATGGCTAAGAGACTGGACAGTACGGAAACGGCACTGTGTTCCGTGGCCTGTCAGTTCTGGGAATTTAGCCCACGGCCGCATTTCTCAGAGTTTGAAAGTGTTGCCTAACAACTATGCACCAGTTGCAGGGGATGGATTGACCATGATAATTCAAGGGCAGCGCCAGATTAGCTTGGCGCCTTTAAGGCGCCAAGCTAATCTGGCACTGCCCTTGAATTATCATGGTCAGTCCATCAACATTCTTCGCTCTCTGATCGACAGTGTCTTTCGCGTCCTGACGAATAAAGCTGCGTAAATAGAATGTGCTTTCAATAAGACCCCTTCGTAACCTGCTAAGAAAAGCACAACGTAGTGTATGCCCGTAAATCTTGTTTTTAAGTGTAACACTTTGTTCATGTGTCATGTGTCAATGCGCCCAATTTAGGCAAGTATAGATATCGTTGCGATATCGTGTTGTACGTCCTGAAGGTTTAGCGTTAAGTCAACACGGTTACTTAAATGATATGCGTACATACCCTTCGTTTCCGGTTCATTGACCTGCTTGGCAACCTGTTGTATCTGTGCCAGGTTCCACTATACTAACTTTCGTCTGCAAGAGGCGCAGATTCTCATGGGCCTTTGCAGCCAAAGGGACTCACGTAAAGCTGTGCCTCTTGCTTGTGTGCATTGGCACCCATCCGAGAAAGAGTGATCAGGGGTCGGTTGCATGAGTGAGTGCCAGTCCTGCGCAAGTCGGCACAAAGCAAGAGCACCTTGCTTAGTGGTTTGCGCAAGATTTAAACTCGCTCACTCACCTGATGTCTGGCCAGCACATCGTATCCATTGTTTTTGTTTGACCTGAAGCCGCAAGTGTGAGTCAGCACAGTGGGCTGACTTAGCCAGTGGCGGTCAGAATGCTTGCTGGCTTGATACTAAAAGATTCCGTGCCATTCCTTCACCGTACCATTGTTGACTAACGGTCAACAGAACAATTACAGTGCTTGAATTGGAAAAGAACAGATTGATATAGCATTGTTTGAGATAAACTGTTCCATATGTTCTATCAGTATGCTGTTGTTGTGTTGTCTTGTTCATCGAACGCACCCTCTTTTGTTTCTTCCGAGGTGTCAAGTACACGTGTTTTTGTGCTTGACATTAGTGAGGTTTCATTTGCAATGAACGACTCGCGACAGCGAATGAGAGAAAAATTGCGGTGGGTACCAAAAGCGCAGACGACACTCCAAACGTCTCCAGGAGACATGGATCCTTATGAGCCCTCCGGGGCTCAGGAGGATCTCTGTCTCTTGGAGATGTTTGAAGTGTTGTCTATGCTTATGGCACAAACTGGTTATCCGCTGTGATTTCTCTCTTGTTCATTGATGCAATTCGTTTGTTGACAACGAAACCGCACAAAACGGTGGACAAAATCCGTATATATAGTGGTAGTATTCATTGCAGATTGGGAAGGGTGGCGTGTAAATAGAAAATTAAGAAATAATAATAAAAAATTATATTTACGGTATTTATAATGCGCTTATCTTATAATAATTATAACTCTAAGCACGCATTCACAACTCGCGCACACATGCGCACGCTTTAGACAATGACTCACGTACCACATTACGACAGTCAGCTTGGGTGGGGAGTGTGGTGATATAGTGCTAAAACTGTTGAAAGAGGTGAGTTTTGAGGGCGGACTGGAAAGAGGAGAGAGAGTGGGTGGATGGACCATAGACGGAGAAGGAGCGGGGGCCAAAAGTGTTGAGTTTGGTGCAGGGGATGTGGCGGAGGGAGTGGGAAGGAGTGTAGGGGTGAAGTAAGTTGGAGAGATAGGTAGGAGCGTAGTTGTTCAGGGATTTGTAGCATTGACACAGAGTCTTGTATTGGATGCATTGGGGGATGGGGAGCCAGTGAAGGAGTTTGAGCAGGGGAGTGATGTGGTCAGATTTCTTCTTTCTGAGGACAAGGCGGGCAGCATTGTTCTGGATGCGCTGGAGAGTGAAAGTGAGGGAGGCCGGAAAGGAGAGAGTTGCAATAGTTGATGCGAGATAAGATGAGAGAGACAGCAAGTTTGGTGACAGCTTCGGTGGTGAGGTATTTTCTGATCTGACTGATGCGACGGAGGTGGAAATAACATGCCTGGGCCGTGGCGGAGACGAAGCTGGTCATGGAAAGAGAGGAATCGAGGATAACGCCGATGTTCTTGGCTGAGTCAGAGAGGGAGATGGGGGTGCTGTCGAGTTGAAGGTGGAGCGAGGGAGGGAGCGTGGAAAGTTTCTGGCGAGTGCCTACCAGCTTGGCTTCCGTTTTGTCGTCGTTCAGTTTAAGCTTGTTTGCTGTCATCCAGTTTTTCACGTCTTCGTAGCAGTCAGCCGTGTGAGTCAGTAGTGACTGAGTGTTGTCGAGTTTGTCTTTGTCTAGTAGTTGTGAGTCATCAGCGTAGAGGTGGTGGTGTACAATACAATACAATACAACTTTATTGTCTGTTCGAGTCCAGGCACGACAGAAATTTGCCTTTCGGCTCGTCATGAAACAACAATATAAGACATTAACAAACGCTGCAAAAGCATATCATGAAAAATTATCATTGCAGCAATCTATTACAAGCAATCTGTCACAAGATGGGAGGTAATGTTAAGTAGATCATACTTATCGCGGCGTTATAAACAAGAGTTCAAAATCGAGACAGCAGTTGGAATAAAAGACTTCTTAAAAACATTCCTTTTGGCAAGTGGCATGTTGAAACGTCTGCCTGATGGTAGCATTTGAAACTGATCAGAGAGTGGGTGACTAAGATCATTGACAATGCTAGCAGCTATCCTTCGGACAGCTCTATGGTACAGATCATCTACTGGGTACTGTCCTAGGCCAATGATCTTCTCAGCTGTTCTGACGTGTATGTGATGAGACTGGATGATGATGGACAGGGGAGAGGTGTAGAGTGTGAAAAAGACCGGGCCCAGGACAGACCCCTGTGGAACTCCACAGGAGAGCCTGACTGAGTTAGAGGAGACGCCATCAATGGTGACAGACTGCTGTCTGTCGGAGAGGTAGGAGAGAAACCAGGAGTGAGCAGAGTCAGCTATGCCGAAGGAGTGGTGAAGGCGGTGGAGGAGGATAGAGTGGTCTATAGTGTCGAAGGCGGCAGAGAGATCGAGTAGCGTAAGAAGGGAGATGTTGCCCGAGTCGGTGGAGAGGAGCAGGTCGTTTAGGATATGTAGAAGGGCTGTTTCAGTGCTGTGATGTTTGCGATAGGCAGACTGGAAGGGACTGAGGAGGTTGTTGTCGGTGAGGTGGAGGTTAAGCTGGTTGAGAACAACCTTCTCAAGAAGCTTGGACAGGAAAGAGAGATTGGAGACTGGGCGATAGTTCTTGAGTTCGTTTGAGTCGAGGTTGTGTTTTTTTAGGAGAGGACGGACGATGGCGGACTTGAAGATATTGGGGACGGAGCCATTCTCTAGAGATGTGTTGATGATGTCGGTAATGAAGGGCAGAAGTTTTGGAAGGCTGTCCTGGTAGAAAGAAGCTGGGAGGGGGTCTAGTTCACAGGTTTTGAGAGGCATGGACTTTATTGTCTTGAGGACTTCGTCCTGAGAGAATGGGTGGAAGGATGAGAGGTGAGTGCCGGAAAAGGGGGGGTCGGGAGGGCAAGGCGGAGAAGGCAGAGTATCGAGTGTGTTGCGCAGAGTTGGGATTTTGTTTGAAAAATAGGTGGAAAAAGCGGACGGGAGTTGTACTTTGCTGTGTGTGTTGGGGAGAGGAGAATCTTTAGAAGTGCCTCGGGAGTGTGTTCATGGTAGCGTAGAGGGTTTTGGAAGAAGTGGATTCCAGGATTTTGTTTTAAATAATATGCACCAACTGTTAGACATGTCTGGGGTATGATCAGCTACTTCCAACAGTTAAATCACATATATAGAGAACATTCTGTCAGTCTTTGCATTTTTAACATATGTAAACAAATTGGATGTGTACTTGCAGTTGTTCGCTTGCGTCTTAAGATGCAGCAGCAGATTACTTTAACACCTGCAATGCGATCTTTGCCGCAGCCCTTCCCTGCGTTTGTTTATAGGTGTTTTCTCTCTCTCTCTCTCTCTCTTTCTGACCCCACCCGGGTCTGCCCTGGGGGACTTGGGTGGGGTTAGGCATTTTTTAGTTCCCAGGGTCACCCTGGTCAGCCCCGCAGGGTGGGTTTTTCTCTCTATTCTGGGGCATGTGTTTCTGTCTACCCTTTGTCCATTCACCTGTATTTGCCTTTTTAAAACTCTCCCTACTGTCTGCACTGCCTGTAGCTCTTGATATTGGATGTGTGTTGCTAAATGGTCTTAGCTTTATTTAGGCCCCATGTTGTAGGTTTATTTAACGTATTTGACCGGCTGGCGACATACATTCAATTTTCTGTTTAGTTTTTTTTCACAAGCAGTGCAGGCACGTCCTGAGAAAGCCTTGTTGCTGTCGGGACGTTAAGCAATGTACAATCAATCAATCAATCTCTCTCTTTCTCTCTCTCTCTCTCTCTCTCTCTCTCTCTCTCTCTCTTGCTGTGCACGAAGTGGGCAAACTAATTAGTGACCTAGCTAATAAGAAGTCCTCCAGCCATGATGATATTAACCTACAAATATTAAAGTTGTCTGTATCATACATCATAAAGACCCTTACTTATATTTATAACTTATGTATTACAAAAAAATGTATTCCCTACAGACCTTAAAGTTGCAAAAGTCATTCCACTGCCCAAATCAAAAGATCGCACTGACCCTAATAATTATAGACCCATTTCTCTGCTGTCAGTATTATCTAAGCTCCTCGAAAGGCATATACATAAATACCTGTCCAACTACTTAGAATCACGAAAGTTGCTCCATTCGTCTCAGTCAGGATTTCGCCCTCGGCACTCATGTCATACGGCTATGAGCAGATTAACAGACACATGGCTTTCAAATATAAATAATTTGCAGCTGACAGGTGTAATTTATCTTCACTTTAAAAAGGCTTTCAACTTAGTGAACCATACAATATTGATTTCCAAACTTAAGCATTATCTTTGAAACGACATGGCTGTTTCATTGTTTACCTCATACCTCGAAAACAGGAAACAGACAGTAATTGCTAATGGAGCCGACTCTTCTACTAAACATGTTAAACTCGGGAGTTCCACAGGGGTCAGTTTTAGGTGCTCATTTATTTTGTATTTTTACATAAATGACCTACCTCTAAGTCAAACCTACGAAGCAACACAGTGTGATATGTTTGCTGATGATACCTCAATCCACACATCTAATAAAGACATGAGTGTAGTTGAAAATGGCTTTCAACAAAGTCTCGCTGATATAGCAGCATGGTGTAAAGTCAACGCTGTGATTCTGCATCCTGCTAAAACAAAATCTATGATTATTGCAACATGCCAAAAGCATCAGTTGAAACCATTAAAGCTTAATTTATCACTCGGCAACGACACCATAGAACAGGTAGCCGAACATCGTCTGTTGGGGGTTACAATTGATAATCAGCTAAGGTGGCAGATGCACATTGACAATGTCTGTAAACCGGTCTCTAGAAATGTCTTTATGTTATCGAAATTTAAGTATTACACAGATAGTGAAACCAGAAAATTGTTCAGTAATGCACACATCATGTCACATATAAACTACCCATCGACGGTGTGGGATTGTTGCAGTGATGTACACTTAAAAAGAATAAATTCTTTACATAGGAGAATGGCTAAATTAATTCTTGACGACCCGCACTTGACGACCGAGGAAAAACTCAGTAAAGCTGGATTTCTACCCCTTCAAAATCACTTTAAATTTAACAAAGGGGTACTGATGTTTAAAGTGTGGAACCATAACGCTCCAGAATATCTAACAAAGCTTTTTAACAAAATCAGACTCCTGTTATGGGAATATGAGGTGTCTTTATATTGTTCCAAAACCCCAAATAGATATATTTAAATCTACTTTGTCATTTGCCGGTTCCGCACTGTGGAACTCACTCCCACATCACGTTAAAGCCACTCCAACATTATCTCGTTTCAAGACAAGTCTTTATAGATACCTGATATCACTCAAATAACAAAATCACTGAACAACTACGCTCCTACCTATCTCTCCAACTTACTTCACCCCTACACTCCTTCCCGCTCCCTCTGCTCCGCCTCCGACCCTCTCCGCCTTCCCATCCCCCGCACCAAACTCAGCACGTTTGGCCCCCGCTCCTTCTCCGTCTACGGTCCATCCACCTGGAACACTCTCCCACTCTCTCTCCGTCAGAAACACTCACTCTCCTCCTTCCAGTCTGCCCTCAAAACTCACCTCTTTCAACAGTTCTAGCACTATATCACCACACTCCCCACCCCAAGCTGACCGGCGTAATGTTTTTTCACTATTTGTGGTACGTGAGTCACTGTCTAAAGCGTGCGCATGCGTGTGCAAGTTGTGAAGGCACGCTTAGAGTTATAATTATTATAAGATAAGCGCATTATAAATACCGTAATTATTATTAATTATTATATCTAGTTATACGTCGACACACACAAATGTACGTGTATTTTCTAACAATCGTGTATGTGTGTGTGTGTGTGTGTTTGTGCGTGTGTGTGTGTGTGTGTGTGGACGCGCGCGAGTGCGTTTGTGCGTGTATGAGTGTGTTTGTGTTTAGTGGACTATATATATTTTGTATCCCTATGCTTTGATGTCACTTATATTTTGTACTTAGTTGTAGTTGTAGCAACGGCAGGTACGAAAAATGACATAGTCACTGTGTCATTGTGTTCATATTTTCACCGTTGTAAAATAAAGATTCATTCATTGATTCTCTCTCTCTCCCTCCCAAAGCCCCTGTACCCCACTCCACCCACACACACACACACACACACCCTTTTCACTCTTCCATCTTGCGCACAATTGGGATACGTATAACGATATTCTCAAATTGATTTGTCTAAGTCTCTACCGGCGCCGGAATTATTGATCAAGCTACTTGAGGGTAGGTCGATTCAGTCTGCATGATAGACGGGGCATATGATTAGAAGAATGGAGGTGGCACGGCACTTAATTTATGCCGTTTTACATTGTGAAACAGTATGTGGATGTTCAACAAATGAAACTAATTGTTAGAATTTGTTAGTCGGCTGTTTGTGATGTGCATGTATTAATTAATGTGGCTCTTAATTCAGAGAAAACTCCACTTTAATGCATTACATCCTGAAGATGACATTATCATTTTTTTTAGACGTCCTTTGAGGTCTACACCACAGTTCTGGAGACAGCTCGACCATGATAGTTCAAAGGTGGTGTCATAATAGCTTTGTGCCTAAGGCGCCAAGTTATTCTGACACTTCCTTGAACTATCATGGGTGATCCACATCCTGTCGTAGCACGTCAGGGCTTTACGGGTTAAAAAACTAAAGAAGTTATGTGCACTAGTTTATGTTTTTGCACATTCACGTGCGGGCACACACACAGTGACATACACACCTCCTCACATGCACACAAGGGACTTCATTTTTCTTTTGTTACGCCAGTGCTTGAGACACTGGCAGTTTTTGCGAAGCTGTCCCTGCAGGGTGTTTGGGGCGAAATTTCCGGAGCACCGCCGAAATCCCATTAGATCCTGACTTTGATGGAAAGCCCGAGGTTGTTCCGGTGCCGTAGATCCCCCTGGTCACATGGCCCCCATGTGTGCTACTTCCAAGTGAAACAGATTTCACACTGTGCCTGTCCTCTGTTGTACCTCGGTCTATCAACTCGTCTGTACGTGACATTGCATTGGCCACCATGGGATATATAAAACGTACATTCTCGTGAGCCTCAGACTCAGTAGACCCGTTTTGTCCAGAAAGAGATAAATTATACATTCTCGTGAGCCTCTGGCCAGGGTCTGATGAGAATGTATATCTGTTGCTGGTCAAAACGGTTCTGGCATCGGGCTCATGAGAATGTATTGCTCTTGCTGACCAGTACGGGTCTAACTGTTCTCCCAACATTTTTTGGCTCCTTTGCGTGCTACTTGACGTGAAGGGGATTTCGCACTGTTTGTGTGTCCTCTGGATTGCCTCTCAACCATCTGCATCCAATGATCTGCAAGTAAAAGGGCATAGATGCCGTTGAACCCCTGCAGCTGCAGTTAAGGGCTCATGAAAGTGTGTACATCTTGCCGTCAGTATGGTGGAGCTGGGTACCAGCTGTTCCCTGAGAGGAAGATAGGCGTCTGGTTTTCACCATATACGACTCACTGGGTTGTCACTGGGTCGTGTGCTGTGCAGAGGCCAGTTGCATGAGTGAGCGTAGTCCTGCCCCAGCCACTAAGCAAGGTGCACCGCTATAGCAGAGCACCTTGCTTAGGGGCTGGCGCAGGATTATGCTCACTCATGCAACTGACCTCAGGTGCCGAGTTCCAGAGGTTCCAGTAGTTTTGTTTGAATCCCCGTTGTGTGCGTGCATGAAATATTTTTTTACATTTACGACATGGATGGTTCTAGGCCATGAAATCCATTTCAACACACACTAGGACATAATTATATATTTTTTGGCATCGACGGACTCTGCTTGAGCAGTTTTGGCTTTCGATTTGCAATAATGTGGGATACGCCACCTCTATTCCCCCCCCCCCCCCCCCCCCCACCAAACCCCACCCCACCAATCCCTTCAAATGTTTTTATTTCTTTGTAGAAATATCCAGACACGCTAGGTTTTAGGGCGCTTTCCTGACTTCCTGCTTTCAGGGGTATTATGTTGCGTGCAGCTGTTGCCGCTAAAACCTTTCGGAAACGCAGCAAATTTCAGTCTGACAGTCCACGCACTTCACTCTCATCTGCCAGAGGAATAGAGTCTCACTAACCCCTTCACTCTAAGGATCTGATGAGTACTCGACAGACGGACCACTCAAGGGAGTAGGCCACAAGCACACCAATTCAAATTCATTTGAATTGAAGAGTACTTGTGGTGTACCCCCCAAGTAGGTCTGTCTTGGGAGTACATCCACAAACAACAGGCGTTAAGACTCCCTGGTGGTGCTAAGTGCCATTTATTAAGCTGTGCTCCTCGGACGAGGGCAGTCGTCGGGTTTGAGTGTTCCAGCCTGTAGTGCACACACGTACATCTTGCACCTTTGACATTATAACGCAATCATACGATTGCTTTTTAGTTTTATGTTTTCTGATTTTCTCTCATAAGCTGATTGGTTGTTCGTTTGCAGCTTCCTTATACTGAGCAGGAGACAGAGGCCCCCTCGAGGTGGGCAGCTTGAGAGAGGACCATGGCCGCCAAGAATTTATTAACCCATTTAGCCCCGAGTCCCTACAGCAGGAGATGGATTGACATGATAATTATAGGGTTGTGCCAGATGAACTTGGCGCCCTTGAATTATGGTCGATCTATCTCCTGTGGCTGGTACATAGTCGTTAGGTGACACCTCCAAAATTTGGGAAATGGGACCCTGGGGTTAAATCGGTTAAAGTGATTTAATGACTGGTTTGTAGCATCAATTGCTTGGAACCATAGTTGTCAGTAAATTGAAGTTGTGTGAAATCGCTATCGCTGCATCTTTTGGTCACAAATGTAACAATTGTGTTCTTTACACATCTTTCGTTGCTACAACCAACTTCATATTTTGCAATGGAAAGATATTTGCTAGAAGATAATGTCTGAAGTTGATAAAAACTTCCATTTGGTTGTAGCAGAGGAGTTTCCTTTCAAGTATAAGAGAATTCATCCAAATCTTCAACAGTATTTTATCTTCTCTGAGATTCAGCCAATCGATGATTTTCAAAATCGGTTCCGAATACTCGCCTCAGCGTGATGGGATTGTAAACACGCTCAGCCCATCCTTTCAGATTCTATTACCCGCGGCTTTTGGGAGGACTTCACTAGATTCAGCTTGTAGACGTACATTTAAATCCTGCGTGTATGCAGCCACCAGTACTCTTTACAATACCGGTAGCAGCATGCACAAAGGGGTTGCAAGTCGAAAACTGACTGAGGTGAAGATCGTGAACTAGTATATGTTTTTTCACAGTTTGTGTGTCTGGAAAGGGGGGGGGGGGGGGGGGGGGGGGCAGGGTATAATAAACTTTGGATATAAGAAATGGTCAGGGCACCAAAACTATTTGTTATATAACCGAAATTTATTATATGCGAAGCAATTTACATAGAAACAGTGTTGGAGGGACATCTGAAAAGGCATTATTAATCCAACTTTTGTTATCCAACCTTGTTATAAGCGAAGTATTTCCTCAACCAGCCCTTCCTGTGTTAACCCGTTCACAGCTGAGAAAAAATTAAACACCACCCAACAGCAAGAGGTATAGATCCTCATGCCCCCCCCCCCCCCCCACACACACACACACACACAGACACACACACACTCACATACACCTTCGGAGGCTTATGAGAATCTATGCCTCCTGCTGAAGCCACTTTCTATCCATGTTCCTTTTTCGGTTGGAGATCTTTGACTTCGAATTTAAAGGTTTAAAAACCGCAGTCTGCGTCAGTGGGCAGTAAAGAATGACTGGCGAACCCCAGCAGATGCGGGATTTGTGAGGATCTATTCTACTTGTTGCTGACCGGGATATAAGATGGGCTGAAGATGCACATCAGATTGAGATTGTTACCACAGGCTTAGCGTAGGTCTTCTACGCTTGGCTCCCGGCAGATGCATTCATATTGCTTGACAGCACAGTGTCAGCTGCTGTGACTCCCAGCTCAATATTTTTTTTTAAATAACAAGTTCATAATCGTGAGCAAGTTGTCGTCCGCCAAGCTGTCGCAGGGCAGGACCTATTTCGCTCCACACCACTCGATTTATTATGAAAAGTCTCTTCTGGCCCAACCCAGATCGTCCACACTCGGCTTGTCCGTCAGCAAGACTTTCGAGACATACTTAATATACAGTATTGGAGTCAGCCTTGGGCGAAGACCTCGTTCTAGGGGTGTAAATTAAGTAGCTTTCTCCAGCAAGTGGCTTACATCCTCATGAGCCCCTGCGGTTCGGTTGAAGGGGCTCATGAGAATGTATGCCACTTGCAGACGGAGGTGTTGGCAAAATGACTGACTGGAAATGCTTAGACCATGCAAATTGTGTGTGTGTGTGTGTGTGTTCCAATCGCCTGTTCCCTGCGTGTAACAGGATTGATCGGGGATTGTTCAGAATTATCCTTGGCAAAATCTGGTTACGTGATTAAACTGCGTCGCAGCAAACCGCAAATTAGGCGCTAACCTCTCTGTCTCGATAACTCATTTAGAGTCAAGCAGGGAACACCTACCACCAGCAAGGGTTATGGATCCTCGGGAGCTCACACCGACAGCAGATTCGGGGTTTCTGCTTTCACTTGTTATGCCGTGGGCATAATAATATGTTGTTTACAAGGAGTTGGTCAAAAAGGATTCGTGTGTCCTTTCACAAAACAACCATACGCATGAACCCACATGATGCCATCAGTCTGAAGGACACCTGCGGCTGTTCTCGGTGGGCAAGTGGCACAGAATCTCATGAGCCCCTGCGGTTGCAGGGGCGCATGAGATTCTGTGCCACTTGCAGATGGACTGGAGACTGTCTGATGGTAGTGAAAATGGTGGGCGAGTGTCGCTCGTTGCAAGAATCAACGGCCCAGTGTTGTGAAACTTGACAATTGCATTGCAGGCCGGGAAAGTTGTCTGATATCGCACATACCAGATTGTTTTTCCCGCGGTGAAGGACAGTTCAGGGGGCTTCTTGCTAGCACGGGGTCCTAATGGGTTCCTTCATCGTTCATCTGTACTGTGCCTCATGCAGGTTTGAAATGCTGACTGCATGGTTATGATTCAGCCAACAATTCTAGAGATGGGCAAAAGGGATAGATGTTTATGATCTGCAGGCTCTAGGCCGGACGCATGAAAATCTGTTGCGTTGATTGTGGGGCTCAACCTCGAGTTTCCAACCCCTCATCTCGGTTAGAGTCGTCTGGGCTTAACGCCTTGTGCATGCAGCCACCGGTACTATTTACAGTACCGAAGGCAGCATGCGCAAGGGGGTTAAAGGAAGACGTCTTTACAGTTTGCAATCACAGGCAAAAACTCCTATCCCTGCTACTGCTCTAATAAGAGACATCTATTAGTTTACCCGTGTATCTGCAGGCTCTTGTAATCGGTGTCTTTTGCTGATCAGTGCAAAGGCTGTGTCAGTTGTGATGTTCATTGTTGCGTCAGTGGTGATGTGATGTTGATTATTGGTCGCTGGCCCAGGAGAGAGCGAGAGGCCCTGCATTTTCAGAGTGTTTTGCTTATCTGTGCTTTTGCTGTTTTAGCAGATGTAGGGACTTGTGTCGGTGGAGATGTGACCTTCATTGTTGGTCGCAGGCCCACGGGAGAGCAGGAGGAAACCGTGGCTGAGACGTTTGCCAGCACAAATCAATACGAGAACGATTGGCCTGAAGAGATTGGTTTGGTAGAGTGGGCTGAGGAGATGGATGGATGTAGGGCAGGAGTGTGGTTTGGTGGGGACTGTTTTTTTTTTTTTTTTTTTTTTTTAAATGTAGCAGCCTGGTTTGGTGGGGTGGACTGCGTTGATTTAGGTGTGTGGCCGTTTGGGTGATTAACCTTTCAGCCCCGACGCAGTACAAGAAGATATGAATCGACCACGGCGCGCCAAGCTATTCTGGCACCACCCTTGAACGGCCATGGTCGAGCTGTCTGTAGAGGACACAATTCTCAACTCAGAGACGTGTGACCCTAAGGCTCAGTGTATTAACCCATTACATCCTGGGGGTGAATTGTATTTTTTCAGAGGTCCACATCACATTTCTGGAGACAGATTGACCATGATAATTCAAGGGTGCTGTCAGGATAGCTTGGCGCCCACAGGCGCCAAGCTATTCTGACACCACCCTTGAACTATCATGGTCAATCCCCATCCAGTCGTAGCATGTCAGGTGTTTATGGGTTATCCTATTCGACCTTCAGGTGGACAATTGTGTCATTCGGGAGTTGTCCTTTGAAGGCTACCTTGCAGTTAAAAGGACGGGTCGATCACCAAAGTTTAAAGATGGTGCCAGAAGAAACAAGCAATTCTTGGCACAACCCTTAACCTGTCATGATCGGTCAGTATCATCTTGTTGTGTGTGTTAACCCATATCATACTGAGGTTAAAAGCTTCAAATTTGTACACTGCCATATATATGCAAGCTACATTATAGTACTTACGGATAAGGATATAGACCGAATGGCTTTAGTTCAAGGATGGTGAAAGAATAGCTTGCCGCCTAGAGGCATCAAGTTATTCTGGCACTACCCTTGAAGTTGAACTATTTTAGTCAAACTTATTTCACACGCTGGTGTATTCCGAATGATAAGGGTTAAGAAAAAAGTGTGTGTGGGGGGGGGGGGGGGGGGGGTGTTGAGCAATTCGGACGATCAGCAAAAAACTCTGCCCTTGATCAATCAGATTGGTGCGAGTTACTGGATGGCTGGATGCCAAATATTGATGGAGCATCGAGCCACATCTTAAATCATAGTGTTCCCAAATCGGTCAATTAAATAGGATAATTGATAATTGGCACATCAAAATAGTAAGCCGCTTCTGCCACGATACTGATTTTTTAAAATTCTGCATGTATTGATCAAGCTGATTTCATAGCAGTTAGCGTTTCTGTTACTGCGTCAGTGTTGTCAATTGTATTGGTCGCGGCTTCAGCACGCCAAGTCAGAACATTTGGCGTGATGACCATGCCCCGCAAGCAAAGGCCTTTGGGCCGTCGTCGGCTGCTGTGACCGACATCGGCCCAAGGATCGTTTGCTTACTGTGTAAGTATTAGACCGATACCTGAATGTCCAAGGAAAACGCTGACCTGGCGTTGCTTTCTTCTTGACTATGACTGTAAAATATATAACAAAAACTTGGCCAGTTTTCGGAGTGTTCGCCGTCGAGCGTTGAGCGAACTCGTAGAGAGTAAACAACCTGCTGAGCAACAACTTCCTCGCGCTGGGACCACATGGCGTTGAGGCGCGTCCCCTGGGTGGTGGATAGGGGGTCCCTCGTGAGAGGGGTGCACAGAATGAAATAAGGTGCCGTGAACCAACATGGTCTAAGGGAAGGTGACCCCGACAGAAAACCCCTGGTCCTCCTAGTAAGGGGGTTGGGCATGGGGGTAGCTTCCCCACCCTGCAAAAAAGGAAATAGCTACAAAAACGCCGACGAAAAGACTAACAGTAATTCCTTTCCTGGAGGAGGAAGGTTCTTCTACCAGAAGACTTATGACGTCCTGTGGTGAAAGCCGGAAGTCTTCGGAAGCCACAGGACCGAGCCGCCTCTCTCTATCCAGGGACACAACCATGGGCACATGGAACGTCAAGACCATGTACCAGAGCGGCAAGGCCGCCCAGATAGCAGCGGAAATGCAAAAGTACAACCTTTCCCTGCTAGGTATCAGTGAAGCCAGATGGACGCAGTCTGGCCAGAAAAGGCTGTTAAGTGGGGAGATGATTCTGTATTCAGGTCACGAAGAGGAGAATGCCCCCAATACAGAAGGAGTAGCATTCATGCTGTCACCAGTGGCACAGAGAGCGCTGATGGGCTGGGAACCTCTTGGGCCAAGAATTATCACAGCAGCCTTTAGAACCAAGAAAAAGCTCAAGCTGAACATCATCCAGTGTTATGCGCCCACTAATGACAGTGACGAGGAAGAGAAACAAGAGTTCTACGACCGACTCCAGAGTGCCGTGGACAAATGTGCGGAGCGAGACATCACCATCGTCATGGGCGATTTTAATGCCAAAATAGGGGAGGACAACACCGGATACGAAGAGGTGATGGGGAGACAGGGACTAGGCTCGGAGATGAGTGAGAACGGGGAGAGGTTTGTAGACTTTTGTGCTCTAAACCGACTTGTCATTGGAGGCAGCATCTTCCCACACAGAAGAATACACAAAGCAACTTGGGTCTCACCTGACCATACAACAGAGAACCAAATAGACCATATCTGCATTAGCAAGAAATTTAGAAGATCCCTTCAAGATGTTCGAGTGAGGAGGGGAGCAGATGTCGCCTCCGACCACCATCTGCTTACCTTAAGAATGAAGCTCAAGCTAAAGAAAAGCCGCACAGAGACAACAAGAAGACAGCGCTATAATGTAGGCTTCCTGAGAGAAACTGGAGTTAGAGAAGAGTTCAAACTGGTGCTGTCCAACCGGTTTCAAGCGCTACAGGAGCTAGTAAATGAAGAGGCAGTCACCACAGAGCAGCAGTGGAAGGCAGTTAGAGAGGCGCTGAACTCAACCTGCAAAGACACTGTAGGGTTCAGGAAACACCATCACAAGGACTGGCTGTCGGCACAGACCTTGAATAAGATAGAAGTGAGGAAGCAGAAGAAAGCAGTTGTCAACAACAGTCGCAGGAGAGCAACCAAAGCAAGGGCACAGGAGGAATACTCGGAAGCCAACCGCGAGGTGAAGAGGAGTATCAGGGCAGATAAGAGGGCCTACACAGACAGCCTGGCAGCAGAGGCAGAAAAGGCAGCAGGCAGCGGCAATATGAAACAGCTCTATGACATTACCAGAAGATTGTCGGGCAAGTATGGCCATACAGAAAGACCAGTAAAAGACAAAGAAGGCAAGCCTATTGCAGACAGAGCAGACCAACTCGGCAGATGGGCTGAGTATTTTGAAGAGTTACTGAACAGACCTAGCCCACCCGACCCACCAGACATCCAGCTGGCAGAGACCGACCTACCCATCAGCTGTGACAGACCCAGCCGGGAAGAGATCAGAAGAGCAGTGGCATTTTTGAAGAATGGCAAAGCAGCAGGGCCAGATGGCATCCCAGCGGTGTCTCTGAAAGCAGACCTAGAGACAACAGTGGAGATGCTGTACCCACTGTTTGGAAAGATCTGGGAAGAGGAGGTGATGCCGGCTGACTGGAAGGAGGGGTACCTAATCAAGCTTCCCAAGAAAGGCGACCTCAGCAAGTGTTCCAACTACAGAGGAATCACCTTGCTGTCAGTACCAGGAAAGGTCTTCAACAGGATCATCCTAGAGAGAATGAAGAGCTCCGTTGACCCCCAGCTGAGAGACCAGCAAGCAGGATTCAGGAAGAAACGATCATGTACAGACCAGATCGCCACCCTCCGCATCATCGTGGAACAGTCTCTGGAGTGGAGCTCCCCGCTGTACGTCAACTTTGTGGATTATGAGAAAGCATTTGACAGCGTGGACCGAGAGACTCTGTGGAAACTCCTACGACACTACGGTGTACCCACAAAGCTCGTACGCCTGATCAAGAGCAGCTATGATGGCATGACATGTCGTGTGATCCACGAAGGGCAGTTCACCAGGGAGCTCCAGGTCAGAACTGGTGTCAGGCAGGGGTGTCTGCTGTCTCCGTTCCTCTTCCTACTGGCCATAGACTGGGTCATGAAGATGACCACAGAGCACAGACGAAGTGGAATACAGTGGACACTGTGGACACAGCTTGACGACCTCGATTTTGCAGACGACTTGGCATTACTGTCCCACACTCATCAACAAGTGCAGGACAAGACCACGAGGCTTGCTGACATCTCGTCCCAAGTGGGCCTCACCATTCACAAACAGAAAACAAAGACAATGAGGCTGAACGCAACCAGAGAAGAACCAGTCTTTCTTGCTGGCACCCCGTTGGAGGAAGTGGAGTCCTTCACCTATCTTGGGAGCATCATAGACAAAAAAGGCGGCACTGATGCAGATGTCAGAGCACGAATCGGTAAAGCCAGAGCAGCCTTTCTCCAGTAAAAAAAAAAGTGTGGAGTTCCAGAGAGCTGTCACAACACACCAAAGTCAGGATTTTCAACTCCAATGTAAAAGCAGTTCTCCTATATGGAGCAGAGACTTGGAGATTGACAAAAACCACAGTCAACAGAGTACAGACCTTCATGAACAGTTGCCTTAGAAGAATTTTGAAACTCCACTGGCCAGAGAAGATCAGCAACGTCAGACTCTGGGAGAGAACAGAGCAGATAACAGCAGAGAATGAAATTGGGCGAAGAAGATGGGGATGGATCGGTCACAGTCTGAGAAAGCCAGCTTCCAGTATCACTAGGCAGGCATTGTCATGGAACTCCCAAGAAAAGAGGAAAAGAGGTAGGCCGAGAAACTCCTGGCGTCGAGACCTCCAAGCAGACATCAAGAGACTGGGAACCACCTGGAGTAGAATCGAAGGAGAAGCACAGGACAGGAGTTGCTGGAGGTCTCTCGTCGACGGCCTATACCCGGGTAGGGGTGACGGGCGTAAGTAAGTAAGTAAGTGAGCGACAACTTGGTTATGATGTAACAGTCTGTCGTGACCTAAGTTATGTTGAGATTGTTTAGTAACGAGCCCGTTACAACCTGGAAAGCTGTGGTGCGGCCCGTCGGGATTACTATCCGTCAGATCTTATAGACAGAAGCCCTCACAACTCCCCCCTCCCCCTCCCCCCCCCCCCCCCACCCGGGTCTGCCCTGGTGGACTTGGGTGGGGGTTAACTACTCTTTAGTTCCCAGGGTCACCCTCGTCAGCCCCACAGGGTGGGTTTTCCCCTCTGTTCTGGGGCATGTGTTTCTCTCTACACTTGGTCCATTCACCTGTATTTGCCTTTTTTAAACTCTCCCTACTGTCTGCGCTTCCTGTAGCTCTTGATATTGGATGTCTAAATGGTCTTAGGTTTATTTAGCGTATTAGACCGGCTGGCGACATACTTTCAATGTTCTGTTTAGTTGGGGGTTTTTTCGCAAGCAGTGCAGGCACACCCTGAGAAAGTCTTGTTGCTGTCGGGCGTTAAGCAATGTACAACCAACCAACCTCACAACAGGATCATGGATCAGGATTTTATTTAAGGTCTGTTCACACATTGGTGATATTAGACAAAATATAAAATTAAAAAAAACAAAACTAACAACCACCAAACACAACTTATTAATATCAAAGAATAGCAATAATTAACATCCAAACCCACACACAAATTACTTATTATAATAGTTCACCCACTGGACTATGAAATATGATATTAACTATTGGAATTGCAATATTCTTATGTAAGATGTCGTACATATTTTCTGCTAATTTTTCAACCTTGATGTTATTTTGTGTCAACAGATTCGTTGTAATAGGACATTCACAGATTATATGTTTAACAGAGATGGGGCTTAAGCACTCGCATTTGATGTCTTTTGAGAATTTTGTTTTCCAAGAATTTAACTTCTATATCAACGAAGCTGTTTTTGTTGAACAAGGTGGAGCATGAGAAGTATATTTCATATCATCTTTGTGAGAGAAAAAAAAAACTGTTTAGCACAGAGTACATTTCATGTAGAGATAATTGCATATTATTACAAACTGCTGCGTTTTCTCTATTTATAGCTTCCTTTTTTGCTTGTCTGTCACAAATTTCATTCCTATAAATCCTGTAGTGTGAGTGTATCCAAAGAAAAGATATCCCTATTCCTCTGGACATAATACAGCTTATAATATGTTTTATTTCATTTACTAAATCTTTTCTTGTGTTACAATCTCAGCTTTTTAGACTATATAGGACAGATTTAGAATCGACACAAATCAAAATGTTAAATATATCATAAGGTATAAGTTGAATATATTTTAGTGCCATGAGAATCGCATACAGTTCAGACGTAAACATAGAAAATCCCTTACCGAGATTAAAAGATTTCTTCACTTTGAGATCCGGAATAACAAAGCCTGCACCACAGTCAGACCCATCTGTAAACATTTTTAAATTTAATGTTTAAAATATGTTTTTTGTAATCTTTCTCTCACTAAACTTGCTAAAACGTTTACATCCTCCTCTTTTTTTTTTGAAATCTGTATAATCTATATCGAAAGTAGCATTAATATGCTCCCACGGAGGTATAGTAGGTCTTACTGGTAACACTGGTATAGACTTGACATCTATTTTGCAGTTTTCTATAGCATCTTTGACATAGTTGCGTATAGGTATAAGATACGAGATTGTTTGCGCTCTCTTCGGGAAATCCACATCTGCGTCTAAACATATTTTCAACCTCAAAACTTCGTCTATAAGAGGACGGATGTAAATGTGTTTGTCAGGTGTGTGTCCGCAAGCGCGAGGCATAGTCCCTCACAAACCAGCAACCGTGCTGTTGATCATGATGAGCTGGGATTGTTGTCTCGCAGGTGGAAGCGGTTTGCAACGGGGCTTAGCCACAAACACGTCGTGATCGTCATTTTTTTGTTCTTTTTGGGGTAACACCCCTTCCTCTCCTGGAACCGCAAAAAAACAACACCACGCTACCACCCAGTGCGCAAAAGATCATCGGTCCGAGGTCGGCCGCGGTTGGCCCGCGCACGGCCGTGCGCGGGCCAACCGCGGCCGACCTTCGGACCGACAATCTTTTGCGCACTGGGCATGTCGAAGAATTTTTTGGCTCGGGTAACGCCTGCAGTCTCAGGCAGCGAATAGAGTAGATCTCGGCCAGCCAGAAGTCCATTGCCGGATAGATTCTTGTGAGCCGCACGGATGCGTGGGGCTCGTGAGAATCTGCGCATTTTTTTTTTCCACGCTGGCATGATTGCGTCACGCTTTGCATCACTCTGGGATTAAATTTCACACTGAAGGCTTTCTTTCTGGCACGGTTGTGTTTCGAGGCTTCATGCTGGAAAAAGCGAGGAAATAATTAGGCTTGTTATCCTAACCGTTGAAGGTTTCGCCCTTCAGTTCCGAACGTGACGCACAATGCTAAATAGAAGGGGGGGGAGGGGGGATCATATTTTAGGGCGATTGGTACATGATACATTGCCGCCGTGCATTTTAGGGATCGTGCATAGTGAAATAAAAGCATAATAAGCACGAGTGACTGTCTTCATTCCTGGAGACGAATTCAGCTTTTTCAAAATCCCAGAAAGCTGAATTTCAGCTTTTGGGTTCAGACAGAACAGTCCTTCAGCCAGCTTGTTCCACCTGCAAGAGACTTAACAATGCCCCATAATCCATCGCCAGCAAGAGACATAAATTCCCATGTCCCTTCGCAGGGACTCATGGGAATTTATGTCTCTTGCTGGCGATGGAATATGGGGCATAGTTGGTCCATGGCCAGTTTTCAGCTTTAGTCTTTCGCACTGTCACCGATGAGTAAAAGAAAACGTGTTGTCCTCAAAGCCTTTGAAAGGTTGCTGCATATCGCCTAGGTGCACATACGTTTTTTATTAGCGTTGTGTCGGATTTCTTTTTCTGCCGGAAGGGATTTCATTCCGAACACTAACGCTGATTGACAGACAAATCCGAAAAGGTCAAGACAGAAAGAAAACTCCAACTGTAATCATTTTATTGCGTGTGAGGCGTGCTGAATAACTGACAGCTTTTTGAGTTAGCCATTGGGCACTCACTAAATAGCTAATACTAATTACGTTTGTAAGAAGTCCGTCAACCTGCTGATCTGAGTTCGTCTCAAGAGACATAGAGTCTCATACCTATCTGCATTCCTAGGGGATTATGAGAATCTACATCTCTTTCTGGCAGCTCTTGGCCTCACTAGCACTCTCAGTGTTGGAATCATCTGGGGTCAGTCGGAGACAGTTACGCAATAATAATTTAAAAAAATAGCTTGGCCAGTAGTCCGTGGTCAGTCAACATTTTCCGGCTAGAAGTACTTTAGAAGACTTCGCAAGTGAACGGATTCGGAACATAGAGTACTTAACTTCATCTACTGTTGACGAGAAGTTTTATTTTCCAGTCGCGTGAAAATGTCGATCAGGATTTTAACCCCTTAGCTCCCGAGGAAAACCGAGCAAGGCCCCGACTGCAAGAGACATAGGTCGTCTGGAGCCGCCGCAGTTGTGGGGGCTCATGAGAATCTATATCTCTTGCTGGTACCACTTTGTATCTATGTTTCAGGGACCGCTGCAACTCTGGCGTTGAATTAACAGTGATAACAGAAACAATCTGCGTCAGCTGACGGTGGAGGGTTAATACAGAATTGCGCGTGTGGGGGGGGGGGGGGTAGAATTATGTACTACGTTTTGCATTTTGTGAATGTTGTGGGGGCACAATTACTGAGATATTGTACAGTCCTTCGGCTACCATCTGCAAGACTCTGATTCTCTTTGAGTCCCAAAAACAGCCGGGGGTCATGTAGACCCAGCTTCCTCACCGGCAACGGGATCGGCCCATTTACTCACACCTGGTATGTCATCGGGTTTTAGTCTTTTCTCCTGAACCATATCATCGCCTACGAATAAATGCAGCGGAAATCACCACGGAAGCGAGCACAATACCCAGTGAGCCGAGGTCATGTGGCCGATGTCGGCCGCAGTTGGCCCGCGCAGAGACGTGCCCGGACCCACCGCGGTTGGCGTCGGCCACATGACCTCGGCTTTATGTGGCCGATGTCGGCCGCACAGACGTGCGCGGGTCAACTGCGGCCGACGTCATCCCCGTGACCTTGTGCTTGCTGGATAGGAAGGAAAGGTTCCTGCAAGTTTTTGCCGCCATGAATATTCAGCTCCGCTTTTAATGTCTTGTGTGCCACCGGAGTCCAGAAGCATTTTGGTGGGAAGGGACATTTCACACTTCCAGCCCGTGCAGACTACAGCGGGAGGTGGATCGACTATAATAGACGTTATTCGGAAGTCAGACAGCGTAGGTCATAACTGCGCCTGTTTCATCGAAAACGGTGGATCAAATGCCCGGACAAAATATACGATAGCATTGTCCGGGCTTTTTAATCTACTGTTTTAGTCGAAATGCGTGCAATTTGGACCTCTGATTCCGGAAATCGTCTATTGTGCATGGTGATAGGAAGGTGGGAATGCAGCCCTAGCAGACATCAACGTAGTATGGGTTTAACATGACAGTTGAAGAGTAGGGCTGGATTAGTTTTGCGCCTTCCTAAATGAATCGAGCATGTGGTTCAGAATTATGTATGGTAAGGTGTTGTCCCAACCGACAAATTCATCCCTCATAAACGACAATGATATTCAAACTACCCGTCACTACCCTTTAATTATCGTAGCATGATAATTCACGAAATGATCAAGTTAGTGCCAGATTAGTTGGGCGTGGCGGCTTCCTAAGTAGACAAACTAACCCGGCACTAACCTTTAACCACCACAGTCGATCCCTCCCCATTATAGTCGATCCAGTTCCAACTAACTGATAACGTGGTCGTTAGAGGAGTAGTCCTGGTCCAGTGCTTTAGAGTGGTGAAAGAATGGCAGACCAGGAAGCAGGGGGAGATTAGAAAATAAATAAAAACTGAGATTTGACATTGAAGCACGGCTACAGTTTATTGATTTCTTCGGTCTGGCAACAGCTCTAGTGGGAGTTTCAGAATTCCGAACATGATGGGAAGTAGCCCTTTTGTCCCCTCTCACCCCCTACCCCCTGTCATCCCCCCCCCCCTCTCCCCCTAAAAGACAAGCGCTGCAGCTGCGTGATATGTTACTTTCACATTATTGAGTTGTGAGTTGAAGGAGTGTTTCATTGAAAAGCCTTACCAAAAACAAAAAGGCCTGGGGAGGTAGCCTACGTCTCTCCCTGGTTTGGAATTATTTGCAGATGTATTGCTTAAATTGTTAAGCGGAATAATTGTGTGTGTGGGTGTGTGTGTGACGTGCGGGCAGATCTTGAGGCTACCGCTAATAAATTAGTAAGCGGAAGTCCTTAAAAATCACACTTTCTCATTGCACTGAATCCGGCAGAAAATAATTAGAATGCCTGTGGAAAAGAGCTTTTCCTGTCAGCGATAACCGCCACATTGGACTCGATCATGGGAACGCAGTAAGAAAAGGTCCTCGAGCGGACGTCGGCCGCAGTGGGCCTGCAGTGCACGGCCGTACGCGGGCTATATGCGGCTGACGTCGACCGACGACCGTTGCTTACTGGGCGATATGCCTCCTTTGACGTCAGTGATCAGCCACATTTATATATTCGGTTGTTTAGGCAAAAACCCCGGAGATGGAAACCTGAGTTAAAAATAACTGGGATGTAAACAAATTAATGTGGTTCACCCCACACTGGTTGTCGCCATCGAATCGCTACTAGCGTTAGCGTAGCGAATCGCGGGGGACAATCAGTGTGGATTCATCCATGGCGGCAGGAAGCATTATAATTGATTCACATAATAAAAGGGCCTGATCTAGTATGAAAATATATATAACTTTTTGATAGTTGAAGAGCTGTTTCGGATTTAAATCGGAATAGGTGTGTGGGTGGGTGTGTGTGGCAGATCTTGAGGCTACCGCTAATAACCAAGGGGTTTGAACCCCTTCAGTGTCATTGGCCCGCAGATTGTGTTTTAGAACATATTGTACAGTAAATTTCAGACCCCAATGTTTACGTTGTGATATATCCGAAGTTTGTTATAAGCGAAAGTAATTTGTTGAGAAAAGGTGATGTTGGGACCTCTAAAAAAAAAAAAGTGTTGTTATGTAATCCGACTTTTGTTATCGCCGACCTTGTTATTAGCGAAGTCGATTGTGAATTTAACGTCAAAAATTCCCAATCGTCAAAGAAACATGGATACAAAGGGATTTTAGCAAGAGGCATAGATCCTCGTGAGCCCCCGCTCTCGCGGGGGCTCATGAGGATCTATACCTCTAGCAGTTGAGTGGAAATTATTTTTTTCGGCAGTGAAGGGTTGGATCTTGCGACCGATTCATGGCAAAGGTCGATGCTCTTATGATTACCTTCCTCCAGCTCCTTTCGTGTGTACCCCCACCCGGGTCTTCCCTGGGGGACTTGGGTGGGGTTAGGTACTTTTTAGTTCCCAGGGTCACCCTGGTCAGCCCCACAGGGTGGGTTTCCTTTCTATTCTGGGGCATGTGTTTCTGTCTACCTTTGGTCCATTCACCTGTATTTGTCTATTTAAAACTCTCCCAACTGTCTGCACTGCCTGTAGCTCTTGATATTGGATGTGTGTTGCTAAATGGTCTTAGCTTTATTTAGGCCCCATGTTGTAGGTTTATTTAACGTATTTGACCGGCTGGCGACATACATTCAATTTTCTGTATAGTTTTTTTTTCACAAGCAGTGCAGGCACGTCCTGAGAAAGCCTTGTTGCTGTCGGGACGTTAAGCAATGTACAATCAATGTACAATCAATCCTTTCGTGTGTAGCTGGCATAGATTCTCATGAGCAGCTGCATCCGCAAGAGCTCTGGAAAATCTGTGCCGCCTGTGAGAAGAGCTGCTGCGGTTTCTCCTCGGGCGGAGGTTGTTACCTGTGCTAGACGTGCGACACGACTCGTATTCGGGATCACGCGTTCGGTTGACGCTGCCCTTTGGAATTAATCGGTAGCCCGCCAATTTCGCAGACATTGAAAGAAAAAGCAGGGAAACCAGGAGCGGTAGTTTGAAACATTGATCGAAGACCAGGAAATAATCATTAAACTGATTGAAAGGAAATGGCTATTAGGCTGAATGGAAACGTGTCAGTGGTCTTTAATTTTAAGAAGTACATAGAAGAGGGACTTTTTTCGTGTGTGTGTGTTCATGTGCATGAAAACGGATTGCCCTTCGAAGTCTTATACATGTCTCAGTGAAATCGAGACCAAAAGGTGACTGCCTAGCTTGTAAAGTGCAAAGGAAATCCCAAAAAGAAAAAATCGCGCTTAGAAAGGACAGTTATAAACCAATTGTGTTGTAATTGTCCTTTCTAAACGTGTTTCTTTTTTGGTGTTTCATCTCAGTTAGGTCCTCTCTCTCTCTCTCTCTCTCTCTCTCTCTCTCTCTCTCTCTCTCTCTCTCTCTCTCTCTCTCTTTTTTTTTTTTTTTTTTGTTGACGCTGCAAACACAATTTGGAACTCGCTTTCTTAAGCAACTGCTGTCAACCCTAAGGGCTTTAAATTAGTCTAGCGGGAGTCGGTAAACGAGATGCGTGCGTCATTGACGTCAGCCAGCCGAGGAGTTTCTTGGCCTCTACGGCCTCATTTCTACCCGCGTAATTGACGGAGTCATCCTGGGTGAAGAGTACGACTGGTACTGTCCAATTAACCCCCTTGTGCTTGCAGACAAGCGGTAGCGAATGGAGGGAGACAGCCAGTGTGCCGTTGGTACTCTAACCAGTGGATGCATGCTTAAAGCGGTTTACCCTTTGGCCGTCGGTAGCGGTGTTTGTCCAGGTGATTCCTGCAGCAATCACCTCGACACAGCACGCTACCGACATCCACAGGGTTAATGATACATGCTGGTCCCAATGACGGCATCTGCAGTCACGTGCGTAAATCTCTATCATGTTCTCCGCCATAGGTGTAGAACCGTTATTTTTTGGCTCACGTGCGAAGCAAAAGTGAGTCTATGTTTTGTGCCAGTGGTCGTCCGTCCGTCCGCCGTCGTCCGTTTTAAGCTTTAACGTTGGCATTTTCTCGGAGACTATTCAAGCCAGATTCTTCAAACTTGGCCCAAGGATACTTTGTGGCAAGACGTTATAATAATACCAGTTTGAGTGACCTCTCACAAAGGTCAAGGTCACTGGGGATCAGGAAATGTCAGAAATAGCTATATTTTGACATAATTTATTTTTTCTCAAATACTGTTCACAATTTCAAACCCAAACTTGGTACAAAGATACCTGATGGTAAGACTTTCTATGCATACTAATTTGGTTGATCCCTCGGAAAGGTCATTGGTCACAAGAGCTCAGGAAATAGGTGAAAAATAGCCATATTTGGACAAAAGATGTTTTTTCTCAAATATTATTCACAACTTCAAACCCAAATTTGGTAACATTCAAAGGTCTGAATTGTTCCGCCGTTTCGAGGATTTCCTCGGTAATCTCGCCGATTTCCGCCGATTTTCCGCTCTATTTACTATACTACTACTACTGTTTCCGTGTATAATTTCTTGCGCCTTTTTAATTTCCGCTTTTTTTTTCAAAGTCAATTCAGACCTTTGAACATTGATTGTACATTGCTTAACAAGACTTTAACAGCAACAAGACTTTCTCAGGACGTGCCTGCAGTGCCTGTGAAAAAAAATAAATAAATAAACAGAACATTGAACGTTTGTCGCCAGTCGGTCCAATACCTTAAATAAACCTACGACATGGGCTCTAGATAAAGCTAAGACCATTTAGCAACACACATCCAGTATAAAGAGCTACAGGCAGCGCAGACAGTTGGGAGAGTTTTAAAAAGGCAAATACAGGTAAATGGACGAAGGGTAGACAGAAACACATGCCCCAGAATAGGGAAAACCCACCCTGTGGGGCTAACCAGGGGGACCCTGGGAACTAAAAAGTAGTTAACCCCACCCAAGTCCCCCAGGGCAGACCCAGGTGGGGTCAAATTTGGTAACAGAGCTACATGATGGTAAGTCCTATCTATGCATACTAATTTGGATGACCCCTTGGAAAGGTCAAGGGTCACAAGAGGCTAGCAAATGTGTGTAAAACGCCGATTTTTTAAAAATAAAATTGCAGGCATTACCAACATTTTGCAAATTTTTCAGCCAAATTTGGTACAAAGATAGCTGATGATAAGACCTTCCAATGCATACTAATTTAGTCAACTCATCACAAAGGTCAAGGGTCACATGGGGGTTGACAGATGTGTGAAAAATGCTTACATTTTCAGAAAACATGGATTTAAGAATACTTACTTACTTACGCCTGTCACCCCTACCCGGGTATAGGCCGTCGACGAGAGACCTCCAGCAACTCCTGTCCTGTGCTTCTCCTTTGATTCTACTCCAGGTGGTTCCCAGTCTCTTGATGTCTGCTTGGAGGTCTCGACGCCAGGAGTTTCTCGGCCTACCTCTTTTCCTCTTTCCCTGGGGGTTCCATGACAATGCCTGCCTAGTGATACTGGAAGCTGGCTTCTGGCTTCACTGATACCTAGCAGGGAAAGGTTGTACTTTTGCATTTCCTCTGCTATCTGGGCGGCCTTGCCGCTCTGGTACATGGTCTTGACGTTCCATGTGCCCATGGTTGTATCCCTGGATAGAGAGAGGCGGCTCGGTCCTGTGGCTTCCGAAGACTTCTGGCTTTCACCACAGGACGTCATAAGTCTTCTGGTAGAAGAACCTTCCTCCTCCAGGAAAGGAATTACTGTTAGTCTTTTCGTCGGCGTTTTTGTAGCTATTTCCTTTTTTGCAGGGTGGGGAAGCTACCCCCGCGCCCTTACTAGGAGGACCAGGGGTTTTCTGTCGGGGTCACCTTCCCTTAGACCATGTTGGTTCACGGCACCTTATTTCATTCGGTGCACCCCTCTCACGAGGGACCCCCTATCCACCACCCAGGGGACGCGCCTCAACGCCATATGGTCCCAGCGCGAGGGGATTTAAGAATAAGAGTACTTTATTATCTCGAAAAGAGAAATTCGGATTTTGCTGCTGCAGAAGCCAGCCCTTGTCACAAAGATCACACATATGTAAATCGGTCATACACGTGAGCCATAATGGCTTTGCCTTTCTTGTTTTAAGGTAATTTACGTGATCCAAGGCTGTGCCGGCAAGAGGCATTGATTCTCATGAGTCTCTGCAGTTTTAAGGGCTCATGAGAATCTATGTCTCGTGTACACGAAAACTGGACACGTATACTATTGGTCAAGACTTAAGGGACACTTTTTATTGCAGACGCACTGACAACACCACACAATAATGTAACAATACTGGGAGTCAGTACTTCGCTAATATTCAGTAAAGACTTCATTTAAGTTTTGAGTAAATCAAGCAATTGTAACAACAGCAGTACGTTAGAATGTTCACCCACCCCACATTATTGGTTGGCCTAATACGCTAAATAAACCTAAGACCATTTAGCAACACACATCCAATACCAAGAGATACAGGTAGAGCAGACAGTAGGGAGAGTTTTAATAAGGAAAATACAGGTGAATGGACCAAGGGTAGATAGAAACACGTGCCCCAGAATAGAGGGGAAACCCCACCCTGTGGGGCTGACCAAGGTGACCCTGGGAACTAAAAAGTAGTTAACCCCACCCAAGTCCCGCAGGGCAGACCCGGATGGGGGACACCCCACATTTGAAAAGTCACACAAGACTGGTCCAGTCAGTAGCGAGTGTACCCACCGTTTGCAGCCAAGCATTCAATGCAGCGTTGACTCATGGAGTTCACCAGGGTTCAGAGAACATGTTGTGAGATCGCTTCACACTCTTGATGCAGGAACTGAGTCAGCTGGGGGACGCCTTGAGGTGGGGGTGGTTGCTGACCACACGTTGCCCCAGAACGTCCCAGAGGTGCTAGATGGGGGGCCAGATCGGGTGAACGAGCTGGCCACTCCATCCTCGTGATGCCCCGTTGCTCAAGGTACTCATCCACCACACGGGCGCAATGAGGTCGAGCGTTGTCGTCCTGCAGAACAGCATTGTCGCCTATGGCTTGGAGAGCTTGGCTGGATGATGGGCTGCACAATCTCGTCCCGATAGCGCAGTCCAGTCAGAGTGCCTCGGATGACGTGGAGGGGGGTCCTACCTTCCCCGCTAAAGCCTGCGCAGACCATGACTGAGCCTTCTCCGTAGCGATCCATCTCTTGGACGCATCCATCTGTGAATCGCTCGCCCAGGCGTCTTCAGACCCTCACCCTGCCGTCGTTGAAGGACACAATGAACCGTGACTCAACAGTAAACAGAACCCGAGTCCACTTGAGTCTGTTCCATCTCACATGTTGACGACACCAGGCAACCCGGGCTCTGCGATGAGCTGAAGTGAGGGGTATTCTCACTGCTGCTCTGCATGAAGCCAGGCCAATTTCGCGCAGACGTCGGCAGACTGTGCTTCTGCTGACGTTAACGTTTGCAGCTTGCATCAGTTGACGTCGTAGATAACTGAATGGGACACCCCAAGACGTCTCCCAACTTCTCGTCCGGAAATTCCATCCTGCAACCATGCTAGCGCCCGGCCTTGATCTACTGGCGTTAGGCTTCGTCGTGGTGGCATGGTTAAGAAAGTGACAATTATGCCCCAACTGTACCGGTATTTGTGGCGAAACAGAAGTGCTCAGTGTCCATGACTGACCCCTTTAGCACGTGCATCACGACTTTACCGAGATTTTCCACCTGCCTGTCTGCCTTTGGTACGCTTTCCAATATCGCTCAGCTTTTCACAAAAACTGACGATGCTTCACGTGCATTTGACACGTTCGTGGAAATTGATGAATTATTGTCTATTGTTCCCTGTACAGTGGACTGTCTGAGGTCAACTTTTAACCCATTTGGATCGAAAGAACATTGTATTTTATTAGCGCACTTGCGACGATAAACAGTGACACAAGAAAAGTGAGGTGGTCCTTAAATTTTGACTATTAGTATATGAGGGAATGTGTCATGTTATTATGGATAGCTATGTTGTGTAGGCAGAAGCTCCGGACATGAGTTAGCTCAGATGCAAATAACTGAATAACAGTCAGATCAGAAAATACCTCACTACCGAAGCTGCCACCAAACTTGCTGTCTCTCTCATCTTATCTCGCATCGACTATTGCAACTCTCTCCTTTCCGGTCTCCCTCACTCCACCATCTTCACTCTCCAACACGTCCAGAACAATGCTGCCCGTCTCGTCCTCAGAAAGAAAAAATCCGACCACATCACACCCCTGCTCAAAATCCTTCACTGGCTCCCCATCCCCCAACGCATCCAATACAAAGTTTTGTCTCTCTGCTACAAATCCCTGAACAACTGCGCTCCTGCCTATCTCTCCAACTTACTTCACCCCTACACACCTTCCCGCTCCCTCCGCTCTGCCTCCGACCCTCTCCGCCTCCACATCCCTCGCACCAAACTTAACACTTTCGGTCCCCGCTCCTTCTCCGTCTACGGTCCATCCATCTGGAACACTCTCCCACTCTCTCTCCGTCAGAAACACTCTCTCTCCTCCTTCCAGTCCGCCCTCAAAACTCACCTCTTTCAACAGTTTTAGCACTATATCACCGCACTCCCCACCCCAAGCTGACCGTCGTAATGTATTTCACTGTTTGTGGTACGTGAGTCATTGTCTAAAGCGTGCGCATGCGTGCGCGAGTTGTGAGTGTGCGCTTAGAGTTATAATTATTATAAGATAAGCGCATTATAAATACCGTAATTATTATTATTATTATTAATGAGATTCATCCCACGCTATCTGTCTGCCTCAATTCTCTACCAGCTTAGCGAATCGAGACGAACAACTAGTGTGGGTGTATTCATGCCAGCAGGACGCATTATAATTGTGTGCTGGGTCGTGACTTACCGCTGCTATAGATGGAAAAATCAAGGAAGAACCCATAGTGCTTTAAATCCGCATGATAATACCTCGCAGCTCGAGAAAGGGGGTATGTGACAGGTTGTTGCCATCCTTCGAGTCACCTTTGCAGTCACTGGCTTTTCTTTATTTTGTCATATAGTAGCATTTATAGACTTTGTAATATTACTCCACGGGTAGCCTGTCTGTAGATTCGTTGCTGTGTGCAGTACATTATACACCAAGTAGACGAACTCATTCTACCCCATCACCGAAATCCTTAAATTTTGTCGTTGTCCTCTGAAGGCTGCATTGCAGTGCATGACACAGATCGACCATGATAGTTCAAGGGTGATGCCAGAATAGCTTGGCGCCCATAGGCGCCAAGCTATTCTGGCATCACCCTTGAACTATCATGGTCGATCCTTATCTTCCTGTGGTTTGTCTGGGGTAGAATGAGTTAAACCTTTTGCTGCTACTGTTCCGCCTCCTCAGCAGCAGTCAAGGGGTTCATTTGATAAGTTGCTTAAGTTTTCTTATCGGATATTCCATTGTTTTCACAACGGAAGCCTGTCGGTTAATTCATCAGACTTCAATTTTTAATTATTTTATTTCGTTTAACTCATTCCGCCCCGACACAGCACATGATTAAGGGTGGTGCCAGAGTGGCTTTGCGCCCATAGTCGCAAAGCTATTCTGGCACCACCCTTGAACTATCGATCCATCTCCTACAACTGGTACATGGATCCATCTCCTACAACTGGTACATAGACGTTAAGTGACACCGGCAGTGGGGTTTCATGGGTCAAAAGTGTGTAAAATGCAAAGAAAGGAACACACGCAGAAAGGTCATCTAAAACACAATTTATACAATTTTCTTTTTTTTTCTCATCAAAATGGACGTACAGACAGGAATACACTGTACTACTTATATTTCTTTGGCGAAACTATTTTGGTAGTTGTCTTTGGCGAAACTATTTTGGTAGTTGTCTTTGTCGAAACTATTTTGGTAGTTGTCTTTGGCGAAACTATTTTGGTAGTTGTCTTTGGCGAAACTATTTTGGTAGTTGTCTTTGGCGAAACTATTTTGGTAGTTGTCTTTGGCGAAACTATTTTGGTAGTTGTCTTTGGCGAAACTATTTTGGTAGTTGTCTTTGGCGAAACTATTTTGGTAGTTGTCTTTGGCGAAACTATTTTGGTAGTTGTCTTTGGCGAAACTATTTTGGTAGTTGTCTTTGGCGAAACCATTTTGGTAGTTGTCTTTGGCGAAACTATTTTGGTAGTTGTCTTTGGCGAAACTATTTTGGTAGTTGTCTTTGGCGAAACTATTTTGGTAGTTGTCTTTGGCGAAACATCTAGCAAAAAAAATGATGAGTAGTGCATTGTATTCTTGTCTGTATAGAATGTCCGTTTAGTGCATTGTATTCTTGTCTGTATAGAATGTCCGTTTAGTGCATTGTATTCTTGTCTGTATAGAATGTCCGTTTAGTGCATTGTATTCTTGTCTGTATAGAATGTCCGTTTAGTGCATTGTATTCTTGTCTGTATAGAATGTCCGTTTTGAACAAGGGTTTTAAATCGAAAATGTAATAATTTATGTTGTATTTTTTTCTTTGTAAGTGTGTTTCTTTCTCATTTGGGATTTTCTTAGCATTTATATCTTTGGCAGTCCCCTTTTTGGTCAGGGTTTGAGATTGAGGAAATCTTGGATGTGTTATTGATTATCTTCTGCTTTGGGAAGCATTTTTTTCTGGTTATACACGGTAGAGCAAATTTCTTTTGGTCTGCCTTGGGTGACAAAAGCTCTTCTGGCACAAATGTAACTGTTCGATTGTGTTCGCTACAACCTCCACATTACCATGTGTCAAGCTTGCGAAATTGAATACGTTTGCGTCAGCAATGCCGCGATTTAATGTGTAAAAATATGGTGGCGTATGCTTTTGTTGACAACTGTATGTCTCTTGTAAAAAGTAATCAATTAAAGTAAATTATAGACAGCCCATCCCACTCTGGTTGTCTCCCTCGATTCGCTGTAGCGAAACGAGGAAGACAACCATTGCGGGCCCACACATTTCAATGACTTCTTTAAATGTGTGCGCACGCGCGCGCGCGCATACACACATGTACACGAGCGCGCGCGCGCGTGTCCGAAAGATACTTGTTGCAGGGAAGGAGGGAGAATCTGATCGCTTTATTGTCTTATGGATCGACTGTTGATGTCTTTTGCGGCATTCTGGAGTCGATCACCGCCCACAGAACCGGCCGCTATCAAACTCGACAAGCGATCAGTGTGTTTAGACAGAATCACTTGTAAGCTGAGTTACCGACAATCTCCTCAGAAAACAGATGTAAATCACATGGATGATCATTACCAGTTGTCTGTTCGACCAGACTTCTCTTCCTTCTGCAGATGGACGCCAGGGAAAGAGTTAGCTGCTCAATGGAACAGACAACCAGTCAAAGGCGGGAACCTCGGTTGTCTTACAACAGGCATTTTCCATTTTCACAGACGGGCCGCATAGCCAGGTCTCTTCGGAGCCTGGGGCGTACATGATATTCTCAGGAGACCTTGCCGTTTGCATGATCTTGTGAAGATCTGTGCCTCTTGCAGACTATCTTGTTTCCCTTTCGGATTGGAGAAGCGATTGGTTCTCGGTTAGAACGACGCAAGACAGTCAAAGCGGCTCAGGCAGTATTTGCCGTTTTGATTGATTGCTTGTGCTCCAGATACCAAAGTGATGCCTTCTGTCCCATCTCCCATGCTGTATTTGCGCATTTCGCCTCGGCATCCCGCGGTGGAATTGTTTTTGTTTGCAAAAGAAGATTAGATTTGTGGTCGCTGTGCATTTCATACATCACAGTCTGATTCTGTAGAGATTATGCGGACATGGACACGGGAAGATCAGCTGACTCTAGAGACACTGTTCGGACGTGGACTAATCAACCAATTCTGTGAGGCATTATGCTGACAGAAAATGATGCAACAGTTGTGATATTAGTTCTCAGTGTCCAGAGGGTTTAACGCCAGCCTGACAGGAGGAACACTACGCAGTAGGCAATGGTCCTCGGGGCCCACGACGGCCGCAGTGGGTCTGAAGACGGTTTGCTACTGGGGCTAGGAAGTGCTGGATCCGATCTTGGTGAGCAAGGGGCATATTTTCTCATGATTCCCGGGATATACAGAGGCATACGTGAATCTGTGTCTATTGCAGATAGAAGGAGCCGGCCGAATTCAGGACTGAGAAGATGGTTCGATGCACAGCATCGTGGATCTATGGTTTATCAGTAGCCTGAGGCCTTCCTGTTATTTTGCAAATCATGCCGGGGATTTGAAAAACAAGCTTGCCAGTTGTTTTTTACATTTGACTGTCGTTGAAAGTCTGTTCGCTGCCAGTGTTCAGTGTTAGGATTGAAATGAGCGCTAGACGGTGTTTATCCTTTAACTCGCCAAGAAATTTTGAGACACTCGGAGGTCAAGGTCACATTTCTGGAGAGAGAACGACCATGATAGTTAAAGGTTGGACTGGAGTCAGATTAGCTTGGCGCCAAGCCATTCTGACACCACCGTTCAACTATCATTTGGGATTGGGGGGGGGGGGGGGCGGTCTCAGTGGTAGGGCGTTCGACTCTCGTCTGAAAAGTCGTGGGTTCGAACTCAGCTGAGGTCAACATTTTTCAGCTGTCATGGTCGATCCACATTCTGTCGTAGCGCGTTAGAGGTTAAGTGATTCAGACTGAGACATATGTATTGTTTTAGGCATGTCAGAACTCGGAGCAAGGAAGGGCTGATCTGCCATTAAAAGTGAAATGTGACTGAGCCAGATCATATTGAAAAATGTCTGGTCGAGTCAGTGATGAGATTAATAAATAGATACGCCGGTTAGAAATAAAAAAAATCAAAACATAAATCTTTTTTTCCGCACGTTTCATGCGTGTTAGCCCAGGGATCTCAGACAGCATGCGAGTCACCTCAGCACAACAGGTCTCCAGGTTGTCCATAGTGGAGTATAGTGCCACCAGCATTGAAATGGTCATGTTCATCTCTTTGTGGTATTTGCCTTGAAACCTGCAGGGTGTGATCAGTGCATCCCCTTCCCAGAGTTCCCTTGTGCAGGCTGTACCCGCGGCTGACTACTCACGCGAGTTCATTCAGAAATTGCGGCGTCTTTTGATAGGTCGCATCTACTGTCTTGATCATAATGGTCAAACTGGTTACAACCCTCGACCAGCTACTCGTAGCAGATTGAGGGGAGTAAACAGTGTGCCTAAAAGGAAGTCCATGCCCAGGGCAGAGGAGTTCGTTGTCCCCAAATCACACGAAAATGGCCGTGCGAGTGCTACTGGCCGCAGCCCAGCCAGCCTGCCACCACAATACGCGGTAAGGTGATTGGGCTTTGGTCTGTGCTACTTAATGTATAAAACCCTCAGTTTGAAGTACAGCTGGACTCGATCTCGGTCAGCAAGAGGCATGGATTCGCATGAGCCCCTGCGGTTGCAGGGGCTCATGAGAATCTATGCCTCTTGCAGATGGCAAGTGCTGTGACTTTCATGCTCTCAGTTGCCTACCACCACACGGGTGTCGATCGACGGACCATGCAAGCTAGCTTCTCTATCACTAGTATTATGTTCAGCCACGACTGTGATCTGCACATCAGGACCCTGGGCCATATGCTTTAGGCATAGATTTACGTAAGTCCCAGTTTCCGCCAAACCACGTGCAAAAGGTATAGATCCCATGAGAATTTATGCTTGTTCCGGCGGACAAGGCAAATTGAAGATGTGACCCGGGGTCTAGAGTGGCCCATGAGAATCTGATCCTCTTGCCGGCGGACAAGGCAGTGATGATCTGAGTGATCCGCTGGAGCATATGAGAATAGATGCCGGAGGGAGGTGTTTTGGGTGTAAGTGTACAGACTGTATCATTATGTTCACTGTTCCACGAGACCAGTTGCAGCAAAGTTGGCCGTCAGTGCCGCACAGAGCCGAGGACAGCGGGGTTGCAGGTGCCGAATATGGATTAAGTGATCTGTTGACCCACTCAAATTTGGAACTAATGCCTTTGTCTGCTTTCGGGCGCCATTTGTATGCTATCCTTCACTGTTTACTGGTTTTCATGTTTCTTGGCGTTTGGGTTATTTTTCTGTTGTCCAGCACGTAGAGACATTAGACCCAAGAAGCCCACATCGAGAAGTTGTCATTTGTGAAAGAGTGTGGATTTTGGCCTCTGGAGGCGTGGATGTGATGGTGTTCTTCTTCGATTGTTTTTTCAGGGTCTTTATTTTCCGGTGTGAACAACGTGGCATGAGGCGGATTTTGAATTATGCACGTGTATGTTGTTCTTTATTTTCAGCTGGGTTTGTGCTTTTGTGAACCTTTACGTCTCGGTAGTGGTTTTTGTCGCGATGATTCCTGTAGGAATCATCGCGACAAAAACCGCTACCGACACGCAAAGGGGTAACCTTTATTTCAGCTTTCGGCGAGAACAGTGGTCACTCCGGAGTGAGCGAGTGGAATGTGTGCCTGCTAGAGACATTTTTGTTATGATGACTTTTGTGTTAGTGTGAGTGGAACTGCAGTGTTGCGTGCGCCCGTAACGTCCGGAGCCCTTTATCGAGAGGCAGGAAAAATCTTTCACTCTGTTGTCTGTAGAAAACTCTCTAAATAAAAAATTAACCCATTCAGCCCTGACGCACTACAGCAGGAGATGGGTCGACCTTGAATTATCAGATGACGCCGCCACAGTTTGGGAGATGCTTGCGTCGGGCTGAAGGAGTTAATGGAAATAGAGAAAGACAGTGCTATGGAGTTGTAGGCACTTTATGATTTTCTGAATGTCAGGCCCTTTCGTGCCCAAGAGAGCCGCTCAAAAAGAATTTATTTGGTGTTCACGGTAACATTTAGGGATTGGTCGGCAGAATCCAAGTTTATTTTATTTCATTTTACTTGACAGGAATTGCTTATCGAACTTTCTTAATAATTTATTTGAGAGTTAGTGTAGGTGCCTTCAAAATAGGGTCGGTCGATTCACCGGGGCGTTATTCTGATTATTAAAATGTATTAAATAAATTGTGTTGTACCCGTCTTTTCTAAGCGTGTTTCTTTCTCCGTTGGGTACTTCTTTGCATATTACACGCTACACCTTTTTGGTCTGGATTGGTTATTCTGATTGGGTAATGAGCATGCTTGGTTTTAGGTTGACAACGTGCTTCTGTATTGATTGAATGATGGAAGTCCACACCGCCACCCGCCGCTGTCCGCAGTTTGTGTGCTGACCATGCCACGACTATTCTTTTCCGCGTGCTAACTCATAGATTCTCATCAACCATTGCAACTGCATAGAATCGTAAGATATAGGATCTATGCCTCTAGCATATTGACCATATGGGATAGGCGACTGAACGCTCCTTTTCATCGGCACATCCCGACTATTCACTCGTAGGGGGGTATCGGAGATGACAGCAGTGGTTGACTAGGTGAGCCATATGGTTCGGGATCAGTTAGTCCTATGGAGGGTTCCCAGTCAGCCAAGGGTCCTCGGGACGATGTCGGCCCGATTACTTTTTGCTCAGCGGGTTAGCCCGCAGAAATAATAATATATTCTGTCACGCGGCATTGGACATTGTTGGGTTCGCTCCCGCATCTGGCATCAGCAGTAATTCAATGCTGCGGTAAGCAAGCCGCTGAAGCATATGGAGTTAGTTAGCGATAATTAACGTGCGGAATAACTGCTGTCGGCAGAGGAAACTCAAGTGTACTTGTGTCTGCCTTTGAAGTATCAAAAACAAACTTTGTAAACGTGCTTTGTGTTGTCGTCGGCTATGTCGGCTGTAAGTGATAAGATGCGCGCAGCGTGATTATGTCGGACTTACATCATGTTGGTTTCAGAACATATGCGTTACACATTTCTAGTGAGTGATGCGTTACTCGGTGACAATAGTATGCTCGTTGTTCATAGGCTCGACTCCAGATGGTTTTCTCAGTCTGAAGATATGTGTGAGACCGATCCTTGTCAGCAAGCGGGATGGATTCTCACGATCCCTTGCGGCTGCATTTTGTCAAACGGCTATGAAAGTCGACGATTCTGGAGGACGTTCTTGCTGAAAATGAAAACTGCCGGGACGTCAAGGTGGTCATTAACCCTTCGGCTATCAGTAGCGGTGTTTGTCGCGATGATACCAGCAGCAATCATCGCGACAAACACCGCTGCCGACAGCAAACAGGTTAACATAGCCACGGGTGTAACTGCATATATATTTACCTGTCATGTTTGTCTCTCTGTTGTCAGTATTAGCAATATGTTGCCCTCATGGTGCAAAAGACGTAAGAATACCGAACTACACGTCTTTCCGGTACGCACAGCGGAAATAATGTTTATGACGCTGCCACATTACAGGTGGACAGAGAACGCCTCCACATCGGAAGAGTGTAATGGCAGGGCAGGTTCTGGTGGTTTTTGTCTATGTTCTTGTTCACGTGTCTGCGATTCCTGCCAATAATCATCATCAGGTGTCCGTCATTCCTAGCCCGGCAATCACGCCCAGGTGGGCATATAGAAGGAGTATAATCAGACCTGCGGAACTGTCCTCGACGTCTACGGTCCAGTACAGGTCTGCCCTGTAAAGGCAAAAGACAGTAAGTCCATTAGTTTTATTGTTGTTGTTGTTGTTGTTGCGGAAAGCGAGATTTTCATTGTAATGCAATGAAAATCTTGCTTTTCACAAACATTGGACTTGCTGTCTTTTGCCTTCCTAGGACAGAGTGTGATCGCTGGCTAGAATAGCGTCCTGTTGGAAATTGGCCCACCAGCAGCAGAGATGGACAGTCTCATTAAAACGATGTCAATCCTTGAGTCTTCGATTTATGAGCGCTCGCAATTCAAGAGTAGTGCCAGATTAGCTTGGCGCCTTAGGCGCCAGGCTAATCTGGCACTACTCTTGAATTTCTAAGCTAATATGTCACTACCTTTGAATTAGTATGATCAATCCGTCTCCAGCTGTGGTGCCCCAAACGAGAATATGGTAATGCGCGTGCCAAAATTCGTAATCATGCGTGAAGCCGTGCTGGAGCACGCAGACGTTTGAGAGACACAGGACGATTTTCCGCCTGCTTTGGACTAGACGGCATCTTCCATTAGAGTGGGACGGCAAGTGTGTGATTGCTCCCGAAATAATGCCCGGAAGGTCGCAGGAATGCGTCGGTGATCTTATTAAAACCGAACTGTGACGAACACGGCACTGCCTGTTTCTGAGACGTTGTCATCAAACTACTTTTTGGAGGTGGAACTGTCTATTTTTATTTATGTCAGGTTGTTCTAAAAACTATTTATTCATGTCCATCTGCTTTGAGACAGAAAAAATTGCGTTGTGGTAAATCTGTGAGCCTGTGACCCCAACCGGCAATCATGTCTGGGCGCAGCATTCCCGCAAGCTGTGGATACTTGGGCATCCAGCTTTGAATAGAAGTATCTAGAACAACACACCTTGTGACTGTGTGAGTGTTACCGTTAAAACATGAGAAGCTCATAGAAATACGAAAGTACTCTGCCAGCTAACAAACTCAGGACCTCGAGTTTTGGAGACACGGTCATTGTGTGCACCGATCAGTGCGATCCTTAAACAGTGCAATTGCCTTAAACAGTGCAATTGTAAAACATGTCACGAAGCTCGCTGAAATACGAAGGCGCGCTAACAGATACAACCCGCCTGACTACCAGTTCCGGAGGTTTTGTGATTCTGTGAGTCTGTCATTCCTGCCGATCATTATGTCTGGACATTCACTGCCAAGCCTGGAGCGGAATGAGTCCATGGTTTACGAAGAAGAGGTGCCCGTCATCGTCAGGCGCCGAGGATGCATGCTGCGGGTCCGCATCACCTCTTTCGCCGACGACGTCGACGAGACGGAAGTGGACAGACTGCCGCCAATCCCTGTACGTATTAACTCACCACAGCCCTGAAACACCAAAACGCTATAAGGATCGACGGTAACAGTTCAAGGGTGGTGCCAGAATAGCTTGGCGCCTGCAGGCGCCAAGCTATTCTGGCACCACCCTTGAACTGTGATAGCCGGTCTGTCTCCTGAATTACTGTAATGTAATCTTCAGTGGATAACTCCCAAAGTTAGAAATTTCGACCAGATGGCTGAGTGGTTTCATTGTTAACCCTAGTCCCGAGCGAAACCTCGTCGTGGGCTTTCTCACTTTATTCACCACCTCTCACGCCGAATTTAATGTCAGCGTTGGTTGCATCAGTTCAAGGGTAGTGCCTTATGAGCTTGGAGTTGAAGCGTTTTAGGCACTACCCTTAAACTACCGTCTGCTGCAGTAGCGAGTTTTTCTTTCTTTCTTTCCCGAGAGCCGAATGCGTCAAATGTAACTTAGTCCTGACCATCTCCCTAACACGCTCCATTAGGATGCTCCAATAATCTTGAGTCCACCTTCTCTCCCTCTGTGTGTGTGTGTGTGTCTTGTATTTGCCGGCCATATATTCCTGAAATCATTGGTCTGATTTGGTTCTCATTCTCACTACACTGACGCTGTCCATGGCGCGGACAGTCATACAGATACTCGGTATTATTAGCTATATCCCAGTAAACCTCTTTTCATGTCGATTAATCTGTTGGACTCGTGATGTTTATGCGATCAAAGCGACAAGAAGTTTCCCAAACAATAGAGACGCTGGTGAAGTATGCATTGAGATGCCATCCAAGATATCGTGGGATAATGGGATCTATTTGTAGGATAATGATGCTGCGGCGAAGAATAACTGGACTCGTCCACATGGGTGGGGTAGAGGCGCGTTTTCACGATGTTAACTCATTTAAACTCGTGCCCGCACTTCCCATATTTAGGAGTTGTCACCTAACAATTACGTACCAGTTGCCAGAGATGGGGCGATTATGTCGATTCAAGGGTAGTGCCAGATTAGCTTGGCGCCTGATGGCGCCAAGCTAATCTGACGCTACCCTTGAATTATCATGGTCGATTCATCTCCTGCTGTAGTGCGTTGGGGCTAAATGGGTTAATTAGTGCACATACTTGTAGCTCTAGTAGCTGTAAAACAAGATTTGTTTTGCAATGAGAAATGTTCATAGATATACATACATGTTCTTATACACATCGTGAAAAAAACTGAAACGTTTCTTACCCCTGCCTGTGGACTTGGCCAACTGTCCACAAGTTCGTGTAGATTTCCCCCGGTTGACTGTTCCTTGGCACTGACACAAAAATTCATGAGATTGAGGAAAATCAAAAGAAATCATGGTTTAATTCAACGCCTTTGTAATCAGAACTTGCATAATAACGTGTTATGATGTTTCCTCGATCTGAAATACGTATGTATACTAACTTTATTCTTGACTGTATACTAACTTTATTCTTGACTTACTCTACCACACTGGTTGCCTCCGTCGATCTGATACGCAGCGGATCGAAAGAAGTTAGCAGTGTGTTACTGTGCAAAGCGACTTGGTACATAATCCATGTGTCTATTGGTGGCTCGTAAACTTGTACAACCAAGCTGTTGCTGCTGATCGACATATATCTTGAACCTGATTTGTATGCGAGTAAAATCGCGATAAACAAAGGTGTTGTTACCGCCACAAAGCAATAACAGCAGCTTTGTTTATCGCACTTTGTTGTAAAATAACATAAAAATTCCGATGATGAATGGCGTCGCCGGTTGACTACGTCACCGTCTAGCACTTTGCTGACCGTCAGCTGGTTACGGGTGGATTGGCAGACTAACCCTTTGCATGTCGGTAGCGGTTTTTGTCGCGATGATTCCTACAGGAATCTTCGCGACAAAACCGCTACCGACGCGCAAGTGCCAATTTAAAGCTTCACAGCATGACATTCCATGTTTTCACCCTTTTTAATCCCTGTATTCCACATTCCCATCCCCACGCCCCTTACGTTCCAATTGAAAGGAAGGTTTCTGTGTCACTAGGTCGTATCTATTCAACCACAGCCTTTGTAACCATAAACACGGCGTAGATTTTCCGACTAGCATTTCGTTCTCGATGCTCTAATCTCTCGGACCAATGCCGTCGGCAGGAGGCATAGATTTTCATGGGACACATTGTAGCACAGGAATCTATCGCTCGTGTTGGCAGATATCCGAACCACTTAGATATTCAGACGGAGAAAGTAAACGGGCTTTATGTTTTTGTATTCTTGGGGATTTTTTTTTCTCCCCCGTAGATTTCCTTGCTTATCTGAGAGGTGTTACTATTTCTCTGTTGACGCAGATGGAAACAAATCCTAGACCAGGAGACAAATGTGCACGCGTGAATGTTTGGCATTGTTTCAGCTTATTTACAATGTACGTGTATTCTCATTTTCTCTCTCCTAGTCCTAGTTGTCGCTCACACTTATAAACAATGAGGCACATTCAAGTCGGAGTTTCGGAAACAGAGACGGAAAGTGTGGTTGTATAGTATGAAAATTCCCAATGCGAGTTGGACGTTTCAAGTTCCTAGACCCGTTCGATCGGCGCGTGCAGTGTAGTCAAGACTGGTTCCTTGGATTCGTTTTTGGTGCCCCGAGATATTTAACCCCCAGTTACCGGTGGCTGCATGTACATTAATGTTGCTGTACGTTGAGTTTCTTCACTCGGGCCTGTGTTCTGTTCGTGTCCGTGCACGTGGCGGTGACGGAAGTTTTCTGTGGGTCGACTTCACTCATCTTGAGATGGTCAGCGACACTGAGTAGTCTTTGCCTGCTCCGTAATCCTTGCCGTAAGTAATGACTTTTACGCGCCATGTGTTGTGTGTTTGCTTGGGAGGGTTCAAGACTTCCAATGTCCTGGGGGACTCCATGCAGACCACACAGACGCGATTGTCATAAATCGTTACCAGTCGCATTTTTGTTTTTAATGTTTAATTTTTTTCCCCTGACACTCTTCCAGACGTGGACCATTCAAATAAAACACAAGGACTCATTGAGCCCGATGGTGATATGAGTGGGTGATGGAAACAGTGAAAGAAATAGTACTTGTACATTATGCAGTGGTACTCTCTCTTTTACAGCATGCAGCATGTTGCACTTTGGACATCTGCACGAGTCCTTTACATTCACAAACACTTTGGATCAGTAGGCAGTTTATTGAGTGTTTAGCGCATTAACTGATGTAAACGTCGGTCTGTGCCACCAGGGAGGAGGGGAGGGCCCAATGCAACGAAAGGGGGTGCCCAAATATTTCTTAATCCCAATATCTTTGGAAAACAAATGCAGAAAATTGTGTTCACAAACACAATGAATTGTATTTTTATTTGGAGATCAAAATATTCTTGGAGAAGAAAATCTGAAGATTTTGATTGCTGTAGCTGATTTGTGTGAGGCTGGACTGTCACTTGCCTTCCCTGCCCCCCCCCCCCCCCCCCCACACACACACACACCTCCCACCCCCACCCCCCGCAACTGCACATCAAGGCTGTACTGTCAAGGATCAGTATGTAATAAGCCCTTTGCCATCAATAATAATGTGCTTGGGTATGTGCTGATGAATGGGGTGTACTTCTAATATCATTATAAGTCAGCTTGTTAGGTAAACACATTTGACAATTAATTTAGATGTGACAGTGAAAGGCAAGAATTAGCTTTGCATAAGTACTGATGTGCAGCTACCTTCATTTTAAATGCCAGCTATTGATGATTAATGTGCATCCTTATACGTTTCGTATGGGAATATTGCATTGGGACTGACACGTGCATCGTATGGGGGTATGATGGTCCACAACATTTTGAGTCAGAGTGTCCTGTGTAAATCAAATATCAGCGACATAATCACTATTTTGAATAGTACTGATCGTATTTCTCTCGGAACATTACATAAAACAAAAGTAATGACATTGTTTTGAAAGGATAATGCTTGAGGTAAGCTCCCCGCATAATACCGCAAGGGACCACATGTGAAGAATGCAGAGTGTAAACATATATATAGGAGCTCTAATTATTTGAATGCATTAGCACATATTGTTTTCCGCAAAGTACAAATCATTTTCAGTCATTTATTGTGAGTTATCTCCAACAAAGAGTTCACAATACTATTATATTTAACTGTGACTACAAGCGGTCAGATTTTCAAGTACTGATCATATTTCCCTGGGAACATTACATAAAACAAAATTAATCACATTGTTTTGAGAGGATATGCTTTGCCGTTAGCTCCCCGCATATTACCGATTATTTCGCCATCGAGACCACATGCGAAGAATGGCAAAGGTAAACATATAGGGGCGCTAATTGTTTGAATGCATTAGCACATATTGTTTTCCGCAAAGTACAAATCATTTTCAGTCATTTATTGTGAGTTATCTCCAACAAAGAGTTCGCAGTATTATTATATTTAACTGTGACTCCAGGCGGTAAAATTTATTGAAGCAAAGTTTCTAATGTGGATAGCGTGAACAGCTGGTCCCCAAGAATAAAACTGCAAATGGCGGAAAATCGTCTGTCGGTAACTTTAGTACAAACTTAGCTACAGAAAATGTCTCCATCTTCCGGCGGCACAATTTTGACATCGGCGTAGTGTATTCGTCCCAAACTTTATTTTGATATATATACCCAAATACCCAAACATTTGTTACTCTGAAGAAAATCACTATCTCGTAAACGGCTGATCGTCAATGAAGGGTATCTGCTAGACTATCGGTCTGTGTAGGAAACGTTTTTACGTTTACGTTATGTCATACCGCCAAACGTGACGAGAGAGAGAGAGAGCTCAGTTTGTCTACGAAAGGTATTTTGAGTGTAAACACGTGTCTGTCTATGCACTGTGCCTCTCCCTAACCGGATTACCAGCTACATATTACCTGTTTGTGTAGTTAAGTACACTTTGGTATTAGCACTAATCTTTTCGGCGATTAGGATAATCAGCTTAATCTGTACAGAAAGAACAGTCGTGTTTGTTCAGACAAGTAATACATTAGTACCTCCTGATTTAGCAATGGATACTTATGGACAGCATTGCACAGATACGTGCACATAGAATTGAGTAAGCAATTTTTAAAAAAAAATGTTAGTCACCCGTTCTCTGCCAAGAAAAGGTGAACACTAACCAAAGTGCTAGAGGTATAGATCCTCATGAGCCCATGCAGTACCTCTTGCTGAAACCACTGTGTATTCATTTTCCTTGGACGGCTGGACATCTTTAAGGTTGCATTTACAGTGATTTTAAAAAACCAGTATGTGTCCACTGGCGGTGAAGAGTTTAACCATAGTGAACGGATTTATTTGTGACCATTTGTTGATTTATGAACGTGTTCATCAAACTCACTGAATCATGACAACATACACGTTCGCAACTACAACCGCACATTGTAGCAGTATCAAACCTTAGTACAGTCGGTGTTTTCACTACCACGCACTGTTAGCCCTTTACACCCATTAACCATTTGCTTATTGTCCTGTGAAGGCTACATTACCGATTAGGAGGTAGATCAACCATTTTAGTTCAAGAGTGGTGCCAGAATAGCTTGGCGCCTGAGGCGCCAAGCTATTCTGGCACCACTCTTGAACTATCACAAATTAATTTCAAGCAATGGGTGTATCAGGATGAAAAGGGTTAACGCGTCTTGACATCTCAGATACCTCCACCACGCGAGTATGCGCATGTGTGTGCAGAAACGCGACAGGTAAATATAACAGTGTGCTTATTGACTGTGTACTCATGGTCGTACGTCAACTTTATCATCAGCGCCATCATCATATTGTCAGCAGTCTTGATTACACATTTGCCTCCAGCGTGTGCGTCAATGTGTCAAAGGGTTTTCATTCACTTGTTTTTGTTCCATTCATTCATTCATTCATTCATTGGTGTACAAACCTGTTCCCCACCCGCACCCCACGGCCCAAGTCATCACAAACAGGACACGCTTCTATAGATTTCTGCTCGTGACTGACATTAGCCGCGCATGTTTAAAACAGTTCGGTGTACGTTAACTTTATTCCTTATCAGCTAGTTTGTCATGGCTCCCACCATGGTATATCCGCTACACGTCCACAGCCATTAGATGACATTTGGATTTACCTCAAGCAAAGAACATGAGCGGTATGAGCGACGTGCATCGAGCTGTATATCTCGTAATTAACGCTAGATGTGAAAACTGCAGGGGTGAGGAGGACGTATCGAACGGCGACTGGGATTGGCTCTCGGCTATAATTATCACGTTTGAATTTAAATCCCTCATCAGACCCGTCCATCTGCAAGAGGCATAGATTCTCATGAGAATCTATGCCTATGGCTGAGCAGTCGTTCTGCTTTTGTCGCAGGCAGAGCAGAGGGGTTTGTCGTTAATATCAGTTTAAATTTAAGTTCCCCGTATATCTCGTTTATCTGCAAGAGGCGCAGATTGTCATGAAGCCCAGCAGTGGCAGGAGCTCGCGATGAATGTATGCCCCTTGCTGATCATTCCGTTCTGTTCGTTTTGCGGACGGCGGGGGGGGGGGGGGGGGGGGGGGGGGGGTGTTTGGTTGAGTGACTGCAGTCTGTATAGCCTGGAGGAAATGATGATTGGCGCAAGGCGCGGCGGCATCTGATGAAGATTCCACGAGCAGTCGAAAGACACACGACTGTATCTTCCTCCGCCTTGCGGGCCGACGCGAAACTTGATTGGTCTTCGTCAGCAACAGACGTTCACTGCCGAGAAGAAAAACAACTGAGCACCACCCTACTGCAAGAGGTATAGATCCTCATGAGCCCCCGCAGTTGCGGTGGCTCATGAGGATCTATGCCTCTTGCTGACACCATTTTGAATCCATGTTCCTGGGACATGCAGAGTTCTTTGGTCTTGAATTGACGCAAACTACAGAAACAATCTGCTTGAGCTAGCACTGAACTGGTTAATCCACGCAGTTTAAGGTCCACGTGAGTCATTTCATTGATCGTAGCTTTTGTCTACGATATGGCAAATAAAGCATTGTTCATTCATTCATTCATCACTCACCGCCCCGTCCCGTCCAAATTCCTCGCCGACAAAGGGATGGGACTGGTTTCACTTTTTCTGTTTGTGTCGTGGTCACGGTGTCCTAACGCCATGTGCATTTTTTGATCGGTAGCAGATGAGACTTTAATTTTATATTCAACTTAACTCATTCTACCCCAACACCGAAATCCCCAAATGTTGCCGTTGTCCTCTGAAGACTGCACTCTAGTGCAGGACACAGATCGACCATGATAGTTCAAGGGTGATGCCAGAATAGCTTGGCGCCCATAGGCGCCAAGCTATTCTGGCATCACCCTTGAACTATCATGGTCGAACCTTATCTTCCTGTGGTGTGTCTGGGGTAGAATGAGTTAAATAAAACCAGGTACCCAACATCGTGTTAACCCATTTAATCCCAAGGTGTAGAAGTGACACTTAACAATTAATGAATTATGTACCAGTTCCAGGAGATGGATCGACCAGAAAATTCAAGGGTTGTGCCAGATTTGCCAGGCCCCAATCTGGCACTACCCTTGAATTATCATTGTCGATCTATCACCTGCTGTAGTGCGTAGGGGCTGAATGGGTTAATATGAATATTCACTGTGTCCAAGTTGGGTTCTAAATGTCTTCAATGTGCATCATAACTTTTAATTAACTCCCTCGAGACCTGCTGCGGTCGGATTCGCGGCGTAATGCGGCGTATCAGAATGCGGCTAGTCTTGAGGGAGTTAATAGCAAACGTTGTCCATACTATGGAAAAGTCACAGAACAAAACGGTAAAGCCTTACGACACCTTATCAGATGTAGGCCTATGTACCTGGTTCAAAATATGGCTTCCCCCCCCCCCCCCCCCCCTCAAATTTATTACCCTCAATTGTCAGGCGAAGGCGACAGCATATTTTGTTGCGCCAAGTAAACAAAGAGATGTTTGAAAACAAGATCGTGTTGCTCCGTAATTCACACCGCAGGAGATGTTTCCAGCAAACTTTATTTTAAGGCTGCTGAACATCTGTTGCTAGTGTCAGCAAAACAACGCGATGCATGAGATCATAAGGATAATATAATTATCACATTTTCGTGCGTCATTTGCTATTAGAATTTTCGGACATTTTTCATCGTCTGATTTCAGTTTCTGAAGGTTGTTCAGTGCTAGAGATGACAGGCTTGGAGGTTCATGACGCGACGATACAGTTGACCTTGCTGTATTTTTTCCTGATAGTCAAATTCAGCGGATATAATTATAACGTCTGACTTTACAGACGACATGATACGGCTATGCTGAAGACAATGTAGCTATGACTGCGTTTTATCGTTCTGTCGGTGCCTCGAGTGAAGTCAAGAGGACGTGTAAACGACTGGTAGGCCCAGACATGGCATGTGCTGGGCGTAGCCGTTGTTGTGAGAAGGTGAAAACCGTCTTTGTATTTTCTCGGATGCAAATGGCGCCGATCAGCCTGCAAGAGACAGAGATTTTTATGAACCCTTTGCAAGTTGTAGGGGTCAGTTGCATAGTGAGGTTAGTCCTGCGCCAGCCACTAAGCACGGTTTGCCGCTATAGCGGCGCATCTTGCTTAGTGGCTGGCGCAGACTAACCTCCTTAGTGGAGCACCTTGCTTTGTGGCTGGCGCAAGATTAAGCTCGCTCATTAGCTAAGCACATTAATTATTGGCTGGCGCAAGACTAAGCTCACTCGTGCAACGGGCCCCAAGTGCTCATGAGAATCAGTGCCTCTTGCAGATGGAATGTGTTTGACATTGCAAGCGACTGAATACTTTCGGTCTTACTCTTAGTAGGAAAACTACATTCTACATGCAAGAGACAGATGTATACTAATGGTCAAAACTTAAGGGCCACCCCACTTTTTTGTGTCATTGTTTATCCTCGCAAGTCCGCTAATAAAATGCAATGTTTTTTTTTTCCGATCCAAATGGGTTAAAAGTTGACCTTAGACAGTCCACTGTACAGGGAACAATAGACAACAATTCATCAATTTCCACGAACGTGTCAAATGCATGTGGAACATAGTCAGTTTTTGTGAAAAGCTGTGCGATATTGGCAAGTGTGGGAACACTCGGTAAAGTCGTGATGCACGTGGTAAAGGGTCAGTCGTGAACACTGAGCACCTCTGTTTCGCTACAAATACCGGTACAGTAGGGGCATAATTGTCACTTTCCTAACCATGCCACCACGACGAACCCTAGCGCCAGAAAATCAAGGCCGGGCGGTAGCTTGGCTGCAGGATGGAATTTCCGGACAAGAAGTTGGGAGACGTCTTGGGGTGTCCCATTCATTGATCCAGAGGCTGCTGGCACGATTCCAAGAAACTGGAAGGGCAGAACGAGGACCCTGCTCAGGACGCCTGCGCTGCACCAGCAGAAGGGAGGACAGATACCTCTGTGTGGTTTCTCTGCGCGACCAAACTGTCAACTGTCACGTCAACCACCCTGCGACGTCAACTGATGCAAGCTGCAAACGTTTACGTCAGCAGAAGCACAGTCTACAGACGTCAGGGTGCCTTGGATGACGTCTGCGCGAAATTGGCCTAGCTACATGCAGAGCAGCAGTGAGAATACCCCTCACTCCAGCTCATCGCAGAGTCCGGGTTGCCTGGTGCCGTCAACATATGAGGTGGAACAGACTCCAGTGGACTCAGGTTTTGTTTACTGATGAGTCACAGTTCACTGTGTCCTTCAACGACGGCAGGGTGAGGGTCTGGAGACGCCAGGGCGAGCGATTCATGGATAGATGCATCCAAGAGGTGAATCGCTATGGAGTAGGCTCAGTCATGGTCTAGGCAGGCTTCAGCAGGGAAGGCAGGACATCCAAGGCACCCTGACTGGACTGCGCTATCGGGACAAGATTGTGCAGCCCTTATCCAGCCAGCTCTCCAAGCCATAGGCGACAATGCTGTTCTGCAGGACGACAACGCTCGACCTCATCGCACCCGTGTAGTGGATGAGTACCTTGAGCAACGGGGCATCATGAGGATGGAGTGGCCAGCTCATTCATCTGATCTGGCTCCCATCGACATGGGTGGGACTTTTCCGGCTACAACCGGATTATTTTTTATATATTTTTTTTCTTCTTCACTTAAAAAGTGCCCCAAGACCCTCGCTTCAAGATTCAACTTCTTTTTTTGGGTCCCACCCATGCATCGAGCACCTCTGAGATGTGCTTGGACAACGTGTAGTCAGCGTCCACCCCACCCCCCCCCCCCCCCACCCCCACACCTCAAGGCGTCTCAGTTCCTGCATCAAGAGTGGGAAGCGATCTCACATGTTCTCAGAACCCTGGTGAACTCCATGCATCAACGCTGCATTGAATGCTTGGCTGCAAACGGTGGGTACACTCGCTACTGACAAGACCAGTCTTGTGTGACTTTTTAAATGAGGGGTGGGTGAACATTCTAACGTACTGCTGTTGTTACAATTGCTTGATTTACTCAAAACTTATATGAAATTGTTACTGAATAAATTAGCAAAGTACTGACTCCAAGTATTGTTACATTATTTGTGTGGTGTTGTCGGTGAGTCTGCGATAAAAAATGGCCCTTAAGTTTTGACCATTAGTATAATATCCGACTAGCTTGGCCCCAGCAAATTCAGCATGACAGTGAAACTACCGTTGGTTGGTTGGTTCGGGGTTTAACGTCCACGGCACCAAAGTGATAATGAACGGCCCTGACGGGTGGGTTATGGGGGACAGGGAAATCCGCTGTGGAGTACGACCTGAACACTGATCAATTCAGGCGCACTGCAACTGTGCCACTTTGATTTACCAGGACCTTTCAACGGGCATGCTGTGAAACAAGCCCGTCTTTTTTCCCTAGATTGCGAGTCCAGCTACTGGGGCCGGAACGGGGACTCGAACCCACGACCTGGCGATTCCCTTCGCTCTCTTGCTCCGACTCTTAAATTAAACCGCCTGAGCTATTTCGGACTGGAAACTACCGTACTTTTCATTTCAATTTTAAGCAACTGATTGGGCTTTTATGCAGTGAACACCGAACCATGTACATGTGCGTCAGCAGGCTTAGTTTATTTGGATATTGCTTTGCCCCCCCCCCCCCTCCCCCTCCAAACCGCGTGTTGTATGGCTTCTGGAAAAAAATAAGAAAGATATTTTTGTCACAGCGAGAGGTGACGTTTTCCAGCAAGACGTATACGCTCGCATGAACCTCTAAGGCCTTGCTCATTCCAACGACAGGATACAAAGCATGGATTCTCATAAGTTTCTCATGTTTTCTAATGAGAAGGCGCAGGCCAAGTGATTTTTTTTTTTTTTTGTGTGGCTTTAGGAAAGCCATTAGCTTGTCCCTTCCAACAGCAAAAATGTGTCTATAGAATCTCTCATCATCTGCGGCCGTAGGTGCTTTTGAAAATAATGTGCTTTTTGGCGCTTGGAATGGGCAAGTAAGAGACTTTGGGGGGGGGGGGGGCTTCAGATTAAATATTCAGATTACATCTTGTGTTTTCAGGCAGAGTTTAGCAGCATCGGCCCCACCTCCCCGCTGCCGTCCCCTCTGCTGCGGAAGTGCCGGGATGACTTTACCTTCCACGTGCCGTCCAGCCTGCGTCGCCTGCAACGAGCCCTGTCCGAGGACACCAAGCAGCGGCGGCGAGAGAGTATGCCCTCCACCCCCACCATGCCGCAGCCCCCTCCCCCTATCAGCCACAGTGAGTGTTGTCCAGTGGCTAGTTGTAGCCTCAGCTCCTGCACGGCTTTTTTTGTCATCAAGGAAATGCACACGTACAGCAGTTTGCTTCAGTTTGCTGCACCTTTTTTTTAGCTTAACCCATTTAACCCCATGGCCACATTTTGGAGGTGTCATATAATGACTATGTACCAGCACCCATGATAATTTAAGGGTAGTGCCAGATTAGCTTGGCGCCTGAAGGCGCCAAGCTAATCTGGCACTACCCTTGAATTATCATGGTCAATCCATCCCATGCAGTAGGGTGTCGGGGATAAACAGGTCAAGAAACATTGCACTGCTTTAATTTTCAGCTTAGATTTCCTCTGGTTTCAATACAGCAATTACAACAACAACAACAACAAAAAAGTCTCAAGATTATTTTTTTTCCTATACATTCGCACTTCTTTCGGATTCAATAGCACCTGATATTGACGGGAGACCGTGTCATCACAGGAAGAATCTGACAGTATACATAACTTTGAGGGTAAGTGCCAGATACCATTGGTGTTCTCAGCTCCCACCACCCACACCCCCAGCCAGCCTCGCTCCATATTCAGGTGTATATTCTCATGACTCCCTGCAGCCGCTGGGAGTCATGAGAATATATTTATGCCTCCAGCTGTTAGAAATCAGTCCAGTTTACATCCTCACGTTGAGGTAGCGATCCATTCAAGGAGCCCCGCATCAATAGCTGCGGTAGAATCGTATAGCATTGCTGAGTTGCTGACAGCAACGCTAATCAACACTTTCGCAGCTGTTGATACTTTTGCCTTGAACGAGTAAATGGCTGTACCGGTTACACACTGGTCAATCCCTCGATCCGCCACCTCTCAGCGGATAGAGGGAGATACCCAGTGTATTACGCTAATTGCATGAGTGGGGGGGGGGGGGGAGGGGGGGGGGAGCGGTGTCGGTGGGTCCAAAGCTCTTGGTCCTTCATCCCATCTCTGACAGTCTCATTATCTTGATAAGTGAAGAGCATCCCAGTGGACTCCCCTCATTACCGCTTTTGGCCCTAGTGACGTGCTTCGTTGACAGAGTTCCCATCTTCTTACGGCTCAAAGTAACTTATCTTGTCCTCACAATTGGCTTGTCTGGCTCAGTGCCGTGGAGTTTAAGGTTTGTGTGTGAGGTCTGTGTGTGTTGGGTGGGTGGGGCGGGGGGGGGGGGGGGGGGGGAGAGAGAGGAGAGAGAGAGAGAATGGTGGAGTAGGTGAAGTGTGTCCCAAGAAATGTGTCCAAAGAGTATTGAGGCTACGCTGCGTCGCCTATATATAATATACTTTTAGGTGTGTGCCGGGGTAAGTGAGATAGTCTGAAAACGTGGAAAATTACATGATTCAGTTAGCTTTCCAAATCTTGCGTTGCTTAACCCCTTCCCTGCCACTTTTTGTACATTTTTGTTTCTGAAATCTTTGTTCCTTCAACGACCAAAAAGCCAAAACTGCCCAAGAAACACGGATGCAAATTGGTCTCAGCATGGGGCATAGATCCTTGTGGGCCCTCGCAGTCACAGGGGTTCATGAGGATCTGTGTCTCTTGCATTTGGATTGTGTTCACTTTTTCTCGGCAGGGAAGGAGTAAAACTGTGAAACCCTTAACTGGCTAATGCTCTTGCAGTCTCTTTGTTTTTGAAACCCCAGTAATTGTACTACTATCACTAGGTGGTGTGTGTAGTGCATGTGTGGAACTTCATTCACTAGTTTTAGATCTGTATTGTGTGTAACTCCCATGAACATGCAACAACCGGTAATGTAAACAGTACCGGTTGCTGCATGCACAAGCTGATTAAACCCCACCAGGGTCTGCCCTGGGGGACTTGGGTGGGGTTAGGTATTTTTTAGTTCCCAGGGTCACCCTGGTCAGCCCCACAGGGTGGGTTTTTCTCTCTATTCTGGGGCATGTGTTTCTGTCTACCCTTTGTCCATTCACCTGTATTTGCCTTTTTAAAACTCTCCCTACTGTCTGCACTGCCTGTAGCTCTTGATGTTGGATGTGTGTTGCTAAATGGTCTTAGCTTTATTTAGACCCCATGTTGTAGGTTTATTTAATGTATTTGACCGGCTGGCGACATACATTCAATTTTCTGTTTAGTTTTTTTTCACAAGCAGTGCAGGCACGTCCTGAGAAAGCCTTGTTGCTGTCGGGACGTTAAGCAATGTACAATCAATCAACAAGCTGATTAAACCATTTATACGGATGCGAGTGTTTGGCTTCTAGTGTCCAAGGCAGACATTAAGTCCATACGTTGATCCATGACGCATATGGGGCCGTGCGGACACGTGAAACATTGCTGTTCGTTGCTGCTTTCCAGACTATAAATATGTTCTTTGTGTGTCAGGATTTTTTGTTTGGCACTGTCTCGGAAGACAATGGAGTATATGCGCTTGCTGGGTCAGTCACTGGAGTGACCTCTCCAGGGCGCAAGCCTGGGCGAAGTGTATGGAGATCCTGGGGTGCCCAGTCGTCAAGATCCCCCTCTCGGCCTCGCTGATGTATCCAAAGGAATGCAAAGCAGTACGTTTGGCACCAGTTTGGCTGCAGGAGCTGCCAGAACAGTGCGTGAATACAGGCAGCTGTCTGCCTTCGGGGCTCCACTCCTGATTTGAAGGGTTTACTCCCCCACATTTGGCCGTTGGATCCAACCTGATCTCCTCCGTCCTCTAGCCGTTGGCTGTCAGAAACAGGTCATCCGCCTAGTGGTGCAATGTGAACACCACCCCCTCACGTGGTTTAGCCCACCAGCTGAGGTGGTTTGCCAGGGTGTGGCGCTTGGAGCCAGCACGTGAGAGATTAAGGAGATGGATGAGGACCAGTGATGCCCATCCGTCCTATGTAGGACGCAGCTGCCGAACAGCAAAGGTGCTACCTCTATCCAGAGCCCCCTACACCCCATACTATAGCCATGAGTATGCAAGCCCGGTCCAGTCTCTTGTTAAAGCCGTCGAGTTTATGTTAAAGCCCAGATATCTCACCATCAGGTGAAGGAGATCTCGGCCAGCAAGAGGCATAGATATTCATACTTCTGCAAGAGGCATACTGATGCAGGGACTCTTAGGACTCTATGCCTCTTGCAGAAGTATGGGTCTAGCTGAGGATGTATTGCCAGGACTCTAGAGGCATACTGATGCAGGGGCCCTTAGGATAGGACTCTATGCCTCTTGCAGAAGTATGGGTCTAGCTGAGGATGTATTGCCAGGACTTTAGAGGCATACTGATGCAGGGGCTCTTAGAACTCTATGCCTCTTGCAGAAGTACGGGTCTAGCTGAGGATGTATTGCCAGGACTCTAGAGGCATACTGATGCAGGGGCTCTTAGGACTCTATGCCTCTTGCAGAAGTATGGGTCTAGCTGAGGATGTATTGCCAGGACTCTAGAGGCATACTGATGCAGGGGCTCTTAGGACTCTATGCCTCTTGCAGAAGTATGTTTCTAGCTGGGATGTATTGCCAGGACTCTAGAGGCATACTGATGCAGGGGCTCTTAGGACTCTATGCCTCTTGCAGAAGTATGGGTCTAGCTGAGGATGTATTGCCAGGACTCTAGAGGCATACTGATGCAGGAGCTCTTAGGACTCTATGCCTCTTGCAGAAGTATGGGTCTAGCTGGGGATGTATTGCCAGGACTCTAGAGGCATAGATGCAGGGGCTCTTAGGACTCTATGCCTCTTGCAGAAGTATGGGTCTAGCTGAGGATGTATTGCCAGGACTCTAGAGGCATACTGATGCAGGGGCCCTTAGGACTCTATGCCTCTTGCAGAAGTATGGGTCTAGCTGAGGATGTATTGCCAGGACTCTAGAGGCATACTGATGCAGGGGCCCTTAGGACTCTATGCCTCTTGCAGAAGTATGGGTCTAGCTGAGGATGTATTGCCAGGACTCTAGAGGCATACTGATGCAGGGGCCCTTAGGACTCTATGCCTCTTGCAGAAGTATGGGTCTAGCTGAGGATGTATTGCCAGAACTCTAGAGGCATACTGATGCAGGGGCTCTTAGGACTCTATGCCTCTTGCAGAAGTATGGGTCTAGCTGAGGATGTATTGCCAGGACTCTAGAGGCATACTGATGCAGGAGCTCTTAGGACTCTATGCCTCTTGCAGAAGTATGGGTCTAGCTGGGGATGTATTGCCAGGACTCTAGAGGCATAGATGCAGGGGCTCTTAGGACTCTATGCCTCTTGCAGAAGTATGGGTCTAGCTGGGGATGTATTGCCAGTACTCTAGAGGCATACTGATGCAGGGGCTCTTAGGACTCTATGCCTTTTGCAGAAGTATGGGTCTAGCTGAGGATGTATTGCCAGGACTCTAGAGGCATACTGATGCAGGGGCTCTTAGGACTCTATGCCTCTTGCAGAAGTATGGGTCTAGCTGAGGATGTATTGCCAGTACTCTAGAGGCATACTGATGCAGGGGCTCTTAGGACTCTATGCCTTTTGCAGAAGTATGGGTCTAGCTGAGGATGTATTGCCAGGACTCTAGAGGCATACTGATGCAGGGGCTCTTAGGACTCTATGCCTCTTGCAGAAGTATGGGTCTAGCTGAGGATGTATTGCCAGTACTCTAGCGGCATACTGATGCAGGGGCTCTTAGGACTCTATGCCTCTTGCAGAAGTATGGGTCTAGCTGAGGATGTATTGCCAGGACTCTAGCGGCATGCGAGTCCTGCAGGTATCCCCTTGTAAGTCATCAGCGATAATAGCTACCGCCCCTCTGCCAGTTTAGCTACCGTTCCTCTGCCAGTGGAGTCCGCTGGTGTGAGACACAGATTATCATGGACCTATGCAGCGGCAGGAGTGCGTGAAAACCTAGCCTTTTGTTGACAAAGATTGGAACATTTGCATCAGCAGATTCAGACAGTGTAATACTAATACTGTATGTAGAGTACGGTAAACCGAGTGACGTCATGGCCTCATTGCACTGTGTCGCCTGACGTAAGGAATGCCGTTCTGTACCAACCCCCCCCCCCCCTCCCCCCCCCACCCCCCCCTCTCCCCCCTCCCCCCCCCCGCCCCCCCCCCCCCTCCACTCACATCCATGCTGTTCTCCATCTTTTTACAAAAAATATGAAATGATGTACAGGAGGACACTGGGTGTCACCTCGATTTGCTACCACAACTGGTCCTTGAAGCCAAATAAGATTCATGATGACCCCTTCAAAAGGAAGCTAGATGTAGGCACTGTTGGAAGGATGCTGTTGCCATCTGTCTGCTGGTACAGTCGCACGTTTAGTCCGAAATGACACTCTTTTCTAGGAAAATGTCGGAAGCTAGCAGGACATGTAGATTCTCATGAGCCCCTGTGATTTCAGGGGCTGTTGTGAATCTGTGTCTCATGCAGGTGGAATGGGCTGTCTGTATAATTATGTCTGCTTGCATGTCTCAGGGGCTTTCTCCGGGGTCGTTGTCAGTGTGAATTGGTGTGCTGTATTTAAATAACGCCCAAGTTTCTGTGTAATGTACCATGCAACCATTCTTGTGTACCCACATTTTGCGAGGGACCACTTGCCAGTAAAAACAATCCCTCCAATGGCACTAGTCCCAGTCATCAGTATGTGGATGAACATGCTGAGCGTCTTGCCTTGACATTTAGCTACATGTCTTTGGTGCTAGCCAGGTGCAGAATTTCAGTGTATTTCTTCTAAAAACAGTATTGTGGGAACACATTGTCTTATAATTTTGATTTTTTTTGTTAACATAAATTATGGGGAATTATACTGCTATGGTACTTTGGCATCAGATGGTGGCATTTTTTTTAAGCACAGTTAATTCGTCTATACCAATCACAAAATACCTTCCATACCAAAAAGATGTCTGTAAAATGCAAAGAAATTTTCAACAAAGAAAGAAACGCGCTGAGAAAGGACAAGTCAGTTTATTTATCTGCTTCTTCAAAGTAGACATACAGACAGCAGTGGTCTACTGGTACAAGTTTTTTGGGTTTTTTTTTTGTGAGGTAAAATGTAAACATATTTCATTTCTTTTTAATATCTATTGTGAAAAAAAAAAAAAAAAAAAAAAAAAAAAACTCTTTGCATGTTGGTAGCAGTTTTTGTCATGATGCTCCCTGTAGAAAACTGCTACCGACGTGCAGTGGGTTAATAAGTTGTCCTTTGTAAGCATTGTTCGTTCTTTGCTAGTTTTTTTCACAACATTATTAATAAACACACCAACATCACAGTGACAGAATACCGGTAGATGTGCCAAAGTTTAACATGCTTCATTAATGTACCTGGTCAGTTGATGTGCTTTTTTCACTACTTTTGTTGTTGTCTACATGATGTCTTTACCACTCTGCCATACTGCTCATCAGTCTACCATCTCAGTGATATTAACATGTAGTAAGCCCATTTTTCTGGCCTAGATCCAGACCAAACGAGTGGCATGTAGTGTGAAAAAATGAAAAGCAAGAAACTTGAAAAAGAAGCAATCTTTCTGTACAGATTGACAAGCAAGTCAACATGTCCAGAAATGTAAGCGTGTTTCTTTCTTGTTGGTTCTTGTATGTTTTGGAAGGAAGGACACGGAGCCAGTTACATGAGCCAGCTTAGTCCTGCACCAGCCACTAAGCAAGGTGCACCACTATAGTGACACACCTTGCTTAGTAGCTGGCGCAGGACTAAGCTCGCTCATGCAACAGACCCATGGTCCGTAGGAAGAATGGCAAGGAATAATTCATTTTATACATTTCCTGTCATTAGTCCTACAGGCTGTAAAAAAAGACTGACTGTAGGATGACCGCCTTTGTTGGCTGCGTTTTTTGTCATGGTGATTCCTGCAGGAATCGCTTCGACATTAACTTTTTTAGCCCCAAGGTCCCATTTCTCAAATTTGGGAGGTGTTGCCTAACGACTATGTACCAGTTGTAAGAGATGGATTGATCATGATAATTCAAGGGTAGTGCCAGATGAGCTTGGCACCTTCAACTGTCATGATCAATCCATCTTCTGCTGCAGGGTCCCGGGGCTAAAAGGGTTAAACGCTACTGACAACCAGTGTTAACCCATAAAGCCCTGACACGCAGCGACAGAGTGTGGATCAGGTATGATTGTTCAAGGGTTTTGTCAGAATAGCTTGGCACCTGTAGGTTGATCTGTCTCCAGATCTGTGATATAGACATCAACGAATGCTAACAGAAAATTGATAATATCATTCTCAGATGAGATCAGACATACGGATACTCGTACAGAGTCAAGCCGCCGTCAGATGGCCTTGGTTGCCAGCTCGGCGTTAAACCACAATAACTAACTCGTACAGAGTTATGGATGTAGATGTACATGTGGTGAGCGTCGTTCACAAAATGGCTGGAAACGTGTTGCAGGTGTTTCGGCATTGATCGAGCCCACCAATCTCATCCGCATGCGCAACTCCACACTGGGGCAGTCCGCACCCTCGCTGACCAACACTCTGGTGAGTCTCGGCCTTTGTTTTCATACACCTAGTCCACCATTATTTTACTGTCTCAGTCTGAGGAGTTTTTTTTTTTCCCCCGTGGAATGCGTACAATTTGTACATTGCTACTTGAATTACAGGCGGTCCAGCAGCCTTGTAGTGACTCTACAACAGTAGAAGTTGACAACTGACATGACTTACTGGATGGAAGCAAGCAGAAAATTAACCCATTACATCCTGCGCCTGATTTTTTATTTATTTTTTATAATTTGCTTATTGTCGTATGAAGGCTTCATTACAGATTTCTAGATATATCAACCATTTAAGTTCAAGGGTAGTGCCAGAATAACTTGGCGCCTCACCTGAGGCGCCAAGATATTCAGGCACCACCCTTGAACTATCATAGTCAAATTATTTTCAGGTCAAGAAGTAGTGTCTCAGGATGAAAAGGGTTAAAGATGGAGTTGTGCAGAGGAGGAGACAGAAAGATTTAAAAAAAAAACAATGAAATTGTGGCTACCCTTTTGTTTGTCCAGTTGCCGAGTGCAAAATGAATTGCGGGTAAATACACAATATACCAGGATTTGTTTTCTGGTCCATTACCATCTCATCTGTCTCCCCCATCCCAGAACGCCCCACGCTGTATAGTCATTACTTGACCAGTAAGCAACAGTCTTTGTTACCCGCTTTTGCCGAACCTTTTTGCCTCAGGTGCGAAGCAAAAGTGAGTATGTTCTGGGCCAGTGGTCGTCTGTCCGTCATCCGTCCAGCGGCGTCCCTGAGCTACAGTCTTCAAACTTGGCCCAAGGATACTTTGTGGCAAGACCTTTCTAAACATACCAATTTCGGTGACCTCTCACAAAGGTCAAGGTCACAGTGGCTCAGGAAATAAATTAAAAATAGCTATTTTGGGACATAATTTCTTTTTTCTCAAATACTATTCACAACTTCAAACGCAAACTTGGTAATTTGGTTCATCCCTCAGAAAGGTCATGGGTTACAAGAGCTCAAGAAATAGGTCCAAAATGACCATATTTTTACAAAAAAAAGTTTTTTCGCAAATACTATTCACAACTTCAAACCCAAACTTGCAACAGAGATACCTGATGGTAAGACCTATCTATGCATACTAATTTGGATGACCCCTCGGAAAGTCAAGGATCACACGAGCTCAGGAAATAGGTAAAAAATAGCCATATTTTGACAAGAAACATTATGTCAGATATGTATGGATCGGTCGATATCCCACATGAGCCATAATGGGCTTTGCCATTCTTGATTTTTTTAACCCTTTTAGCGCCATGGGCGCCTTTCCCGAATTTTGGAAGTGTTACTTAACAACTATGTACCACTTGCAGGAGGTGGATTGACCATGATAATGCAAGGGTAGTGCCAGATTATCTGGCACTACCCTTGAATTGTCATGGTCAGTCAGTCTCCTGCTGTAGGGTGTTGGCGCTGAAAGGGTTAAATTATGATTTTGTTGTTTGTGTCTTTTAATGACAGAAAGAGTGTTTTCTCGCTAGGGTAATTATTTTGCACCATATGTTCATTTCTTCTTTTTTTCTTTTTTTTATTATTTATTATTTTTATTTATTTATTTATTTATTTATTTATTTATATTATAAGTTTGTTGATGATGGCATAACAGATACGTTCTTAGTTTTCTCTATAACATACGAGTTTTTTTTCCATGGATGCTAATTCCTTCTGTTTGTGCATTTTTTTTAAATTATAATGCTTGTTAATGGACAAACTGTACAATGTATACTTATTCTATTTCTTCTCATGCTGCAAAACTCATTTTTTCAAATAAATTACTTATTCTATTTGAGGAAAAGCGTTTTTATTTTTCAATTTTGTAAATTAACAAATGCCTGCAAAAGCGTTTTTATTTTAATTTTGTAAATGAAAGAATGTTCTCTATGTTCCTCTCTTATTTCTCCCTAAGGTAAGAGCTTCTTTTCCCCATAGGGTAATTATTTTCTTTCATGGACGTCAAGGCTTCAAGTGTCTCTAATGCTAATGGTAGACCATTGTTCCATATGAAAGAACAACGGACACCTCCAGAAGCAGTAATTATCTAAAAGGTCACAGCAGTGTCAGCACCTGCTCTGCACGAAATAGTTTGTTTTATCGATCACATGGCTCCAAATCATCTTTTTCATGTGCTATCGTCTGGCACTCTGAGTAATTACTCTTGGAACGGGATGAACACGACTGGTAAATTATAGCGTCGTCCATTTTGCGAGAGGAGTAGATTCTCTTGAACCCCTGCAGTCGCAGGACGGTAGCTCATAATAATCAGGATTCAAGGGGTTATAGTTGTTTCCAACCCAGGAGGCTATCATTTACGTCAAGTCACTGACCGTATTGTATTGTATTGTATTGTATTGTATTGTATTGTATTGTATTGTATTGTATTAACCCAGAACTACCGAGAAAAACCAAACACGACCCTAATGCAAAAGACAGATCTTCATGAGCCCCCGCAGTTGCGGGGCTTATGAGGATCTATGCCGCTTGCGGAGACCAGTTTGTATTCATGTTCTTTGGTTGTATTCATGTTCTTTGGACGTTTTCGTCTTTCGTTCGTTGAATGAACGAAGATTTCTAAAACAAAATATATGTACAGCGGCAGGGGAGGGGTTATTCTGCATAATTGTTTTGCCATGTAGGGCTCATGAGAATCTATTCCTCTTGCTGACTGAGGTTCTAGGTGTTCCTGAAGTAGCAGCAGTCTCTTAGTTCCAGGCAATAAACCGCATGTGCTTGTCAAGTGTTTTAAGTACATTTTATAGGGGAGCTAATTTAACGTCAGATGTCTGAGTGTAAATTAAATTACTTTTCTGCTCATCTTCTGCTTTCAATGTAGGAGAGTTTCGCTGAGTCGAGCCACGGTCAGCAGAAAACTTCTGTTACCTGCGCATACTTGCATGGATAAAATCATCTTAGTTGAGGCAAGACAGCATTGATAACCCGCCCAGTGAGCAAATGTTAGCAATTAACTCATTCAACCCGACGGCCGTATTTCCCAAATTCAGGAGGCGTCATCTAATGACTGCACCAGTTGCAGGAGATGGATCGACCATGATAATTTAAGGGCAGTGCCAGATTAGCTTGGCGTCGACAGGCGCCATGCTCATCTGGCATTACCCTTGAATTATCATGGTCAACCCATCTGCTGTAGTGCGTCAGGGCTGAATGGGTTAAAGCCTGCCCAGGAGCAGATTGGTTTGAGTCTTCAACGTCGTGGTAGTATGATATCAGCACACTTGATGTGCCCAAAGACACGTTCATTTACTGATGACGTCAGTGATGAGGCATTGTTCATGAAAAGTTTGACCCTGGTAACGTTCATCAGTCAGGTGATCTTTGAGGAGTGCACTGCCTTGCAGCAAAACTCTCTTTAACCCAACCCCACGGCCGCATTACAGATTTTGGAGGTGTCACCTCACGACTATGTACCAATTGCAGGAGATGGATCGGCCATGATAGTTAAAGGGTAGTCCCATATTAGTTTGGCGCCTTCAGGCGCCAAGCTGATGGCACTAACCTTGAATTATCATGGTCGATCCATCTCCTGCTGTAGTGCGTTCAGGGCTAAATGGGTTAAAAGGCTATTTTGGCACTGACAAAATCTGGATTGTAAATGAGCTGAAATATCAAACTTACTTTCCAACTTGCATTACTTGCTACATATTAACCCATTTAGTCCCTACAGCAGGAGATGGATTGACCATGATAATTCAAGGGTAGTGACACTACACTTGAATTATCATGGTCAACCCATCTCCTACAACACCTCCAAAATTTGAGAAATGGGACCTCGGGGCTAAAAGGGTTAAATCTTTGGCTGTCCATATTTCTGCTTGTCGAGGCAATTCCTGCATGAATCACCTCAAATCACCTAAACGCAAAGTGCTACTGCATAGACCGCCGGAAAGTTAATATGTTGATGAGTTTTTTTTTTACATCTCCCGCCACCAGTTCATGCGCATACGTACACGCACATGCATGCACTCAATTGTGATCATGCCACCTGGTCTTTAAGTGCAATCCTTAACAATTTACTGATAGTGAAAAATTAAATATAATGTATGCTTTAATTTTTCGAGACATTACTCCTGTATTCAGTCGCTGCTGTGGGTATTAGGGTGTCATCCCTCTATCGTCACATTTCAGATTGCCAAAGTCAGCACAAGTTTAGGTGGAGTCCCGGGCACTCCACTTCTACCACTAACACTCTCCAGAGCCCAGCCAAGCCAAGCATTGATTGCCCCCCCCCCCCCCCCCCCCCCCCCCCCCCCCCCCCCCGCTCGTGCAGTGAGCGCTAGTGCTGCCATCTCACAGTAGATTTTTTTTCCTGTCTCACATTTCCTAAGGTCCCCTGCCAGCCACGTAAGCCTTGAAAAGACATAGATTCTCATGATCCTTTGCAGTCGCAGGGGCTCATGAGAATCTATGCCTTTTGCTCACCAAGATCGGCTCCAGTTTTCTTTAAGATTTCGGGTTTTAATCTTGGTTACCTGTAGGACTTGTCAGACGGTCTGACCGAACTCATTTTGCTGCTGCTGAGCAAAGCGTTCGTTCCTTTTGCGAATACAGAAAGGAGTACCAGACAGTATATGAGGCGGAGACTGCAAATGTGACCAGCAATCTTTAACCCCTTCACTGCTTGTGGACGCAGATTATGTATTTGAAATCATGCGTTCAACGACAAACAGCCCCAGTTGTCCCAAGGAACATGGATACAAAGTGGTGTCTGCAAGAGGCATAGATCCTCATGTGCCCCCGCGACTACGGGTGCTCATGAAGATCTATGTGTCTTGCAGTTTGATTGCGTTCACTTTTTCTCGGATTACATGAAGTAGGGACAGCAAAATGTGAATGGCAGAGAATTTGTGTGGCCCCAGTTTCATTTCCATATGCTTTGCCTTGCAGTATTGATTGGTGCAAGCCAGCACCCTGCCTCCCTGACACCTTGCTCGGTTTATTGAAATTTACAACTGTACATTTCTGCCTGATCAACCCAGTGGCCTTTGAAAATCTAAACCCCAGAATCTTTGTCGGTTTTAATGGGTGCATGTGTAGTTACAGGACTCAACATGCTGAAAGATTTTTTTTGAAAATATAACAAACATTTCTGTGCAAAACAAACATTGATGCGACAAAAACAAAAGTACAATTTCAGAACAGGAGAAAAGGGGATATTCAAGGTGGTGTGGGGCTCTTTTGGTGTCAGTAAAAATTGTCGTGATTTTGTTTTCTGGACTGTAGTATACCTGCAACGCTTTTATGTGTGTCAGATAATAATTGCACTTATTAACCCATTTACCCCTGACACACTACTGTGGGAGATTTTAATGACCATGATAATTCAAGGGTAGTGCCAGATTAGCTTGGCGCCTTCAGGCGCCAAGCTAATCTGGCACTACCCTTGAATTATCATGGCCAATCCGTATCCTGCAATGGTTCATAGTCGTTGGGTGGGTGACGCCACCAAAATTTGGGAAAGGTGGCCATGGAGTCCGAAGGGTTGAGCCCTGAAGCACCGCAGTATGATGGCTGTTTACATCATCATAACCGATTCTTTCTCTTGTTATTGCCTGGGCTGTACACCTCCCTATTTCAATCCTTGTTGTTTCCAGTTGCAGAAGGAACTTCCAGTTGCACGTCGCACTAGCCGCACCTCCGGGCGCAAGTCTATGGTTGTTGCCATCAACACATCGCCCACACTATCCCATCGGTGTCCTTCCCCACAGATATCTGGTGAGTTCACAGCCTGACTTTATCCTTTACTTCCACAGCCAGATGACTTGATCATCGCCTCTGTACAGTAGAACCCGTTTTGAGCAACAACCTTTCTTGCAGAAAAAACATGGTCTTAAAAAGACAGTTGCTGTCCCAACAGAAGTCTTCATGGGAAAAAGCGTTACCTGTCTTCAAAGAACATCATTTAGGTGGCCGTAGCTTTAATGACAGGTGGTCTCTCATAAGTGTGGTCATTCAAAACGGGTTCTGCTGTATAGATACCAACAGGAACAGAGTATTTTCTTTAACCCCCTAGCGCAGTCGGCCACAGCACTATGTACAGTACTGGTGACTGCATACACAAGGGGGATTAATTGCAGGATGCAATATGGCGTGTACTGGCAAAACATGTTTTCATTTCCTTGTTCGTTTTTTTTTTTTTATTTTTTATTTTTCAACAAAAATGTATTCAGATTTCAGCACATAAACTGTTAATTCAGTTTCACAATCTTTCCCAGTTCAAGGGACTGTATAAGCTGAATCGGCATCTTCCTATTCTTAGTGAATGAAGAGTTGTGTCCCTGCTCTCGCATAGTAGTGCAGGAGTTGCGTCCCTGTAGCCACCTTTTTTTTTTTTTCCCCCAACACTACTCGCCATGTATACAGTAGAACGTGTGCTGTGCAACCACCCTGTCTTTTTTTAAAGACAGAAGTCTTGAAGGGCAAGAAGTGTCACCTGCCATTAAGGACCATCACTATAACCCTGGTCACTGAAAACAGGTTCTCATCTACAGTTTTGTTTTTCAACTGCAGTTTAGTTGTTTTACTGGACATGGGGCGGTTGAGATATAGATCTTCAAAAATTGATGATGTAAGCGTCCACACCTCAACCATTCTACCTCAATATTACAGTATTGTGAATTACATAAGACTAGAAAACAAATTGCATGATATTAAAACATCCTGCAATTTTTGGCTCACGTGCGAAGCAAAAGTGAGTATGTTCTGGGCCAGTGGTCGTCCATCCGGCGTCAATGGTAAACCTTAATGTTGGCATTTTCTCGGAGACTATTCAAGCCACAATCTTCAAACTTGGCCCAAGGATACTTTGTGGCAAGACCTTTCTAAAAGTAACCAATTTAAGTGACCTCTCACAAGGGTCAAGGTCACAGGAGATGAGGAAATAGGCCAAAAGTAGCTATATTTTTACATAATTTATTTTTTCCTCAAATACTATTCACAACTTCAAACCAAAACTTGGTACAAAGATACCTGATGGTAAGACCTTTCTATGCATACTAATTTGGTTGATCCTTCGGAAAGGTCAAGGGTCACAAGAGCTCAGGAAATAGGTCCAAAATAGCCATATTATTTTCACAAAAGATGTTTTTTTCTCAAATACTATTCACAACTTCAAACCCAAATTTGGTACAGATATACCTGATGGTAAGACCTATCTATGCATACTAATTTGGATGACCCCTCAAAAAGGTCACAGATCACAGAGCTCAGAAAAAAGGTCCAAAATAGCCATATTTTGACAAAAGATTTTTTTTTTCTCAAATACTATTCACAACTTCAAACCCAAACTTGCTACGGAGATACCTGATGGAAGACCTTTCTGTGTGTACTAGTTTGGTTGATCCCTCTGAAAGGTCAAGGGTCACAAGAGCTCAGGAAATAGGTCCAAAATAGCCATATTGTGACAAAAGATTTTTGTTCTCAAATACTATTCACAACTTCAACTCCAAATTTGGTACAGAGATACCTGATAGTAAGACCTATCTATGCATACTAATTTGGATGACCCCTCGGAAAAGTCAAGGGTCACAAGAGGCTGGCAAGTGTGTGTAAAATGCAAATTTCTGATAAAATTGTAGGTATTGTCAATATTTTTGCAAATTTGTCGATCAAATTTGGCACAAAGGTAGCTAATGATCCATGCATACTAATTTAGTCGACTCGTCGCAAAGGTCAAGAGTCATAGGGGGGTTGACAGATGTGTGAAAAATGCTTTCGATTTTCAGAAAACATGGATTTTGCTGGTGCAAAAGACAGCCCTTTACTTTTTGTCACAAAGGTCACACATATGTAAATAGGTCATACATGTGAGCCATACTGGCTTTGCCTTTCTTGTTTTTTAAGTCTCAGGTTCTTCCCCTTGGGGATACAGGAATCAGTGCTACTTATTTACTGTACAAAGTGCACTCTCATTAATCTGTAGATGAGTTGATGTCTTGATCATTAAATTCACGTTTTTGGGTACACTTCGCTCTCAGGCGATTTCTCCGGGGAAATCACGCAATGTTGGTCATGTTTTACATTTGACCTCGAACTTATTTCACCTCTAGCACCAGATGCACGAGACTGATCTACTCTGTGATAGTGCAAGGGTAGTGTTTTGGTGAGCTCTGTACTTAGCATCAATTATAAGAGCTCAAGTATAATAACATACTCAAGGGTACTGGAAAGGTGCCAAGCTTAGTGGGCAATACCCTTGAGCCGCCATTCTCAACATATTTCCTGTCACTTCTCTTGATCAGCCTGTACCCTGTAGTTGCCTTGGTCAGTGTTGTAGTTCAGTGTAGAGCCTACTCAGTTTGACACCTCTCCAGATGCTAAGATCAGCAGGTACTACCCTTGAGATGTCATTCTTAACCCTTATTCGGAATACACCAATGTGTGAAATAAGTTTGACTAAAATAGTTAAAGGGTAGTGCCAGAATAGCTTGGCGCTTCTACGCGCCAAGCTATTCCTTGCACCACCCTTGAACTAAAGCCATTGGTCTATATCCTTATCTGCAAGTACTATAATGTAGCTTGCATGTGGCAGTGTACAAGTTTGAAGCTTTTAGCCTCAGTAGGATATGGGTTAAAATGTTCCTCTGACAGTGTTGTGACAGGCAAATATTCTACGCATGGCGCAAGGATTTAGAGGTGAAAATGTCACCAGCCAACACTATTATCGTTATTGGAAGCATTTGGATGGGTCTGAGTGTGAATATTGCATCTCATTCTCATACACTACTGATACATGCAGTTTGGCTCTGCTGGCAACGTCTATCAACTAGTCTAGCATTAGCCCCGAGCACAAAACCTCAGCCAGCAGTCCCAAAAAGACAGGTTTAGCCTGCATTCATGTATTATGCATGTTGATTGTTTTAAATTCATGAATTGGGCAGTCATCTTACTTAACACATTGCGCAACACAGGTGCCTGTTTCAGGTGTCTGTGAATTAAACAGCTACATTGATTAACCCTTGGGTGTCGGTAGTGATTTTAGTTGCAATAATTCCTGCAGGAATCATCGTGACTATAACCACTACCGACACACACTCGAAGGGTTAAACGTAATAATTATTACTTACTTACTTACGCCTGTCACCCCTACCCGGGTATAGGCCGTCGACGAGAGACCTCCAGCAACTCCTGTCCTGTGCTTCTCCTTCGATTCTACTCCAGGTGGTTCCCAGTCTCTTCATGTCTGCTTGGAGGTCTCGACGCCAGGAGTTTCTCGGCCTACCTCTTTTCCTCTTTCCCTGGGGGTTCCATGACAATGCCTGCCTAGTGATACTGGAAGCTGGCTTTCTCAGACTGTGACCGATCCATCCCCATCTTCTTCGCCCAATTTCATTCTCTGCTGTTATCTGCTCTGTTCTCTCCCAGAGTCTGACGTTGCTGATCTTCTCTGGCCAGTGGATTTTCAAAATTCTTCTAAGGCAACTGTTCATGAAGGTCTGTACTCTGTTGACTGTGGTTTTTGTCAATCTCCAAGTCTCTGCTCCATATAGGAGAACTGCTTTTACATTGGAGTTGAAAATCCGGACTTTGGTGTGTTGTGACAGCTCTCTGGAACTCCACACTTTTTTTCAACTGGAGAAAGGCTGCTCTGGCTTTACCGATTCGTGCTCTGACATCTGCATCAGTGCCGCCTTTTTTGTCTATGATGCTCCCAAGATAGGTGAAGGACTCCACCTCCTCCAACGGGGTGCCAGCAAGCAAGACTGGTTCCTCCCTGGTTGCGTTCAGCCTCATTGTCTTTGTTTTCTGTTTGTGAATGGTGAGGCCCACTTGGGACGAGATGTCAGCAAGCCTCGTGGTCTTGTCCTGCATTTGTTGATGAGTGTGGGACAGCAATGCCAAGTCGTCTGCAAAATCGAGGTCGTCAAGCTGTGTCCACAGTGTCCACTGTATTCCACTTCGACTGTGCTCTGTGGTCATCTTCATGACCCAGTCTATGGCCAGTAGGAAGAGGAACGGAGACAGCAGACACCCCTGCCTGACACCAGTTCTGACTTGGAGCTCCCTGGTGAACTGCCCTTCGTGGATCACGCGACATGTCATGCCATCGTAGCTGCTCTTGATCAGGCGGACGAGCTTTGTGGGTACACCGTAGTGTCGTAGGAGTTTCCACAGAGTCTCTCGGTCCACACTGTCAAATGCTTTCTCATAATCCACAAAGTTGACGTACAGTGGGGAGCTCCACTCCAGAGACTGTTCCACGATGATGCGGAGAGTGGCGATCTGGTCTGTACATGATCGGTTCTTCCTAAATCCTGCTTGCTGGTCTCTCAGCTGGGGGTCAACGGAGCTCTTCATTCTCTCCAGGATGATCCTGTTGAAGACCTTTCCTGGTACTGACAGCAAGGTGATTCCTCTGTAGTTGGAACACTTGCTGAGGTCGCCTTTCTTGGGAAGCTTGATTAGGTACCCCTCCTTCCAGTCAGCCGGCATCACCTCCTCTTCCCAGATCTTTCCAAACAGTGGGTACAGCATTTCCACTGTTGTCTCTAGGTCTGCTTTCAGAGACTCCGCTGGGATGCCATCTGGGCCTGCTGCTTTGCCATTCTTCAAAAATGCCACTGCTCTTCTGATCTCTTCCCGGCTGGGTCTGTCACAGCTGATGGGTAGGTCGGTCTCTGCCGGCTGGATGTCTGGGGGGGTCGGGTGGGCTAGGTCTGTTCAGTAACTCTTCAAAATACTCGGCCCATCTGTCGAGTTGGTCTGCTCTGTCTGCAATAGGCTTGCCTTCTTTGTCTTTTACTGGTCTTTCTGTATGGCCATACTTGCCTGACAATCTTCTGGTAATGTCGTAGAGCTGTTTCATATTGCCGCTGCCTGCTGCCTTTTCTGCCTCTGCTGCCAGGCTGTCTGTGTAGGCCCTCTTGTCTGCCCTGATACTCCTCTTCACCTCGCGGTTGGCTTCTGAGTATTCCCCCTGTGCCCTTACTTTGGCTGCTCTCGTGCGACTGTTGTTGACAACTGCTTTCTTCTGCTTCCTCACTTCTATCTTCTTCAAGGTCTGTGCCGACAGCCAGTCCTTGTGATGGCGTTTCCTGAACCCTACAGTGTCTTTGCAGGTTGAGTTCAGCGCCTCTCTAATAGACCTTATTCACGCGGCGGCCATTTTGAATCGCAAACGAGGCTAGCCACACAAGCCGATTCATCGAAGATGGCGACCGCTACTAGTTCTTCCAAGTGAAGTGTCTGTTTATTGGAGGTTTTTCGTTTTTCGCAAGGCGATGTAGAGAGATGGGTGCGCGCACGCACACACACACATCAGCCGGCATTCAGTCAGATGTAAGGCATGGTGCCTGTTACTCAAGTGATGCGTCACAACTCACGCACGCGCGCACACACACGCACTACACATATTCACTCGTGCGCATACCGTATATTTAAATAAACTTAAAAGTGATCATATATTATATGAAAGAATATTAACTCATACACACACACACACACACACACACACACACACACACACACACACACACACACACACACACACACACACACTGTCACTCACAAGTACATAGAGCTAGTTGTAAGGCAGCACAAACACAACGTATACTGATAAGACACCCGTTGCTCGATACGTTACGCACGCACGCACGCACGCACACACACACACACACACACACACACACACACACACACACACACACACACACACACACATTCAGTCAGGTAACGCATGATGACTGTTTCTCGAGTTATGCGTTACAATCACGCACGCACGCATTAATGTGTGCCAGATGCTGATGCAGCGCAAGAGTAATGCAAGACGGTCATTAGTGATGCGTTGCACCACACACACACACACACACACACACACACATACACACACACACACACACACACACATACATACACACATTCAGTCATACGTAAGGCAACACAAGGATAACGCATGATGCCTGTTACTCGAGTGATGCGTTACTGTGACAATCACGCACACACACACGCACGCACACATTAATATTCGAGCGAAGGATAACGCATGCCTGTTACTTGAGTGATGCGTTACTGTGACAATCACGCACGCACACATTAATATTCGAACGTGCAAATACGATGCTAGTTGAATATGATAACAGATTAAAGTAGCATGATACAGAATCCGAATTAATGATCACCGATCAATAAATATCATGTGTTGATAAGATAAAATATGATACTAATAATAAAGTTGATAGATACAGAGAGAGCGAGAGAGAGAGAGAGGGAGGGAGGGAGGGAGGAGGGAGAGAGAGAAAGAGAGAGAGACAGACAGACAGACAAACAGACAGACAGATCGACAGACAGACAGACAGAGTGGTAATAATAACATGGTTGAGTTGTAGTACTTATTATCACAGATCAGAAGTCTGCAAATTCTTAAATGCTATTTGCAAGATCAGAAAAAAACTAAACTGTACTTCATGGGATGCACATGTTTCAAATTGTGTCATTGCAAAAGAAAGATACTTTCAGTTTCCAACCAGCCATGTTTTTTTTGCAAATAGAATAAGACCTGTGACAGCCTGAGATACAGTTTGATTAAGGCCATGGTCCTGATTAGGTTAGATGTAATAACACATTCAAGATTAAATAGGTCTATGTCCTGGGACTGATGGAAACATGCATCATGCGTGCGAAAATGTTTACCTATTCACTGCCACTGTTATACTGCATAGTGTCAGTACTTTTCATGTTGAAAATGTTTGTCACATGCATTGCAGCCCTTGTACTTATGGCACAATGCACATACCAAGGCCACAGAAAGAACACACATGAATTAACAGTAAACTTACAACAACAAAAAACCCAAAACAGTTAACCGATCACTGCATTGCAGGCCAGCGCTTGGCAGACTCCAAATGAATATATGCACAGTAAAGGGCCATATAATTATACTTAAAGTTTATGTAAACTCTTTATCAGTTTTCCTCTTTTTTGTTTTGTTTGATAGATCACTCTGGGCAAAGGTGGACGCCTGACATTATTTTGAAATACGGGCCTCGGTCCGTTCGAATTTTCTACAGCCATAGTTTTCCGGAGCTTTTTCACTAGGAACAAAATGAAATGGGAGTTGGCCGTCAGGATCATATCTGCTGTCATTCGTACACTGAGGAACACAGCAGTGCCTGTTGCTTGATGCACTTTGCCGACCGATTTATGAGACGCTCGCTCAGTTCTACAGTTGCGTCAGCCATATGTTTGCGTGGTGCGCCTCGTTCTCGCTACCGGAAGTGCCCGCACGTGAATAACGTCTATTGCCTTCCACTGCTGCTCTGTGGTGGCCGCCTCCTCTTCATTTACTAGCTCCTGTAGCGCTTGAAACCGGTTGGACAGCACCAGTTTGAACTCTTCTCTAACTCCAGTTTCTCTCAGGAGGCCTACATTATAGCGCTGTCTTCTTGTTGTCTCTGTGCGGCTTTTCTTTAGCTTGAGCTTCATTCTTAAGGTAAGCAGATGGTGGTCGGAGGCGACATCTGCTCCCCTCCTCACTCGAACATCTTGAAGGGATCTTCTAAATTTCTTGCTAATGCAGATATGGTCTATTTGGTTCTCTGTTGTATGGTCAGGTGAGACCCAAGTTGCTTTGTGTATCCTTCTGTGTGGGAAGATGCTGCCTCCAATGCCTTTTAGAGCACAAAAGTCTACAAACCTCTCCCCGTTCTCACTCATCTCCGAGCCGAGTCCCTGTCTCCCCATCACCTCTTCGTATCCGGTGTTGTCCTCCCCTATTTTGGCATTAAAATCGCCCATGACGATGGTGATGTCTCGCTCCGCACATTTGTCCAAGGCACTCTGGAGTCGGTCATAGAACTCTTGTTTCTCTTCCTCGTCACTGTCATTAGTGGGCGCATAACACTGGATGACGTTCAGCTTGAGCTTTTTCTTGGTTCTAAAGGCTGCTGTGATGATTCTTGGCCCAAGAGGTTCCCAGCCCATCAGCGCTCTCTGTGCCACTGGTGACAGCATGAATGCTACGCCTTCTGTATGGGGGGCATTCTCCTCTTCATGACCTGAATACAGAATCATCTCCCCACTTAACAGCCTTTTCTGGCCAGACTGCGTCCATCTGGCTTCACTGATACCGAGCAGGGAAAGGTTGTACTTTTGCATTTCCGCTGCTATCTGGGCGGCCTTGCCGCTCTGGTACATGGTCTTGACGTTCCATGTGCCCATGGTTGTATCCCTGGATAGAGAGAGGCGGCTCGGTCCTGTGGCTTCCGAAGACTTCCGGCTTTCACCACAGGACGTCATAAGTCTTCTGGTAGAAGAACCTTCCTCCTCCAGGAAAGGAATTACTGTTAGTCTTTTCGTCGGCGTTTTTGTAGCTATTTCCTTTTTTGCAGGGTGGGGAAGCTACCCCTACGCCCAACCCCCTTACTAGGAGGACCAGGGGTTTTCTGTCGGGGTCACCTTCCCTTAGACCATGTTGGTTCACGGCACCTTATTTCATTCGGTGCACCCCTCTCACGAGGGACCCCCTATCCACCACCCAGGGGACGCGCCTCAACGCCATATGGTCCCAGCGCGAGGAACGTAATAATTATGCTTACTAACAAAAGCGATGTGACGGCAGAGGCAAAGCAGCACGTGTGCGAAAGTGGTGCAGACACTGAGCAACAGCTATGCGACATAATTTCATCACCTCATGGGGGAATTGGGTAGGGTTAACTACTTTTTAGTTTTCCCCACCCGGGTCTGCCCTGGGGGACTTGGGTGGGGTTAGGTATTTTTTAGTTCCCAGGGTCACCCTGGTCAGCCTCACAGGGTGGGTTTTTCTCTCCATTCTGGGGCATGTGTTTCTGTCTACCCTTTGTCCATTCACCTGTATTTGCCTTTTTAAAATTCTCCCTACTGTCTGCACTGCCTGTAGCTCTTGATATTGGATGTGTGTTGCTAAATGGTCTTAGCTTTATTTAGGCCCCATGTTGTAGGTTTATTTAACGTATTTGACCGGCTGGCGACATACATTCAATTTTCTGTTTAGTTTTTTTTTCACAAGCAGTGCAGGCACGTCCTGAGAAAGCCTTGTTGCTGTCGGGACGTTAAGCAATGTACAATCAATCATTACTTTTTAGTTCCCAGGGTCACCCTAGTCAGCCCCACAGGGTGGGTTTTCCCTTCTATTCTGGGGCATGTGTTTCTGTCTACCCTTGGTCCATTCACCTGTGTTTGCCTTTTTTAAAATTCTCCCTACTGTCTGCACTGCCTGTAGCTTTTGATATTGGATGTGTGTTGCAAAATGGTCTTAGGTTTATTTAGGCCCCGTGTCTTAGGTTTATTTAACGTATTGGACCGGCTGGCGATATACATTCAATGTTCTGTTTAGGTTTTTTTCACAAGCAGTGCAGGCACGTCCTGAGAAAGCCTTGTTGCTGTCGGGACGTTAAGCAATGTACAATCAATCAATCACCTCATGAAGCAGAGTCACTGATTCCATCACTGATCATGGGCAAAGGAACACTGGCTTTCAGTAAATGACAAATTGTAATGATTGAGATTCGAAACCAAACAAGACACGATTCCGCAAGTCGCAGCGCCATATTGATATATGTAAACAAAGTTTCTTCTGCCTGCCACTAGGCTAGGTCATATGGCAAGCATACCTTTTGCCCTTTTTTAACACCTTTACTGACAACACCACCATAGATACTGTACAGCGGAGCATATCTGTACAGTGTCTTTGGTACCGCCTAGCATTACAGATGCGCAAATACACGTCTTCTTGTTGAATGGTATGGCAGCAGTCAAAGGGTTAATCCGGATATGCGAGTAGGGCCACCGCGTTTAACACACTAAACCTTGCAGTCGAATTCAGAATTTAGCATTGTCCTTTCATAATACCAGTTCAGGAGACACTGACCATGGTAGTTCTAGGGTGGTGCCAGAATAGCTTGGCGCCTACAGGCGCCAAGCTATTCTGGCACCATCCTTCAACTACCATGGTCAGTGTCTACTGAACTGGTATTTAGCAAGCGGTTTTTGCTCCAGTCTCGGACTGTCAAGGTCAATCAGTATTTTGTTGTAGTGCTTGGGGGTTTGACTGGTCAGATAGCGAGAGGCATGGCTTTACAAAAGTCTCGGCTGCCAAAGTGTGTCTTTGAGAGACTGTCTCGTGCAGACTGAAGGCGTGCCAGAGAGATAAGCATCCCATGGGAAAATGTTCTGTTTAAAAGCATTATTCAGACCTTGTCTTGTTGGATTGTGACGTTTTCTCCCCTGAGATCGGTGTATGAAAATGTTCAAGCACAAGCGCGCACAACAGGATGAAGGAAATGGAGTTATCCAAGGAAAAGATACTAAGGCCATCACTATGACTTTTCTGGTATTTTGCTTTTTTTACACACACACACACACACACACACAGAGAGAGAGAGAGCATGCTCTTGAACAGTCTTTACTATTAATTTATTCATGGTAGTTCTGATAAATGGCGTGCTTTTAGTATTTCACTTGGAGTGAATAATGAATGTCTGACACAAAGTATTGAAAGTGGATCTTAGGATTCTGTGGTTTAGTGTTTGGTTGTGGAAGTTAAAGTGGAGAAGGGGGAGGGGGGGGGGGGGAAGAGAGAGATGGAAGATCAGATTGATTTGAGCTTTCTTTTCAGCAGAATGAAAACTGTGACATTTTTCGTGCTAAGGTTTCTCTCGTTCTATTTGTATTGATAGTTGTTATCCTGTCTTCCAGTTTGGTCTTATTTACCTTCACCCACTCTCCATGCCACCCTCCCTCCTGACATCAGACCCCTAGCTGGATTAAGAATGCACGTTAACCCGTTGCAGACATGGGACTTTGCCGATTTTTTTTCGAAAATCCGATTTTTTTCCCTGGATATTCCTGCATATTTAATGTACTGATTGCGAGTCCTGGACTCTTTGCTTTCTTGGGATTTGACCTCAACCTGGTCTCATGTCTCCGTTGGCTGTCGGTAGCGCTTTTTGTCGAGGCAGAAAGCGCTACCGACAGCCAAAGGATTAGGATAATGATCAGCTTACCGTCAGTGGCTTCTTCTTATATGAGCTTAGCCAGCCTTTCGGCACGTGACTGCTTTCAGCGGACGACTATGCAGCATTAAGGTCATCTATTATTCAAGGAGTGGTAATGGTGGCAAAGGTGTTTGTTTCCATATTCCGCCGAGAACTGATGGCATGTGCGTAATTACCAGTGACGCAGATTTTTTTAAATTTATTTATTTATTAAATTTTGAGAAATGCATTAGCCCTTTGGCACTTGGTAGTTGATAGTGCTTTTTGGTAGCGCGTTTTGTCGAGATGATTCCTGCAGGCGTCAACTCGACAAAAAGCGCTACCAACTACCAAGTGCAGGCATCAACTCGACAAAGAGAGCTACCGACAGCGAAAGGGCTAAACGTTAGAGTGTCAGGTAGCACACTTTGTCAGTACCTTTACGCAGCGAACACAACCCAACTGCATGAGGCATGGATCCTCATGAGTCCCCTCAGTTGCCATTTGCAGAGGCGCATGGCGATCTATGCCCTCCTGCTGCCTTCTTTAACTCATATCGTCTTGAGGATGAAATCATATTCTTTTTTAAGATATCCTTTGAGGTCTACGTCAGATTCTGGAGACGGATAGACCATGATAGTTCAAAGGTGCTGTCGCAATAGCTTGGCGCCTGTAGGCGCCAAACTGTTCCGATACTGACCTGAACTATCATGGTCGATCCATATCCCGTCGTAGCATGTCATCGTTTTATGGGTAGGTAAATATACACAGTATTGACAATAACACGTGGTGTATTGGGTAAATTCGCAGGGAGGGACATTGTAGCTTGGAGATCAGGCCACGTTGCATCCGTAGGGACCTAACGATCGAGCTCTTACTGAAATGCGAGACAACCGCTGTGCCACCGCGTGTGCACAGCCACCACACATACGCAATACAATGTCGAAGGGAGGAAGCTACAGTAAGAGCTCGCTCTCGGGGCCATATGGCTGCATCAGATACCGCAGTTGGTTCGCCAGCTTTTAACAAATCCATCATTAATACATCACCACCGAGAGTTGGGTCGACGAAGATTGTATTTCGTCTACTTTGAAGATAGTTCAAGCCACTCTTGCAGTACCCTTGAACTGTCATTGCTGATCCATTGTCTGCAGTGGGCACACACCCTTTTTAAAATTGTGTAATGTGTAAATTGATTTTTGTTCAAATCATTTTTGACTGAGATTTCTGTTCTAGTGGGGTGGTTGTTAGGTTCAGACAGACACGCTGATGGATGGTGTGACAAGTTGTAATTTGTGGGCCATGGCTCCGCGACTAATGAACGTCTGGTTGGCAAGAATCCCCGTTGATCTCTTCAGTCGTAGGCAAAACGGATTTACACTTGTATTAACAGCCTCGCAGTCGTGGCGCAGAGATTATGAAGATCCTTAACAGGTAGAGCAGGGCTTTGGAATCTGTGCCAGCAGATTTCGCGAGGATGTCTGTTGCTGGCCTAAGCGCGCGCTGTCAAGTGGAGGCAAAGGAACTCGCGCAGGCCACAGGATCGATACTAGGACCCCCGCTGAGGGTACTCTAAAACCTGTCTTTCATGGCCTTGATTACTTTGCAAAATAGTAGCCTTGTCTAAAAGGGCTGCTGATACAATCGTACACTAAAGTCTAGACAATGCTGTGCTGTCGCAAAATAGTAGCCTTGTCTAACAAGGCTGCTGATAAAATCGTACACTGAAGTCTAGACAATGCTGTCGAATTGAGGAACAACTGGAGACGATGGCCAGCGAGAGGCATAGATTCTCAAAGCCCCTTCATGGGGCTTTTGAGCATCTATGCCTCTTGCAGGTCATTGCTTGGGTTTTAGAATCTGTCTTTGACATTCGCTGGGGTTTGAGAATCTATGTCTCTTGCTGGACTTGTGAGAATCTGTCTCTTGCTGGCCATTGGTAGGGCTTTTGAAAACCTATGCCTCTTGATTTCTGGCCATTGAAAGGGTCTTTTGAGAATCACTTTTTCTTGTGGCCATTGCTGGAGCTTTGAGGCTATGTGCTTCTTGCTGGCCAAGATCGTCTAGGGGCTTAAAACGACCTGCCCCAGGCAGCAACTGCTAAGTTTTCTTTCTTGTACTACGAAACTGCACGGTCAACGCTGTTGGACATGAACTCTTACAGTCTGCGGGGAAAATCTTGAAGATCTGTGCTTGTTGCACATTGATGGTTTTGTTGTTGTTGGTTATCACCTGTTGCCAGCTTTATTTAGATTTAGGCCTTTTGCATTTGTAAGGTATTTCTGTAATGGAGTCTTAGTCTATCACATATTCTGACCAAGGATGCCCAGTTTTGTGAACAGCGAGGTTTTCGTTGGATTACAATGTCAATTTAGGTTTTCACAGAAATTGACTTAGTGTCTATGGCCAACCGTGGACAGTATTTGTGAGGTTATGAGACGTTTTCTCCGCGCCGGCTTCGAACCAACCTTCGAAAGTGGTCGATCACACGGGAAATTCCCAGTTTCATTAGGATTTAAAAATTGACAAGAGCATGTCCCGAGTATGTCCTTGTTTATGATGGTGGTGGTGTTGTCCTTATAGTTAAGTCTTGTTGTTGTGTTTATTGTTGATGGTGTCATCGTTGTGTATTGTTTTATAACCGTAAGGTGACACGAGAGAGAGAGAGTAAACCCATTAATTTTGACCCCACGGCCGAAAATTGTCGAGGTGTCACCTAGCGAGGTGCCGTTCGCTTTGATCGCTGTACATACCAGTTGCAGAAGATGGATTAACCATGACAATTCAAGGGTAGTGCCAGATCAGCTTGGCGCCAAGCTGATCTAGCACTACCCTTGAATTATCATGGTCGATCCATCTCCTGCTGCAGCGCCTCGGGGCTAAATGTGTTAACTGCCTTGTCTTTTTACAAGCCCGCTTCACAGGGTTCGTTTTTGGAACGCGCCCCGCGCCAATTGACGCATTGAGTCTCATGTTGGCCCATTGCTTGTGCGGGGTGCGCTACATCGGGCGCATCGTTTTTACGTGCACGCGCACCAGCCGTGTATTTATTACTTGCACAACTCTATAATCGATGCTTGATACAAACCAGCTAACCACAACTGGCTTAAACTGAAACTTGAAAAGGTACCCTTACAATTCAATCGGTGCCGTTCGCTTTGATCGCTGTAGGAATGTGCCAGCGGGCATCACGCTACTCAACATAGATTCTAGCCTGCAACTGGTTAACTCATTAACTATTTGACCAATGAAAACCATCTTTCTATAAGCCGACCTAATTCTCAGAAAACTTTTCACTTTGAAAGAAGGATTGTCTCCCTGTCAGATCACCTTGGCGATGAATGATTGACCCACTGCGCATTGAATTGACCCATTGAATTTTAACTGAGCCTATTTTTCTAAATAAACCCTGTTTCAGTAATAACGTCTGTCAGTTGTCATGTAAGCTCCACGTGATCGCTTTTCTCTCTCCACATTGCCATTCGATCAACTGGAATTGCCATCTCTTGTTGTTTTTACTTCATTTCGCTTGTTTTTATTTTTTTCATTTTGTTGAAATGAATCTGCTGGCATTCTAGAAATGCCGGGATAATCGATTTTCTCTTAGTTTCTCCGTCGTCATTTTCTTTTGTCTTGACTGTATAGACGGAAAAGCTTTCGGAAAAATGCTGAGTATTTTGATTGAATTCTTCCTTTTGTGCGTGCGTGCGCGCGCGCGCGCGTGTGTGTTTGTTTGTTTGTTTGTTTGTTTGTTTGTGTGTGTGTGTGTGTGTGTGTGTGTGTGTGTGTGTGTGTGTGTGTGTGTGTGTGTGTGTGTGTGTGTGTGTGTGTGTGTGTTATCGCCACCACATCGTTGCGAATCAATTTGAGAGGGAGCCCTATGAAAAAAAAAATTGGAACCTAGTCTCGACAAGAAGTCCTAGTAAAGAGGCCATTATGTCTTGTCTGAAAGAGAAGCCCACGTATTAGATACTCGCGTCATTGTGCATTGTGCTTGTACCGTACATGAAAAAGGAGGCTCAAGAGGCATAGAATCTCATGAGCCCCTGCATTCGCAGGGGCTCATGAGAATCTATGCCTCTGTCTGGCACATATTCCAAAGATTTTTAAAAAAGTAAATGATTATAGGCGCGCGTCATTGTGCAGGTACGACGCATAAAAGTGGGTGTGCCAGAGGCATAGAGCCTCATGGGTCCCTGCGAGCTCAGGGGCTCATAAGAATCGCATGCCTCTTGCCGCTGTCGGCTCATGAGAATCTGTGCCAGACGCAGACGTCTTGATAGAACTTTCGTCATTGTGGCAGGATAATGCCAGAGAAAAGGAAGCCGCGTCTCGGGGAGACAGACGACAGCTTCCTGCAGCATCCTACGGATAATGCTGTCTACGGCTTTTATCTAGAGAAATGGGGCCAGTTGCATGAGTGAGCTTAGCCCTGCGCTAGCCACTAAGCAAGGGTTCCGATATAGCGGCACACCTTGCTTAGTGGCTAGCGCAGGACTAAGCTCACTCGTGGAGTCTTCAACATGCAGCAGATATATGAATACAGGCAGGCGTGAATTGAAAAGTATATCTGCGCTGTATGCGGTGAAAATCTCGAGCGCTTTTCTATTAAAAAAAAAAAGGGGGGGGGAGGGGGGGGGGACCTACTGGCTTTTGCCAGCTAAGTGCAAACGGTGCTTGGATGTCTCTGTCACACTGGTTGCCTTAATTGGCGGTAGCCAGCGTGAGATCTCTGTATGTATGGATTCATCACAATGGACTGAATGTCTGTACCATAAAATATCTTAATCTGGATGTGTGAGAAAGATTTCTGCCGTTTCATTCCGCATAAATGATGTGGATGCATTACATGTCATCAAGTTCATTAGGGACGCTACATTAACAGTTTTCCTGACAGATTTAGCAACTCCGCCCTCAGCAAGGGGACGTAAAAACCCTGCAGTGGCTCTTTTGTAGGTAATGTTTCTGAAAATAGTCATGATTGAATATAAGATGTTGTTGCCAAAAGACACGAATTAGGTGGGTGACATATTATCGCCTTTCGGTGGCGTCAATCACAGAGCACATGAGCTGGTAATGCATTATTAATGTACCGTCCAGCTTTTATCTATCTTGGGTGATATGTGGTTGGCGAAGATTCTCTTTTTCCAAAATACAATATCCGATGTAACGCGCACAGGCTTTCAGTTGGGGTGCGCGGTGAACGCGGGCCAGCTAAGGATGACGTCGGCCGCAGGACATTTTGCTTACCGAGGGTTTTTTTTTTCCTCCACAAGTCAGTGAAATTCTGCACAATAGTAACGTGACCGCAAAAAGCGCGGTCTGGCATTGTATCTCCATGGTACTGCGATATACTGAGGCTGACTTGTATAGCTGTTGAAAACTTGCAGTCCTCGCACTGACGAAGCGGCAAAGAATAACCCAACGAAGAAAGAAGCACGCTTAGAAAAACAGTTACAACACACTTGTGTTATAACTGTCTTTACTAAGCGTGCTTTCTTCGTTGGGTTCTTCTCTGCAATTTACGCGCTTAGCAGTCACCTTTTTGGTCTGGATTCCGTCATCAGCAGGATGCATAGATCTGAATCATGAAGCTATCTTGTATTTTCTGAGGTGTATACGAGGATCTGTGCTCTTGATGACCCAAGTCAGTATCGGCATCCTGTTTTCGCAGACGAAAATAGGTGATGGAGCATTTCTCGCATCCATTCATCTTGCATTACTCAACTAGAGGGCCAGATCCGACGTTCAGTATGCAACTCTGGACAATGGCGCACACCAGATGTGTTGGCAATCCCCCGTTATATCCCATGCATTACGCCACTGGGCTTTGTGTGGTCACTGATCCCTTTCGTATTGTGCGAGGGTGATTGAAGAGAGCAGTTTGCGGCATTTCCATAGTCGTTTGTGTTCGCATGCCACCTCGTAACTGACAGTTCGACGAAAACGAAAAAAGAACCTGTTTACATTTTGTTCAGATGTCATCCAAGGCTTACTTTAAAAGGGAGGCGGTTATGAGCATCTTCTGTGGAACTACAGGGTTGAAATTCTTCAGAAAATGGGGAGGAAAGGGGGGGGGGGGGGGGTCAAACAGAGCGGCCTTATCGAAACATGATTTCGCTCCCAAAAAAATGTCACTTACGAGTTTGCATGAGAACACCATCGCAGTGCAGCTTCTTGTGTTGCAAGTCTCTTCCATCTGCAAGAGGCATAGATTTTCATGAGGATCTGTGCCTCTTGGTTGTATGTTCAAGCTTTTTATTCATCCATAGGCGGCTGTGTGGAGAGTTAAGACTTCGAAGAGAAGTTAGATTGAGGCTTTGGCCGGATGCTGGGTGATTGGTGAGTGGTCCTGACCGTGTGGCCAAAGGGTCTATGGAACCGGTAATGGCCGCCTCTAGGACGATAATTGTCAACATTAATAATCAAGATATTATGAGGAAGGGTGATAAACCTCATTGACAAAGGGCGTTAACCTCCTTGTATATGCGGGCACCTGTAATTGTAACAGGACCGGTGACAAAATGGACAAGGGGGGAGGGGGGGGGGTCAATTATCATTAGCAGTTGATCTACATCATTCTGAGCGCGATTGCGTTTGGCTGTTAAGTGCGGTTCAATGATAACTTTTTTTGGCCTGTAAACATGATAAGCTTTGATGTTAACCCGTTAACCCCCAACGCCCTACAGCGGGAGATGGATCAGCCACGATAATTCAAGGGTGGCGCCAGTAGGTGCCAAGCTTATCTGGCACTCTCCTTGATTTATCATGGTTAGTTCATCTGGTACAGCTGGTAGGCGTTTGGTGACATCTCCAAAATCTCCTAATCTCCAAAATCTCATAATCTCCAAAATTGGGGAAATGGGGCCGTGGGGTTAAGTGGGCTAACAACGCGTTCAGTGAAAGATCGCCAATGGATTCAGAAGCGTATGATAAATAATTTGTTTGAAAACATTTAGTTACCTACGATGCGTTGGCCTGTGCTTTCACGCCTCCTCTCGTACACAGACTTCAGGTAAAAGTGTGCTTCCATTCTGTACAGGCTGCACGTTTTAAAGCCATTGTCTGACGAGTTTACTTTGCTTTATCGAGATTCGCCACCACATCCCCGGCAAACACTGATCCGACACAATCCAAACAATGCCCGCTCGCACTCAGGACGTGTGACGGCCCAAAAAGTTGTTAGAAACCAAGCAAACAGTTCAACTAGCCGCTGAAACGGCAAAGTGAATAGCTTGAGATCATGAACAGCTAGTTTGAATACAAGTCGCCAGTGGACGCAGAGTTGGGTTTTTGGAATCATTGTAAATTCAACGTCATTCGAGACGTGCCGCCTCCGGATACGCGGCAGAAGCCGCGTATCCGGAGGCGGCACGTCTCGAATGAGTTAACCCAGCCGCCACAGGAACATTTTTTTTAACTGAATACAAATTTTCAAGAGGGGTTTAGCAAGAGGCATAGATCCTCATGAGCCCCCTTTTAGCGCAGCTGCGGGGGCTCATGAGGATCTATACCTCTTTCACTTTTAGCTGCTTGGGCTCATGAGGATCTATACCTCTTTCAGTTCGCAGCTGCGGGGGCTCATTAGGATCTATACCTCGTAAGTTCGCAGCTGTGGGGGCACATGAGGATGTATACCTCCTTCAGTTCGCAGCTGCGGGGGCTCATGAGGATGTATACCTCTTTCAGTTCGCAGCTGTGGGGGCACATGAGGATGTATACCTCCTTCAGTTCGCAGCTGCGGGGGCTCATTAGGATCTATACCTCGTAAGTTCGCAGCTGTGGGGGCACATGAGGATGTATACCTCCTTCAGTTCGCAGCTGTGGGGGCACATGAGGATGTATACCTCCTTTAGTTCGCAGCTGCGGGGGCTCATGAGGATGTATACCTCTTTCAGTTCGCAGCTGCGGGGGCTCATGAGGATGTATACCTCTTTCAGTTCGCAGCTGCGGGGGCTCATGAGGATGTATACCTCTTTCAGTTCGCAGCTGCGGGGGCTCATGAGGATGTATACCTCTTTCAGTTCGCAGCTGCGGGGGCTCATGAGGATGTATACCTCCTTCAGTTTGCAGATGCGGGGGCTCATGAGGATGTATACCTCCTTCAGTTAGCAGCTGCGGGGGCTCATGAGGATGTATAGCTCCTTCAGTTTGCAGCTGCGGGGGCTCATGAGGATGTATACCTCTTTCAGTTCACAGCTGCGGGGGCTCATGAGGATGTATACCTCCATCAGTTTGCAGATGTGGGGGCTCATGAGGATGTATACCTCCTTCAGTTAGCAGCTGCGGGGGCTCATGTGGATGTATAGCTCCTTCAGTTTGCAGCTGCGGGGGCTCATGAGGATATATATACCTCTTTCAGTTCGCAGCTGCGGGGCTTATGAGGATGTATACCTCTTTCAGTTCGCAGCTGCGGGGGCTCATGAGGATGTATACCTCCTTCAGTTTGCAGATGCGGGGGCTCATGAGGATGTATACCTCCTTCAGTTAGCAGCTGCGGGGGCTCATGAGGATGTATAGCTCCTTCAGTTTGCAGCTGCGGGGGCTCATGAGGATGTATACCTCTTTCAGTTCGCAGCTGCGGGGGCTCATGAGGATGTATACCTCCTTCAGTTTGCAGATGCGGGGGCTCATGAGGATGTATACCTCCTTCAGTTAGCAGCTGCGGGGGCTCATGAGGATGTATACCTCTTTCAGTTCGCAGCTGCGGGGGCTCATAAGGATGTATACCTCTTTCAGTTCGCAGCTGCGGGGGCTCATGAGGATGTATACCTCTTTCAGTTCGCAGCTGCGGGGGCTCATGAGGATGTATACCTCCTTCAGTTTGCAGATGCGGGGGCTCATGAGGATGTATACCTCCTTCAGTTAGCAGCTGCGGGGGCTCATGAGTATGTATACCTCTTTCAGTTCACAGCTGCTGGGGCTCATGAGGATGTATACCTCCTTCAGTTTGCAGATGTGGGGCTCATGAGGATGTATACCTCCTTCAGTTAGCAGCTGCGGGGGCTCATGAGGATGTATAGCTCCTTCAGTTTGCAGCTGCGGGGGCTCATGAGGATGTATACCTCTTTCAGTTCGCAGCTGCGGGGGCTCATGAGGATGTATACCTCTTTCAGTTCGCAGCTGCGGGGGCTCATGAGGATGTATACCTCCTTCAGTTTGCAGATGCAGGGGCTCATGAGGATGTATACCTCCTTCAGTTAGCAGCTGCGGGGGCTCATGAGGATGTATACCTCCTTCAGTTTGCAGATGTGGGGGCTCATGAGGATGTATACCTCCTTCAGTTAGCAGCTGCGGGGGCTCATGAGGATGTATAGCTCCTTCAGTTTGCACCTGCGGGGGCTCATGAGGATGTATACCTCTTTCAGTTCGCAGCTGCGGGGGCTCATGAGGATGTATACCTCTTTCAGTTCGCAGCTGCGGGGGCTCATGAGGATGTATATCTCCTTCAGTTTGCAGATGCGGGGGCTCATGAGGATGTATACCTCCTTCAGTTAGCAGCTGCGGGGGCTCATAAGGATGCATAGCTCCTTCAGTTTGCAGCTGCGGGGGCTCATAAGGATGCATAGCTCCTTCAGTTTGCAGCTGCGGGGGCTCATGAGGATGTATACCTCTTTCCGTTCGCAGCTGCGGGGGCTCATGAGGATGTATACCTCCTTCAGTTTGCAGATGCGGGGGCTCATGAGGATGTATACCTCTTTCAGTTAGCAGCTGCGGGGGCTCATGAGGATGTATACCTCTTTCAGTTCGCAGCTGCGAGGGCTCATAAGGATGTATAGCTCCTTCAGTTTGCAGCTGCGGGGGCTCATGAGGATGTATACCTCTTTCAGTTCGCAGCTGCGGGGGCTCATAAGGATGTATACCTCTTTCAGTTGGGTGGTGTTCAGATATTCTGGGCAGTGAAAGGGTTAAAACTACGACGAATTCCTTTGAGGAACACCTTGAGCCATGATTGGTTCAGAAAGAGGCATTGATTCTAATGAGCCCGTGCGGGCTGCAGGGGCTTATGAGAAACTGTGCCTCTTGCAGACGGGACCAGCTTGACAGGGATGAGCATTGCTTTGCTTGGATCACGATCAGTCTGAAAGGGGGGGGGGGGGGGGGGGGGTGTTTGAGCCCCGCCACGTGTCTGTCATATTTGCCAGGTTTCCCAGTGCCTGAAGGCAAATTAAAAGAAGAAAAAAAAAACCTGCGTGGTCTAAATAAAAAGTCCAAGCCTACTGCTACAAACAAGAAGCTGGAACATGTTTATACCAAGCCGACGTTATTAGGCCGCAACAGTAGGCAAAAACTTTATATTTAGACCAAGCCGACGTTATTAGTTCGCAACAGTAGGCGAGAACTTCTTATTTAGACCAAGCTGACGTTATTAGTTCGCAACAGTAGGCGAGAACTTCTTATTTAGACCAAGCCGACGTTATTAGTCCGCAACAGTAGGCGAGAACTTTTTATTTAGACCAAGCCGACGTTGTTAGTCTGGAACAGTATGCGATAACTTTATATTTAGACCAAGCCGACGCTTTGTAGACCGCTTTCATGCATAAAAACCCAGGTGTCATTGGTTGGTGTTACTTGTTTACATAGACGTCTGGTGTTTCCACACTGTTCCTCACGCACAGGCACGATTAGCTCACGTTGCATTCCCGACAATTTGCTAATCTTCTACTGCGTTCAAGCCGCGGAAAAGGGAAGAGTAAAGGTTGGGGTGTAGACGCCATGAGCCAAGCTAATTAGGCATTGTCCTTGATCAGTCACGTTCCATCCACATTTCTCAGTTGACATTTGAAGTAGAGGAGTTGTTGACTGCCGAGAAAAAGAGAACATGATTCAGTTGCAAGAGGCATGAATCCTCATGAGCCCCCGCAGTCGCGGGGGCTCATGAGGATGTATGCCTCTTGTCGACAACATTTTGTATCCAGGTTCATTAGACGGCTGGTGCTCTTTGGCTTGCAATTAGCCAAGATTTCATAAAACAGTCTGGGTCCGCTGGCAGTTTTCCGACGGTGTTCAATCCCAGTAACATTATCTGTTTTGTTTATTCTTATCCAACATCCCCCAACTGAAAGAAAATGTGTTTGTCTAAGACGCAATAACATTTTAAATCTTGGATCTTGAATTATTCTCCACGGAACCTGTTGTGTAAACACGTTAGCTCCGTATCAGCTTGAGGCGCTGATTTTCTGGCGACCCCGTTGCAAGGAGAACTTGTGGCTCTGTGTTTGCCACGTATGGAAAGAATTGTCTGGAAATGATTAACCCCCTTCGGCATGCATGCAGCCGTCGGTACTGTTTACAGTAGTGATGGCTGCATGCACAAGGGGTTTACCAGTTCCATACCAGCTGACGCAGACTGCGTTTCGGCCTCAGTCTTCATCAATTCAACACTAAAGCACTACGTGTGCTAGGAGCATGGATTCAAAACGGTGTCAGCAAGAGCCATAGATCCTCATGAGCCCCGCAATTGCGGGCGCTCATGAGGATCTATTCCTCTTGCATTTGTGTGATGTTAAGTTTTTCTCGGCACTAAACGGGGTTACTTCGACAGAAATGCCGCACATGTGCACAGCACTAAACCAGATCTCGGAGGTGGCCTTGTGAGCAGCGTTGCCCTCGAGGCCCGTAAACAATATATAAAAAACGATTTCAGATTCCTGCATACGCTTGCTATTGTGTACATTATGTCGGCCTATTTTGATACAAGTCACTACCGGTGGCACGTTCATGCGCGTTCGAGCTTGATGGTGCGCACGTGTTGTAGATCAAGAACGGGAAAAGATAATGCGCTGAGTATTTCCCAATATCTAGATGCGAAGCCTTAGTTAACCCGTTCAGTGCCGAGGAAATGTGAACGCGACCCAACTTGCAAGAGGTAGATCCCCATGAGCCCCCGCAGTTGCGGGGGCTCATGAGGATCTATGCCTCTTGTTGACACCAGTTTCTGGGACATCCAGGGATTATTGGTGTTGAATTCAGGAACATTACAGAAACGCAGTCAGCTTTAACTGGCACTGAACGGGCTACACTGCCTTGAAACATGATTCAGCTACAAGAGACATGGATTCTCACGAGACCCCAATGCCACACGCCAAATGCGGGTTTGTTTTTGTGTGGGTTTTGTGTGTGTGTGTGTGTGTGGGGGGGGGTTATAGTAAATTTTCATGTTCCTTGAATGGATGCAGTTCTTTAGTGTAGAATTAACGAAGGTTTCAGAAACACAATCTGCTGGCACTGGCAGCGAAGGGGTTAAATTTATCTGCGATAGTTTGTGTCTGCAGGGAAGATGTAATTCTCAGTAATTTTATTTACAGAGAGACTATATGTGTTTGTTTTGATCTGAAACGCAGTTGTCATTTTTTTTTTTTAACACGTTCTACCCGAGGACCGAATCCCCAATTTAAGAGTACCCACGAGAGAACACGCTTAGAAACGGTCACACAATTTTACATTCGGATATACCTTGTCAATAGACAAACAAACAGAGGATTCCGCTACTACTCTGGCAGAAGTGGCAACTGAGGACCAATTGAGTTGTCCTGAGGACTGCGTGACAACTCTAGAGACAAATCGAGCATGATAGTTCAAGGGTGGTGCCAGAATAGCTTGGCGCCTATGGGCGCCAAGCTATTCTGGCACCACCCTTGATCATGCTCGATCCATGTCTTGGTGTGGTGTGTCCGGGACTGAATGAGTTAAACTGTGTAATTGTATGTATGCCTCAGGTAGGCGGGGCTGTCTAGCAAGAAAATCTGCCTCTGTTGCCGGAGAAGTACCGTATAGCCGGCAGTGACGGAGATTATGGATTTCTTAGGCGTGGTCCGCGTTTGCTGACCGCAACAGGAGGGGGAAGACATCAAACTGACAAACGGAAATATCTGGTCCGCCATGCCGTATCCCTTTCACCCTCGGAGCCTAAAAGTTCACCTGTGTCAGTCGTACACCAATTTCTGCTCTACCGACGCGGATGATAGATTGACCATGATGGCTCAGGAGCACACCCTGATTAGATTGGCGCCTGGAAAGGCGCCAAGCTAATCAGGCACTAACCATTGAGCTGTCACGGTCTGTCCGTCTTTCCTTGGATGGTGCTGGAAGTGAATGGTCAGTTTAAAAATTGTTGCTGCGCCGGAGACACATTTGCCGCACAGTTGTTTTTTTCCCCCCTCTAGGGCGGCTCCAGTTGTTTCCGCAAACAAGTCGGCTTCCCAGCCTTTCGAGAAGCGAGAAAACAGGGATCTGTCAATATTTAGACAGATTTCTCGCTGAATCTTGTCACTTGGCGTGTCCCGTTTTTGGGAAAGTTCTCGAAACAGATAAAGACTGAAATTCTGCTGTACGTAACCCCCACCCTGCCCCCGTCACTGTCAGTGACCCAGCCTTGAAAGTGCCGCATGAGGCATAGAACCTCATGAGCACCCACAGTTGCGGGGGCTCATCAGGTTCCATGAGGTTCCTTGTCCTTTCCCGCATTGAATTTTGGCTCACGTGCGAAGCCAGTGGTCGGCTGTCCGTGGTAAACTTTAACGTAGGCATTTTCTCGGAGACTATTCAAGCCTCATTCTTCAAACTTGGTCCAAGGATACTTTGTGGTAAGACCTTCCTAACCATATCAGTTTGAGTGACCTCTCCAAAAAGGTCAAGGTCACAGGTGATCAGGAAATAGGTCAAAAATAGCTATATTTTGACATAATTTATTTTTTCTCAAATACTATTCACAACTTTAAACCCAAACTTGGTACAAAGATATCTGATGGTATGACCTTTCAATATGTACTAATTTGGTTGATCCCCTCGAAAAGGTCAAGGGTCACAAGAGCTCAGGAAATAGGTGGGAAATAGCCATATTTTGACAAAAGATGTTGTTTTCACAAATACTATTCACAACCTTTAAACCCAAACTTGGTACAGAGATACCTGATGGTAAGACCTATATGCATACTAATTTGGATGACCCCTCAGAAAGTTCAAGGGTCACAAGAGGCTGGCAAATGTGTGTAAAATGCCGATTTTAAAAAAAAATTGTAGGTATTACCAACATTTTTGCAAATTTTTCAGCCAAATTTGTACAAAGATAGCTGATGATAAGACCTTCCTATGCATACTAATTTAGTCGACTCACCACAAAGGTCACGGGTGGGGGGGGGGGGGGGGGGGGGTGTTTGACAGATGTGTGAAAAATGCTTACATTTTCAGAAAAAATGATTTTGCTGTTGCAGAAGCCAGCCCATGTCACAAAGGTCACACATTTAAATCGGTCATGCACGTGAGCCATAATGGCTTTGCTTTTCTTGTTGTAACATTTATTGTAGCGTTTTCTTTCTTGTACTTTTTGTTTTGTGATTTTGATCTTGTAAAGCGTTTAGAGCACTATTCATTTGGAGGTTAAGCGCTATATAATGTACAGTATTACTATTACTCGCTGACCCCCATTTTACATCCGTTGAAGGATGGCCGGTGCTATTACTCTTATCTCAAATGACAACTGATTTGTCCTGAAACGCCGCGTGTGAAAAACTGCGCAATGACGGGGTTAAAATATATTCTCCATATTGCGTGCCTAGATTCTGATTTCAAGAAAAATAAATTTTGATCGAAGTCGCATAAAAAGGCCCTTTGAACTCCCCAGTCCTGTCACTATGGCGTGTCATTCGGCGACATGAAAGGTATGTCTGGATGAGTGCAACGGTCGGCCCACCTTGCGTGCTTTAATCTCAAAAAGCACCCCAGGTTCTGGCTCCAAGAAATTTGTTCAAAGAAGTCGCCACAAAAAACCAAAAAAAAAAAAAAAAATTGAAATAGGTCATTACTAAAAGGCGAATAAAATGCAAAAAAAAATCCCAGCAAAGCAACAAAAATAAACACGCTCGGGAAGAACAAGTACAACACAATTGTGTTGTCCTTTCCTAGCGTGTTTTTTTTTTTTTTTTTCTTTGTTGAAGTTGTATCGGACTTGACCTTTCCGAGAGTGCTTTTTATTGGCAATTTTTTTAAAAAAAACTCATTCAGCCCGACGCACGTAATTCCCAAATTTTGGAGGCGTCATCTAACGACTAAACACCTGTTGCAGGAGATGGATCGACCATGATAATTCAAGGGTAGTGCCAGATTAGCTTGGCGCCAACAGGCGCCAAGCTAATCTGGCACTACCCTTGAATTAAGAGTAGAACTGCTTGCAGAGGTGTGCCATGTCACATAATCTGCCTTAGAAGTCGTCTTCTTGACGACAGTTTGTGTCTAAGAAACACTACGCACACACTCAGCTGACGAACAATAGAAATGCAACATTTTGGGAACCATCTGAAACACTTGAGTGTCACTTGAGTGTGTCCGATGGTTCCAGAAATGTCGCATTTCTTTTGCTCGTCAGTATAGTAACTTTCAAAATGCACATGAGGGGGCTCTGGTCAGCCGAAGGTTGCTGGAAAAGGACCTCGTCAGTCGCCGTCCGAAAGTTGTTGCTCATGTGGTACATTTGTCCGGAAGATGCTGGTATGAAAGTGAAGCTCAGTTGATTGGTATTCTGACCCGTTGGCTGTCTGTAGCGACTTTGGTCGAGATGAGCCCTGTAGGAATCAAAGCCAGAAGTCCATCTCCACCAAAATCGCCTCCGACAGCCAAACAAGTTCAGTGCTGCCGAGAAAATGTGAACACCTCGCAACTGCAATCGGCATAGATCCTCATGAGCCCCCGCAGTTGCGGGGGCGCATGAGGATCTACTCCTCTTGCTGACACCGCTTTGAATCCATGTTCTTGGGACTTTTAGGGATTTTTGGTGTTGGATTGACGAAGATTGCAGAAACGGTCTGCGTCGGCTGACACTAAACCTGTTAATACAATGTTATGTAATATGCGTGTGCTCGTTTGTCGTTTTGGACCTTTCGGCCTGCACGCGCGCTATCTGTATCCGCATCTTGATATTTCCGTCTGACATGCGTCATCCATTACAATTTGTGTTTCATTGCACATACATGCAGTCTCTACATATTTGCACTTATTGTTTCTTTGCGGCCTACATGGTTTGTGCTCCATGATCGCTTCCAGTTGTTCACACACCGCCACCTTTGTTTATTCAGTTGCCCGTCGGCATGGCGTGAAACTGTCTTTTGTTATTATTCCGCCTTCCGTTGTGCAATAGGCATAGAACCTCATGAGCCTCCACATGCTGCGGGGGTTCATGAGGTTCTGTGCCTTTTGCTGACCATTGATATTCTTCTTCCAGATAAGGTGGCTGTAATAAATATTGAAAAATAAATAAAAACTTTTTCAGGAAGAGATAAAACACGAAAAACCATTCCGATAGCTCACGAATAGCATCACACCATGCAATCTCCTGCGCGTGATGATGGGACAATTGCATGGATGCACTTGCGTGTATTGCGTCTTTTGATCGAGGTGATAAGATGCCGGCGTCGGGGACTGCATGGTCAAGTCACTTTTTGTTACATGCAGTTATAGCGTTGCCGGCCTGTGAGATTGGGCCTCACGACTCGAAGCAGTAATGGCCATATAAATCACAGACCAGCACTCTTGTTGGTCATATTGTTTAACTCTTTTACTGCTGGGACAAGGTGAACGCTACCCAGCTACAAAAGACATGAATCCTCGTGAGCCTCCATAGTCGCGGGGGCTCATGAGGATTTGTCTCTTGCTGGTCCTGTGTTTCTTTGTGGTCACATTTACATCTGTTTCTTCACATCTAAGTTCCGTGGTCGTGCTCACGAGTTCGTGCACTGCTCAGTACGCCACAACGTAAATTTCCGTGACTCAGCAGTGCGCACATCGACAGAGTCAGGTTGAAAAGCTTGCGCCTGGCCATTGGCATCCATGACCGCGTGGTGGTAATGAGAGCCAATAGCTTGATCTATCAGTCTGACGGCTTTGTCCGTCTGTGCATAATTATGTAATTGTATTTGATGTAATGTTATGTGACCCACGACGCGGGCGCAGACGAAATCCGCTGTAATTCACAGTGACGACGCGACTGTCAGATAGTGTATATATATATAAGCCGCGTTACTTAGTCGTCAACATATGTATTACAAGAGAAGATTGATAGAAGAATAGACTGCCATGGCGAGCAAGTAAAGGGCGAGGTGCAGCAGCTTCTGTCTGCAAGAGTCATAGATTCTCATGAGCCCCAGCAGCCGCAGAGGCTCGTGAGATTCGTTTCGGATCACCAGTCTCTCTTGCTGGGTCAGTCCCCATTCTGAAACGTCTCTGTGCCTCAAACGTAGAGATTTATCGAGGTTTAGGTCTGTGACGGTATTGATCCTGACCTCTTTCTCCCGCTGTTTCAAGTTGCGTTTAAATTCCAGTTCATAGACAATGTGAACAGACAGCCGTGGAACAGGCTGTATTGATCCTACATCCATCAGCAGCAGCGGCGACCAGTGGAGAGAACGCGCAGAGCAGTCCCTCAACCAGCTACTTTCGTCTGCAAGAGGCATAGATTCTTATAAGACCCTGCGACAGCAAAGGCTCATAAGAATCTATGCCTTTTGATGTCAGGGCTAGGTCCCGTTTTACTCAGAATTTAGCGAGCGAGTGAGACGGCAGCATTTCGCCGCAGCCACTATATGGCAGAAACAGGCGAGACTCTCACAGAGTTCCGCGCCACGATGTCAGTACGCTAAAGAATGCAACCAAACCTCTCAGCGCCGAGTCGACGCTAACGACAAGGTCCTTCAGCACTATGGTCGACTTGGCCTGGTTTCAGTGCTGAATGCATCGTATCAGCGGATGACGTAGACTTTTAGCTGCAAGACGCATAGACTTTCATGAGCCTCTGCACTGATCTGTGAGACTGTATCCTCTATCCACGTTGGGATCAGACACGTTTATAGATCGGCTGAGAGAGAAAAAAAAGATTTTATGCGTCTTGATTGTAAGGGCTAGACCCTTCAATAACTCCATTGCCCGCTGACGGAGGGAGTCAGCAGGGTTCTAGCCAGTGTCAATGGTTCACGCATTCCACGGACTGTCTCCCATAAAACAGAACAGGGTCGCGAACGCGAGAGCGGGAATATAACGGCGGGTAACTGAGGAACAGACTTCAGACTCGTGCCTGTAACGCCAAACCAACCCAGCCCATTCTACAAGCTGGCGTTGAGGACATGGGATCACGTGCTTGAGTGAGTTGGAAACCTGCGCAAGCCACTACGCAGGGCCGCGCTCCGCTATAGCGGAGCGCCCAGCGTAGTGGCTTGCGAAGGATTTATTTTGAGACCAGGAAAGGATGGAGTGTGGTTGTGTGTGTGTGTGTAACCAGGAAACGAAATGGTGACTCCCTCTTTACACTGGCACAGCTCTTTTCCGTTGACCTGTCAACAAGAAATCAGGCCCCCTGTGGCTCCAACGCCAGTGTTTCGAAAACGCGCGCCTCCACTGTTTGACAGTGTGCCAGTCACAACAATCGGTGCTGATTCAGAAACAGTGGTCCCGCTGTGGGAAGGAGATATAACTTGACTGACAGCGGCTGAGTGTGAATTAATGTGAATTGGGAGCGTGTGAAGATGCGCCGGAATCCTTGTCAAAGTTGTCGTGTCGGCACAGTGGGTGTTGGAACTTGCGCGACCGACGCACATGTATTCAGTTCATTTCAAACGAGTAATGTGTGGAACACGTACGTATCGGATTCCCGTCAGTGTGTGACACGTTAATGTAAAAAAGTAAGCTTTTTTTTTTCCTAAGTAACCATCCATCTCAAAGTAACGTGCGTAATGCCATCCATCTCAAAGTCACGTGCTTGACGCATACGTTTCAAAGTTTTCGGACTCATTTGAGATTTACTTTAGTGGCTGGGCGTTTACACGCACCTTGGTAAGTAACAGTTGTTTCTTGCCGTATAGACGTTAGCGAGTCGAAATTCAGTTACCTGGTAGTTGTCTTCTTAACCCTTATCATTCGGAATACACCAGTGTGTGAAATAAGTTTGACTAAAATAGTTCAAGGTTAGTGCCAGAATATCTTGGTGCCTCTAGGCGCCCCTTGAACTAAAGCTATTGGTCTATATCCTTATCTGTAAGTACTATAATGTAGCTTGCATATGGCAGTGTCCAATTTTGAAGCTTTTAGCCTCAGTATGACATGGGTTAAGACTGCATTATGGTACAGAAAACAAGATAGTTCACAGGTGGTTGCCAGCATATTTTGGCGCCATGCTGTGTGGACACCAGCCTTAAACTGTCATGTTCGACTCATACCTGGTTGTAATGTGTCAGGGCTGAAGATATTTAACGTCGGAACCCATTGTAATAACTGTATGGACATAATTTTACTCTCAGTGATTCGTTACGTTTTGGCTGTGTACCTGCAGCGACTGCTTTTCTTCGTCACGACATCTGGTCACCGTGATGATTTAAAAGCAAAGGACTCAGACAGTGACACCTTCACAAGCTGCAAAGGGGTCTATTACAGAGCAGTTCAGAACCAATAAGGATTGCGTCACAGCTCAAAGGTGAAGAATAGAGGTTTTCCGTCAGTCAGGAGTAATTCCAAAACTGTCTTTGGACACAAACTGTGGATTAAAAGCCCGGACAAACATGCGATATCGCATGTTTGTCCGAGCTTTTAATCCACAGTTTGCGTCCAAAAACGCGATTTGTTTTGACCTGCTGTTGGTTACTCAGTTAAATGACATCTGAGGAGTGAATAATTCCGTGTGACAGATGAAAAGTATAGTAGTTCTTTGACATTTTGTAAAGCGATGAACTTCAATGAGACAGCTAAAAAGCAAAGAATTCTGTGGCATTTCCGACGCGGAGGAGGAAAATCGAACCGACGGTATCTGCTGCTTATCGCAGGAACTGAGACAAACGGTTGTCTTTCTCACGAGCATGAAACTGTAGCGTGCTAAGGAAAGCTGAGAATGGAAGCGGGCAGTTTCCAGTTTGCTCCCGATCACGAAATGATGTTTTATCCAAGTGGCTTTTTGTGATAAACAGCGTCCTGCAAAGGAAATGAAGTCGTGCAATCTTGTGTGTGTCGTATTGTGTCCTAGCTTTGAATGAAAGAGATAATTGCCAATAACGCGGTTAATGAGCGTTGCGTGCTTCTCTGGCAGCGAGCACTGTCGATATATCATACTGGTTGCCTCCCTCGATTTGCTGCGCTTACCAGGACGAATCGAGAGAGACAACCAGTGTGTGTCTGTACATTCACAGGTACACTTACGTGTTGGCCTCACGGGCGGATATGCTGAGCCTAAACAATCTCGTCCGGATCAGCGGTTTTGGAAAGCATTGCTCGGTAGTTCTGTCATGAACAAAATAAATATTGTATGTGCTGAACGGTGGAAACGCAATGATCCACTTGCGAAAACCACAGAGTCTGATTTCTTTATTGTACAGTAACAGTATTCTGCTGCATATCTGTGATCTTCAACTTGATTTTAGCCGCTTTTGAACAAATATCTGGTGCACGACAAACCAGAGAGAGAAAAGATGGCGGGCAGGAAGCAGTCTGACCCATCAGCTAACACCGTGTCTTTCTCCCTGGAGAAAGGCTCGCCACCTAAGGACAGCTGTCCGCACGTGACGCGGAGACTCTCCGGCCACAACTCGTCAGGCCATGACAGTGGTTCTTCATTAGCGCCCGACACGCCAGCCCTCCTGATGAGGCGTCCTTCGGCATACGACGCTCACCCCGGATCATTGACTGTTGATTGTCCTCCTAACATGCTGAGGAGACACTCGGGTTACAACGCCGCTACCCACGACACTGGCTTATCCCTGGGTGTTGATTACCTTCATTTCATGAGGCGACATTCGGGTCACAACGCTAACCATGACTGCAACTCGCCATCACTCGGTGTCGATTATTACCCTCATTTTTTGAGGCGTCATTCGGGTCACACGGTCAACAATGACAGCGGATCATCGCTTAGCGTCGACTCGCCTCATTATTTGAGGAGAAATTCAGGGCACGTCTTTGGCCCTGACGGCGGATCATCCCTCGGTGTGGATTACCCTCACCTGAGGAGGAACTCTGGACATGTGTTCGGCCACGACAGTGGTTCCTCCCTCTGTGTAGACTTTTCTCACTTTTTGAGAAGACATTCTGGTTACAACGTCGGTCACGACAGCGGCTCGTTACTGAGCGTTGACTTTCCTCATTTTCCGAGGAGGCACTCTGGCCACATGCTCGGTGGGTCCTCACTCAGCGTGGACAACCCTCATTTCCTGAGGCGGCTGTCCAGTCACTCCGACAGCGGTGCGCGTTCGGCGGTGGATGACCAGGGGTTCGTGCCCCTCAGCCGGTCCCACCCGGACCTGACCCGCCACTCCGCCGACAGCCTGCACAGCCTGCACGTGCCCAACGACGACTTCCTCGGATGCAGGCACCGCGGGAGGATGCGACAACGACGGAACAGCCGCCTGACCATCCCTTGTGAGTCGCACGAACATATGTACTCCGGTTTAACCCATTTAGCACCGACGCACTACAGCGGGAGATGGATCGACCGTGATAATTCAAGGGTAGTGCCAGATTAGCTTGGCGCCTGTCGGCGCCAAGCTAATCTGGCACTACCCTTGAATTATCACGGTCGATCCATCTCCTGCAACTGGTACATAGTCAGGTGACGCCGCCAAAATTGTGGATATGCGGCCGTGTGGTTAAATGGGTTAACCCCTTTGGCATGCAGCTGCCACCGTTTCAGTTTGGGATGAACACCTCGGTGGGGGATGAACGCGTTAACGTTAACCCTTTGACTGCCAGTACCGTTTTTTTGTTGCGGTGATTCCTGCAGGAAAATGCGCTACCGACAGCCAAAGGGTTAACTCTGCCACCGGTGCTGTGTAATGGCACAAGAGGGATAACCTCTCATTTTTTAGGCCGAAATTTTTTAATTGTTGGGATTTGTCCCAGGCTACATGCCAGTTCAGTGGATAGATCGCACATGTTATCCCCGGCGCCAAGCCAGTTGGGCACTACCCTTGAGCTTTCCCGGTCGATAATTTTCAGGTGTGGCGTGAAGTAACAAAACACGAACAAAAAGTATACATAAAGTGTTGGGTGAGATAACTTTGGAACGGTCCTTCCTGGTAGTAATAGTAGTAAAATAAAATGGGCGGCCTGCATCCTTTAAATTTGCATTTTTACGGGGAAGTAAGTGGCTTTGGGGACCCTTGTGTCGTGTCCCTTGGTTAGCACGAAAAATATGACAAGTCATTTGGGGAAGGGGGTGGGGGAGGCGGGGGGGGGGGGGGGGGGAGGAAAGTGAAGGAAATCAGCACAAACTCACACCTCCAGTATATTTACCGTACATACAGGCCTTGGATTACCTACCATGACAACGCATCAACAATTTTTGGTTTCTTTCTCTGTTGCTGCGTGTACAGGCCACAAATACAAATTTCTAACGCGAGAGGTAATTATCTACTACCTTTTTTTAAAAAAAAAATAGATAAGGCATGGCTAACACAGAGGGCAGCTACGTGATCGCATTACACGTAGCTGTGTCCTTCCTGACGCAATCTGCATTTTCATGAGCCCTTATCTGTACCTGGCACTGGAGACTGAATAATTTGTTTGGATTCCTATCATAATTCACACTGGTTTGACTACCTCGATTCGCTGCGCTGATATGCGCAGCGAATCGAGGGAGACGACCAGTGTGATCATATGATATTGTTGAAGTGGGGTCCGGGGTAACAAGCGCAGTATGCGGTGTTGGCGTATGGATTTTTTTGTTATTCATGTCTGGTCCAAAACGCAATATTCTATAAATGTCGGCTAAGCCCAAGATTCAAGTTCGACAGATAGGTCGAGCTTGATAGCTCAGGCGGTGTGCTTGATTACACTGTCGCTTGCCACAACTATGTAAATATTTTTAATTGTCGGTCCCAGATGCGAGAAATGAGTCGGACAGTTTTAGCTTAGGTAGTACCTGCGCCTGAACAAACACTGTCGATTCTGCCGTATAGACGACAGGTTAATCAGGAAGTCCCTCTGAGCTATCACGGTGGATTCATTCCCCGCAACTAAAACTGAAAATTATTTATAGAAGGATATCGTTTTGTCTTGAATATTTCATAGTGTAAAGGAATGGGAATGTTATCATCAAAAGTAATTGTTTAGGTGGTATCATGCATAGTAAATAAAATACACACGATATTTCGCACTGTGCCTCCCAAAGAGCAAAATATCCGATCCAGGCCGACTTGAGCCTTAGCTGGCCCCCACACGGCTGTGCGCGGGCCAGCTAAAGCAGGAGTCGCCCAGAGGACATTTTGCTGACTGTGTTTTCGGTTATCGGTAGCGGTTATTGTCGCGATGATTCCTGCAGAAATAATCGCGACATAATCCGCTACTGACAGCCAACGGGTTTTAAAGCCGATGTAACTAAGTTTATCACCAAATTAACGCGAACACCGGTACCGCTGACTGACTTTATGGCGCCCTAGTACCGCGATATGAGGCCGACTTGTGTTTCAGTGTTGGCTTTTAGCAGTTTTGACCCGTCTCCCAATCAATAGGCAGATAGGCCTTTACCTCGGCATACGTGGGCGAGGCTGGTGTGCCCGGCAATTAACAATTTGTGATCACCCGACGGGCGATACTCCAGAATAAAGACTAGTCGTCATGAACATAGTCTAATATTACATTCGCCTGCGACTGTCCCTCGAAAGTCTTGCGTACCACTCATTTATTTGGGGAGGGGAGGGAATCGCGGAATCAGTAAACAAATCCATGTCCAATTCAGTCTCACAGAGAGAGAGAGAGAAAAAAAGGTGTGTGTGGGAGGGGGGGGGGAGGGGTGGCGACGACATTGACAGAAGTGAAATTTCGTTGGCAACGATCGACTGAATACTGACAACGAACGAGAGCGAAATCACGCTTGTGCCATAAGAATAGACAACACTCCAAACATCTCCAAGAGGCATAAATCCTCGTGAGCCCGAGAGGGTGCATGAGTATCTATGCCTCTTGGAGATGTTTGGAGTGTTGTCTATGTTTATGGCACAAGCTTGCCATCCGCCGTGACTTCGCTCTCGTTCGTTGATGGGCGTCGTTCTTTGCAAATGAAACCTCACTAGAAACACCGAGGCTGACGGAAGTCTGCTGCAAGTGTGAGAAGCCAAACTGACCAGAACCTTTTTTTCTTTTTCTGTGTCTCCCATTTCCTCACCCCGCTGTGTATCTGCTTACAGCAGTCGGCACCGTATTCGACAGTCAATAGAGAGGTTACGTTTACGCCGGACGACTCGCAACAACGGACGCGAGCGAAGTCACGGCGGATGACTTGTTTTTACCATAGACATGGACAACACTCCAAGCATCGCCAGGAGGGTTAGATGCTCATGAGCCCCCGGGCAACACTCCACGCGTCTCCAAGAGGCATATCCATTGTCCATGATTATATTACAAGCTGGCTATCCACCGTGATGGACAACACTCCAAGCATCGCCAGGAGGGTTAGATGCTCATGAGCCCCCGGGCAACACTCCACTCGTCTCCAAGAGGCATATCCATTGTCCATGATTATATTACAAGCTGGCTATCCACCGTGATGGACAACACTCCAAGCATCGCCAGGAGGGTTAGATGCTCATGAGCCCCAGGGCAACACTCCACTCGTCTCCAAGAGGCATATCCATTGTCCATGATTATATTACAAGCTGGCTATCCACCGTGATGGACAACACTCCAAGCATCGCCAGGAGGGTTAGATGCTCATGAGCCCCAGGGCAACACTCCACTCGTCTCCAAGAGGCATATCCATTGTCCATGATTATATTACAAGCTGGCTATCCACCGTGATGGACAACACTCCAAGCATCGCCAGGAGGGTTAGATGCTCATGAGCCCCCGGGCAACACTCCACGCGTCTCCAAGAGGCATATCCATTGTCCATGATTATATTACAAGCTGGCTATCCACCGTGATGGACAACACTCCAAGCATCGCCAGGAGGGTTAGATGCTCATGAGCCCCCGGGCAACACTCCACTCGTCTCCAAGAGGCATATCCATTGTCCATGATTATATTACAAGCTGGCTATCGGGGCCACCGTGATGGACAACACTCCAAGCATCGCCAGGAGGGTTAGATGCTCATGAGCCCCCGGGCAACACTCCACTCGTCTCCAAGAGGCATATCCATTGTCCATGATTATATTACAAGCTGGCTATCCACCGTGATTTCACTCTCGTTTCTTGTTTGCAGTCCTTCGTCGCGAACGAAACCCCACTAATGTCATCAGCACCTTACCTCGCCGTCTCAGCACCCTGGGGTGTTTGCACGCTTTCGTGGCGTTTCGTCCCCGGCCCTCAGGGGATCACCCACGGATGTTTGCCCACTGAGGGACAGGCAGCCTAGCCTACTTTCCCTGCTCTATCCTCCTACTTTCCCTCACACTGGTTGTCTCCCTCGATTCGCTACCGCTGATCAGCGGTAACGAATCGAGGGAGACAACCAGTGTGGCTGTCCCTCTGTGTCCCCAAAAGTTGGCTCCTCGTCGAAAGTATCAGTGCCATCCACCAGGCGTTTCAGGAAGTCCTGGTTGTGGTCAGAGTAAACCTAATCCCTTGCTGCTTTACCAGGGATAACAAGACAACTAAAGCACATTATACGAGTTAATTAACTCGAGAAGCGCTGAGGACGAAATTACCAGTTTTTGATTTGGCCTCTCATGCCTGCGTCACGGTTGTGGAGACTGATCGACCATGACACTTCAAGGGTGGTGTCGGAATAGCTTGGCGCCTGAAGGCGCCAAGCTGTTTCGACACCACCCTTGAAGTGTCGTGATCTATCCATGTTCTCTTGTGTCGTGTTAGGGCTTTATGGTGTGTTACTCGTTGGACTGCTTTGCTGTGTTATTCGTTGGTAGGATGGAGCGTGCGTCCATCTGCGTCAGTGTCGAATTACGGAAAGTCAGAAATAATCATATAATGTGGGGAGACCTCAAACACAACTAAAAGTTTCTAGTGAGTACGATTTTTTTAAGTGTGTGTGTGTGTGTGTGTGTGTGTGTGTGTGTGTGTGTGTGTGTGTGTGTGTGTGTGTGTGGAAAATAGAGGGACGCTGATAAAAAGAGCGCCGACAGCTAAAAAGCCCAAAATGTCCTGTCTCTCACGCTCGACAGACCCCTCAATTTCATTAGGTTGTCTTCCAGTCGCTCAGCTAGTCCGACCCAGATACAAGAGACACAGCTTCTCCTGAGCTCCAGCAACTGCAGGAGGTCATGAGAATCGTTGTCTCTTGCTGGCACAGATGGGACTCCATTCAGCTGACCGAGTGAAAACGTTTGTGTTTTACTGGTAAATCTGCTACTGTCTTCCAGTCGCCCCCCAGTACGGTCCGTCTGCAAGAGGCATAGATTCTCATGAGCTCCTGCTGTTGCAGGAGCTCATGAGGGTATACGCCTCTTGCTGGTAGACGTCGGCTCCGTTCTGTGTCCGCAGACTGAGTGAAATCGTGCTGTTGACGTCTTTAGTGCGACGGCCTTGATGACAAAATGACGGAGATTGCTGGACCGGAATCACAAAGGCCGAACGTCCATTACAGACTTATCATGTGCAACAAGACATTACAGCAGTCAGACAGAATCGGATAAGGGGGTTAGGTCTAGCGAGCAACAGAGTCCAGTGTATGTGTCTTACAGTGTGTATGTGTGTGCGTGAGTTACACGCACACACACACACACACAGATACATGTATATCCATAGGTCGAGACTTACCATGTGCAACAAGACATTACAACAGACAGATTTGGATAAGTGGTTTAGGTCTAGCGGGCAACAAAGTCCACTTACAGTTTATATTTGTGTGTGTGTCAGTGTGGAGAAAACACACACACACACACACACACACACACACACACACACACATTTACGTCCATAGGTTGAGAGAAGTCGAACAGTTTTATTGATTGTACTACAAAGGGACCAATGCCACAAGGTAGTGCCAGTCAGACATTCGCGGGGGGGGGGGGGGGGGGGGGGGGGGGGGGAGAGAGAGAGATCACTATTTAAGACAAACCACCACACAACAAGAAGAAAAGAACTGGGGGAGGGGTTCCTATTTTGTGGTTAGTTTGGCGTTTTATTTCATTCCTTTTCAGGGAGCCTTTGTCGGGCTCTTCGATCGCAGGTCAGCCATTGCCTATAGTTTATATCCGTCTTTTTCTCAAAGGTCATCCGTCACCCGCTATTTTCTCGTCGGCAAACTGTCGTACGCTGAAATCAGATGACACCCTCAATCCCAGAAACACCTGGAGCCGGACTTGATCAGCAAAGAGCATACATCCTCAAACTACAAGAAGCATAGATTCTCGTCAGCCCCTGTCTCATGCGAATCTATGCTCCTTGCAGTCGGGACGGAGGTCAGCTTGTACATTGTCAGTCTGGGAAGGTTCGACATTCACGGTGACTGCGCCCTTTCATTTATGGGAACCCTTTCATTTATGGTTTAGCATCTCTTTTTCCGCTTCATTGTCTGCCGATGTTGAAATCTTGTTGCGGCCGCGTGCAGTCCAGAAACTGCAGCGTCTATCTGTCTGTCTGTCTGCCCGGTCTCTTAAAGGTCGTCTGCCCTCAAGCTTTTTCTAGTGGACGTACGTCAGGACTGGGATGGGATGGGTTGACAGTGAATGATTCACGGTGACTGCTGCAGTGCGTTGGCTCGGCGTCTTTTTCTAGCTTCCTGTCTTTCTTCCCACCCCACACACACACACACACACACACACACACACACACACACACTTTGACGTTCATCCTTTCCCGCCTGATATAACGTGTTTCCGATGATTCCAATGATATCGCATTTGTTTTGCCCGTCAATGTAGTTTCAAAGTGTTAAAAGTGCAGTGACGGAAGGACGGAAATCAAACCTAACACTGATGAAACTGTTAGGTTTGATTTCCGTCCTTCCGTCACTGCACTTTTAGCACTTTGAAACTACACTGACGGGCTAAAGAAATGCAGCATCATTCGAATGATACCAATTATGTCGCATTTCTTTTGCTCTTCATCATATACCTGTCCACTGAGTTTCCCACTCTTGGAAGGAAAAAAAAACGCGGAAAGCTTCCTTTTTACGACTGCGATCCATTTTCGGGTTTCGTAAAGTACGTGTATAACGCAGTGGATCAGTCACAATACTGTAGCTTCATGTGACTAATTTACACCCCAAAAAATGAAGTGAAAATTTGTCTTTAATAAAAAATAAAAAATAAAAATCTTCTGTCCTGAGGGGATGGACAAACAATGTCAGGAAATTTTGGCGAAAGCTCATTACAGACTATGATGATACGTTTCAGACTGGCTTACTTCTGTCTCCCCGGAGGAGGATATCGCGCAGACACAGGGCCCCGTACCACGCGTAATCACTGCTCTGTTTCTGTAACGGAGCTAATGGACTGTGAAACAATATCCTATTAGCGCAGATAGTGATCAGGGAAGAGAGAACCACTGTCCCAAGGGAGGGATTTCAGCCTCGTGACGCAGTACGGGAGGCATCAGCGCGATGACGCAGTGTATGTTTACCCCTTGTGGACGCAAGATTGTGTCTTCGAAAGCAGGGCAAACTCGGTATGAAATAAACCGGTCAGTCTAAGGAGCACAGATACGAATTGTGTCAGCAAGAGGCAAAGAACCTCATGAGCCCCCGCATCTGCGGGGGGGGGGGGGGGGGGGGGGGGGCTCATGAGGTTCTTTGTTTCTTGCAGTTGGGTGGTCTTTGCATTAAAGCGCTTAGATGCATTAATTTGGAGGTTAAGCACTATATAAATGTACATTATTATTATTATTTTCATTCTAGTGATGATGGAGTTAATGAGCAATGGCCAGTCCCATGGCCTGCGTCTGTAAAGAAAACAGGTCTTTTGTGCCAAAAGTAACAACCAACAGAAATGTCCAAAGTAACAACCAATAGAGATGTCTTTAAAATAGGCTTATTGTAGGCACTGGTTAGTTTTGATGAATCTGGTATGTCGGCATGTGAAATTAATTAATGTGAATGCAGAAACAGATTATTTCCAGCAACGAATAATTAAATCTGACCCTTTCTGAAAATGTTGATTGTTTCGGTGGGCATACGGTGATAAATATGATCACATTGTCAGTTTATCTTTTTTAATTATTCTCTTTCAAAAGAAATTAATTGTATAACCTGTTCTCACAGGTGGAAGTATGGAGAGTATTTTATTCCTTTTGAATTTAAGTTTTCTCTAACAATCAGTGTTGGTTGTTACGGTGGACATACTCGGTCAATTTAAATCACAAAACACAGTTTTTTGGTGATTACCACATTTTTACAAAAAAAGAAAAGTTCTTCAGTCGTCTGTATTTCTGTTATCTCATCTAAGGACAATGACTCAAGAACTTTTCCCTGTCACTCAGTAGAGAAAAATGTTGTGACACTGGATATACTATTGGACATACACATGAAAATCATCTGTTACTTACTTACTTACTGACGCCTGTCACCCCTACCCGGGTATAGGCCGTCGACGAGAGACCTCCAGCAACTCTGTCCTGTGCTTCTCCTTCGATTCTACTCCAGGTGGTTCCCAGTCTCTTGATGTCAGCTTGGAGGTCTCGACGCCAGGAGTTTCTCGGCCTACCTCTTTTCCTCTTTCCCTGGGGGTTCCATGACAATGCCTGCCTAGTGATACTGGAGAAAATCATCTGTAGATTAGTCCATTTTGGTGAAAAGGAAACTACGTGAGAAATGCAAGTCTTCCAACAACATTGTCTTCATAGCGGAATCACAAAAAGAATCACAATTTTCTGTTGTAGTGGGGTTTTCTTAACTAAAAATAGGTCGGTTGTTACACAAACGACGTTTTGTCACAGGCTCATATACTTTCATGAGTCGCTGCAGCCTCACGGGCTCATGCGAGTTTATGCCTCTTGCTTTGCTTGTAACTGCACTGATAGTTCCATCATCCGGAGAGGGACTTCAGATTGAAAGCGCGCTGAAAAATGAAAACGGACATTTTAACTCTTTCAGCCCCGACAGGCCACAGCAAGACATGGAACCAGCATGATTGTTCAAGGGTGGCGCCAGAATAGTTTGGCGCCCATAGGCGCCAAGCTATTTTGGCACCACCCTTGAACTATGATGCTCGACCTGTCTCTAGAATTGCAATAGTCTTTCAGAGGGCAACTTCAAAATTTGGGGATTTCAGTCCTGGGGTAAAATGTGTTAATAACTCAGCCTTCCCATTTTATGAGGGGACAAAACTCATCATTGCGAAGGTTCAAATTACAGTCAACTCTGCTTATAACAAGATCGGATGTAACAAAAGTGGCTTTTTCAAAGGACCCAACAGCGGGGTTTGAACGTAAATTACTTAGCTTATAACAAACATCGGATATTACAACAAGAAAAAGTGGGTCCCCTGGCAATTTGTTATATCCGGCGGATCATGTTTATGTACAGCTGAAAAGGGAGGTTTGAGTTCATCGGAAGTTCAGGTAGAAGTAATGTGCAGCGATCCTTTTATGGCTATGCACGCTCGTTCATTACGTTGCTTTGTGAACGATTCTTTGCGGCGCTACGCGTTCACTACAGCCGTCTTGTCTGCGTGATTACCTTGCGTGTTCTACTCAGCTCAGTTCATGATACTGTGATTGTGTCGCTTCGTTCGAAAACGCCCTTCTGTGGAAGTTTCGCTTCATCTCGCCGCAGCCTCCCCGGAGTTGCTGTCGTGAGCCAGCAGGTCAGTCTCAGTATATCGAGGTGCCCGGGAGCCGCAAAGGCAGGCCGCGCTTTTTGCGGTCGCATCGTTGTAGTGCTGATCTTCACATACTTGTTTAGAGAAACCACTCGGTAAGCAAAGATCCTCGGGCTGACGTCGGTCCGAGGACCTTTTGCTCACCAGGCATCCCCCCCCCCCCCACCCCCACCCCCACCAACGCGGGAGCCAGAGACCAGTGCGCGTCACATCAGCGCGTACCCATGCGCTGAGGTTGACCTGTATTCCAATGATGCAAAACCCATCAAGCTCTGACCTGCTGCGGCTGGACTATGACTATGAAAGTTCAAAGGTGGTGTCAGAATAGCTTGGCGCCAAGGCGCCAAGCTGTTTTGACACCACCCTTGAACTATAATTGATGATAGAGCTGGCGTGTCCTTTCAGATCTGACCGGCGTTCGCTGTCTCATGTCTCAACTTCGTAGGTATAGCAGTCGATGTACAGTAGTTTTTCGTCACATGCGCACAGTTGTTTACTGTAACTTATTGTACAGATAATGCCGTGTCATCGACCGAAGACCCTGCGTTCCATTATAATTCGCTGGTGAAGGATTTACGGCGCGAGTTTCTTTATTTTGGATTTGTTAGTGTTCAACGAAAAGGCCATTTCAAGATTCCTTTCGCGATACACTGAAAGCGACTTAAATGTGGTTGCCATGGTGTTGCTGTCACGAATGCAATGGTTTTATGGGGCTTTTAAATCCTCTATCTTTTGGATGAGCACTTTAAATGGTTTATTTGGCCGTCGACCTCGCACATGGTTAGTGTTGTAAACTTGTTTTGTTAGGGTTTTTGTGTGTGTGTGGTTTTTTAAAAAAAAAAAAAAACACAGTGATAGAAAGGTTCAGTTGAAAGAAAAAAAGGGCAATTTTAAAAATAAACATAATGAAAATTTTAGTTGAGAGAGAAGAGAACCGATCCAGTGGCCATAAGATCTTATCTGACAATGACGCAGGGGAGATAAGTTAATCGATACACACTGGTTGCCTCCCTCGGTTCGCTGCGCGGTAGCGAATCGAGGGAGACGACCAGTGTGAAATCGATCTTGATAGTTACAAGGTAATGTCAGTTTGCCTGACGCCCTGCTGTGTGCCAAGCATTTCCCATCTTGTACTATCGTGGTCGACCACCTCCCGTAACAAATTCCATCTCTTGTAACTATATAAGGACTGGAGAGGTTCATTGGGCTAGGATCGAGTCCATTTGTTCGTTTGTAACCCCATCACTGCCAGTGAACTGCGTGTTTCTCAATGTTCGTTAACTCATTCTACCCCAGACACACTACAGCAAGATAAAGATCGACCGTGATAGTTAAAGGGTGATGCCAGAATAGCTTGGCGCCTATGGGCGCCAAGCTATTCTGGCATCACCCTTGAACTATGATGGTCGATCTGTCCTACACTGCAAAGCTGTCTTCAGAGGACGACTTCGAAATTTGGTGATTTCGGTCTTGGGGTAGAATGAGTTAACTCATTCTACCCCAACACCGAAATCCTGAAGTTTTGCCGTTGTCCTCTGAAGACTGCATTGCAGTGCAGGACACAGATCGACCACGATAGTTTAAGGGTGATGCCAGAATAGCTTGGCGCCCATAGGCGCCAAGCTATTCTGGCATCACCCTTGAACTATCATGGTCGATCCTTATCTTCTTGTGGTGTGTCTGGGGTAGAATGAGTTAAAGCAAAGCCAATAATTGAAAGAAAAAAAAAAGAAAAAAAAAACAGCCTTCCAAGGAACGTATGTACGATGTGATGTCAACAAGAGGCATAGATCCTCGTCAGCCCCGGCATCTGCGGGGGCTCATGACGATCTAAGCCTCATGCAGTTTGATCGTGTTTACATTTGTTTCCCATTTTTGGCTGTGAAGGGGTTACGATTCTAGGTCCGTCTCAAACCACGACTACAAGACCTGCAGATGTAGGGGTTTCAGCATCTCTGCCTAGGACCCGCCGCACTCGCAGTCTCTGGCAGCGAAACTCAAGACCATTAAACATATACATATTATTTGCTCATTAGACTGAGGAGGTGATCAGCCTTGTGCGTTTACATATGTCCCTATTATTCTCTCATTAGACACAGTGGGTGATTAAGGTTTCCATGCGCGAGCTGCCGTTTTGTTGTATAAAATGAACCGTCGGCAGAAAAAGGAAATTGTGGTCTGGGTTTGTCGTATCAGCCCAGCCCATTTCGTGCCTTCCGGGAGGCCTTGAAAGTCCGCAGCGAGCTTCTTCCATCTGCAAGGTATATACATGCTTATGAGCCTCTGCATTCGAAGTCCATGCCTCTTTGCAGAGAAGGATCGCTCCGAATTAATGAACATTTCAGCTCCTCGGTTAGAGAAGGTCCGGGTGGTGTAAGCGTGCGACTTTAATGGAAGACGGTGTGATGTGGGGAACCCTGGTGCTGATGCCCAGGAGGAAAAAAAAACAGCGGAGATGAGAAGGTGAAATTTAGAGTAACCTCTTCGCTGCACAACTGCAAGAAGCATAGAACCTCATGAGCTCCCGCGGACGCCGGGGCTCATGATGTTCTATGCCTCTTGCTTTGGCTGTGTTGTATCCGTGTTCCGTGGAGGGCTGGAGTTCCTCGGCGTTGAATTTACAATGATTTCAGAGACACAGCTTGTAAGCCCGCTGGACAGTGATGGGATTAGAATTCGAAGACATAAATGAAATGTAAGGGAAATTATAAGTCTTTAGAGAGTACGTCTTGTCTGGTAGTCTCTTCTGAGTCTTGTCTTCTACAACGTTCTCCACTAAAGGACAGTACTTTAATTTAGAAAGTATTTCAAAAGACGGTCATAAAAAGTAAATTCCAGTTCTTCAGAGAGCAGTACTGTCTCGCCTTGTCTTGTCATTTCTGTGGCGTGTAAAGCCCGGCGCCCCAGGAGAGATAGGGGTCTGTGATCGTCTAATTTGGTAAGTACTGTGGAGACAAATCTCGGAAAGGAACGAAAGGTCAGAGAAATGCCAGTACTTCAGAGACCACCTCTTGTCGTTTGTCTTCTGGAGTGTAAAGACCTGATCCGCCCCGAGAGAAATAGCTGGGTCACCTTTATCTTTAGAAAGCACTGCTGTGTAGACAAAAATGTTTTTACAAGGGTTTGTAGTGCATACTGACATCTTGGCTTTGGTCACACTGGTTGTCTCCCTCGATTTGATACCGCGGTAGCAAATCGATGGTGACAACCCAGAGTGAAGAAGTACCCAACGGAGAAAGAAACACGCTTAGAAAAGACGGGTACAACACAATTTATTAATATTTCGGGTAAATACCCTTTGTCAAAATAGACAAACAAACAGAGATCAGCCGCTACTTATTTTCATTGGCAGAAGGAATGTGGCAACTCACCTTTTTGGTCTGGATTGCTTAACCCAGAGTGAGTTTTGGTCAGTTGTTTTGCTGGTTTTTCTCATTCATTCCCTCTTTGTGCCTGTCTTTCTTTACCTGTTTCTTTCCTCTCTTTTATTATTATTTTTATTTCAGCATGAAAGTTACGGCACATTTCTTTCGCGTAACACCAGCACTGCTTTCTCTGTAATTTTCATACAAATGGCTTGTATATTACGTGCTTGGCGCCGTAACAGTTATTTCATTGGTCAAAAGTTGGACATTGCCACTTCAGTTGTGGTCGTTCAACTTAAGAAATTTGGGGCTCTTGAAAATCGGTGCGCATCTTGATGCAGGATAATTGCGTATATTGAGATTTAAAACTTGAAAACGGAGGCTCTCACATTGGTTGTCTTCCTCGATACCCAACCGCGGTAGCAAATCGAGAGAGACAAACATTGTGTGACCCTGCCTGACATTCGTTCGACGAAGTGCGGAATGTATATCATTGCAGGGAGGGAGGATCGGTCAATCCCCAAAATCCATGCTGTGAGGATCTTCCCCACCCCACCCCCCCACCCCCTCCCCCCCCCCACCCCCCCAACCTCTCCCCCACTCCATAATGCTATCGTTGATGCCTTGGCAATTTATTTCCATCTGCAAGAGGCATAGATTCTCATGAGGCCCCTCAGAGCCGGGGCTCATGAGAACCTGTTCTCTTGCTGACTGCTCGGGCCACATTTCCTCACCTACAACTTTCCTTTCAATCCACATGAAGGAAATTATAGAAGATTATTTTAACCTGTGACTGTTATATTTATGAGAGTTCTGCTTTCCTGGTAGGGCGAGGCCCGATTTACGTACAGCCCGTGAGTCTGTCATCTATAACATAGTCCTGTGACTTTTTTGCAACACCATTCTGTGACAGAACCCGAAATTCTGAAGGGAAAATCTTTGTACAGCACTGTAACACTAACCTGCGGAAGTATTGTTTTACTAACAGAGTTGCCATTGTTTGGAATGACTTACCAGTTTCATTAAAAAAAGCATCTAATATAAATTCTTTTAAAAACCAGCTGGACGAATTACCAAAATTTAAAGAGATTTTTTATTCCTATGATGAATGACTTTATAGGAAAATTGCATGCATAGCAGACCCATAAAGGAACTAAAGAAAGAAAGGACATTTATAAAGGCCTCACGGCCTATTTTGTCCTCACAATACTACTACTACTACTACTACTACTACTACTGTCAAACAGATCACGGACTTCGCCAATAAGTATAGTATTATAGCGAGAAAATTAAGCGTGGGGGCACAGCATGCGACTGTAATGTCTATGAGAGTCGTGGCGCGAGCAAGTTGTCCTGGGGAACCTCATGGCGAAGGGTCAGCCGCGGCCGTTGGTCTATGGGGGTGGCCAAGGGTGTCGGATCAATGTCCCTAAGTAGAAAGATGGACGGTTGAGGGTTCATTCCCGGGCTGTGAGACGTGTCCCGAAAATTCCAGCAGCGAACTCCGTGAGCTCAGACTATCTGCAAGAGGGGTAGATTCTCATGAGCCCTCGCCTGGTGGCGAGGGCTCATGAGAATCTATCCGTCTTGCCGCCTGCGTTTACCAGCGACAAATGACAGCTGTTTCCTTATTGAGCGTGAAGAAGGTCATCGGTGTTTGATCCCGGTTGGTTTATGAGGCACTAGCCCTCTTTATCTGTTTGAATTTTGCATTTCTTGGCGGTATCATGTGGTATCGCTGTCTTTAACCCATACTGAGGCTAAAAGCTTCAAATGTGTACACTGCATGCAAGCTACATTATAGTACTTACAGATACGGATATAAACCAATGGCTTTAGTTCAAGGGTGGTGCCAGAATATTCTGGCACTACCCTTGAACTATTTTAGCCAAACTTATTTCACACACTGGTGTATTCCGAATGATAAGGGCTAATATCCTCGCTTACTTGGTAGTTACTAATAACGCGGCCATAGCACCTCAGCCAGATAATAAACCATTTGAGTAAGAAGAAGAGGTACGGTGGAAAAGATTACATGTGTACAATACTACCTTAAAATCAAAGAGAAATGTGAAGACCTACCTCAGGACAAAAATTAATGAACTTAAACCAACAAGAAATACACAGAACTATCTGAACAATCAGTACTAAACCATTTTAACAAACCGCCTTTTAAAAAAAGAGAAATATGCTGATACAGCAGAACTACAACTTGGCAACAAACAAAAAGCATGCATAAACGTTAAACATCAAGGGAAAAAATACACCCACACCTCCTCAACAAAAAATGTATGTAAGTAAACCACCTCACCATAAACAAGTAAACAAATACGAGAATAAACCTAAACCTCCTTTGCAGGTAACAGGTGGGCGCCACCTCAACAAGTAGTACTAAACCACCTCGGCGACGAATAAACGAAAAAGCATTCACAGCTCACATCAAGAAAAATACAGCCAAACCACCGCAACAACAAAAAATTATGTAAGTAAACCACCTCACCATAAATACGTAAATAAATACGAGAATAAACCTAAACCTCCTTCGCATATAACAAACGGGCGCCACCTCCACAAGTAATATTTAGCCCCAACACCCTACAGCAGGAGATGGACGGACCATGATAATTCAAGGGTAGTGCCAGATTAGTTTGGCGCCTTCAGGTGCCAAGCTAATCTGGCACTACCCTTGAATTATGGTCCATCCGTCTCCTGCAACTGGTACATAATTGTTAAGTGACACATCCAAAATTTAGGAAATGTAGACTTAGGGCTAAATGGGTTAAGCCACCTAAACAAAAAGAGCGCCTAACGAGTTGGGCACATGCTACCACAAACACCTAATGCCGGCTGCAGTTTGTGTGGCGGCAATGTTGCGGCCACATAGCGGGGCGCCATCAATATTGCTGACACAACGTGCCACCCGATACAATCCAAGTCTATTTTCTTGTGGCGGCCCGCAAGGCTAGAGCAATGTTGCTGCCTCTCAGCCAATCAACGGTGTCCTCACGTCACTTCCCGTTTCTTCATCTTCCGAGCCAGAAAAAATTGTGGAGAAGCTGAACGACATCTTTGAGACTGTTAACTCATTGGAGACGCGTCGTATGCGGAAACGCGGCGAATAGCTGCGTATCATATGTCTCCAATGAGTTAAATTGATCAACCTTGTCCGAGAGTTCCCATGCATATGGGACTCCCACAGCTCGGAATATTTCAACTGCGATTGTGCAAGGAAGGCGCTGTCTGTAAAAGCGCATGAGATCTGTTCCATATATGGTAATGGCAGGTCAGTCAGTACAAACACATTGCGTGCACATTGAAACGTGCCACGAAGCCGATGTGGCAGGGCAGGTGGCAAATTTTTGCTTACCACACATTGCCAGAAGCAAAATCTGTCAGCGTGATATGAGCCCTTAAGCCACGTCTACAAGAAAATATAATCAGCCGACAGCCGGAGCAACCTAAGCTTGCTGGAGAAGGAAAGAGGACCCTTGTCCCTACAGATTAGTAATCACTGATCCTTCCTGCGTTCTTATCGATTGGAGCGTTATTATCGCTTGCAGATTATTGCTCAGTCTTCTTGCGACTACGCACCAGACGCGGGAGACGGATCGACAGTGCTGGTTCAAGGGATAGTGCTAGATCAACTGCCTTTCCAGACAATCTTAGTTCAAGGGTGGTGCCAGATGCACTGCCTTTCATGACAGTGATGATGAAACTTTATTACGCAAAGATATAGATTTAGGTGTGATGCAAGGGCAGTGCCAAATGGACTGACTGTCCAGTCAGTGCTAGTTCAAATGCAGAGCTTGATCAACTGACTTTGCAGTCAGTGTTAGTTAAAGGCAGTGTCAGATCTGCTGCCTGACATTACCTGTCAATGTTAGTTCAGTGGCAGTGCCAGAACAACCTTCCAAGCAATGTTAGTTAAAGGTTGTGTCAGATCTGCTGCCTGATATTACCAGTCAATGTTAGTTCAGTGGCAGTGCCAGATACCATTCCAGGCAGTGTTAGTTAAGAGTAGTGCCAAATCAACTGAATATCCAGATGTTAGTGTAAAGGCAGTGCCAGATTAGCTTGGCGTTTTTCCAGGCGCCAAGCTAATCTGGCACTACTCTTGAACTGACATTGTCCATCCAGCGTAGACTGGATGGTGTCATTTTGTTTATTTTGTTTATTTTGTTTTCTATTACTGTGGAGGGCTGAATATTGATTTTTTTTTTCTTCTTCTTCTTCTTTTCGTTGTTGATAGGTTGACATGCGCCTTACTTCCCTTGTCCTAAGTCTTGAACCTGACACACTCATGTTTTCTTCCATCGACTATTATTTATTGACGACGGTAGATTTAAGAGCATCCTGTCTGGACAAAGAAGCAGAATTACCGATCAGAAATTGCTCATCCTTGCGAAAGACCGCTCACGGCACTAACCCTTTTCACCCTGATACACCCACTGATTGAAATAAATCTGACTGATAGTTCAAGGGTGGTGCCAGAATAGCTTGGCGCCTCATATTCTGGCACCACCCTTGAACTAAAACAGTTGATCTATCTCCTAATGTAGCCTTCATAGGACAATAAGCAAATTTTACAATATCAGCCCCAGGATGTAACGGGTTAAACCTCGATGGTGCCCTTTTGGTCGTAGGAGTAGGATGTGGGCACCGATCGCTGCCAGCCTAGAGGCACGGATTCCGCAGGGGCTCCAGAGAATCCGTGCATGTTGCATTTGCAAGGAGCTTTCTGATGACATCATTAGAAACAAACACCGATGCAGTCCGCGTTCCAAGAGTACAGAAAAGGGCTACCAGCAAGAGGCGTAGATTCTCATGAGGCACTGCGGCGTCATGGGCTCATGAGAATCCATGCCTCTTGCAGAGTGCAGAGCCTGGCTTTCAGCGACAAATGACCGCCTGCAGCTATGCGTTATTATGTCTTGCGTAGTTGACGGTGCTCCGGTTATTGCCATGCATCATGTGCACGTGACAACCGGCCTCCGCAGGCTTGAGGCGGGAAAAGCATTTCACGTTTTTATCAGCGTACAGTAAAACTTAGGATATACTACCCATAAAGCCCTGACATGCAATAACTGGATGTGAATCGACCATGATAGTTCAAGGAAGGTGTCGATTAGCTTGGCGCCTGTCGGCGCCAAGCTATTTCGACACCATCCTTGAACTATCATGGTCGATTTGTCTCCAGAAATGTGACATAGACCTCAAAGGATGTCTGAAAAACAAAAATAATTTCATCCTCACGATGTAATGGGATAACAAATCGTCATGGGACTAAAGTTATATCTAAAGGTTGTTATGAGCGACTCAATTTACACAGAGGAGTATTGTCAGGATCTAAAAAGTGTTGTTATATCTGACTTTTGTTATCCAGCATTTTTAATAATAATAATAATAATACCGGTTATTATATAGGCGCTTATTCCCAAATCGGCGAATAGGCTCAGCGCCACGAACTGAACCCAACACGCACGCTCACGTGACACACAAGCAAGCATACACTCTGAAGACAAACGCAGTGCAAGACAGACACAGGACATTCACGTGGTGCGAAGGGTCAGCTCAGCTACTGAGGTTTCAGAAATTTTGATTGCTTGTATTTGAAATTTATGAAGTGGCCTGAAACCGGTTCCAAAGTGGAGGGGGTGGAAGAACCGGTGTATCCAGAGAAAGAACCCCCGATGGTCCGCCCGAATTAACGATGACACTTACTAAAGGAGAAAAATCCAACGCCGAAACCCAGTATCGAAACTCGCACCTTTAGCATTGTTTGCAGGCACCTTAAAGCTGAGAAACAGTCAAAAAACTCCGCCCCGCACGTGTTTTAAAAAAACTTTGCAGGACCCAGCGAGGGCCCTGTCTTCGTGAACGTTCGGCTAACTTCGGCAAACCGGTTTGCAACTGACTCAGTTGACTGAGTTTTCAACTGCGTTTGTCGTGCTGGCAAAACTCCCGTGAAAAAGACAGGCCACTTCCTGTTTGCAGCGAGTGGGCACCGCGATCACTGATCTAAACCAGCGATAATTTTACTGATATCAACAGTAGCAGACGACACTCGACCACCCGACGGACAGAGCAGGCCATTTGTGCCTTGCCTGGACGCACACTGGATATGGACCAGGCCGAGCTATCCGTAAGTTACACAGTACAGCCTGAAGCTTATTTGATATCGGAAGGGTGAGGAAGGAGGGGTTATTTGTCGTTTAGTGTTTGTTGTTATATCTTTTCATCTGGAGTGGCCTACAGCAAATTTTTTTCTCCATACGATGGGCAGCTACTAAAAATCAGCTTGACCCATGGTGACCTTGTATCTTTTGGCATCTATGTAAACAGTCGATTCTCTCTCTCTCTCTCTCTCTCTCTCTCTCTCTCTCTCTCTCTCTCTCTCTCTCTCTCTCTCTCTCTCTCTCTCTCTCTCATCCAATTTACTGTGTTGGTTGTACATCACAATGCTTCTTTATTTATTTATATTAGCCTATATTGGACTGGAGGTACGTGTTGAAAAAATTCGTTCACAACTACAAAGTGTCAGGAGTCATACTTACAGCATGTACAGCCGTGCATTCTGCCATCATAGTCCCCAGCGCGTAAAATCCGTGGCTGTCGGTCAGTTTCAAAGTGTCACAGAATTGTCTGCTGTTGTCCGATCTGCTAATCGCGATGATTTCCGTGCAACAGGAAGTGGTCTGTCGTTTTCCGAGAGTTTTGCAAGCTCGGGATACGCAGTTGCCAACTCCGTCAACTGAGTTACGAACCGATTTGACCCACTTAGGGGCAGGGCCCAAGCTGGGTCCTGTAGTCTTTTTAAAACACGCGCTGGGCGGGTTTTTCTCATTGCACCTCAGCTTTAACCACTGCGCCACGGACCACGAAGTAGACTGTATAGCAAAATTGCATGGGACCCTTTTCTTTCTTTTTTTGTTAAATATCTGAAGTTTGTTAATTTACTTTGAGTGTAATGGGACCTATACAGTTTTGTCATGATTATCAGCATTGAGTTCTGTGTGACCTTATAAAGGAAGTTTACTGTATAATATAATGTTTTCCTCATCTGTACATTGATAGTAATACACATAGTGAAACGTCTCAACGCTAGCCTGTGTTCGTGTCTTCGTAACATGTGGTGACTTGTTTCTCTCTTTTTGGGCACATGTCTTGTTTTCCTCTTTCAATTCTGTTTAAAAATCATTTACAACCAGACAGATCGGTCAGACAATCAAATACATCAGATGTTCAGAGGTGTGTGTTTATGCGCAAAAGAAAAATTAACCCGTTCAATGCCAGTGGATGCAGATTGTGTTTGTGATGTCTGTAATAATTCAGCGTTAACTCATTCTACCCCAACACCGAAATCCCTAAATTTTGCCGTTGTCCTCTGAAGACTGCACTCTAGTGCGGGACACAGATCGACCATGATAGTTCAAGGGTGATGCCAGAATAGCTTGGCGCCCATAGGCGCCAAGCTATTCTGGCATCACCCTTGAACTATCATGGTCGATCCTTATCTTGCTGTGGCGTGTCTGGGCTAGAATGAGTTAAATTAAGGAGCCGCAGCCGTCCAAGAAACATGGGTACACAGTGAGGTCAGCAAGAGGCAAAGATTCGCATGAGCCCCCTGGACTGCGGGGGTACCTGTGTCTCTTGCAGTTTGATTGTGTTTACGTTTTCTCAGCATTGAAGAGGTTAATATAAGTTCATTGATGGATTAACTCATTCTACCCCAGACACACCATAGGAAGATAAGGATCGACCATAATAGTTCAAGGGTGATGCCAGAATAGCTTGGCGCCTATGGGCGCCAAGCTATTCTGGCATCACCCTTGAACTATCATGGTCGATCTGTGTCCTGCACTGCAATGCAGTCTTCATAGGACAACGGTAAAATTTGGGGATTTCGGTGTTGGGGTAGAATGAGTTAAATTTACAAGGCAAGATGCATACATCGACGGTTTGAGAAAGGGAGGGGACATTCGTTGTCATCCGTTGCCATCGGCAAATCGCGGCTACGGCAAGATAAATGTATCAGCTTCGACAGGCAGGTGCACGTGCTGGCGTCATTACGGTCAACTGCGTCGCAGCGGCGAGTCGAATTGCGTCCGTCATGTCATGTTTTTCAGTATTGCGCAGTCATACTTAGAAAACTTGCGCACCAGAGTTGTAGCTGCTTTGATCCAGTTAGTGCAAAAACACGCCTCCCACGCACCCATTTGCCCATAACCCTTTCACTGCCGAGAAAAAGGGAAGTCGATCGATCCATCTGCAGGAGACATAGATACTCAGGACCCCAGCAGCTGCGAGGGCTCATGAGGATCTGTGCCTCATGCTGTCCTTACTTTCCAGACCAAAAAGGTGACTGCCAAGCGTGTAATATGCAAAGAAGTACCCAACGGAGAAAGAAACACGCTTAGAAAAGACGGGTACAACACAATTTATTAATATTTCGGGTAAATACCCTTTGTCAAAATAAACAAACGGAGAGATTAGCCGCTACTTATCTTCAATGGCAGAAGGAATGTGGCAACAAGTCCTGCCATTGAAGATAAGTAGCGGCTAATCTCTCTGTTTGTTTGTCTATTTTGACAAAGGGTATTTACCCGAAATATTAATAAATTGTGTTGTACCCGTCTTTTCTAAGCGTGTTTCTTTCTCCGTTGGGTACTTCTCTGTCCTTACTTTGTGTCCATGTACCTTGGACGGGTGAGGGTTCTTTGCAGTTAGATTAAGAAGGATTTCAGAAAGACAATTCTGCATCCACTGGCAGTCTTGGTGGTTAACCCCAGGGTCCCATTTCCCGAATTTTGGAGGTGTTACCTAACTACTATGTACAAGCTGCAGGAGATGGATCGACCATGATAATTCAAGGGTAGTGCCTGATGAGCTTGGCGCCTGAAGGCGCCAAGCTCATCTATCACTACCCTTGAATTATCATGGTCAATCCATCTCCTGCTGTAGTGACTCGGGGCTAAATGGGTTAACCTCTTTGTTCATGCCGGCAGTGGGGGTAAAAATCACCGCAAATGTTGCATGGACTGTAGGGTCTCAGAAGTTAAGTAACAACAGACGATGAGCAAACTCAAAAATGAAACAATGTTTTGTAATCCTGTGATTATTTCTGTCAAGCATTTCTTTTCTTTTGAATGTTTCCTGACTGTTTTCGTTTTCTTTCTGTGTGTGGATTTTTTTAAATCACATTTATATAATTCTTTCTGTGAAATTATGTCTTTTTTCTTTCTTTCTTTCTTTTTTTGTTTTTTGTTTTGTTTTTGTGAGATAATGTATATATGCGTCTGTTGCATAACAATATTATTTATTTTGCTTTGTTTCTGTTTGTGTGCAGCTGGAAGCCCCCATGAAAGTCCTCGGAATTTATCTCCAAACCAACATGTCAGCTTTGCATTCCAGGCTATCAGAAAGTAAGAAAACACATTATGTCTGCCGGTGTTTTTTTTGCAGGTTTTTTTTTTGTTTGTTGTTGGTGTTGTTTTTTCCTTTGCGGCTTGAAAGTGTTTGTCACGTGTACTCTCTGACCAGACCTTGTTTTGTATGGTCTGAATATGTTGTTTGTGACTGAAGGTTTAAGTACATGTATACTGTTGAGCAAAAGAAATGCAACATGCAACATTTCCTTTAGCTCTCCTGTTCCGTTTGTCAAAATTCCAAAAATGTTGTGTTCCGTTTGCTTGTCAGTTTATTTGGTGATTGTCAGAGTTGTGTGTCCGAAAAAGTGAATGCTTTTCAAGTGCAAGAGACATAGATCCTCTTGAGCCCCCGCAGTTGCGGGGGCTCATGAGGATCTATGCCTCTTGCTGACACCGCTTTTCATCTAAGTTTCTTGGCCAGCTAGGGCTCTTCGGCATTGAAAGAACAAAGATTTCAGAAACATCTCCTTATCTGGAACAGCTGTTAGCCAGTCTCGACCAGCATGAGGAGTAAATGCTGATTAAACTGTCCTGTACTTGGGTTCATATGAATCTGTGCTTTTTGTAGATTAACTCCTTCTAGTCAGGCTTCATGCGGATTCATTGCATGAAGCACAGAACTTATACTTTTACCACAAGCTGCGTTATCAAAGATTCAAAGATTTATATTTCCTTTATTGCCTATTAATATTATGGAGGGAAGACACCGATCACAAGTTTAACCCTTAGCATTCGGAATACACCAGTGTGAGAAATACGTTTGACTAAAACAGTTCAAGGGTAGTGCCAGAATAGCTTGGCGCCTCTAGGCGCCAAGCTATTCTGGCACCACCCTTGAACTAAAGCCATTGGTCTATATCCTTATTTGTAAGTATTATAATGTAGCTTGCATATGGCAGTGTACGAATTTGAAGCTTTTAGCCTCAGTGTGATATGGGTTAATGCATATTCTGCGTGCAGCAGTGAGTTGATCCCTTGACTGCCAGTAGATGCGGGTTGTGTTTTTCAAATCATAGTAAATTCAGCGTCAGAGATCACCAGCCGTCAAAGGCACATGGATACAAAGAGTCAAAGTGCTTTCAGCTAGAATGGTAGATCTTCATGAGCCCTCGCAGTTCGAGTACCATTCAAATTTTCTCGGCTGTTCTGCACGCCGCCACTGTTACAGTTGACAGTACTGGTGGCTGCTGCACATGAACAGGCAGACTATTGTTGCACAAAATTTGAATCAGGTCAACCAGAAACATTGTGTTGGCCAAAGGAGCAATAGCTCGACTTCTGACAATTCAAACCGAAATTGATCTGGCAGCTTGACATTTTATAAAGGGACATACTCGAGAAAGCCATTATTTACTGTAAGGTCTGAAGAAAACTTTGTAATCGTGGCATTTTCAGGAATTGATTGAGACATTGAGTCCTAGGATCCCCGTTTCTGAAAATTTTGAACGTTGTTCTCTGAAAACTGTGTTACGGTTCAGGAGATTTTTCAACTGTGGTAGTTCAAGGGTGGTGCTAGGATAGCTTGGTGCCAGGAGGCGCCAAGCTATTTTGGCACCACCCTTGAACTATTATGGTCGATCTGTAACTTTTGCTGAATGTTGGGGCTGAATCAGTTTATGTTTTGTCATAATTTTGTTGTTTAACATAATGTGATATTTAACTCACTAAACCCTGAGGACCAAATTATCAAATTTGAGAGATATCCTCAAAGGTTACGTTCCATTGAGATCAACCATTATATTTCAAGGGTGATGTCAGAATAGCTTGGCACCTGAACGCTAAGCTATTCGGACACCACCCTTGAAATATGGTCTATCTCCATCCTGTTATTGCGTGTCGGTTCTTTATGGGTTATTTTGTCTTGTCTGTTGTATTTGGCAGTGTGATATGTCAAGTAATAATATTTGTCTTGCACGCTAATTACAGTTTATGTTTGTGGGTACATGTGTATAACTCGTTTGACTTCTTTGACAAGCTCCAGTTAGTTGTTAATTATAAACAGGTCCCTCACATTCAGTGCAGTTCAGTGAAGCCTTTTTCAGAATAAAAAGTCTGGAGCTGCCAATCTGCCATTGATTTTAATGTCTTTTGGGGCAATATTTTAAATGTAATGACGTCATTTGTTTAACTTAAGTTCCTGAACTCTCCTGCTCTAACCATCACTTCCTATTGACCGCCGTGAGATGGCCTTGTCCTGCTCGCATTAACCCACTACTACTTGCTGTTGTTTTTTTTTTTGGTGGTTTGTTTTTTGTTTGTTTGTTTTTTTGTCAGTTGGTTTGCTTGTTAGTGGGTGGGTGTGTGTGTGGTGGGGGGGGGGGGGGGGGGGGGGGGTTATTGGGTTGGTTGGTTTTTTTGAGTTTTTGTTGTTGGGGCGGTTCTTTTTAGTTGTTGTTTTGTGTGTGTTGCGTGTATGCTATTTACATGTGCATTTTTTTTTTTAAATTTCGAAACAAATGTGACATTGTTACAGGTGTGACGGTCGTCGGTGGTCGTTTGCCTCCATACCTTCCTCTGGCTATGGCACCAACACCCCGGGCAGTTCCTCCAATGTATCTGTAAGTTCTTCCACTCTTGCACATTTCTCTGACCTTTCACCTACAGTGCCAGCTTGAGGAGACAGATCAACCATGTGACACCTCAAGGGTAGTGACTGATTTTGCTTGGCACCTGTCCAGGCGCCAAGCAAAACCAGTCACTACCCTTGAGATATCATTTTTGATATGTCACTTGTGGCTCGCAGGCAGGTTTAGACTATTACCCTGATAGAGTATGAAACATATGGAGCTTGAAGTTTAGCAGTAACTTTTTTATTGTCATTTTAACCCCTTTACTGCTGCGAAAAATGGAACACAACCCAGCTGCAAGAGGCATAGATTCTCATGAGCCCCTGCAGTTACAGGGGCCCATGAGGATCTAGGCCTCTTGCGGAAACCACTTTGTGTCCGTGTTCCATTGACGCCTGAGGATCTTTGTCATTGCATTTACAATGATTTCAAAAACGCAGTCTGCATCCACTGCCAGTGAAGGGGTTAAATCACTGTATCACTTATTGACCCCTTAACTCCCAGAACTAAATGACTTCCATTCTAATGGATCTAAGTCATTTAGTTCTGGAAATTAAAGGGTTATAAAAGAGAACTTTTACACGTTTTACGCTGATCATATTTCACAGGATGTGTATCAGCTTGTAGCTGCCCTCCAAAACGGTTTCAAGTTGTTATTTGTCGGCTGTCCCCAATCCATTTAGTAGCGTCTGCGTACCAGTGTTCCCTACAGGCCTAAAATCTAAGAGATTCACTGACTCTGTATTACAAAACATGAAGATCACGTTGTAGCTAAAACCGAAAGTTCTGTTTTAACTCCTTACACCCCGAGGACAAAATTATCAAATTTTTGTAGATATTATCCTCTGAGGTCTATATTACAGTTCTGGAGACAGATCGACCATGATATTTTAAGGTTTGTGTCGGAATAGCTTAGAGGCGCCAAACTATTCTAACGCCAACCTTGAAATAACATTGTCGATCCACATCCTGTCGTGTCTTTCAAGGCTTTATGGGTTGAGGGAGAAAAGTGTCATCTGAGGCATGAACTCCGGGCGGAGCTCGGGATCATTTTATGATTTTGGAACCTTTATTATGCATGAGATTGCATTGTGGGAAACACATAGATGCAAAGGTGCAGTAAACTGTTCAGCGATAGCACTCCCCTGGGTGCGTAGGGAACTCTGTGTAAAACTGGTCACAGGAAGGTGTGGTTTTGCAGTCCCGGTACTCCTCTCAGGAACGGTTGCACCAGTTGCCGTCGCAGCCCACGGCGGAAGAGCTGCACTTCCTCTCCCACCATTTTGGCAGTTCCGAGAACACCACCGTCACAGAGGAGGTGGATGGACGCGGTTCGCCAAGCATACGACCCCGATCTCGCAGTCTCAGGTATTGCATTGTACTTATGCTTTGACTTAACTCCATGGTGCATGCAGCCACTGGAACTGAAAACAGCACCAGTGGCTGTATGTGCAAGGGGCTTAAGCTGTGACTTACTTTTTTGTAGTCATTTAAAATTTATTAGTCACTTTTTAAAGCCCTGGGGCCAGTTGCATGAGTGAGCATAGTCCTGCGCAAGCCAGTAAGCAAGGTCCTCCATTATTGCTGAGCAATTTGCTTGGTGGCTTGTGCAGGACTAAGCTCACTCACGCCACTGACCCCCAGTTCTTTTAATTTTGAATTCTTTCAGCCCAAGGGCCCAGTTACTTCTGTTGAATGCAGGTTGCATGGGTTGGAGTGACCATAATAGCTTAGTGGTAGTGCCAGATTAGCTTGACACTTGATGCGAAGCTGATCTGTCACTACCCTAATATATTGATGAGTGAAGGAAATGCAACATGACTCTGATGATTCTAGTGGTGTTGCATTTCTTTTGCTCATCAGTTTACTATCATTGTCAATCCATGATCTGTTGCATTATGCCTGGCAGGCTGATTGAGTGTATTAAATTTGTTTGTGCATGCATGTTAAGTCTTAGGATTTTTTGCATGATTAACATGGGGTTAGTGATTTTATACGGTGACAGCGAGTTGCTAACAGAATGGGAGGCATTGCGTACACTTTTGTGCTTTTCAAAATGAATTGTAGTGTAGGTTCAGCTGCCTGCTTTGTGTGTACATGTTTTGCTTTAGGTTTATTTTGGTTATTACGGTAGGGCTTTTCATCTTTGGTTTGACAACTTTGGCTTTTCTATATAAAATATTTCTTGTTTACTAAACATGGAATTAGTTGTAAAATGTATTGGCATGCTCCAGTACAGCTGGTGCTTTGAATGCTTGTCAGAATTTAGCAGTGCAGGACAGGTTCAGATTATTGTAGTTTTGCCATTGATTTATTTTTTTTCAAATTCGGCATACAGTGTCAGAAATTTCAGCAGAGAAATTGTTGTTTTTGCTGTACAATCGCTACATGGATATGTACAATTAATAAACAAATTTTATCATTATCATCATCACAAGAAAGTTTCATATTTGAGTGCAGCTGTGTTATTAACTGTATATATATATATATAATATTATAGGAAAAAACGCCCAACACCATTTTGGGGAGTACGTGTTGTTCACTCTTAATCGTTAAATGAACATGATGACTTTGCATCGACTGTCAGGTCTAAATTCACTCCTATTCTAATATTTACATTCTCTTTCATCTAAGTTTTGAACATTTGTTGTTTTTTTTTTTGTTGTTTGTTGTTGTTGTTTTTTTGAGGGGGGGGGGGGGGGGGGGTTCTTTTTTACAAATGCGGGAAGATTTTACATTTTCAAATAATGGATTTTTGTTTTGCTTTTTACCTGACAGCCTTTCCTGGCTTGCCTTAGAGTAAGGACTTTGGTATTTCATTCCCATTCCCGTGTCTTGCTAATGTGTAATACCTGTCCGTCTGACATCCTGTAGAGACTGTTTTACCTTACTACCTTGCATGTTAGTTCTTGAGACGTGTACATACAGTGTGCATGCTTTTGTGTGATCTTGTGGTGCCTGCTCACTCCCACCTGCACTTGTTTCAGTTGATCCTTTAAGTTTAACCCATTTAGCCCCAACGCCCTAGGGCAGGAGATGCCTCGATCATGAAAATTCAATGGTAGTGCCAGATTAGCTTGGCGCCTATGGCGCCAAGCTAATCTGGTACTACCATTGAATTTTCATGGTCGAGTCATCTCCTGCATGCACCTGGCACATAGTCGTTAGATGACATCTTCACATGTTGGGAAACGCAGCCGTCAGGTTAAATGGGCTAGGGCAGCCTCTAGAACAAGTCAGCCTCATTATATAACCTTACCTGGGAGCCGTAGACTCAAACCACTGTATTGACGTTCACAGTGTAGTGCTATGTGAAAAATGTTAACCCTCTGCGTGTCAGTAGCAGTTTTAGTCGCGATGATTCCCACAGGAATCATTGCGACTGAAACTGCTACCGACACGCAAAGATTTTTTATTAAAAATAAAAAAAAACAGTAAGCAGACAGTCCTCTCGCTGAGGCCAGGCTTGGCTGGTCCGCCCACGGGTCCAAGTGACAATCTGCCAGAGTACATTTTGTTTATTGGGGAATTGACTTTGGAGCCTCAGACCTTTGGTTGCATTATAAATGATGTCACGATAGTCTGATGTGCATAATTCTGAGGCTGACTTGTATAATTATGTTTAACTGATTAATATCCAGGAGCTTTTGGTTAACCCTTTGGCTGTCGGTAGTGGTTATTGTTGCGAGGATTCCGATCATCGGAATCATCGCGACAAAAACTGCTACCGACTACTGACAGCCAAAGTACTCAGAGCTGATATTTTCTGTTACACTTAAGCACAAATCATATACATGTAACATGAATGCATGTATGTTACGGAGAGTTATGGTGCAATGTAGCACCAGGCAGTATAGGTATAATTGGGGGGGGGGGGGGGTGGTGTGGGAGAATCTTGTCCTCTGTTGCCTTTTGTACCAACACCCTCCATATCCCTAAGTCCAATGCTTTATCTGATGAACCACCAACACCGCTGACAGAAGACTGAACAAGCTGAGCTTGTCTGTTTGTTATGAATCCGCCGTGCCCGCCAGAGTCAGGAACAAGCTGAGTGTGTGACTTGAAACCTGCCTCACTTTGCTTACGGAGCTATTCTAACGCTGACCTTTGGTATTTCGTAATGGCCTTTTCTGAGGGAAGGCACTTTCAGGTGGCTAATCAATAAGACACTGTGACACAGAGTGGAATTTTACAGACTATTCTCAGCACTTTTCAACAGATACTAAATGTCCCTTTAACAATGCAGGCTCATCCTTACGTATGATTTTCATGAACCTATGAGAACCTCGTTGGCGGCAGGGACTTAAGTTGATATAGTTCTTGTTTGTGTTGAACCCATTTAGCCCAGAGTCTCTACAGCAGGAGATGGATTGATGATGATAATTCAACGGTAGTGCCAGATTAGCTTGGCGCCTGAAGGCGCCAAGCTAATCTGGCACTACCCTTGAATTATCATGGTCAATCCATCTCCTGCAACAGGTACATAGTCATTAGGCAATACCTCCAAAATTTGAGAAATGGGACCTTGGGGCTAATAGGGTTAAGATACACGAACAAACAAATTGACAATTGCTTTCTTTAGTTCACATGGCCATTTTAGTGTATTTTGGGGTGGCCTCTGGCTGTAGGTAGCGCTTTTTTGTCACATGATCATCACAACAAAAAGTGGTACCGACAGCCAAAGGGTTCATCTGTTCAGTGCGGAGGAAATTTGAACAGCAGCCTACTGCAAGAGGTATAGATCCTCATGAGCGCCTGCACTGGCAGTTGTGGGGGCTCGTGAGGATCTATGCCTCTCGCTGACACCACTTTGAATCCATGTCCCTGGGATATATAGGGTTTTTTGTCTTAAATTAATGAAAATCACAGAAACACAGTCTGCATAGGCCGGCACTGAACTGGTTTCAGAGTCGGATACGATCACCACACTGGTAATTTTCAGTCCTCTGAATCACTGTCTGATGACAAAAGCTGTGCTGTAGTTGATCTGTGGCAATGAAAACGTTCAGAAATATGTATGTGTAACCCACACAGCCCTGGCACTACTACTACAAGATACTGATTGACCAGATCATGCTTTAGTGTTCCTGGTCTTTCCCATGTTGTTCTGTGTCCCATTTTGATGAACGCCTGGTACATGTTGTTCAGTGAGAGTAATTATGTGAATACATCGGAACATCTTTAGTGTCGAGTGGTAACTTCCAAAATGGCTGTTTACGAGTGCAAGGAGCTAACAAACTGCTGATTTAGATAACGTCTTCATTAGAGAGCAGTAAAAATCTCTGTGCTACAAACCTGTTATGTCAGCTTCTTTTTTTGTTACCTTTTTTTAATTATTTTATATTTTCTTTTTGCTATTATAATTGTACTGTAGCACTGGCATTGCCCACTTACTGCATTGAACTAATACAATCTCATACATTATAAATGCGTCTGTATTTGTTTTATAGACATTTGTCATGTGATTCTCCCATGTGATTCTCCATTTCAGGACATTTGCTTGGATTAAAATTTATCGTCAGATGGTCACTTCACAATGGTCTCAAACTTAAAGTTTCCGTCACGCTTTTACCTTTTTTGCTGCCTTAGATGTTAACCCCTTCACTGCCGTTGGACCCAAAAAAAATGAAAGGGCAAATCCAGCACTGAATATTCCCATCACTCCAGGGTCAGCAATAGGCAAAGAACCTCATGAGCCCCCGCATATGCATGTGCTCATGAGCTTCTGTGCCTCTTGCATTTGGGTAGTGCTCGCATTTTTCCAACAGTGAAGGTGTTAATTTTTTTCCCATGAGTGTGTGTGAGGGTTGGGGGGAGGTGGGGGAGGGCGGGATGGTCATTTTTTTCTGACACGTACGGGTAGTTTTGCTTCTTGCCATTCCCCCACCACACACATGATTTAAAACGGTGAGCTGTTGAGGGATGCACCTTTTCCACCAAGGTGTCGTGTGTAGCAGTCAAGGGATTTGCGTTCAAGTGGCCCCACATCAATAGCTGCGAAAGTCGTATAGCGTTGTCAGGGGCAACGATATACGACACTTTCAAAGCTATTGATGTGGGGCCACTTTGAATAGGTTAATTTCCATCGCCATGAGTAGTGCCCTTTTTGAGGTTGCTCGGAATTTTGTTTAGTTTTCAGTTTGTACCCAGATTTATTCCTGTGTGCTGCTAGATTACATAGACATAAGACATAAGACATTTATTCACCAAGTAAAACGTTACAAGGATTTTTGTGTGACTACATGCATACCAGATGTATACATGCGTGTCTATCCTGTACTTTGGCCATATGCATAATTTTACATGTGCATTTTACATATTACATGTTAGTTGTACACTTGTTTTAGAACACTGGGCTGAGCACACCAAAAAATGCCGTTCTAAATCTAAAGCAACTTCATTGCTAAAGAGAATGCACTTCCATACTCATCTACTGCTGCTTAACCTTTTTTATGCTGATACACCCATTCTTTGAAATAAATTTGACTGATAGTTCAAGGGTGGTGCCAGAATAACTTGGGGTCTGAGGCACCAATCTATTCTGGCACCACCCTTGAACTAAGACAGTTGATCCATCTCCTAATCTGTAATATAGCCTTCATAGGACGATAAGCAAATTTAAAAAAAAATCAACCTCAGGATCTAATAGGTTGATTTTTTTTATCTTAGTTTTGTAACAGGAAATTCAAAGGTCTTGTAAACTCCCCCCACCCCCCCACCCCCCCACCCCCCCCACCCCACCCCCCCACCCTTCTCTCTCTCTCTCTCTCTCTCTCAATTTCTCATCACCCACCAAGCCCTACCCCAAGAGACATAGATTCTCATGATTTTTGCCTCTTCCTTATAGAATACCCGTTTGGCCTCTCAGTTGAAGATACAATGTATACAAATGTTCCATAAACAACGGCCGGGAGTTGTAATGTGTGTGACGAGCATAAGTTTATGATATTTTATATGGCCTGAGCTTCCTATCGCGATTTGACAATCTGTGATGTTTCTGTAAAATTAATGAGAATTGCCGCCGACCTCAGAGAGGGGTCTTTTATTGGGAAACGTCTTCCACCGATGTGCTTCCGAGATAATCGCTTCGTGCTTGGTTTGGTACCACGGATGCTTCGCACGGCTCCGCAGACACAGAAGAGTGGTGGTGATGTGTTTGTTTGGGGTTTTTTTGGCTGGAGAGGACGGGTCCTGCACGTCGTAGTTGGTGTCCCGGCATGCCCACATACAAAAATAAAGGCTTGCTGTTAACCCCTTCACTGCCGAGAACAAATGAGCGCGATCCAACTGCAAGAGGCATAGATCCTCATGAGCCCCCGCGGCCGCGGGGGCTCATGAGGATCTATGCCTCTTGTTGAGACCACTTTGCGTCTGCGTTTTTTGGGACTGTTGTGGCTTTTGGTCGTTAAGTGAAGAGAAACTAAATGTACGTCCTTTGGCAGGGAAGGGGTTAACACCTTGACTGCTGCTCACGATACTGCTGGGCGGCGAAGACACGTCTTTTTTGCTAAACAGTATCGACAGTAGCAGTCAATATTGTTGTTTTTTATGTATACTGTGTACATACAATGTACATTTGTTCCTGTACAAAGGAGTCCATGTATGCATGCAGATACGCACTGAAAAACGTGTGACGTATACACAGTCACACTCGCACACATGCACTCACTCTGTATAATTGACAAATCCTGATTTTTTTGATTTTTTTTTTATCGACAATAACACATGTATCGGTTACTGCGGGCAGGCCTTCTTCATATTCGGCATTACTTTTTATTTTCTTTGAACATGAAAAATCACTTTACCTTTCTCCCGAATGGCAGTGGTGAAAGGGTGTCATTCAACAAGTTGCTCTCACTGTATCGTGTGTTAGCAAGGCTCGTGAACTAGGTTTTTGTGAATATTTTTAACTCTTTTCATCCTGATACACTATTGAGTGAAATAAATTTGACTATGATAGATCAAGTGTGGTGCCATAATAGCTTGGCGCCTCAGGCGCCAAGCTATTCTGGCACCACCCTTGAGCTAAAATGGTTGATCTTTCTTCCAATTTGTAATGTAGTTTCATAGTACAATAAGCAATTTTTTTTTAAGCTGCCTCTGGATGTATATTATAACTGAAAATTACTGGATTTTTTTTTTTTCCGTTTGTGTGGATATCTAATCAACAGTTCCAGACAAATTTTTGGTAAACAGTTTTCACCCAAGCCTTCTACTCCTCTCGGCTCTCGGGTATGATCAGGTCAAACTTGTGAGTTATATGGTTTCAAACTATGGAAATCAGCAGGGAAAAAAACTTGACCAGATCTGTTCACACCAGGTAAATTTGCAGTATCACGAGGAATGATGTTCACCTCACAATGAGGTAGATTACTTAGCGTCTCCCCCTCTCCCGGTGTCCCACAGATAAAAAGGCTGTGGCCAGTTTGCTTGCCTCCACCATTGCCCATAATTCTTCAACAGAGCATTATTCACCTTTCTTCCAGAGAGAGAAGGAGAAGCGAGAATCTTGTGCTTGTGATTTTATATCGGATAACTTGGAAGACTATAATGCCCCTTTTACGTTTTCAGAATTGCAGCAAGCCTTGCAGAAATGTACTGACTCTGCTGCTGGATTAGATACCATCCATTATCAGCTCATAACACATCTGCCTGAGGATTCACTCCTTGTACTTCTCAAGGCCTTTAACCATATCTGGATAACCGGTCATTTTCCGCCATCTTGGTGCCAGGCTGTGGTTGTGCCAATTCCCAAGCCGGGTAAGGATCCTTCCGACCCGGGCAACTACCGGCCAATAGCTTTGACATCATGTTTATGTAAAACTATGGAACGCTTGGTCAACGCCCGACTGGTGTGGCATCTTGAGTCACAGGGTCTCATCACAGACCTCCAGTGCGGTTTCCGGCGCTTCCGTAGTACAACTGACCATCTAGTCCGCTTTGAGTCTTTTATCCGAGATGCTTTTGTCAACAAGCAGCATGTCTATGCAATTTTCTTTGATCTTGAAAAGGCATATGACACTACCTGGAAGCATGGTATAATGTCTGATTTGTCGGACATGGGTTTTAAAGGGCATCTGCCCGTTTTTATTCACAATTTTTTGTCCAACAGGTCGTTCCATGTCCGTGTGGGCTCCACCCTCTCCGACTCCTTTGAACAGGAGATGGGTGTCCCGCAGGGCAGTATTCTATCTCCTGTTTTATTTAGCATTAAAATAAATAACATTGTAAAGGCCGTCAAGGATGATTCTGAATGCTCTTTGTTTGTGGACGACTTTGCTTTGTGTGCACGAGGTCGAGGACTTGCGTCCCTTGAGAGGCGCTTGCAGCTGTGTGTTGATCGAATCCAGGGGTGGGTGTCTCTCAATGGATTCAGATTCTCGCCCTCCAAGACAGTCTGTGTGCATTTTACTAACCAGACGAAATTTTTTCCAGAACCTAGTCTGAGCATTGCTGGTGTGCCAATTAAGGTGGCCGAAGAGGCAAAGTTTTTGGGGGTCATCTTTGACAAAAGATTGACCTTCTGCAACCATGTTAACTACCTTAGAACCTCTTGTTGGAAGGCCCTCGACATTCTTCGTGTCGTTGGTCGTACTGACTGGGGTGCAGACCGCATCGTCTTACTTCGACTGTACCGGGCCCTTGTTCGGTCCAAACTGGATTACGGCTCTGTGGTATATGGCTCGGCTTCCAAGTCTGTTCTGCAGCGTCTGAACACAATTCACCATCAAGGTCTGCGCATATGTCTGGGAGCCTTCAGGACATCTCCAGTTCCTAGTCTGTATGCAGAGGCAGGGGAGCCTTCTCTCAGGCTCCGCCGCATCCGCCTCATGCTCAGCTACGTTCTGAAGCTGAAGGCCCATCCAGAAAATCCTGCCTATGATTGTGTTTTTAACCCGTCGTTTGCAGAGATTTACGATGCCCATCCGGGAGCTGTCCGTCCACTTTCCTTCCGTGTCCGACCTCATCTGCAGGCGGCCGGAGTGGACCTGGACAAAGTTTCGGAATCTCTGCAACACGTCACTCCACCCTGGCTACTACCAGTTCCTGACATCTTGCTGGACTTGACTGCCCACAAGAAGGATTGTACTCCACCAGCCATATACCAACAGAGCCTCAATGAACTCCTTTCAATTTTTCCTGGCTATTGTCGTCTTTATACGGATGGGTCCAAGTCTGAGGATGGAAGAGTGGCTGCGGCTGCAGTGTCCTCTCGCCATCCTAGACGCCCATTTAAGCTCCGTCTCCCTGACCATTCCTCTGTATTTAGTGCAGAACTGCAGGCCATTCTGCTAGCACTCAAGCATGCCTATCAGTCTCGGGAAAGGAACTTCCTGATTCTGTCTGACTCTCTTTCTGCCCTGCAGGCCCTTCAGGGCGCGGGAACAGACCATCCACTGCTGGTGCAGATTAGAGAGCTCTACGCGGACTTGATGAAGGAATATTATGACATCATTTTTATTTGGGTCCCAGGCCATGTGGGCATCGAAGGCAACAGAATCGCAGATTCTGCTGCCAACAGTGCCCGCAGTGACCCTGTCCCTGACACACAGACTGTCTATAGTGATTTTAAACCTGTGATTAGTGCGTACGTGGCCCGCGAGTGGCAGTTCGAGTGGGACAAAGAGGAAGGGAACAAGCTTCATGAAGCTCTTCCTAAGTTGTCTGACAGTCTACCTTTCCGCTGCGGCAGCCGCCGTGAGGAGACTGTCCTTGCTCGGCTCCACATCGGGCACACGTATGTTACGCACTCTTACTTACTTAAACAGGATGAGCGTCCATGGTGTTTTGCCTGTGATGAGCAGTTTTCTGTTCGACACTTTTTGCTGTATTGTGCTGACCTAATTGACACCAGATATAAACACTTTACAGCAGACTCCTTGAAGGTTTTGTTCCGGGATGTTCCCCCGGACAAAATCTTCAATTTCTTGCGAGCATGCAATATTTTTAACAAGATTTGAGCATTCATAGACTATGTGAATCTTTTTTATTTGCCCTTTTTGAGAGTCTGTAGACATTTCTTTTAAAGACATGTGCGACATTTTAGCCTGAGATTTTTAATCTATATTTACATCTTGTCTTAAGACCTTGCTTTTAGTCTGGCTGACCAGATTTTTACCCATCCCGCCGTGAGATGGCCTTAGTCGCCTGCTCGGCGTTAAACCCAAATAACTAACTAACTAACTCTCCCGGTGTCCCTCATGCAAATGTGCACAGGCTACGGGGACCCCCTCTCCCGGTGTCCCTCATGCAAATGTGCACAGGCTAAGAGGACCCCCTCTGCCGTGTCCCTCATGTAAATGTGCACAGGCTACGGGGACCCCCTCTGCCGTGTCCCTCATGCAAATGTGCACAGGCTACGGGGACCCCCTCTCCCGGTGTCCCTCATGCAAATGTGCACAGGCTAAGGGGACCCCCTCTCCCGGTGTCCCTCATGCAAATGTGCACAGGCTAAGGGGACCCCCTCTGCCGTGTCCCTCATGCAAATGTGCACAGGCTACGGGGACCCCCTCTCCCGGTGTCCCTCATGCAAATGTGCACAGGCTAAGGGGACCCCCTCTGCCGTGTCCCTCATGCAAATGTGCACAGGCTACGGGGAACCCCTCTGCCGTGTCCCTCATGCAAATGTGCACAGGCTACGGGGACCCCCTCTGCCGTGTCCCTCATGCAAATGTGCACAGGCTAAGGGGACCCCCTCTGCCGTGTCCCTCATGCAAATGTGCACAGGCTACGGGAACCCCCTCTGCCGTGTCCCTCATGCAAATGTGCACAGGCTAAGGGGACCCCCTCTGCCGTGTCCCTCATGCAAATGTGCACAGGCTAAGGGGAAAATTTCACTTTATGTCTGACCCACTTCAGAAAGGAACTAAATGGATTTTTTTTAACTCATTCGAGACATATTCGGATGCTGTTCGTCTGAAATGAGTTAACCCTTAAAAAAAACTCTAGTCTTACTCCTCTCTTCTGTGCCAAGTATAAACGGTCAATTAGACAGCATTCATTCTCATGATTTTAGTCAGGTATTCACATGATTAAACACTTAGTCTGTAGTTACTAGTGTATCAAAACTTGCCTCTTAACCCGTTTGATCCTGAAACACCCATTGCTTGAAATTAGACTGATAGTTCAAGGGTGGTGCCAGAATAGCATGGTACATGATGCACCAAGCTATTCTGGCACCACCCTTGAACTAAAATGCTTAATCTATCTACATATCTGTAATGTAGCACTTCATAGGACAATAAGCTTTTTTTTTTTTTTAATCAGCCTCAGGATGTAATGGGTTAAAGAAGATACACGTAAACGATCATGAGCATGGTAAATGTAATGTTGTCGACTGCACCTTGTGTGTGCTGTCACCGGTACTGTGTGCCGTACCGGTGGATGCACGCACAAGGGGGTTAATTGATTTTGATACAGTTATTTGTGTTGGTCTGTGGCATACAACCATAAGGTCCCAAGTCAAAGACCAACACCGATTTTTGTGTAATGTACAGAATTATAAAAAAAAAACAAACCCACCTCATACCTTCATTTGGAGAGATGAACCCAATGGAGAAAGAAACACGCTTAGAAAAGACAAATAAATTGTGTTATAACTGTCTTTTTTTAGCGTGTTTTTTTTTCTCCAATGGGGTCTTCTCTGCATTTTACACGCTTGGCAGTCACCTTTTTGGTCAGGATTTTGTACTTCAGTTGGAGAACCAGTTTATACTTCCTAATGCTTGATATCTTCATTTTGCTCAAGGGCGCAGTATTTGTACGTGTTAGCTTTGTATTTAGACTAATCTTTGCCATTGCTAACTATTTTAACCCATTCAGCCCTGATACACTGCAGCAGGAGATGGATCGACCATGATAATTCAAGTGTAGTGCCAGATTAGCTTGGCGCATGTCGGAGCCAAGCTAATCTGGCACTACCCTTGAATTATCATGGTCGATCCATCTGGCGCATAGTCGTTAGATGCCGCCTCCAAATTTTGGGAAATATGTGCGTGGGGTTCAATGAGTTAAACATTAATTGTAATGATTTCCCAACCCCCCTCCCCCCCCAACCAAAAAAAAAAAATGTTCTTGTGTGCACTGCTGAGTGTATTTTTCATACAGTTAGTTTGTTTTGACTGTAAAATCTGTTTTCTCAGATAGTTTACTGTCTAGGCACACTGTATGTCACAGTATGTGTACATCGTTAACTCTTCAGCTGCCAGGAACACTTTTTGTCCCAATGATTCCTGTATGAATCATTGCAACAAAATTGGTACCGACAGTATATGAGGGCACTGACTAACTTTACATGCTGCTTTACTGGTCTAAAGTTTGACATGAAATTTTGGCAAGTTACAGAAACTGGGGAACATTTGTAGTAGCTTTGCAGCATTACCTTTATGATAATCAGTCAACTCTGATAGCTAGAGAAGGTGTAAACAACATCTTTCTTGCTAAGAATACAGTCCTGCATTTTAACTCATTCAGCCTGACGCACGTATTTCCCAAATTTTGGCATCCGTCATCTAACGACTATGCACCTGTTGCAGGAGATGGATCGACCATGATAATTCAAGGGTAGTGACAGATTAACTTGGCGCCAACAGGCACCAAGCTAATCTGGCACTACCCTTGAATTATGGTCGATCCATCTCCTGCTGTAGTGTGTCGGGGCTGAATGTGTTAACAATGCAAATTTTTATATCCAAACCATCCAACAAGGCCAGCAAGAGGCATAGAACCTCATGAACCCCCGTGACTGCAGAGGCTCATTTGGTTCTATGCCTATTGCAGTTGGGTGGTTGTGACTGTGACCCCGGCAGTCTAGGGGTCAAAATTGGTGACTTAGCTGAAATTATCTTCTCCTTCTGCCGTGCGGTGTGGCTGATCTCATAAGGGGAAAAGTTACCATTCTCGGTGTCTTAGGTGATAGCTGTTCGTGTGCATAGGGCTTCAGTACACTACAGGCCGCAGGTATATCGCTCCTAAACTCGATGCCCGATTGGATGACATAGAAAACAATAGAATCCGGCCACCCTAAGCTCAGTAAACCACATTAGCTAATCCTACTAATAGAATCCGGCCACGCTAAGCTCAGTAAACCACATTAGCTAATCCTACTGTGCGATATAACAGATGAAAACGAAAGCCTGTGAACAGATCACGACATACCTGTGGCATACAGTATATCGCGAGGACCCAAGATAGTGTGCATGGACAGGGATCAACTAAAACACTGAGAATGCCGAGTTTAGCCCCTACTTTGTTTACGCCACCTTGCGGCAGCAGCAGTGAGTTAAGTTGCTCAAAAGCCATCGCGTTTTTGGAAGTTCCTAACTGTAAATAATGCGTGCTGTCCAAAATAATATCTGGTCTCAGTGCAGTTCGATCCAAATCTTTCAATCTGCAAAAGATGTAGAATCACACGAGCCGTTCCAGGCAGACTGATGCTTTTTCTGCCCAAGATGGGCTGCTCCTGCCCCTGAAAGTGAGGGTGTTGTTTTGCGATAAGCGTTTGGCTGTATAGACACATTTAATCCCTGGCCTGCTATTGACGATAGGGCATGGTAAAAAAGACGCCTAACTACCAGTTGAGCAGTATTGTCAGTAGCCATCTGATCAAGAGCTTAACCCATTCCATCCTGAGATGATTTTTTTTTCTCCAGATATCCTTTGAGATCTACATTACAGTTCAGGAGACAGATCGACCATGATAGTTCAAGGGTGGTATCAAAATAGCTTGGCGCCTACAGGCGCCAAGCTATTCTGATACCACCCTTGAACTATCATGGTCGATCCACATCCTGTCGTAGCATGTCAGGGCTTTAAATAGGTTAAGTGACCAGTTGAGTATGCAGATAGTATGATGAAGATAACTAATGTCTGTACTCATGTCTTTAATGGTTGGTTTGGTTTCTCTCATTTCAGTAGTCCTGCAAAATCGCCTGGGATGGAAAGCGAGATCGTCTTGATGAACAGTGTCTATAAAGAGCGCTTTCCCAAGGTAACATAGCATTGTTGTGTGATTGTATGTGTAGGTCTATGGTATTAAGCAGTAATCACATCAGATAACATGAAATAAAGGTGATAATGTTAAGCAACGTACCTTGTTTTGAGATTTCAAACATGTAGTTGAAAGCAAAGTTGCAGCGGCTACCAGTATGATGTGTAAGTAAGCTATACTGACAAGCACAAGAAATGCCACATCCGAAGTGTTTCTGGTGATTTGATGATGTTGCATTTCTTTTGCACCGGTATGGGATAAATAACTGCTGTCAGTGATAATTCGTTTATGGGAACAATGCTGAAAAATTTAAAAGTACATGTATTTTGGTTTAAAAGTATCTTGTGTACATAGATATTAACCCCTTCGTTGTCACTGCAGTACAGTTTGTTTCTGAGATCTTTGTTCATTCAACAACTAAAAAGTCAAAACCGCCCAAGAAACATGGATACAAATTGGTCTCAGCAAGAGGCATAGATCCTCATGAGCCCCTGCAGTGGCAGGGGCTCATGAGGATCTATGTCTGTCGCAGATGGATCATGTTCACCTTTTCCTGGCAGTGAAGGGGTTAAAAAATCACTCTATCCCCATCCCCACCCCCTCAAGCCTTTGACTCACAGAACTTAATGATACCCATTCCATAGAATGGAACTCATTTAGTTCTGGGAGTCAGAGGGTTAGCAATGGGAATACCAGCTGGCATAAACACGCAAGTGAACTGTGCCTCGTAGTTCAGCAATGCTTTATGATATACCATTCTTGTTTGTGCCCATTATGCAAGAACCTTGCTGCCATTTGCAGCAGTGCTTGTTGCTCCTGGTGATGGTGTCGAAAATAGCCTGAATCTGTCCTCATTTAGACAGTTCCCTGTTGTTTGTTTGTTGTTGTTATTTTTATTTTTTGATGTTAGCATGTTTACCTGTATGTGCAGGAAGGGGGGGGGGGGGGGGTAAACTTGCTGAATCGTTTTGTCTGCCCGTGTTTAGATGATATACATGTGGAACGATTGGTCTCATTTGATGATGAATCTGGTAACAGTGTCTTTACAAACATGATTATGTCACTGTGCAAAGGGAATCCCATAGGGTCCATATGTTAAAATTTACATGTCATGGGAATATCTTGACCCCTTAACTGCTAAGAAAAAGTGGACATGATCCAACTGCAAGAAGCACATATCCTCTTGAGCCCTGCAGTTGTAGAGGCTCAAGAGAATCTGTGTCTCTTGCAGTTGGATCATGAGGATCTGTACCTCTTGCTGACACCACTTTGAATTCAATTTTTGGGGACAGCTGGGGCTGTTTGGCATTGAATTAGCGATGATAGCATAAACATTATTTGTGTCTACCGACAGTGTAGCAGTTAAATTGTGCATACTTGTACCAAAGGGAATGTGCATCTTAGGGCTGCTAATGCTAAATCCAACATCTGTCGCCCATTTGTTAAAGCGAGTCCAAATATAATGATCCCTACATTCTTTGTACCCAACAGGCCACAGCCCAGATGGAGGTTCGCCTGCAACAGTTCCTGGCGACCAATGAGACGCTGGACGAGGAGCAATACAACGATGCGGTGCTGAGTTTCCTTCACCACCAGGTGATGAAGTTGGCCAGCGACTGTCTGAGCAAGTCACAGACCAAGATGATCACCAGGGCCTACTTCTACGAGCTGCTCGACAACCTGGAGAAACTCCTGCAGGATGTGAGCATTCTTTGGTCTCTTTAATTCTTAAACTCCCAGAACTAAATGACTTCCATTCTGTTGAATGGGAAGTCATTTCGTTCTAGGAGTTTAAGAGAAAACCTTTTGTGTGTCGGTACGCTTTTTGTCGTGATGATTCCTGTAGGAATCATCGCAACAATAGCCGCAACTGACACACAGAGGGTTAAACCTTTGGCTGTCAATAGCACTTTAGGTGATTTCTGCAAGGCATGAGCAGTGTGCCATATGGAAGGGGACAAGGGATTTAGCTGTTTGTTTCTCCAGCATTGAAATATTCCCCTCAGTACGTTCACTCTATATTTTGTGAGACCAGACCAGAACTCGCAGAAAGATGAAATGACAAAACAAGACTTGTCTTGTCTCAATGTCATTCTTGATACAGACTGTGCTTTGGGCACAACATTTGCAATGTGTAGGTGTGGGTTTCTTTTGTTTGGGTTTTTTAGGGGGGTTTTGGGTGTGTGGTTTGTTTGTTTTTTGTTCTTTTTTGTTTTGGGTTTGTTTTTGTTTTGGTTTTTTGTTAGTTTGTTTGTTTTGGTTTTTTGTTGTTGTTTTTTTTTTTTGTGTTTGGGGTTTTTTGGGGGAGTAGCAGATAATGGCTGTCTGTAACAAAAGTATGCTAGTCTGTGATTTTGGACCTTATGGCTTGTAGCCGTAACATATAAAATGACATACCAGCACACAAAGTGTGATTTAACCCTAGTTTTTTTTTCCCAAGCTGTTAGTTTGCATGGTTTTTACTGACTTTTTTATCTGACCATGGAATTGCTGTCTGTTCTACACCTCCTGATTACCTTGATCTCTGTGATCATGCAGGCCAAGAACCGGTCTATGGATGCCTACAAGAATCTATACCCTCTCATCAAGCAGATGTTGCTCATCGTCTCGCGACCCATCCGACTTCTCGAATGCTTGGTAAGCTTGGAGAATACAAAGGACTCAATGTTTGTGTGCTGTTCTGTGACTTTAGACCTTACTGGCTTGAGCCATAAGTCACAGAATAGCATACATATATGTCATGTATATTGTAGACATTGTTATTAATTTGGGTTGCCTGCTTCAAAGTTTGACTTGTTACTTCCTGAGGATGAAGTTTAAAAAGAATTTACTCTCTCTTTAGCCCAAATCATTAGAATACACCAGTGTGTGAAATAAGTTTGACTAAAATAGTTCAAGGGTAGTGCCAAAATAGCTTGGTGCCTCTAGGTGCCAAGCCTATTCTGGCACCACCCTTGAACTAAAGCCATTGGTTTATATCCTTATCTGCAAGTACTATAATGTAGCTTGCATATGGCAGTGTACAAATTTGAAGCTTTTAGCCTCAGTATGATATGGGTTAAAAAATATAATTTTTAAAACCATAAAGCCCTGACACGCTATGATGGGATGTGGATCGATAATGATTGTTCAAGGTTGGTGTCAGAATAGCTCGGTGCCTACAGGTGCCCAGCTACTCTACCACCACCTTGAGCGATCATGGTCGATCTGTCTCAAGAACTGTGATGTAGACCTCAAAGGACACTAACCCATATCATACTGAGGCTAAAAGCTTCAAATTTGTACACTGCCATATGCAAGCTACATTATAGTACTTGCAGATAAGGATATAAACCAATGGCTTTAGTTCAAGGGTGGTGCCAGAATAGGCTTGGCACCTAGAGGCACCAAGCTATTTTGGCACTACCCTTGAACTATTTTAGTCAAACTTATTTCACACTCTGGTGTATTCCGAATGATAAGGGTTAAATCACAATTACTTTATTTCTACTAATCTTGGAGGTCTATAACGTGAGTAATATTGTCACTTCAGTATTTTTTTATGACAGACTTTTACAGTTTAACTAACAAAGAACAAAATACAAGGGATACTAACACTTTTTTATATAAAGTGAAGTAAGAAAGATTATGGAAAGTTCACAGTGGTAATTTTTGTTGTCATCTTCATCGCAGTAAACAGGATGCTACTTTTGACACTGTTGATTTTCTCTGACTACAGGAGTTTGATCCAGAGGAGTTCTACTTTTTGCTGGAGGCTGCAGAGGGCCAGGCCAAGCAGACAGTTAAAGCTGACATTCCAAAATACATCATCTCCAAGTTGGGCCTCAACAGGGACCCTCTGGCTGGTAGGTTTTTATGCAGTCATAGGAGTTTTTTGTACAATTATCCCTTTTTATTCAGAATACACCAGTGTGTGAAATAAGTTTGACTAAAATAGTTAAGGTAATGCCAGAATAGCTTGGCGCCTCTAGGCGCCAAGCTATTCTGGCACCACCCTTGAACTAAAGCCATTGGTCTATATCCTTATCTGTAAGTATTGAGTTATATTATAAATATGAGAAATGTGCCATATAAATACCATGTAATAATAAATAAATAATAAGTACTATAATGTAGCTTGCATATGGCAGTGTATAAATTTGAAGCTTTTGGCCTCAGTATATGGCTTATAATAGTTAACCCTACATGGATACCTCTTTCTGAGGTCGCTGTGAGACGTTCCTCGTAGCTTGCGCGACATTAACCCTTTGGCTGTTGGTAGTGCTTTTGGCCGGGGTGATTCCTGCAGGAATCACCTCGACCAAAAGCTCTACCAACAGCTAACGGGTTATCCTAAGAACTCAGAAGATAGAACTCAGAAGATAGAACTCAGAAGATAGAACTCAGAAGATAGAAATCAGGCTGACCGTTGCCAGCAAGAGACAAACATTCTCATGAATCCCAGCAACTGCAGAGACTGTTTGCCCCTTTCATTACAAAAGATGCTGCAAGAGTACTGGTGACACTTTTCTTTTGGGACTAGTTAGACATGTTAACCCCTTCACTGCCAGCAATCAAAAGCTGTGTGGCTGAAACGACTGCACACGGCCCAGCATTTGCATGAAAAACACAGATGTATTTGGAAACAAAATTTGGCATAAAGAGCATAGTACTTGCATTGTACAATGTACATGAATCCTCCTGATCCCCCATGTCTGATGTCTCTTGCATAGCTGGGTAGTGTTCACCTTGCCCCGGCAGTGATGGGGTTATTCACAATCACAAATGCCCAGCACATGAAGTAATTGCTCTTTCTTTCTTTCTTTCTTTTCAACCCTTTTACCCCCAAGGTCCCATTTCTCAAACTTTGGAGGTGTTGCCGATTGACTCTGTACCAGTTGGAAGAGATGGCTTGACCATGATAATTCAAGGGTAGTGCCAGATTAGCTCGGTGCCTGCAGGTGCCAAGCTAATCTGGCGCTACCCTTGTATTATCATGGTCAAGCCATCTCCTGCTGTAGGGATCTGGGGCTAAAAGGGTTAATTGTTTTTTCATCATGGACATAACAGTAGTTGTTGGATGAAGAGCCAGATACATGCATGCCTTTGTCCCTTTGCAGACATGACCTCTGTCAGCCCAGGTGATATGCTAGACGCTGGAGGCTTTCACCCACCTGAGAAGGAGGAGGAGGAGGAACCGGAGGTAAGTCAACTTCAGTGCGCGTAGGAGGAGTGAGTGAGTTACAGCGTGTTTTAGCGTTGCTGTCTGTGTGTTTGTCCTGAACCCTTGTGCACCCAGCCACCGGTACCATGCAGTACCGGTTGTTGTCTTTCCTGCCAACTGTTAGAAATGATATCTAGGACAGTTGAAGATTCCTGCCTGCCAACCCTGATGCGCATGGATATTGGATCAGGTCAGCAAGAGGCGTGGTTTGTCTTGAGCCCCCCGCAGATGTGTAGGCTCAAGACAAACCATGCCTCTTGCAATTTTGGTGGTGTTCGCTGTGTCTGACACTGGCAGTGGGAAGGGGTTAATGCAAGAAAGAGAGGTAAAGTCAGCGCATGCACCATGGTTGTGCTGTCCCATTAAAGCAAATGACAGTAAGTGTTGCAATGACAGTCTTGCTTTTCACAAAAATGAACTTTACACTGTCACAAGGCTGAATGTTTCTACACAGCATGTAGTGTCGTCTTTGTGTGCAGGCAAAGGAAATTCAGAAAATTATCAAGAGCCATCCTCCAACTGAAGATGATTTTGAGACCATAAAGCTTATCAGCAATGGTGCTTATGCGTGAGTGTTGCTTTCTACGCTTTTGGATTACTTCTATAGAAGGTCGTCCCCTTCGCTCGATCCAACATCTGTGGCAGTGGATTACCAGTAAATGTGCTTCCCTAGCACCAGGCAAATTTGAATTTTGAGAAAGGATTTTAATGAAAATTTAATTGTGTTCAAAAGCATGTTTTTTCTTTGTTGGGATTTCCTTTAAGATTAATTTTGATCCGTCTCCAATGACAGTTATAGACTCCGAAGTTGTCCCCTGATGTTTTTGTACAAGTTCAGGAGACAGACAGACCATGATTGTTGCCTTTTTGTACAAGTTCAGGAGACAGATAGACCATGATTGTTGCCTTTTTTGTACAAGTTCAGGAGACAGACAGACCATCAGACTTGCCTACCATATGGTAGTTGGCCGTATTCATACGGATTTTAGCCTGAGAATACAATCATCTGGTCAGGTCGTTAAAAATACGGTCACGACGTTTTTGTGTTTAAAAGACGCTCAGTTGTTACTTCCCTTGGATAAAGACATTTTATTGTGGTGTCTGCAGGGTCATACATTCCATGCCTCCACTTAGAGCTAAATTTCCATGCACCCTAAGAGAGAACCTACCAAAAGGGGGGAAGGGGTTGCAGTCGATATTGCAGTAATAAATGAAAAGAAAAAGGGAGACTGCCAGTGCTAATATTTTAGGAAGATTACAAAGTAAAGTAGTTAAAAGCACTGTCGGGGGAGAGAATTGTGCATGATCGACCAGTGGTCATGGGTCTATTTTGGTCAAAGCACAAAAAATAGATAGGAAAGAGGGGGATGCGCTGTAAAAGTGACTGCTTCCCTTGAATAGTTTAGCTTTCGATGCCATTTGATTTACACCAGTGGGAAAGAATACTATCCTATCCGATAGTTATTCATAGTAGCCAAAAATGAAACGAAGCCGTGATGCTGATCATTCTTCTGATGAACTGCCAAGCAGGTTGCTCGAAAGCACAGCTTTTTGAAAGCATACAATGAAAAGTGGCCTTGTTTGACTGTATCGTCAAAAGATCAGGATTTTGCGTGATGCATATTGTGCCAAACAGATTTCACGGTTGCACATGGTGGTCGAAATGATTGTGAGAAACATATTTCCTTCAAAGCCCATGCCAAGATTGAAAATGCTGCCAAAGGTTCAGCATCAATCAGAGGCATGTTCTCAGCTGCTCAGGTCAAAACAGTCAGGTCAGACAGCACAAGGTTGGTTTAAGCAGCATTTTATTCACCATGTATAGACTGTAAAAAAAGCAAACGATCTTCAGTAAAGTGACCAAGTCGGCAAGTGTCATTCTAATTATATTAACAAAAAAAAAAAAAAAAAGGGCGAAAATCAAAGAAAAGAGGAAGAAAAAAACACAAAGTAGGCCTACATATAAACACAATTGAATTAAATGAAAGTATATCATGAAAATGATTTTTTTGTCATTTATGGCTGGCATGTTGTAAAAATACATCACCTTTTATAGCAAAATGCATAGTACCAGTAGTAGTATCTTTACTGGTTTACAAATAAATCTGGTTTTTAACTGCCTGAAGTACTGACAACAGTTTTTTCAGGTAGGCAAGTCTGGACCATGATTGTTGCCTAGAGGCTTGAACCATCTTAGTCAGCTCATCATCTTCTATCCCAGTAGACTAAAGGTCCTCAGGTCAGCATCAGCCGTTGTTGGTCTGTGCACAGCTATACAGGGATCATTGATGGCCAGCTTCAGCCCAATGACCATTTACCACTTATTGGGATTGTATTGTATGGGGGCTGAATGGAAGGAACCCAGTAAGCGCAAGACCATCGGGCCAATGTCAGGTTTCAGTTGGCCTGCGCACAGCGCACTGAAGCCGACATCGGCCCAATGGTCTTGCGCTTACTGGGTTCCTTCGTGTGCAGGCCAACTGCAGGCGATGTTGGCCTGATGACGCACGGTTCTGACGTACTCTGTTCTTCCCATGGCACAGGGCGGTGTACTTGGTGCGTCACAAAGGGACGCGGGAGCGCTTTGCCATGAAGAAGATCTGTAAACAGAACCTGATGTTGCGCAACCAGCTTGAGCAGGTGTTCCTGGAGCGCGACATCCTCTCCTTCACCGACAACCCCTTCGTTGTCAGCATGTACTGCAGCTTTGAGACCAAGGTATTTACCAAAATTGGGCAAGTCTAAGCCCTTCACTGCCACTCGACAGAAAAGCGTAGTCTTTGAAAGCAGGGCAAAGTCTCGTCAAATAATCCCATCGATCCAAGGAACACTTATGTGAATAAGGTCAGCAAGAGGCAGAGAACCTCATGAGCCCCCACAGATGCGGGGGCTTATGGGGTTCTTTGCCTCTTGCAGTTGGGTGGTGTTCGCAGCGTGTTAACAGGTCTGTTGTGTACGCTATGCTGTGCCATAGACCTGCATCTGCCAGTCAGCTAGAGATGTACAGCATCATGAAACCTTGCTTGCAGAAAGGGCTCATTGTGGTCCATTTCTCTTGTTCTTCTTCGTGCATCATTGGGATCTTTCGTTAGATGGAGGGGGGTCATCTGGCATCAACGTTTTGGCTGTCGATAGCAATTTTCGTCAAGGTGATTCCTAGAGTAATCGCCTCGACGAAAAGTGCTGCTGACAGCCAAAGGTTTAAACAAACAAAAAAAAGAAATATCTCTTAATTTAACTACAAATATCATACAGTGGAGCCCCTTGTAATCATACTGCATCATTGCACATAAGTGACCTTGTGTGTCATCAAATTTGAAATATTTTGTCTTGTTTTTCAGAAACACCTGTGTATGGTGATGGAGTACGTAGAGGGAGGCGACTGTGCCACATTGCTGAAGAACATCCAATGTCTGCCTTTAGACTTGGCACGGTGAGACACATAGTTTTATATGCATGAGAGCCAAATTCAAAAAGTTGCTTATTAACCCTTTTCATCCTGATATTGCCATTGCTTGAAATAAATTAAACTGATAGTTCATGGGTGGTGTTTTAAAAGCTTGGTGCCTGTACAACTGCTTCTTACCTTTGCTTTGCAGCATGTACTTTGCGGAAACTGTGTTGGCCCTGGAGTATCTGCACAGCTACGGCATTGTGCACCGAGACCTCAAACCAGACAAGTGAGTGATCTTACTGCATGTGTATCAGATACATTTGGAGACAAGAGTTTGTGTTGAGTGGTCAACGTGCCTTTTGTTGAAACGTTAAGCCTTAGAGGCTGGGCCCACGCTACCAGAATTTGCCACTAGCAATGTGTGGTAAGCAACAATTTGCCACCTGCCACATCGGCTTCCTGGCACACGTATCAATGTACGCGCAATGTGTTGTACTGACTGACCTGCCATTACTATATATGGAACAGCTCTCACCGCGCCCGGTTGAAATATTCGAAGCTGCAGGAGTCCCATATGCATGGGAACTCTCGGACAAGGTTGATCAATTTACTCACTGGAGACGTGCCGCATACGGATACGCAGCTGTTTAGCAGCGTTTTCACATGCGGCGCGTCTCCAATGAATATTACAGTCTCAAAGCCGTCGGCCGTCGCTCAGCTTCTCCGCCATTTTTTCCGGCTCGCCGGAAGATGAAGAAACGGGAAGTGGCGCAAGAACACTGCTGATTGGCTGAGAGGCGGCAACATTGCTCGAGCCTTGCCGGCTACCACAAATGAATAGACTCGGTTTGTATCGGGTCGCAATTTGTGGCGGCAATATTGTAGGCGCCCCTAATTGAGGCGGCAACATTGCCGCCACAAAATTGCGCCCGGCAATAGGTGTTTGTGGTAGCGTGGGCCAAGCTTCTTAGGTCAAAATTGTCTTCATTTTGGATTCGTCCTCAGAAGACTACAGTTCAGGAAATTGATCAACAGTGATAGCTCAAGGGTGGTGCCAGAATAGCTTAGCTCTTCTTGGTGCCAAGCTATTCTGGCTCCACACTTGAGCTATCATTGTGCACCGAGACCTCAAACCAGACGAGTGATCTTACTGCATGTGTATCAGATACATTTGGAGACAAGAGTTTGTGTTGAGTGGTCAGGAATACGTGCCTTTTGTTGAAACGTTAAGCCTTAGGTCAAAATTGTCTTCATTTTGGATTCGTCCTCTGAAGACTACAGTTCAGGAAATTGATCAACAGTGATAGCTCAAGGGTGGTGCCGAATAGCTTGGCTCTTCTTGGTGCCAAGCTATTCTGGCTCCGCACTTGAGCTATCATGGTTTATCCATATCTTAATGTTAAGAAAAACCCAACAAAAAAAGAAACAAGCTTAGGAAAGACAGTTACAACTGTGTTGTAACTTTTTCTAAGCGTGTTTCTTTTTTTCGTTGGGTTATTCTCTGCATTTTGCACGCTTGGCGTTCTCCTGTTTGGTCTGAATTTCTTAATGTTATTATTTCAGAGGACTGAAACTTGTATGCCCCTGAGAAATGCGCACTTTCAGTCCTTTTTTTGTTTTTGTCTTCTTATTTTTTTTACATAATACTTAGGATTTTTAATCTAGGTATATCAGCATTTATGTTAACGTCATGTGATCGATACTGAATAAGTCTAAGCTTTTTTACATGCTTGCTAAAAAGTCTGTTAATGTTTTGTTGTGGGTTTTTCTTGAACAGTTTGCTGATCACTGCCTTGGGACACATAAAGCTCACAGACTTTGGGCTGTCTAAGATTGGTTTGATGAGCTGTGAGTATAGAAAATATTGCAATCCTTGTATAAAAACAAGTTCTGGTCTGAGGCAGCAGAAGAGCAGTGAATGTTACATGTATCATTATTTAATGTGATTCTTTTACTGAGATTTCTCCACACAATTATTTGATATAATTTTTAATACTTTAACCCCGTGAATGCTACTGACGACATCACCTTGATTGCTACTGATGATCTTGTTCATTAGAAAAGAAGCGTAGTTAAATATCTTTTCAGTCGAGCGGTGTCCCGGCAGCAGTCAAGGGGTTAAAAACATTGGTTCATATGGTCATAATCCCCCGATTTGCAAATTATCATCTGAAGATTACATTACAGTGTAAGATACAGATCACCTATGATAGGTCAAAGGTGGTGACAGAATAGCTTAGCACCTAGTGGTGCCAAGCTATTCTGGCACAGTCCTTGAACTATCATAGTCCATATGCTGTGGTGTGTCAGGGCTAAAAGAAGTCACAAGAGGAACAATTAAGCCAATCTAGGTCTGTTATCCCTTATCATTCGGAATACACCAGTGTGTGAAATAAGTTTGACTAAAATAGTTCAAGGGTAGTGCCAGAATAGCTTGGCGCCTTTAGGCACCAAGCTATTCTGGCACCACGCTTGAACTAAAGCCATTGGTCTATATCCGTATCTGTAAGTACTATAATGTAGCTTGTATATGACAGTGTACAAATTTTAAGCTTTTAGCCTCGGTATGATATGTGTTAAATACCAGATAAAGTTGAAGTCAGTGGGGCAGCTCTTTGTGAGCAAGAGGTATATATTCTCAGGAGCCCCTGCAACTGCAGGGGCTCATGAGAATATTATGCCTCTTGCACACGGAAGAAGCTATAAGGTAACTGATGGTCCTTGTTCAACCAGTCTTCAAAAAAAGTGTTTTGTTTTTCCAGTGACGACCAACCTATATGAGGACGCCATGGACAAAGACAGCAAGCAGTTCCGAGACAAGCAAGTGTTTGGTACACCAGAGTACATTGCACCTGAGGTCATTCTTCGACAGGGATATGGTTAGTCACTTCTTACACTTGCCACTTTATTGCAGAGATTCTTTTTTTCTAAAGTTGTTTTTTGTTTGTATATGCAGGGTTATTGCAAAAAAAGGTCACTGGCATTGGTGGTTGGGCATTTCCAATGATCATAGCCTTGATTTTTCCATTTTTGAACAGAAATCCTTTTTCTTTCCTGCTCACCGGGTCATTTCTGTGAAACGCCTAATTTCGGGGAGAGAAAAAAAGGGCGGGGGAGGGGGGGGGGGGGGGGCATGTTTCCATTAGACATCAAGAAACGGACTGCTTTTGTTTTGCGTCATGTTTTAAACAGGTAAAATATAAATCACAAGATCTTACTTGCTTTGTTTCATTATTATTTCTTGCCCTACAAGCACCCCCACTATTTTCCTTTTTTTTCACTCTCACCCCTGTGGAAGGTCTGAATGATGCATGCTTGTATTGAACTATTTCACTGAACACCAATGCAGGTATGGGGCACTCCAATAGGCCCCAAGGTATCTGATAAAACACTCTCAGGTCTGTGGTTCCTATGGGGATGCCTCGCGCAAAAGGTCCTTGGACCTGGTCAGCCTTAGCTGGCCTGCACACAGTCGTGCATGGGCCAGCCAAGGCTGACATCAGCCCGAGGACCTTTTGCTTTCCAAGTGGGCTCTTTTCACAAGTCTGTGTAAATTCAGCACTATGATTATGCGACTGCGAATAACACAGTCTGACTTTATGGCTTCTGTCTGAGTACTGCAATAAGGTGACGTTCATTGTTGAAACCAGTCCGCAATATACTGAGTCTGATAAGTAATGTTTGCTCCAGTGTTCAGTGGCAGAGTTTGTTATAGCTGGCTCCATTACACGTAACTTTATGTTTAATTATTATGTGGTGTTTCAGGCAAGCCAGTGGATTGGTGGTCCATGGGCATAATCCTGTACGAGTTTCTCGTGGGTTGTGTGCCTTTCTTTGGTGACACACCAGATCAACTGTTCTCTCAGGTTGTGAATGGTGAGTACTGCTGTGCACTGTGAGGTGATGATGATGATGATGATAATAATAATAGTGATAATTTGTTGGCCCCACCAAGGAAAGAAAGGGCTGGTTATAGTCGTTTGTTATTGGAAATGGAATATTTAAGTTGTGCTGACATTGGTAAAAAGGACTATTTTTAACCCATTTACCCCCGACGCCCTACAGCAGGAGGTGGATTGAGCATGATAATTCAAGGGTAGTGCCAGATTAGCTTGGCGCCTGAAGTACATTATCATGCTCAAACCATCGCCTGCAACTGGTACATAGTCGTTAAATTACACCTCCAAAATTTGGCAAGTGCGGCCGCGGGGTTAAATGGGTTAAGTCTATAAACACCCAGAGCTAAATGACTTCCATTCTATAGAATGGAAGTCATTTAGCTCTGGGAGTTTAAGAGTTAATTAATGATTTGGTTGCACAGAGCGTACAACAGACATTTCATGCTCAGTCATTCAGATCAGTATCACAGTGGTGGGTTGTTTTCGGTGTTTTTTTTTTAAACCATATTTACATAGGGACAAGTGGGCAAAATCTTCTGACATACTCATATCCATGCTTTGCCAACAGAGGAGATCGAGTGGCCTGAGGAGGAGGAGTGGCAAGTGAGGGACGACGCTAAGGATCTGATCAGGCAGCTCCTGACCCACGACCCCTTGGAGCGACTGGGCACAGCGGGGGCGCACGAGGTCAAGGAGCACTGCTTCTTCTATGGCCTCAACTGGGAGTCCTTGCTGCGACAGAAAGCCGAGTTTGTGCCGCAGCTGGACAGCGAGGAAGACACTAGCTACTTTGACAGTGAGTTGGTGAAAGGGGATGCCATTTGTGGTTAGCCCCAAGGTCCCATTTCTCACATTTTTGTGGTGTTTTGCTGAATGACTATGTGCCATTTGCAGGAGATGGATTGGCCATGATAATTCAAGGGTAGTGCCAGATGAGCTTGGCGTATGCAGGCGCCAAGCTAATCTGGCACTACACTTGAATTATTATGGCCAATCTATCTCCTGCTGTAGGGACTTGGGGCAAAATGGGTTAATCCATTCACTGCTGAGAGGAAAAGTAAATGCAATCTGACTGCAAGAGATGTAGCTTGGCTGTTGTGGGGGCTGATGAGGATCTATGCCGCTTGCTGACACAGCGTTGTATCCATGTGCCGTGGCTGCCTGGGGCTCTTGAGCATTGAATTGAGCCTTTACATCCTAAGGCAGATTTTTTTTTAAAATTTGCTTATTGTCCTATGAAGGCCGCATTACAGATTTAGGAGATAGATAAGGTATATTAGTTCAAGGGTGGTGCCAGAATAGCTATTCTGGCACCGCCCTTGAACTGTCATAGTCAAACTAATTTCATGCAATAGTGTATCAGGGTGAAAAGGGTTAACAGAAACTTTCTAAACGCAGTCTGCTTCCACAGGCAGTCAAGAAGTGAAGCCACTGGCACACCACAATAAGAAATGCATCGACCATGACAGTCAAAGCGTTTAGAGAACAGCTTTGCACTACCAAGCTGTCCTGGTACCACTCTTCAACTAATGTGATCAGTCTTTTGTTTGTAAATATTTGACGCATGATTTCGCCCATTTGACGCATGATTTCACCCATTAAAGGTGTACAAAGAGAGCAGTACAAGGGAGGTAAATCTGCACCACAGGCTAATTGGTTTGTCCCTTCATCGTAGCTAGTAGTTGTAATCTTCTTGTTCACCACCATTGATCACACCCTGTGTTTATTAAGTCTTTGTTAATTCAACACCAAGGAGCTCTAGTCATCCAAAGTACATTGGTACAAACTGGTGTCGGCAACTGCAGGGGCTCACAAGGATGTCTGTATCTTGCAGTTGGATCATATTCTGTTTTTTCTCAGCAGTGAAATGGTTAAAAAAAATTTGTGTGTGAAATTATTCATATGTACATGAGTATACCTTTGAATTTGGCTTAACCCATATCATACTGAGGCTAAGAGCTTCAAATTTGTACACTGCCATATGCAAGCTACATTATGGTACTTACAGATACGGCTTTAGTTCATGGGTGGTGCCAGAATAGCTTGGCGCCTTTAGGCGCCAAGCTATTCTGGCACCACCCTTGAACTATTTTAGTCAAACTTGTTTCACACACTGGTGTATTCCGAATGATAAGGGTTAATTTACTACATCCTGCGGATGAAATTATCCATTTTGTTAGATGTCTTTTGATGTCTGCATCACAGTTCTGGAGACAGCTCTACAATTATAGTTGAAGGGTAGTGTCTGGATAGCTTGGCGCCTACAGGCAGCACTATCAGCCTACAGGCGCCAAGCTATTCAGACACCACCCTTCAACTGTCATGGTCGACCTAAATCCTGTCGTAGCTTGTCAGGGCTTTAAGTGTTAATGTTTCGCATCTTGATTGTTTCAGGTCGCACAGAGCGTTACAACCACGACCTGGACACCGAGGATACAGAGGACGACTCAGAGGACTTTTTGTACCACAGCTTCTCCTCATGCTCCCCCCGCTACTCCAAGGTCTACTCCAAGAAAGAGGAACTGCTTGATGTGAGCAAATCGCAGTCCCTATTCCAATCCATGAGCGTTCTCTTAACAATTTGCATCCTGATATGCTCTCATGTGAGATACATTTGATCATGATAGTTCATGGGTGGTGCCAGGACAGCTTGGCGCCCAGGGGCGCCAAGCTGTCCTGGCACCACCCTTGAACTATCATGGTCAGTCTATCTTCGGGACTGAAATGTAGCGTCTAGGACAACTCACTAATCTGAAAAAAATCAACCTCAGGATGTAATGGGTTAAGTCTCGTTAGCACAGCCACAGTTGAGGATCTGATGCAAATTACTCCTGCTGCTACAGTTGTAAAAATTGATGTATACATATACAAAGTGGTTGCCACAAGAGGCACAGGTCATCATGAGCCCATGCAACTGCGGGGGCCCATGAGGATCTAAACTTCTTGCACTTGGGTGATGTTCAGATTTTGTCGGCTGTGTCCAGAGTTTGTTTTACAGTAGTAATGTACATAGAGAACCCTGGTGAGGACTTCTAATAAAAATACCTTTAAATCTGGCTCTTGTTTTATCTGACTTTATAAAGTTGTCTATTCACCTTTGTTTTTTGTACCGTAGTAACACAAACTTCTCTTCAATCACACAGGATCAGACCCGAGACAGACGTCGACACTCTAGCGCAGACGATTTCCGCCAGCGTGTGTTGGAACGACGAGCCCTGGAGCGCAAGGATTCTAACCAGTCGGAGAGCTCAGAGGGATCTCAGGAACTTAAAGGGATGCTGAGGAAGGACAGCGTTCAGTCGGACTCGGCTGATAGCGGCACTGTGGTGGGCCCAAAAATGGATGAGGATGTGTTCCGAACTGCTGACAGGTTCGTAGTTTGTCATTGCTTTGTGTTGAGAACCACAGCCGGATTGATCCTTTTCATCCAGATACACTACTGCTTGAAATTAGTTTAACCATGATAGTTCAAGGGTGGTGCCTGAATAGCTTGGCGCCTCAGGCACCAAGCTGTTCTGGCACCACCCTTGAACCAGAATGGTTGACCTATCTCCTAATCTGTAATGCAGTCTTCATAGGACAATAAGCACCTTTTTTTTTTTCATATCGGCCTCAGGATGTAACGGGTTAAATCCCTTCACTGTATTTATGTAGGGTTTCTTGAGTTCTGGTAGTGAAGAGGTTTAACCCCTCCACTGCCAAGAAAAGTAAACAATCCAAATGCATGGGTTGGACTTTTCCAGCTACAGCCGGCGGATTCTAAAAAAAAATTTTTTTTCGTTTTTGGGGGGTTTTTTTCACTAAAAAAAGTGCCTCCAGACCTCCACTTCAGGATTCAACTTTTTGTCAGAATTCAGCTTCTTTTTTCTGTCCCACCCATGCAAATGCAAGACATAGATCCTCATGAGCCCCAGCATTTGTGGGGGCTCATGAGGATCTGTGCCTGTTTTTGCTGTCACCACTTCGGGTTCATTTTCTTGGGCTGGGGCTCTTTGGCATTGAATTAACGAGGACTGCAGAATCACAGCATCAGCGAAGATTGCAAAACCACAGTCTGCATCAAGTGGTTTGTTATCCTTTGCAGTTTTCATCAAGCGCGGGCAGGAGCAAGCCTTTCTGACTCGTCCCAGACGGACAGCGACTCCTGCCACTCCCCATCTTTACCCCACCCAAAACCAATGCTGAAAATCATCCCCAAGTTCGCCATCTCGTCGGAAGGTGACAAGCCATCAAGTCCAAAAGGTAAAGTCATTGTCAATTTACCACTGTATGCTTCTGTGCTTTTTGGCTAAGGCATAAGCTTGCAAAGATTGTAGAGGTGGCTAGACTAGCTTCAGCAAGCTGTGAGTTCTGCATAGTTTTGCCGCTATATCTTGTTGAAAACAGTATTTTATAACATCTAATCTCTTCTGAATTATTCATGTCTGAACCTTTTAGCGGCTAGTTGCTAAATCTGATCCGTCATTCTGTCTCATCCTAGCTTGCATAATCCTGTGACTGTTAACGATGACTCCGCTCAACAGAAAAGACCTGTATCTATGTTCGAGTGGTATCGTCAGTAGCATTCAAGGGATTTACCCATTCAGCCCTGATGCACGATAGCAGGAGATGGGTTGACCATGATAATTCAAGGGTAGTGCCAGATTAGCTTGGCGCCTATCGGCGCCAAGCTATTCTGGCACTGCTCTTGAATTATCATGGTCAACCCATCTCCTGCAACTGGTGCATAGTCATTAGATGACGCCTCCAAATTTTGGGAAATACGTCCGTCGGGCTGAATGGATTAAACGAGTTTCTTTGAAAATTGTACATTTTTAGTTGTCTGTTAACTCCTTTCCCCAGCTGATTTTTCATGTCCACAGTAACACTTTAGTTTGTGTTTCAATGCAGTTGAATTTCCTTCCCATGAATGCAAAAATTTACTTTTTAACCTTTTGACTATCAGTAGCGCTTTTTGTTGAGGTGATTCCTGCAGGAATCACCTCAACTAGAGAGTCTACCGACAGCCATGGGGGTGACAGGTTTCAGTGAAAAATTTGTACCATTTTGTTTAAGCCGTGTTTACTTTACTTTTAAAAGTACACCGTTTATGTTCATTCCAAAGTGTGATCTAAGACCAAATACTGTGCATGCAGATCAGCCTTGCTTGCTTTATAATTTACAGCCAGACGCTGAGGTTTTGGGGTGTAGGCTTCTTTTTTTTTTTCTTTTTTTTTTTGTATGTTGGGAAAGTGGAGTCAAATCACCGTCAGAAACCGTTACCCCTTCATTGCCAGGAATCTGCAAGTGACAAAGAACGTCATGAACCTCCAAGGTTCATGGGCACATCATGAGCCCATGAACCTTTGGAGGTTCATGATGTTCTTTGTGTCTTGCAGGCTCGTTTATATCTGTGATACTTAAATGGCTGGGTTTTTTTGTGGTTTTTTTTTCTTGGTTTTTTTGGTGGTTTTTTTGTGATTTTTTTTTTTTGGGGGGGGGTTGTTTTGTTGTTTTTTTTGGGTTTTTTTGTTTTTTGTTTGTTTTGTTTTGTTTGTTTTTGGTTTTTTTTTTGGGGGGGTGTTGAATGGCTTCAAAGGCAGTTACTGAGAGATAAAAACAAAATTGTGCAAGGATCAAGGGCAGAAATGTGGTGGAGCTTGAGAACAGTAGTAGAGTTTGTAGTCACACTGGTTGCCCTCCTCCTGCCTGTGTTACGTGTAGCAGATCCCAATGCGCAAAGGCTAACAGAGCCGCTGATGGCCCGCACACAGCTATGTGTGGGCCAGAGGTGGCCGACGTCTGCCCAATGGCCATTTGCGCACTGAGATGCATGGGGGTAGTCAGAGTGGTGGGTAGTGTGACAGTCGCATGACTGGTTCCAGAGTTATCCCCAGTGGACGAGGATCGTGAGAAAAGCCAGGGTCGGAGGCCGCGCACACATGAAAAATCAAACATGCAGAAATCGGCTTCCGCCAACGCACTCACGCTTCTGGACATAGCTCACGGAGGTTGGTCACTGGTGGCACCTGGTGCATGTGTGGTACATGCACTGTAGTGGTAGACATGCTACATTGTAGTCATGTGCCATACTATACCATCATCTTCACTTGGCTTCACACAGATCTATGGCTGTTTCTCCTTCAGCTTGTACAAGTCCGCCTCGCATTTGATCCATCTTATTACTTGCTTTGTTCCTCCTTCACACACACCCCACCCCCTTACCTCCACCTGCCCCCCCCCCCTCCCCCCACCACACCTTAACCCATTTAGTTCCAACACCCTAGGAGATGGATTGACCATGATAATTCAAGGGTAGTGCCGGATGAGCTTGGCGCCTGAAGGCGCCAAGCTCATCTGGCACTACCCTTGAATTATCATGGTCGATTCATCTCCTTCAACAGTTACATAGTCCTTAAGTAGCATCTCCAAAATTTGGGAAATGTGATCTTGGGGCTGAATGGGTTAAACAGCTGAAACAACACAGATTTCTCCCCCTTCCCTCCCAGTTCTGCCCACCTCCCTCCGCTTTGGAACTTGTAAATTGCTGATTTGATTATGGAGCTGTCATGTAATTTTGCTGGTATCCATCAGTGTGTGTGTGCTGGTTGTGGTAGTTTCTCTCTGTCGCAGAACTTTGAATTGATTTTCCTGTGGACCTGTACGCAGGCATTCATCTGGACCATTCATGGGAAATGCGAGTTCTAATGATATGATAGTGTCATGACACTTTTCTTGCATTGAGGCACCGGGCTGGTGTCAGATGCAGTAGAACCTGTTTGAGCAACCACCTGTTTTGCTAGGGGAAAAAAGTGGTCTTTAAAGACAGTTGCATTCTCAAGAGACGTCTTAATAATAATAATAATACTGTTATTATATAGGTGCTTTTTCTCAATTTTTGGGCAAATCGACTCAAAGCGCCGCGAACTGAAACCCAACACGCACACTCACGTAACAGACACAGATTTACGCCATTTAAGACAAACACAGTACAAGACAGACAAAGGGCCAGTTCAGTTACTGAAGTTACAGAGATTTGTGATCGCTTGTATTTGAAATTTGTAAAGTGGCCTGAAACCAGTACCAAAGTGTGTGTGGGAGGGGAGGGGGGTGGAAGAACCGGAGTACCCGGAGAAAGAACCCCTGTCTTGAAGGGCAAAGTGTGTCGCCTGTCATTAAAGACCATCATTTAGGTGGCCACAGTCGCCCAAATGATGGTCTTTGACCCTTTCAGTCTTGATACGCTCTTGCGTGAGCTAAATTTGACCATATTTATATATGGTTCAAGGGTGGTGCCAGAACAGCTTGGCGCCCATAGGCGCCAAGCTGTCCTGGCACCACCCTTGAACTATCATGGTCAATTTATCTCCTAAGCTGCAATGTAGCCTTCATAGAACAGCTCACTAATATGAAAGAAAAATCAACCTCAGGATAAAATGGGTTAACGACAAGTGACTTTTTATAAGGGTGGTGATGATTTCTCAAGAAAGGTGGTGGCTCCAAACAGCTTCTGCTGTGTGGCTCCTCTTCAGTGAATGCAAAATCTGTATGCAACATCCTCTTCTGCACTTGTGGGTGGCACAAATCTTAATGAGCCCCCAATGGCACGGGATATTTATATGGATATTGTGATTCTCAGTGATTTTCGACAGACTTTATGGCTCATGTATTTCCAAATTTATGTGCATAGACAGTACTGGCCCTATAAGATCAAGCTTTCAAACTGAGATAGCACACACACACAAACACACACACACACACACACACACACACACACACACACACACACACATGCATGTCTTCTAATCTTGCTTGTCTGACACTTGACTGTTACGTTACATTTGTAAGAAGTAATTGGCTTGGTTGAGCACACCGAGTTACGCACTTTCTCACTAGGAATGGTTTAATATGGTGGTTTTGTTTTTTTATAATTATTCCCACCATAAGTTTTAACTGCTGATGTAGTCTGGATTAACCCTTTAACTCCAAAACTACCGGTAAATGACCTCCATTCTGCTGAATGGCAGTCATTTAGTTGTGGGAGATAAAAGAGGTTAACAGCATTTTTAAGCTTCCCTGTAGACAAGTGCTTACCACTTTCTTATGTCTTTCCGTCAAGTGCACCTAAGTCGTTATTGTTTTGTGCCAGTAGTTTAACCCTTTGGCTGTCGGTTGCTCTATTTGTTGAGGTGGAATCACCTTGACAAAAAAGCACTGCCAACAGCAAAAGGGTTAAGTTATTTTCTGTATACCAGTAGTATCAGTATACATTCTGTCTTGTGAATGATACATATGTAGCAGACTACTCATGCCCTTTATGCTTTTCCTCTATGTTTATTGGAAGACATGTTATATACACATCTTGTTTGTTACATTTGTAATTGTAGCTCCTTTTAACTTGCTGTTCATTTACAGGACGCCTTTACAGCATGAAGCCATTGTTTACCAGCTTGTGAACATTATTAGTGTCACTTTTCTGTTTCAGCCTGGTAGTGATATTTGTGCAACAGAACCTGTTTTGAACGCCCCCCCCCCCCCCTTTAATTAGAGGTCACCTGTCATTAAAGACCATCGTTTAGTTGGTCCTGAATGAAGGTCTTTAATGACAGGTGAGGCTTTTTGCCTTGCGAAACTTCTCTTGAGAGAAGTCCTGTCTTTTAACTCGTTCAAGACGAACTGCATCCGGCTAGGCGACTTGACCCTTATCATTTGGAATACCCCAGTGTGTGAAATAAGTTTGACTACAATAGTTCAAGGGTAGTGCCAGAATAGCTTGGCGCCTCTAGGCGCCAAGCTATTCTGGCACCACCCTTGAACTAAAGCCATTGGTCTATATCTTTATCTGCAAGTACTATAATGTAGCTTGCATATGGCAGTGTACAAATTTGAAGCTTTTAGCCTCACTATGATATGGGTTAAGCTGCATATAATCTGCCGTGGAAGCGTTAAGAACACATTTCCCCCCCCCCCCCCCCCCCCCCCCCCCCCCCCAAAAAAAAAAAAAAAGTGGTAGTTCAAAGCGGGTTCTACTGTATGTATATGTAGCAGCTAGTACATGGATTATTGTTACCTTGCAATGTGTTTACACTGTTACCCGATCTATGTTTCTGTTTAGAGTCACCTTGATGTATTCACCCTAAGCCTTGAGCCATGACAGCGGGAAATAAATCAGCTGTTATAGGTCAAGGGTATTGCCAAATTATCTTGTGCCTGGGAAGGTGGCAACATAATCTGGCATTACCATTGATTAATGGTGGCCAATCCATACCCTACATTTGACATACAGTATTTACAGACACCTCACAAAGTTTTGACACTTGGTACATATTAGATGTAAATGAGTCAAAACATCTTGTAGGTAATTGATAGAGTGTTTAAAATTCTCTGTAATGTGTACATGTATAAAATTACCATTGTATAAAATAACATGTATAAAAACCCATCACATCCTGAGGCTGATTTTTTTTTTTTTAATTGTCCTATGAACGTTACATTACGGATTAAGATATAGATCAACCATTTCAGTTCAAGGGTGGTGCCAGAATAGCTTGGTGCCTGAGGCGCCAAGCTATTCTGGCACCACCCTTGAACTATCATAGTCAAGTTACTTTCAAACCATAGTGTATCAGGATGAAAAGGGTTAAATTGTGCCTGGGAAGGTGGCAATGTAATCTGGAGGCACCCTTGAACTATTTTGGCCAATCCATACCCCATATTTAAGCCTTATTATTCGGAATACACCAATGTGTGAAATAAGTTTGACTAAAGTAGTTCAAGGATAGTGCCAGAATATTCTGGCACAGCCCTTGAACTAAAACCATTGGTCGATATCTTTATCTATAAGTACTATAATGTAGCTTGCATATGGCAGTGTACAAATTTGAAGCTTTTAGCCTCAGTATGATATGGGTTAATATACAGTATTTATTGACACAGTTGCGACATTTGGTACATATTAGATGTAAAGGATTTAAAACATCCTGTGGGTAATTGATAGTGTTTTAATTTTCTGTAATGTGTACATGTATAAAATTACCATTGTTTTAATTTGTACTATGTTATTTGATGTGATATTATTAAATGAAATTTTTTTTGTTTGTTTAAAGGATCATATCTTTTTTCTTCTTTTTTTTTTTTTCTTTTGAAAAAAAGTTAGGAAAAAAGTATTAATTTTCATCAATTTTTACAGTTGCATGGCTTTGTAATGGTAGTTGTAATATTTTTCTCATGTTTTGTTTAAAAGTATACCGACCAACCATATTGGATTTACCATGACTCTTTGTTTTGAACACGTTCATAAAGATTTGATAAAACCTGTTTTCTTAATATTCTAATTTTTAAACCCTTTTAGTGTGAAAGTGCTGTGGATGATGTACACAATGATAACACATGGTCCGTTTGTTCCAGAAGACTTTGTGCTACCCAAAGTGACGTCCCCAGGAGGCTCTAGCACTAGCTCTCGAGATGGCTCCCCATCCCGTGACGCCTCCTCTCTCATCCGCAACCTTAATCCCCCCATCGTGCTGAAACGAGGGGCCAGAGGGTTCGGCTTCAGCTTCCGTTCCGTCAGAGTCTACATCGGAGAGTCAAATGTGTATACCCTGCAGCACATTGTCACTGTGAGTAAAATAACATGCTACGGTGCAGTTAGAAAGTCTGTCTTGAAGTGCGTGTAGGTGCAGTAAGAATTTCTGCTCAGAAGTGTGTGCTGGTATGTGATTTTGGACTTTACAGCCATAGCCATAAGGACCAAAATCACAGACCATCACATGAAAGAGAATATCTTGAAATATTTAAATGTTTGTTTCTTCAAAAACATTACCGATGACATGACTTTATGGAAGTGTCTACTACTTACTCAGGCACTCAGGGGAACCTCGAGGGGGGCCGAGAGTTGTCTCCCGATACTGCCCATCCAGATCCGAGTCACGGTGTGACTAATCAGTCAGTCTACTTAGGCTCACACTGTTCAGACGTGTTGCTCTAGCCTACGGACCTTGGATTCGACCGGTTCACCGGTCTTCCGGACTTGGCTTCTTCTCTGGGCTTTATCTTCGTCGGCCCTGCCTGGGCCACTGCGTAGCTCTGTCGTCCCCTTTTCGTTGGCTGCTCAGCCCTCTTCAGCCGCTTGTGTGCCTCGGCTTCGCAGTGAGCGTCGCCGGGACCTTGCGCAGTCCTTCCATGGGTGTTTGGACCTTTTCCCCCCCGTTCCTGCTCCGGCGGAAAGGTAAGGTAGCTGGGTTGGCCCTCAGCCGGTTCCCGGGCTGGGCACTGGTTGAGCGGGCACGAAGGCAGTTTCATCTTCGCTGTTGCTTGCGCGCCAAAATTCTCAACTCTTAGCTTGACGGGCCTTGCGCCCGCCCCCACTCTCCTTCGGTTGATTGGTGTGGCATTATTCAGGGGTCAAAATCTTCCTCCTTCCGAGGATATCAGCGTTATTTTAAAAAAGATCCGCTGTTTAAGAAAGGCAATTCCGCGTGAAGAAAAAGATAAAACGTAAAAAATCGGAAACGGTCGTGGTTCTTAAACGGCGCAGGTCCACAAGTTGTCAGATTCGTTTTCCAAAATGGCGCTAGCGATGCAGGACACATGCTCGCGGCTAAACCTTTAGTGAGACGGGAGTGAGAAAGAAATAGAGTTGGGAGTGGTGTGAAAAATAGGTGAAAGTTAAGTCGAACCCTGATTTTGGCGCTTACCTACTCACTTGTGCCTTGTGTGTTTTGGGGAATTTGTTATGCTCCAGCCCATGCCTTGACGCCTTACGTTGGTGGACGTGGCGAGAGCGGACGCTTACCTTGTTACCGAGTCGGTCATGTAATGCTTGCTTTTTGTTATGCATTATACAGACCTGTTTACCATGCACATGTCATGTGGCGTGTTAGGTACACAATTTTGCTTGGGGTACACTTACAGTGTTCGGCATCCTGTCTCGAAAGACAATGGAGTATGCGCTTGCTGGGTCAGTCACTGGAGTGACCTCTCCAGTGCGCAAGCCTGGGCGAAGTGTATGGAGATCCTGGGATGCCCAGTCGTCAAGATCCCCCTCTCGGCCTTGCTGATGTATCCAAAGGAATGCAAAGCAGTACGTTTGGCACCAGTTTGGCTGCAGGAGCTGCCAGAACAGTGCGTGAATACAGGCAGCTGTCTGCCTTCGGGGCTCCACTCCTGATTTGAAGGGTTTACTCCCCCACATTTGGCCGTTGGATCCAACCTGATCTCCTCCGTCCTCTAGCCGTTGGCTGTCAGAAACAGCTCATCCGCCTAGTGGTGCAATGTGAACACCACCCCCTCACGTGGTTTAGCCCACCAGCTGAGGTGGTTTGCCAGGGTGTGGCGCTTGGAGCCAGCACGTGAGAGATTAAGGAGATGGATGAGGACCAGTGATGCCCGTCCGTCCTATGTAGGACGCAGCTGCCGAACAGCAAAGGTACTACCTCTATCCAGAGCCCCCTACACCCCGGTACACTTACATGTACTCAAACCAAGGGGAATCACAGCGCTGGACAGACAACAGTTAGATCCCCTGCCCCCGCCTATCAGGCACCCAATCGCCAGCCCACAGAGAAATACGCAGGTATAGAATAAGACAATCATTTCCATTCCTGATAAGAATGGATCAGGTCTCTTATATAACCCATGTCTTTCTCCGGAACTTAGGAAGTAGGCAGGAGAAACATACATACACAAACATGAAGGTGCGCTACTATATGTGGTCGGGTAAATACCCTGATTTCCCACAGTAGATGCACAGAACATTACACAACAATGTAACGATACAAATTTTGCCTCGAGTTATACATGATACTCACAAACCAGATAGGTGAGGCTAGCGCTGGCAGAATTGTCAGTACTCAAACCAAGGGGAATCACAGCGCTGGACAGACAACAGTTAGATCCCCTGCCCCCGCCTATCAGGCACCCAATCGCCAGCCCACAGAGAAATACGCAGGTATAGAATAAGACAATCATTTCCATTCCTGATAAGAATGGATCAGGTCTCTTATATAACCCATGTCTTTCTCCGGAACTTAGGAAGTAGGCAGGAGAAACATACATACACAAACATGAAGGTGCGCTACTATATGTGGTCGGGTAAATACCCTGATTTCCCACAGTAGATGCACAGAACATTACACAACAATGTAACGATACAAATTTTGCCTCGAGTTATACATGATACTCACAAACCAGATAGGTGAGGCTAGCGCTGGCAGAATTGTCAGTACTCAAACCAAGGGGAATCACAGCGCTGGACAGACAACAGTTAGATCCCCTGCCCCCGCCTATCAGGCACCCAATCGCCAGCCCACAGAGAAATACGCAGGTATAGAATAAGACAATCATTTCCATTCCTGATAAGAATGGATCAGGTCTCTTATATAACCCATGTCTTTCTCCGGAACTTAGGAAGTAGGCAGGAGAAACATACATACACAAACATGAAGGTGCGCTACTATATGTGGTCGGGTAAATACCCTGATTTCCCACAGTAGATGCACAGAACATTACACAACAATGTAACGATACAAATTTTGCCTCGAGTTATACATGATACTCACAAACCAGATAGGTGAGGCTAGCGCTGGCAGAATTGTCAGTACTCAAACCAAGGGGAATCACAGCGCTGGACAGACAACAGTTAGATCCCCTGCCCCCGCCTATCAGGCACCCAATCGCCAGCCCACAGAGAAATACGCAGGTATAGAATAAGACAATCATTTCCATTCCTGATAAGAATGGATCAGGTCTCTTATATAACCCATGTCTTTCTCCGGAACTTAGGAAGTAGGCAGGAGAAACATACATACACAAACATGAAGGTGCGCTACCATATGTGGTCGGGTAAATACCCTGATTTCCCACAGTAGATGCACAGAACATTACACAACAATGTAACGATACAAATTTTGCCTCGAGTTATACATGATACTCACAAACCAGATAGGTGAGGCTAGCGCTGGCAGAATTGTCAGTACTCAAACCAAGGGGAATCACAGCGCTGGACAGACAACAGTTAGATCCCCTGCCCCCGCCTATCAGGCACCCAATCGCCAGCCCACAGAGAAATACGCAGGTATAGAATAAGACAATCATTTCCATTCCTGATAAGAATGGATCAGGTCTCTTATATAACCCATGTCTTTCTCCGGAACTTAGCTCATCCGCCTAGTGGTGCAATGCACTTACATGTGCACGTTTATACACAAAAATACACATTTGGGGGAAACTGGCAACTCACTGACTTGCGAATAAATACACATGTGAGGTCCAAAGTACATATGAGTCAGTTGAAAGGACACTGACTGCACCCAGGGGGTAAACAGGCCTGATTATGCGTCGTGTACTCCCCTGGGTGTAGAGTGTTCATGGAGAAGTAGTACCTTTGACTTTTCAGCCAGCAGCGCCTCTTGGGGCAGGCGGGAGCACTGGTCTTCACATGGCACTCAACTCTCACAGCTGGCTCCAGGTCCTTTACCTAGCCACACCCCGGTAACCGCTTCTGCTGGCGGGCGAAACGTTGTGAGGGGCTGACGCGTCTTTCAGTCAGTTGAAATACTTGGAGAGGAGACGGGCGCCGCCAAGTTCGCCTAAGCCCATTGAAAGGACTGATGGACAAGCAACAGAATAAGAATAACATGCCGGATCGGTCGGGGCCCGGATCACCAACGACCGCGCACCCCATTGGAGGTCTCCAGGGTGGGGGCGACAAGTGTGTTACTGGAACCAAACCCACCATCAAGCTGCCCACGCAAGGAATAACTATCGGAACTTGGAACGTTCGCACACTACCAGTGCGGCAAAGTGAAGGAACTCACCCACGAGTTGAAGCGCTATCGCTGGGACATTGTAGGACTTGCAGAAGTTCGATGGACAGGCTTCGGAGAAACAACAACAGATGAAGGCCATAAAATCTTGTTCAGCGGAAAAGAAACCAAGCACGAACATGGCGTAGCTTTTATCGTAAGGAAAGAGGTGGTTGGAACTGTCATCAGCTGCACCCCCGTGTCAAGCAGACTAATCTCCATCCGCATCTCCGCCCGACCGCACAACATCACTATCATACAAGTATACGCTCCAACAGCAGACCATGATGATGAAGAATTAGAAGAATTTTACGAACAACTGGACAACATCATCAAGAAAACACCTAAGAAAGACATTCTGACTGTCCTCGGTGACTGGAATGCAAAGATCGGCCCTGACGCCTACCAACAATGGGCAGGAACAGCTGGCAAGTTTGGCCTTAGAGAAACAAATGACAGAGGCCTGCGACTTTTAGAGTTCGCAGAGAGTCACCGTCTCACCGTTGCTAATACCCTCCATCCACACAAGAAGTCAAGAACAGTGACATGGCAATCGCCAGGAGGCCTGGTCCATAACCAGATTGACTTCATCTTGCTGCCTCGACGATTCAAATCCAGCGTTAACAAAGCACAAACGAGGTCCTTTCCTGGCGCTGATATTGGCAGCGACCACAACCTCGTCCTTACTAGCCTCAAGTTGAAGCTGGCATTGAAACGAGATAGCAAGAACCCTCGCATCAGATTCGACCTCCAGAAGCTAAAAGACCCGGAAGTAGAAGAGCTCTTCCAAGCCCAGGTGGGAGGCAGATTTGCAGCCTTGGCTACTTTGGACTGCGACGTAGACACCCTTGCTGGAAATATAAAAGAGGTGTTACTTTCTACAGCAGAAGAAGTGCTGGGGAAGCAGAGGAAGCGCAAACAGCCCTGGGTCACCGATGACATCATCGATCTCTGTGATGAGAGGAGAGCCTGGAAGAAAAAGAGAGGCCAAGACCTCACATCAGCAAACAAGTACAGACTTGTCAACAAGAAGATCAGGAAGAGGATGAAAGAAGCCAAAGAAGATTGGATTGAAGACCAGTGTTGTAGCGTGGAAGAGGGCATGGCAAATGGCAACAGCAAGAAGGCTTATGAAACGCTAAGGACCCTCACCAAGACTCAACAGCGAACAGCCACAGTCATCGAAGACAGCAGCGGCCAACTCCTTACGGAAAACACTGCTGTACTAAACAGATGGACTGAGTACTGCCGAGACTTGTATAACTACAAGGCCGAGCCAGACACCAGCATCCTCCAAAACAACCAGGCTGGGGCCAGGAAGGCTGAAGACCTGCCAGTGTTAGCTGAAGAGGTGGAAGCAGCCGTACGCGGCCTGAAGGGAGGAAAGTCTCCAGGTGTAGACAACGTACCTGCTGAACTGTTGAAACATGGAGGAGAAGTAACAACGAAGGTCCTCACTACACTCTGTCAAAAGATCTGGGAGCAAAAGAAATGGCCAGTAGAATGGACACAGTCTCTAGTGATCCCACTCCCCAAGAAAGGAAACCTGAAACAGTGCCAGAACTACAGAACTATCAGTCTGATAAGTCACCCTAGCAAAGTAATGCTTAGAATCATTCTCAACCGCCTCAAAACTTTCGCCGAGGAACTGCTGGCAGAAGAACAGGCTGGCTTCAGAGTTGGAAGAAGCACTGTAGAGCAGATTTTCAACTGCCGCGTCCTGATCGAGAAACATCTGCAGCATCAGCGCGAACTCTACCACAACTTCATTGATTTCAGGAAAGCATTTGATCGCGTCTGGCATGACGGACTCTGGCAAGTCATGAGATCGTTCAACATAGAGGAGGGACTGATCCAAATGATAGAAGCGCTTTACAAGAACGCCTGCAGCGCAATTCTACTTAACAATCAGTCAGGCGAGTTCTTCAGGACGACGATCGGTGTCCGTCAAGGATGCCTGCTCTCTCCTGTCCTTTTCAACATATTCCTGGAGAAGATCATGCAGGAAACCCTCCACGACCACCATACTTCAATCTCTATTGGTGGCAGATCCCTGTGCAATCTTCGATTCGCAGACGACATTGACCTCATGGCAGGCAGCAATAGTGAGCTCCAAAACCTGACAGACAAACTTTCAAGTAGCGCAGGGTCTTATGGCATGGAGATCAGTACGGATAAAAGCAAAGTGATGATCAACACCACAAGCGACAGCAGCAGCAACATTCACATGAATGGCCAAAAGCTAGAAGAGGTCAATAGCTTCAAGTACTTGGGAGCCACCCTGTCCAAAGACGGTAGTTGCATAGCAGAGATCCGTATCAGGATAGGTACAGCAACATCCGCAATGGCCAGGCTGGACAGGATATGGCGAAGTAACTCCATCAGCTTTACCATCAAGTACAGGCTTTACAAGTCCCTCGTAGTGTCTATTCTACTCTACGGCTGTGAGACTTGGACACTGCTTGCAGACTCAGAAAAGAAAATCCAGGCCTTTGAGAACAAGTGCCTGAGGAAGTTGCTCCGCATCTCGTACCGCGAGCACAAGACCAACGAATATGTACGGAGCATCGTCACTTCCCTGGTGGGCCCACATGAACCCCTTCTGGCAACCGTGAAACGGCGCAAGCTTGCTTGGTTTGGCCACGTGACCCGACACAACACCTTGTCCAAGACTATCCTCCAAGGCACTCTCGAAGGAAGTCGTCGGCGAGGTCGTCAGAGAAAGAGTTGGGTCGCAAACATAAAAGAATGGACCGAACTCGAGATGTCAGACTTGCTTGCCACCGCCCAAAATAGAACTCAGTGGAGAGCACTGTCTGTTGCTGCTGCCTTTCAGTCCCCCCAACGCCCAGTTCAGGCAAGGGACTGATGATGATGATGATGACTCCCCTTAGCTTGGCGGGGCCCCACGTGCCCGCCCCCTGTCGCCATTACATGATAATGTTACTATGCCAGACGCTTGTTTTGTGCCTTCTTGGCATATATATATGTTTGAGTTGTTGTGCATCATGAGGCATATGCTCACCTTGGTTGGCGGGGCCTCTTGTGCCCACGCCCTGTTGGCCTTTTTATGGGTAAGGTTACTGTGCCTGCCACTTGCTTCATGCCTATACTTGTCATGACATGCTTGAGTTTTGTTGTACATGATGTATCATATGCTCACCTTAGCGTGGCGGGCTATTGCCTTCCAGGCCAAGGGTGACTGCCGCACGTGTGTATACAGGGACGTACCCAGCGCAGAAGGAAGACGCTGGGAAGATAGGTACAACACAGGCCCTTGTCCGCGTGCCTTCGAGGTTGTTGTCTGTTGCAGGGAGCTGTTGCTCACCCATACGCAAGACGGACTGGGCAGTGGCCATTAGTTACCAGAGGTCGGTCTCCCCTGCGCCGGATGCGCCTCCGAGGGGAGCTGGGTGGCTCGGTGGTAAGTGTTCGCCTCTCGACCGAAGGTCACGGGTTCGAATTCAGCTGGGGTCAAAATTTTAAGAAACCACGCTTGCGACACCTACTCCCCCTGAACTGAGCTGCGACACCTACTCGCCCTGACCTGAGCTGCGACACCTACTCGCCCTGACCTGAGCTGCGACACCTACTCCCCCTGACCTGAGCTGCGGGGTTCGCAGTTATGGAGTGCAGACACGAGCGACCGGCTCCTATGTGGGATCCGATTTAAGTCGAGGCACCATTCCCGGACACTGCATACTTCGCACAAAACGGACTATCCTGGGACAGACGCCACTCCGGACGCTACGCCCTAGTGCACGAGCAGGTAGATCGGGGTGGCCGCCTCCAGGAGGGAGCGCGCCCGGACAAGCCCTTCTGACAGGCAGTAAACCACCTCACTGAGTCTTGGTTCGGAGAGATGCGTCTCGCGCCATACCTTGTCCTTTGCCGATCCCCACTCGTCTCCTGGAAGCCCGCAGGCCCCCACTGGGGGTACCCTTGCCGGCAGATAGCCCGCCTCATTGAGCCCGGCTTGGAGACACATTGCGCACGCGTCCGAGGTTTTCGAGAGGTATGGATCACTCTTGCCACTCAGGATCGGCTCGGAAGCCCTCCATGCGGCCGACGACTTGGGGCTGGAGCCTCGCGCGCGTCCGAAGCCCCCAGGCGACATGGATGCCTACCACCTCTCAACGTCTGCTCGCCGCTTCTAGCGAGCATAGGAGGGACCCCTCTTCGCGGCGCTCCACGGATCCAAATCCACCTCGCTTGGTGGGTCTTCGCGTTCGCCTTGTCCCTTTCTGTGTCCGTCCTTCCGTTCATCCCGGCCCGTTCCCACTCCTCGGATTCGCCGGTCCCGGTCGCCTAACTACAGTCGCTTCGCCCTCTGGATGCCCTACCCGTGCCGGTATCTTCCCGGAGGACTCAGTCTCTTGCCTTCGCCTCACGTGACGTATTCTGACTTCTTCGTTGGACGTGGGAAGACAGCTAGAAGTTCCGTTCCGGACGCGTCTTTCGGCTTCGTCACCGACGCTGTGCCTTTCAGCGCTCCTCCTGTTGGGTTTCCGGAACTCCGTACGCTTCGCCGTCCTTGGATGTCCGGCCACTTGGCTTGCCTTCATCAGGACTTGTTCTCGGGACCTTCCCAGGCGTGCCTCCGCTTCCTGCCTGCTCTGGACCCGCTTAGCGGTTGGATTTGGTGACTTCGCTTGTCCGTCACTCCCTAGCCTGCGTGGGATTCGGGTTCTCCTGACCCAAGCCTTCGTCCGTCGCTTCGGGGACTCCTGGCTTCCTGGACGTCCGGCCACGGATTGCCCTTCAGTGATGACGACTCTCCCGCGTCTTGCTTCCCTGGACGGCCCTGCTCTTCGGTGCGTTCGAGCAGCCTGGAGGATTCTTCTAGGACCTTGGGCTTCGCAGGACTCCTCCCTCGCTCCTGCCACCGCTAGCCCGTGGTTCTCGCCATGTGGTCTTCGGCTCCGCCTTCAGTGGGGTTACGCGTTCAGCCTGCACTTCCTACCCTTCTCCAGGTCCCCGTGCACTCGGCCTCCAGGGAGTATCGCCGTTCTTCGGCGACGGAATAGTTACCAGTTCGGGAGCTGCAAGCCGTTCTGGCAGCCCAGCACCACGTGGAAGGAACACTCAGTCACCACGGACGGCTCGTCCTCTGACAATGCGACAGTGATGGCGTACATGCAGTAACACGGTGGGGCGCATTCACCCAGCTTTGCATGCTTCTCTTCCTTCTGTGGCGCGGGTGCGAGGTCCGCAACCTTCCCTCCGTGCTCGGCACTGCTTAAAAGAATAGAAGACGAGAGTGGAAGAGAGAAGACGAGTAACAAGCAAAGGATAAGAAGGAAAGAGTAGGAAGCGAAGGTGGATGGGAAGAGTAAGTATGTGCAGAGACCCGGCCAACAGGGTGTTGGCCTCCTCCCTCTCCCGTCGCGGCCACTAGCCTCTCACTGAGTGGACCTTACACCAGGACGCCTTCGGATGCTCGGCACGCGATGGGAGACGTGTCGGCCTGCTCACCACGAGGCGGTTCTCCAGCTTCCCCCTGCTTGTCTCCCCGATCCCAGTTCCGCTCGCCTGGTCAGTCTTCGCATGTCCATTCTGTGGCACCGCTTCCACTTACACCCCGAACAGTTTCGTCCCCTTCCTCCTCAAGCTACTGTGAGATTGCTGTCTCTCTCTTGCCCGGGGCACCTCCTCCTTCACGCTTGGACTTGTGCCGCAGGACCTCGACGCTAGACGCTTCTCGAGGGCAGCAGTGGAGGCTATTGCTTCAGCCCACAAGCACTCGGCTCGACGCTCCTATAAGGGAAGATGGTGAGTACTGTGCTCCTGGGCGGCGTCCGTCGCCGCTCCCCCCACCGACCTAACTACCCAAGCTCGCGGACTTCTTCCTCTGGCTTCTCGGAGACCAAGGATGGCCTGTTGCGGACATAACCTCCCGACGTGCTTACTGGTGGCTCTCACCATGTTGGCCCAAGTCAGCGAGCTACACGCGCTTCGGCGCGCCCTGCCTGCCTGCAGCTTCGAGTGGTCCGTGCTGTACAGCTCCTTATGGACCCTGCCTTCTGGCCAGGAACCACGTCTCCTTGGGCGGAGTCACAGGTGTGCACCTATTGACCGCTGTGAGAGACTTACTTCCCCAGGAGACAAGGCAATAGACCCGGTACAAGTCCTACGCGTGTACCTACTCAGTCACTAGCCATCCGGAGTGGACGCGCACGCCTCTTCTGCCGTTATGCCGGCAGAAACTGACGCTTCAGCCCAGTCGATCTCTTCCTGGCTACGCTCAGTCATTCGGTCCGCCTACCAGGATCCCTCCCAGGGAGTGAAGAGGCTACAGATACGTGCACACAAGGTACACGCCATAACCGCAAACGTCACGTTCGACCGGAACTGTGCTCTCATACACATCGTGGCTACCGGGGACTGGCGGGCAGAATCTACATTCGCCTGCCTCTATCCTAGGGATCTGGCAGGCCAGCGAGACTCCTCGCTCTGGTGGGGGACATCACTGCGGCGCAACACTCCCTCCTGGCGCCTCGGCGCCGTAAGTATTCACCTTCCTAGGGTCATCAGGAGTTTGCGGCAGGGAAGACGGCTCTTGGGCCCTATAGGTGTGCTGGGGCACGGCACCCTCCTCCTGTTCGCAATTTTTCCATAAAGTCATGTCATTGGTAATGTTTTTGAAGAAACAAATTCATTTTTCTCTAAAAGGTATTTTGTTTTCTCAAAACACATTACCGAAGGTATTACACATAGGAAATAGCTCTTAGCTAGCCTAATTTTAGCCCAAATTTGGTTGTGTCCGTATATGGTATCGTTGACAGGAGTTTGGCGCCATAGACCAGGTCACAACTCGAGTAGCCTCCCCTTCTTCCCATCCGGTACAAGGTTACCCGGCATACATCAGTTTAGTTCTTAGCTGGCGCCGAGTTAGGTTGTGTCCATGTCGAGCTCCGCTTATGCCTTGGACCGGTCGTTGGCGACCTTGGATGTTAGTTCTGTTGAACCTTGGAACATTGTTGCTGTTTTCAACGGGTTCTAGCCTTCGCCGTCAGTTCTCTTCACCGGCCTTGGGTTCCTGGCCTTCTGGGACTTGCTGTGGGGACTGTGAGTTTGCGGTTTTGCTGGGCGCTGCTTCGACTCTGCGTTCCTGCCCGGTCGTACCTTGCGGCGAGCTACCATGGCCTGCGGTCGGTGTCTTCACTTCACTGGTTAGACGTGGGTTTGGCACCTTCCCTCCATGGACAGGTAATATCTCGGTGCATGTCCTCGACCGGCGCTCTGGGGTGGGAAGGAGCGCCGAGCGTAGGCACGCGCTGTACACTCGTTTCGATTGTTTGTGATTAGGTTCGATTAACATCGCGTGCGGTTTATTATTGCGTGTCCTCAGAGGCCACGCTCGCTCGTTTTTCATTACACACTCTTGTTGCAGATACCAGGTTCGTACCTGCACGATGTGTGGGGATTTCCAGTGGTCTACGGATGAGCATATGTTTTGCCTACCCTGTTCCGGCTGCGAATCGACCCATACTTGTGATGTGTGCGCCCCATGGCCGGAGGAAACATGGTCACAGATGTGGCGCTTTTACCGCAGAGATCGTCCGACGCCTATCAGAGACCGCCCAACGGAGATGGCCAAAAGTAACAAGGTGGGACCCAAGTCAGTAGCAGTGGCTTTGTTGTCCCATTGAAAGCGTTCGACGCCTAGCACAGAGCAAATGAAGGAGACGACCAAAAGTAACAAGGTGGGACCCAAGTAAGTAGCAGTGGCTTTGTTGTCCCACAGAGAGCGTATGACGCCTCTCAGAGATCGCCTAACAAAGGCGCCCAAAAGTAACAAAGGGGGACCCAAGTCAGGAGCAGTGGCTATGTTGTCCCGTACCAGTCATACATGTACGTCGCAGACCATCGTGGAGGGCCCTCCTCAGGTGGCCCTTTCCGCGGCGAACAAGATACCTGAATCTGAAAACTTGTCAGCGGGAGTGGTAGCTGGCAATACGATGTTTCAGAGAGCGAGAACCGATGGTACTTCCGCAGGGTTGGCGGCAGTGGACGACTCCACGGCGCTCCCAGTCCTCGCTCATTCGGAGGATCGCAGGCCTGACAAGCAAAAGCCGCTACGTGAGGGACGTCACTCGGTGGCCCACGAGTCTAGTATGCATCGGGACTCGTCCTCGAGAGTTGACCGTTACGCCGCCCGTCCGCAGGACAGTTTAGACAAGCGTCGGACAGGGTTACTTACTCCACGGCGGGACACGGTCTCCCGTTTGGCGGACAAACCTGTTTCGAAGGCACGCTCCTCGTCCAGATCGCAGGTTAGTGGGGCTTTGTCTGTTTCTCCCTCTCGTGTACGGGTCTACAGCCCACGCGCCAGGCGCAGTTTAGAAAGACGACGGACTTCCTCTCGTAGGGATCCTGATCGCCGCTTTCGTTCGCGGGAGGTTAGCTCTTCAGACTCGAGTTGTTACCCTATTTCACGCAGAGACAGTCTACGTGCCAGGAGTCCGAGACGACGAACCAGTACGGTGGGTTCACTGCGCCATGATAGTCCTCGTGCTTTTCGTGGTCCCGCTTCTCAGGACCGCCAGTCTAGGCGTCGCTCGGCGACGTGGACGACGCAGGACGTACATCAGACCCGACGGACTTCTCACAGTTCCCGCTCTTCGCGTCGCAGCCGTTCTCCGCGGGATCGGTTCTGTGTTCCCCACGATGCTTCTTTCGCTTCCCCTGTTCCGAGGAGGTCGCCTCGCAGACTCAGTGGACGACGGCCTGTCCCCAGGACTGCCTCTTCACCGCAGCGCTCCGCGACAGCCCATGCGCCCGTTGGTCCCGTGAACGCTTCCGAAGATTCTGTTGTCACCCCTCGTGTGGAGGACGCCATCAGCCTAGCTCCTGGAGACTCGGTGTCGGCCTGGCTGGACGCCTCTCCTAGTCGTCGCTCGCCTTCGCCGGAAGAAGCGGAGATTCCCACAGCATCTCTCGGACACAGATTGGAGACCGTGCGAGCTTTAAACGAAGCTGCTCGTCTTATTGCGGCTGCGTTACCTGCTGAAGACTGCCCTCCGTCTCCCCCGGTTAAGAAGAGAGCCTCGGCTTTTGTGGACACGGAGCTGCACGCTAAGCGATTCAAGTCTCTGCCGCAGCCCCCTGGGTTTCGGGACATCCGTGGCGCCCTTTCCGCACACCTACTTCAGGGATCCCTCGGGGATGCTGGATTCTTCTCCGACAACAAGTGGCCGGCAGACCTGATGGTAGCCTTCAGGCAGAAGTGGTACACAGGCCATTCTCAAGCCTTCGCTTGTCCTCTCCCGCCGGTGGATCCTTCGGCGGTGTCCTGTGCCGGCCTGCTCCGACGGTCGGTCTTCTCTCCCGGACTGACTCAGACGGCGACGCTCATCCACAATGCTCTTGCGTCTGAAGGATTTTTGGATTTGGCAACTCAGGCCATAGTATGACGGGTTGAAGAAGCGTGGAACCCTAGCATCGCCCCTCTCTTAGCCGACATATTAGCTTTGACTGTTTCTTGCAACAGAGCGGCTTACCACACCTCCGTCAACGCTATGACGGCGGCGGCAAATTGTGACCTGATGCGTCGAGATGCAATATTACAAGTCTGCTCCCTTCCCTTGGAGATTAAGAACCAGCTGCGCCGGGCCCCTCTCGGCAACGAGCTCCTCTTCGGTCCACACTGGCAGTCGGTTAAGGAGTCAAATAAGGATTTGTGGCCCACCCGCGTTGCTCCGCCCCGCTTTCCTCCAGCCCGCAGGCCTGTGGGTCGAGTCTTGCGGACCTCCAGACCCGCCGCTCGCCCCTTCACCACCCGTGGATGTCTCCCCCCCCCCCCCCCCCCCCCCCCCCATCAGCCTGCCTTCGGTTATTCCCGTCGACCTATTCCTGGTCCCGCGGACGCCCCCGCCCCTGCTTGGCCTAGACCTGCCCGATGTCTCTTCGGGCGAGGTAGGGCCCGCTGCCTGCCTTCCGACCACGCCTCCGCCGACCGCTTCCGGGTCTCCTGTCGGGAGGCTAGCTCTACACAGCGCCGCTTGGACGTTGCTGTTTCCCGACGACCCGTGGATTCTGTCGACCGTTTGCCAAGGACTACAGCTGTCGTTCCGGTCTCCCCCGCCACTGCGCCGGTCTCCACTTTGGACGTCGGTGCCTGCGGATCCGCTCAGGTCCGAGGCGCTACGCAATGAGGTGGCCGCGTTACTCCAGAAGAACGCCACGGAGGTGGTCAGATGGCACGATTCTCCAGCCTTCTACAGTCGTCTGTTTGTCATTCCCAAGCCGGAGGGCAAGTGGCGTCCGGTTATCGACCTTTCCGCCCTGAACAAGTTCCTCGTCGCCCCGCCTTTTCTTATGGAGACCTCTCGAGCCCTTCATTCCGCGGTGCAGCCAAGGGACTTTGCCATCAGTCTCGACCTGTCAGACGCTTACCTCCATGTTCCTATGCATCTGGCGTCCAGACGCTTCCTTCGCTTCGCCTTCGCCGGGGTCGTCTACCAGTTTCGTGCCCTACCCTTTGGTCTCAACCTCAGCCCGTGGGTGTTCACCAGGATCATGGACGCTGTCATTGCCAGGGCCAGACGGACGAGCTCAAGTCCTACGTCGAACTACCTCGACGATCTCCTTCTTCGAAACCAGGTGGACTCTGTTCTGGAGAGGGACCGAGATGCACTTCTAGATCTACTAGACTTCCTCGGGTTCATCGTCAACAAGGGCAAGTCCAACCTCTCGCCGTCCCGCTGCTTTGTTCACCTGGGAATGGAGTTCCACACCGACCTCAACGTAGTCCGGCTCACGGAGGCGCGTATCCGGAAAATCGCCGATCTTGCGCGGCAAGTAGCACATCAGGACAAGGCCTCTGCACGGGTGTGGCTTCAGCTACTGGGCTTGATGAGTGCAACCGCCGACCTGCTTCCCCTGGGACGCCTCTACTCCCAACCTCTGCAGTTGCACCTGCTCCTTCATTGGCAACCCTCGAGGGACGACAACGATGCTCTGATTCCGGTGCTCCCAATGTTACGTCCACACCTGATGCGTTGGGCGGACCCCACCTGGCTGGCTTCGGGAGTCCCGCTCTATACTCCGCCTCCCCAATTGTCCCTCTGTGTCGACGCAAGTCTCACCGGTTGGGGAGCTCACCTTCTGCCGTCGTTCACAACAGCTTCGGGTTCTTGGCCCCCAGACCTTCTGACCCGTCACATCAACTGGTTGGAGTTGAAGGCGGTTTGGCAGGCCCTGCTGACGTGGGACTCGCAACTCCGGGGACAGGAGCTACTCGTGCTGTCCGACAACAGTCGTCGCCTATCTACAGAAACAGGGCGGTACGCGCTCGCCCTCACTGTGCATCCTACTTTACCAACTGCTTCGCTGGTGCGAAGATCGGGGCATCACTATGAGGGCCAGGCACATTCCGGGGCATCTCAACGTGCTCGCCGACTCCCTGTCACGACGCGGACAGCTTCTCCACACCGAGCGGACCCTACGCCCGGACATCTTCCAGATGATCGGGGCCAGATGGGAGCCTCCCATGATCGACCTTTTTGCCACTCGTTGGAACCACCAGTTACCGCTGTTCGTCTCGCCGGTGCCAGATCCACTAGCTTGGGCAGTCGACGCGCTTTCCATTCCCTGGGACGGGCTGGTCGCCTACGCTTATCCCCCGTCAGTGCTGGTTCCCAAAGTCCTCCTCAAGCTCCGCGGCTGCAACACGATCCTTTTTCTGGTGGCACCCTTCTGCTGGACCAAGTCGTGGACGATGGACCTGCTGAACCTAGCCACGGGCCCGCCACTACAGCTCCCCACGCCTCGCACGATGCTCAAGCAACCACGACAGCCGCTGTTTCATCCTTGCCCAGAGCATCTCCTCCTCCACGCTTGGAGGTTGTGCGGCAAGCCCTCGCCAGAAGAGGCTTCTCTCATGCGGCAGTGGAAGCTATCGCTACTGCGCGCAGACCTTCTACCAGACGAGTTTATGAGGGAAAGTGGAGAGTGCTTTGCGACTGGCTGGGTGTGGTGACAACAACCTAACCCCCACTGATTTGACGATGCCCCAGTTGGCGGAGTTCTTCCTCTGGCTTTTCAACTTCCAGAGATTGGCGCCCATTACCATTAGGGGTTGCCTTGCAATGATTGCAGACACCTACCATCATCTGGGCCGAACAGATCCTGGTGCCTGCAAAGACCTCGCTGATCTCATGGCGCACTTCGGTCTACAATGCCCGGCGCTGCGTTCGCTGTTACCTAGATGGGACCTACCTTGGGTGCTGACGTGGCTCAACTCTGTCCGTTTTGAACCCATGCAGTTGGCGCGCTTGCCGGACGTAACTCGAAAGACGTGCTTCCTGTTGGCCCTAGCTACCGCTTCCAGGGTCAGTGAGCTTCACGCGCTGTCCACACGCTCAGATTGCCTGCAGTTCCAGACAGACGGCTCCGTACAACTGCTTCCTGAAGCATCCTTCCTGGCTAAGACACGGTCGCCTTTGACGACCCCACAGATGATGACCATTCGCCCGTTACGTGTGACAGACTCCACCCGGGAGACCAGACAACAGGACCCGGTGAGAGCCTTACGGGTGTACCTGCGACGGACCAAACCTCTGCGCAGAGGACGTACCCGCCTATTTCTCCCTTTGTCCCCAGGTATACAGGACATACCAGCCCAGACCATCTCCTCATGGATCCGCTGGGTGATCCGCTCGGCCTACCAAGACCTCGCACCAGAAGCGGCCCAACGTATGCACATCAGGGCGCACGAGGTCAGAGCCATGCCCACAAGTCTCGCTTTCGACCGCAACTGTGCAGTCAAAGACATTGTGGCGGCAGTGGGATGGCGAGCTGAGTCCACATTTGCCAGATTCTACCTGAGGGACCTCTCCACCCAGCGGCAGAACCTCTCACTGGTGGGAGACATCACAGCGGCGCAACACTCCCTCCCGGCGCCATAGGCGCCGTTAAGTATCTTAGCTAAAATTATCGGGAGTTTGCTGCGGGAGGGCGGGTCTGAGGGTTGTGTCATTGGCAGTAGGGGCACTATGGCGGCACCCACCTCCTCTTTGGGATTCTTCCTATGTGTAATACCATCCATCGGTAATGTGTTTTGAGAAAACAAATGAATTTTTCATTAAAATGCATTTTTTTGAAAAATACTTACCGATGGTATTACTCGAAGGTCCCTCCCACCGGTCCCGCTTGCCGCAGTTCGCTAAGAAACTGAACTGATGTATGCCGGGTAACCTTGTACCGGATGGGGAGAAGGGGAGGCTACTCAGGTTGTGACCTGGTCTATGGCGCCCCACTCCTGCCAACGATACCATATACGGACACAACCAAATTTGGGCTAAAATTAGGCTAGCTAAGAGCTATTTCCTATGTGTAATACCATCGGTAAGTATTTTTCAAAAAAATGCATTTTAATGAAAAATTCATTTTTCGAAAAATACTTACCGATGACATGACTCGGACGACCCTCCCACCTGCCCCGCTCGCCGCTGTTCAGCTAAGTATCCTGACTGATTAGTCACACCGTGACTTGGATCTGGATGGGCAGTATCGGGAGACAACTCTCGGCTCCCCTCGGGGTTCCCCGAGTGCCTCCCAGGTTGTGTGGTAACACAACGGGTTCTTAGGCTAGAATTGAGTAAGTAGTAGACACTTCCATAAAGTCATGTCATCGGTAAGTATTTTTTGAAAAAATACCTTTTAGAGAAAAATGAATTTTTGCTTGCTGTTCTAAAGTTTTGTTGTTGAGTTGTTTTTGGGTTGTTGTTTGTTGTTGTTTTTTTTGTTTTTGTGTTGTTGTTTTTTTTGTTTTGAGGTTGTTGTTTTTTGTTTTTGGGTTGTTGTTTTTTGTATTTGGGTTGTTCTTTTTTTGTTGGGTTTTTTGTGGGGGTTTTTTTGTGGCGGGGGGTTGTTTTGTTGTTTGTTTTTAAGGGTATTTTTTGGAGGGAGGGGTCTTGATATTTGTTGTGGTCTTTATTTGTAATTTGAGTGTTTCTATTAGTTGACCTTAACCTGTTATATCTTGAGGCTGTTTTTTTTAAAGTGTGCTTATTGTCCTATGAAGGCTACATTACGGATTAGGAGATAGATCAACCATGTTGGTTCAAGGGTGGTGCCAGAATAGCTAGGCACCTGAGGCACCAAGCTATTCTGGCACCACCCTTGAACTCTCATAGTCAATTTTATTTCAAGCAATGGGCGTAACAGGATGAACAGGGTTAAACCTGGTGAGCCCTGTCACAGTACTACACGCGACAGAAAAGACTTGATCTTAAGGTGGTTTTCGACTGGCCGGAAGCTCGGCACTGCCCCTAAACTACAAGATCATCCATTGTCGACCTGTCTCCTAAATCATCATGTGGTCATCAGAGGACTATTTGGACATTTGAAAACTTTGACCTTAATCCCTTCACTGCCAGAAAAACCCCAACCCACCCCCCCACCCTGCAGATGCAGGGGCTCATGAGGTTCTTTGCCTCTATCAGTGTCTCTTGGCCTGATGGGATTATTATGTGTTGAATCTGCCCTCCTTTCAACGAAATCGTTTTGTATCCACTGGTAGTGAAGGTGTTAATATTACTTACTTGTAATGTCACATCTCCATATGTTCTGACCAACCAATCTGTGTGTTTCAGGATGTGAACAATAACAGCCCAGCATTTGAAGCGGGCCTGAGACCTGGAGACCTCATCACACACATTAACGATGAGTCTGTGCAGAGTCTTCTCCACACGCAGGTTGTGCACCTCCTTACCTCCTCAGCCGTTGTCAATGTTCGCTGCGTGCCACTGGACAAGACCTCCATCAAAACAGGGTCACGACCCAAGGGGGCAGCACCAGGCAAGATGGCGCGCAAGGCCATCAAAAAAAGACAGATGAGGGAGAAGGGTGTCGAGAAGAAGAAAGGTCCTAGGACATTGCTGCGCCGTCTCAGCACCAAGAAGACTGAGCCTCTGGTCGTTCACGGCGCGCACATTGGACCTGTGTCAACTCGCACGTTCAGTCCCCTCAGTCGGTCGACATCATCAGCGGAGGGCAGCCCCAGTCTGCACAGGTCCATCCGCTCACCCCCAATTGCTGTCCCCTGGTCGCCAGACTCGTCACAAGCCACCAGCTCCAACAGCAGCTCTCCAGGATCTAGTGTGCCCAACTCCCCTGCCACAACCTCCGTTGCTGGTGCCACCCACTTCGGCCGCCCCTCCTCCCTCCACGTCGTCAAGCACAAAAAAACATCCTCCTTAAAATCCCCGCACCGACGCAAGTCTGTGCACAGCTTTCCCTTGAGTCCTCTGGCCCGAACACCCTCTCCCTCCAACATGATCTCGTCCCCTGCCCGCTCCCCCAGCCCTCTGGCGGGCATTCAGGGACACCAAGTGGGGAGTTCCAACCTCTCCCAGACCACCATCCCAGCTTACTTGAACGCCCCTCCTGTCTGCACCTCACCACCACCCCCTACAGTGTCTGCAGTGCCCAAGTCCATGCGACCCAAGAGTTGTGAGCCAGGCTCCCCGCACCTTCGCCGGGCTCTGTCCCCGGAACTCCTCCACCCCAGCTCCGCTGAGAAACCCCCACTCTGCCACACACTGTCAGCCCCCACTGACAAACCCTCGCACCAGCGAGGGGTCATTTCTCGGAAGGCGTCATTACAGGAGAGCAAATCCCAGTCCAATCCACCTCAGACGTGAGCCCCGACACTGTTCAGACTTGATTGTATCTGATGAAAAGATAAAGTGTAGTGTATTTTATCTTTTTACGAGGATATTATCCGAGCGAAATCTCACAGAGTATGTTGGCCAGTTTCTGCTTGCTGGTCCCTGTCTGCATCAAGCCCCACCTGTGTCGTTGATCTTTCACTTCTAGATCCATTTGCAAGAGATGGATGGACCATGATAGTTCAAGGGTGGTGCATGATAAGCTTGGCGCTGAGGCGCCAAGCTTATCATGCTCCACCCTTGAACTATCATGGTCCATTCATCTCCTGTGACTTGTATATATTGCTTCACAGATGTTTCTGAAGCGTAAACATTGTACTCTAGAAGCGAAAGTGTGAACTATTCTGTAGATTTACGGAAGGGGCCGGGACGGACAGCGAACAAGAAGTCTGGAGGAGGGAAAATCTATGATTGTTTTTTGTCGATCATGTTTTGCATCGTTCGCTGTCGCTTTTTCAGTGGCTTGCTGCATTTTGATTTTTAATTTTTGGAAGGTGCCCGAAAAACCACCTGAATTAACTCCTTGCATCATGTGCACATCTCGGCATAAATTTTACATGCTTTTGCCTCAAGTCATTGACTTGCCATTATCGCTCGCTAAAATTTCAGATGCAAAAACATTGACCATTGCTCATGAACTGTTTGGCCCCTTGTGCAGTCACTCGTACTGCTCACAGTACCGGTGGATGGATGTACTAGGGGTTCATTTTACCCACTGTCCTGCATAAATATACAAATTTAGTGCAATAGATTTCATGCTCTGGGCTTATCATCGACCAGATTCGTAATCATGAAAATCTGCTATGCTGCAGACGTTTTTTAAAAAATTGTATTCTCATGCATGAGGTTAGCAAGCCTGTTGGAGCACCCCAAAAAATCAGGCAGATGCCCATGATATCGCTCCAGCAAGAAAGCAGTCCATGAGATTTTGCGCACTGGTGACGTGAACAGTAATATCTGCTGTTGTACAAAGAAAGAGAGAAATGGGTGTGTACAGACAGTGAGTAAAAGAGGCATAAGATGTGTGCTGGTCTGTGATTTTGGACCTTACTGTGAGGTCCAAAATCACAGAACAGCACACATACAAACTTTGGAGCTGACTTGTGTTGCTATGGCGTCAGCAAGCATATGGCTGAGTCTTGTGAGATGGTGGCGTCAGCAAGCATATGGCTGAGTCTTGTGAGATGGCCCAAAGTGCTGGTGGAAGCGATTTCGTCCCACCTGGTGGTTGTGCAGTTAACCTTTTCACTTCCAGAGCCAAACAGTGCAAGATTTGGCATCATCGCCTTCGGCTAAATGTGACGTGAAAAGTCGGATCGACCCTGACAGTGCAAAGGTTGTGACTGATCAGCTTGGCGCCTTGAGGCGCCAAGCTGATCTGTCGCTACCTTTGAGCTGTCATAGTTGCGCCATCTCTCGCATTTGGAACTGGAAGTGAAGAGGTCAACACAGTTTACAGCTGGAGATGTAAAGTGATAGAGAAGAGTGCTGCTGTATTGCGCAAGATTGCTTTGCTGGTGGTCGGTACGCCTACACATATTGTGGATTGTTCCTTTGTTATAATGTGTCATAGGAAGGTTTCAGTTACTGCTGGTTATTTGAGACTTTACAAAGAAATGTGGCGTGTGGTGGCTTTCTTGAGCTACTAGATCGCCAACATCTTGGAATAAGTATTGAAAGGCATGCTAGTATGAAAACAGTTTTGCATGGACAGTGAGAGATTTGCAAACCACAAAGAAAGAGGGGAGTAGACTCTATTCCCTGACCGCCATTGTACAGTAGCATATGAATTATCTTTCAGAATCACTTGAAAACTTGCGTATGCAATTTCGGACCTTACAGCCCACAGGCTGCAAGTCCAAAATCACAGAACTATCACGCAGAAGGCATTTTCAACCGATTTTGAAAGGCAACATGCATTTACCACCTGGTGGATGCAGCCACTGGTACAGCAAACAGCCCCTGGTGTCTGCATGGACAAAGGGGTTGAACATGAAGAAAGAGTTTTTATGTGTATTTTTGTGGAATGAAGCTGTTTGCTTGCACAGGTCAACCTCGGTACTAGGGCTCCAGTATACCACAGAATCTGATAACGCACACAGTTCTCTAACTGCCCAGTTAGCAAAATGTCCACAAGCCAACATCAGCCTTAGCTGGCCCTCGCACGGCTGACGTTGGCCAGAGGACCTTTTGCTTGGCAGATGGTATTCTTTTCACAAGTCTGTGTAAATGCAGCGCTACATTAACATGATTGCAAATAACGTGGTCTGACTTTATTGCTTCTGGGTACCGCGATATGCTGAGGCTGACGTGTACTTGTACAGTACGGACAGATGGACGAAGATGGATTGTGAAGCTGGTGCTCTTGCACAGAATGTGCTGTACACACCAAGTATTCAGCTGTACATGTGTATGTGTGTATATTTTGAGGGCATGTATAGATATGGTGAAAGATTGTATACACCGTCGAAGAAAGGCTATGTATATTTTTACATTGGGAAATGGATGCTTTGAAAACATTTGCTTCAGTAGTGTTCAGTGTTTGTAAGGGAAATGTTTTAATTACTGTATGTCTTCTGAACAATTTATCCATGAGAGTCCATTACTGAGACTGTGTTCTTTTTTCTTTTTTTATTATTATTGTAGTTCTTATTGAAACAAGCTTTTACGTTTTTAGCCACATTTGAAAGGAAACTCAAGTTCAGTGAAGATTTTTGGATGTTCTGATGCTCAAATTAAAGTTTAAAATAGCTTACAGAAAAGGAAATCAAGACAAGAAATGTTTTGAGTTGCGTTGGACATCCAGCAATTCTCAGTATAGTTGAGCTTAACACTATTTTCATTATTAACCCAATCAGCCCTGACGCACTACAGCAGGAGATGGGTCAACCATGATAACTCAAGGTTAGTGCCAGATTAGCTTGGTGCCTGTCGGCGCCAAGCTAATCTGGCACTACCCTTGAATTATCATGGTCGATCCATCTCCTGCAACAGATGCATAGTCGTCACATGAGGCCTCCCAAATTTGGGAAATGCGTGCGTCGGGCTGAATGAGTTAATCAAATATTGTGGGTTTTTTTTTTTAATATTACATGTATTTAGTGACCTGATCAGGAACTGCTCTGAGCTTTTATGCTTATCTAACGAAACAGTGGAACATGGATTGTTTGTCACCAGTTGTGGGAGTCCGTGTTAATGTATCAGTGGAATCAGTGGAACATGGATTGTTTGTCACCAGTTGTGGGAGTCCGTGTTAATGTAACAGTGGAACATGGATTGTTTGTCACCAGTTGTGGAAGTCCGTGTTAATGTAACAGTGAGGTTAACGCAAAGCGATGACGAACAGTCTTTACAATTATTCCGAAATATTAAGAGTGCTGATTACAAACAGTTTGAGACAGTCTCAGTGAGCAAGTTGCATGGATTCTCTTGAGCCCCTGCGGAGCAAGATGCATGGATTCTCATGAGCTCCTGCGGAGCAAGATGCATGGATTCTCATGAGCCCCTGCATCCACAGGGGCTCATGAGAATCCATGCATCTTGATGACGGAAGTCACTGGACAAAGGGACAGTGAATAAAATAAAACAGCAAGCTGAAGTAGGAACAGCAGTGACAGTCTTTCAGCTACACTAGTGGTCAGTCGGCCACTTGCTTCTACATACTCATACTTGCGCTGTGATTTCTCTGTGTGTAAATACGTTTCTTCGTTGTTGGCCGTGCTTGTCTGCTACCTTTGAATCAGTTGATGTTGGTCACTTGCTTTAACTCTTTCACCCAATTTGGAAAAGTGCTTTAACCCTCTTTGCGCTTGTATCCACCGGTATTGTTGACAGTGGCGGTGGCTGCGTGCACAAATGGGGTTAAATGACCGTGCCAGATGCAGGAGATGGATCAAACAGTTTATATTTCAAGGGTTGTGCCAGATTAGCCTAGCACTGTGACACACAGCATAACTACACTGTGGTATTTTAACGTTTGTGGGAAGTTGCCGAGATGATCGGGCATTTCTCTTGAACAGAAAAGCCTGATCGATCCATTTCTTGTTGTACTTGTAGTGTATGTGCCAGGGTTAGGCTCCTTGGCTGTCAGTAGCACTTTTATTTAAAAGTGCTCCCGACAGCAAAAGGGTTAATTATTGAGCCCCTTTGCGTACACAGCCAACGGTACTGTAAACAGTGTCAGTGGCTGCCTGAGCAAGGGTGTTAAGAATGTTCAGCTGTTGTGATCGTGAGTTATCCTACATTTGCCTGAGTGGTTTTCATTTTGTGATTCTACTTTCCATCATGTCAAAATCGTGAGTCATGTCTGTCCCTGTCCATGCTTATTCACTGCTGGTTTTCTATGTGAGATGTGTGTGTAAATTATTTCTCATCATTTCATCCTCATAGCGTTTGTGCGTTTGGTCAGTCTTCAATGGAAGCATCTCATTCTGTAGCGGATAAAGTGTATGTATTTTTCGAATTCAAATTTTTTCGTCAGGCCTGTGTGTAGTCTTGGTGTTTTTGTACATGTTTGTGTCATGACAAGAGTGTTAATTAAGTGGTATTTGGTGCATAGAGACTTGTATATATGTTTGCATAATGTTGGCAGCTCTGATTTTTCCCTCTTACTTTTAGCACAGGCTGTGGTTGAGGAAGAAAGTGTTTGGCGATGTCTCTCGATTTGCAGTGTTGACTTCTGCTCGGTGATAGTGCTGGCAAAATGCCAACACATCCAACTACAAGTGGCAAAGAACCTCATGAGCCCCCGCAGATGCAGGGGCTGATGAGGTTCTTTGCCTCTTGCTGACTGTATTCATACCGTGTTTCTTGGATTTATGCCATTATTCAGGCTGAGTTGGTATACCTCGCCCTGTACCTAGGTTAAATGCACCAGTGGCGCTATTACTGTGATTTTCCCATCTGTCCGCTAGTTGAAATGTGGCCTCGTATGTTCCTGCGGAAGATTGTGATCGCAGTCGAAAAACAGTTCGTTTCCGGTTTTAGCGTTCCTCCCCTAGAGCAAAAAATGTTGGAGGGCATACGTCCCTACTGGAAAAAGATAGATCTCCGGGGATTGTTCATTCTCCTCAGAACTTGAGTATTCCTGAATCAAGTCCATTGTACTTGTAGTGCACTCGTCTCTCACACGGCTACGGCCATGCCGATGGTGCTTTCTGCCGCAAAGCGACACAGATGTCACAAAATCACCACCATTGGGCACCATTGAGGAAAAATGAAACTATTTTTCAAATCTGCCAAATTGTGTAATGTTTCGTGGAGCTAGAATAAGAATGCATTATTGCCGGACTGCATATGTGAAAAGGTGTATTCTTTATTCATCTTATTTTGCAGCAATCAAACGTCACGTGATTCTTTCGCCAAGATTGCTCATTACAGGTGCAGAGAGTACACTCTCTAAACTGATCTGGTGCACAGGACTGGTCCAAGTGACGGGTCAGGTGCAAAAATAGCAACAATGGTGCCGCTGGTGCATGTCACCTAGGCACAGGGTGAGGTATACCAACTCAGCATTATTCAGTGTTAAATTTTCCCTGCTTTTAATGACATAATTTTGCATCCACTGGCAGTGAAAAGGTTAATTATAATGCAGTAAATCGACCACAGTACAACTAGAAGGTCATTTCTGTAAATCGACATACATGGGGCAAAACACTCCTGGACTGTAGCCGGTACCTTTTTGTCTCCCTGTTAAGCTTGTACAAAGGATCTGACAGCGTGTAATTTGTTGATACAATAGATGCGTGTTTCTCCCTATGGTTTGTAGATACACAAAGGTTATGAACAAGATCGTGGCATTGTTATTTTCAGCTATAACTTTTTAGCGCGATAGGATTATATGTTGCAATGAGCAGAGACTTATCATTCATGGCAAGTTCTCTCACAAGAGTAACTTGGCGTTAACTTCATTGTGTAGTTTTTGCAGAAACTTTCAGCTCCATTTTCTAGCAATCTTTCAGCTTAAAGAAATATGAAAGAAACAAGCTTCAAAAGGACAAGTACAACACAGCTGTGTTGTTCTTGTCCTTTAGAATGCATTAATTTCTTTCTTTAGTATTTCTTGTACGTTTCTTTCTTTCCTTAGTATTTCTTTGCATTTGACACTTGGCAGTCAGCTTTTCGTTTTGGCAGTCAGCTTTTCGAGCTGAACCTTTCATCTTGATTTTGGCCAGTTTGTGGGAAATGCACACACACACACATTCATTGTAACTGACGCCATTGAACTGGGGAGTTTGGAAATCAGCAAAATCATTTGATAAAGGCTTGTTACGTTATAATTGTTAGTCAAATCTAGTCTGACCTATTCGCAATGCTCTCCGTAACCAAATATTTTGTGGTAAATTGAAGAGACGTGTAATTCTTACATGTGCACTGGCCTGCGATTTTGGCCGTCCGTAAGGTCCAGAATCACAGACCAGTGCACTGTAAATAGGATCGTCCAGTGTAACCTAGCTGTGGCAGTACGTACACAGGGGAGATGGCAAAGACATGTCGAACTCTGTGTTCACAAGATGATTTTGCTCAAAATGTGCAAACCCAAGCACATAGATACTATACAGTAGAAAGCTTAAACCTAAACAGCACCCTCAGTCTGAGAAACAGCTGGGCTCAGCTTCATGGGTGAGCAAAGTCCTGCGCAAGCCAATTAAGGTGCTCTGCTGTAGCGGAGCACCTTGCGCAGGACCAAACGCATTCATGCGATTGAGCCCTGGAACCTAACTCAGTCAGCGATGGATTTAGATTCTCATGGGTCCCCGCAGCTGCAGGAGCTCATGAGAATCCACGCCTCTTGCAGATGGAAGGGGGCATGCCAGAGGGATTGGCTTGCGCTCACAGACCTTTAATCGTGTGAACTTACCCCCTTTCCTGCCACCGGTCGCAGATTGTGCGCCTGTAAACACAAAAAGTGGAGTCAACAAGAGTCATAGATCCTCGTGAGAACCCGCAATTGCGGGGGCTCATGAGGATCTGTGCCTCTTGCTTTTGGGCGTTGCTTGTTGCGTTCCAGCAGTGAAGGAGGGATAATTAGAATAAACTGTAGACGTAAATATTCAATGAACAAATCACTGTGGCCTGCGGTCTGGATTCTTAAAGTCGACTCTCATGTGGAATAGCAGCAATGATTACAGACACAGAAACCTTGCGTACATCAGTTATTTTGAACTGCCATTTTCAAACATCGCCTGCATAGAACAAAAAATATGAAAAACCGACATCAATGCCAAACATTGGTTTTCAGAAAAGCTATACTATGTTTTTGCAAGTTTCGTCCCAGTAGAAGCCCGTGTGTGTGGTGAAACTGTAGAATTGTAGTTTGCTGACAGAATTCATTGAAGCGGAATTTCTGTTGAGTCTGTGTGGCATTTATATTTTCACATTTATGTAGTGGCAACATTCCAAAGCATGTGGCGCTTATAAATATGCATGATTGTCAAGTACAGTCAGTAAACGAACTGAGGAAGATTTACGCATTTTATTTTCACAGGGCTACGAGACAAGATATTTTGATCTGTACTTCTCAGTTGTGAATGTTAGAGCTTCGGATTGAATTTTGAATGTAAATTTTGCCACTTTTTCAGTGCGTTTGGTTTTTAAGCCTTTCATTAGTTATAGTTAGCCATCATACAGCGATAGATTGATATGGCATTGATGATGCTGATAATGTTTGGTGCCAGATCAAAAAGAGAGGAAATTATGTTTTTAACACGTTCTCCTTTTCTTATTTTCTTTTTAAAAAATTTTTTTAAGCATGATTGGTGCTGCAAAAAGCGATCGGAGACAATTCAGTCTTTAGTGACTTCACACTGGTGACCTGTCTCAATTCGCTGCCCCTGATCAGCGGTAGCGAGTCAAGGGGTATATCCAGTGTGGCTTCGTTGTTGGGGCTTTGAACTCATTAGCAAGCACGATTCAGCTGCAAGAGACCTAGATGCTCATGAGCCCACGCACTTGCGGGGGCTCATGAGAATTTTGGTCTCTTGCCAGCCGTATTTGCCCCAGTTTACTTCAGGTGGAAAATTTAATACTTGTGATGGGGCATTAGATCGTGTATGCCTGCGCACCGTGATGAACGCCAACTCTGCGGATTTTTAAGTATCATTTTATATGAACCACGAGTAGGACACGTGGAATGCTCACAATGGTTGAGCTATTCGGATGAGTTGCAAATTGGGCAAATTCCCTCCTTTTTGAGAGAGAGGAAGGAGGTGGGTGGGCAAACACCAGAGAACGTTTTCCTATCATGTAAATACAGAGTAATTTAGGGCAAGCAGTTCATGTTTGCAGTCTCATGACTGAACAGAGACTATCATCAAAGTTTTGTTGCTTGGTGCTGCTTCTGCAGCCATTTTGTTGATTCATTTTGGGTATTGCTACATTCAGCGAATAAAGCTGTTCTGAAAGTTACTCAAATGTTACTATGGTGCGTGTGTGTGATTGTGAGTGCATGATCACACACCAACTAGCATCATCATACACCATCAGAAATTTATTTTTTAAACAAAAATGCGCATCTTTTGACGCAAACGGCGGAAGCCCAGGCAAACGTGCAAATACATGTAAATGCAGGATCACACACCAACTGGCAGCATCATACACCATCAGAAAAAAAAATTACATACAAATGCACGTCTTTTGGTGCAAACTGGGTCCGAAACCCATGTTCAAATACATATAACATGCACATGTACATTACTGTTCTCTTTTTTAAGTGTTTATCACAAACCAGCCAAGAGAGCAGGCGCACTGCACGGTTTGATTAGACATGCAGTACAGAAAAACTTGAAGGCGACCAATTCACAATCGCCATTCGACAATACTGCGCAGCCAGCTATCTTCTCTTTTGATATCCGACACGAGTCACAAGATTTGTTTAAATTCAAAACACCTACTAGTGATCATCGAAAACGCAGGCGTGGGAGATGGATTCGTCCATGCAATACATTAGTTCAAAGGTTATGCCATGATATTTTACGCGTGGAGTGTTCTAGGTGGCCTAGCTATTCTGGCACATCCTTTCAACTGTGGTTGAAGATCCATCTCCTATCTAACTCATATGAGACGTGCTGCATACAGATACGCGGTGAGTATCCGCGTATCCGTATCCTGCGCGTCTCTAATACGCGGTTCAGATGTACTAGCCTTGGAAACCAAGAAGCTTCAACGCTTTGGCTGTCGGTAGCCGCTACCGATAGCCAAAGCGTTAACTCTCGGCAAGAAGACTGAACTAAACCCTGAGGTGCATGCAGCCATCGGGTCTATACATAGTACCGGTGGGAACATTTGTGATGGGGTGAGAGTGAGGAGTCGGAAAATTAAGATTAGATGGTGGTGGTTGGACTTAGTGAGACTGAGACTCGTTCATGTTGAGCTAAACTTTTATTTCTAACAAAACTAGAAAGTAGAAACCAGAAAGCAGAAAGCCGAAACAGAAAGCAGTACCTGTAGAATAAACAAACAGGTAATCAGTAATGGTGCCAAGAATACAATAAACAAGGCACATAACTAAACTAAGGCATATATCAACATGCAGTGAACGTACAACACTTTGATTTTAAAGACTGACAAAATCAAAGTGATGGTCGTGTAACATATAGAATGTGTAGTAATAGACATGATAGCAAATAAAATGAAAAATATAAGTCAATACTAACTACAAAGTCATGCAAAGCACAAGTCAAAGAATAAAGCAAAGGAGTAATACGCAAGTGCGCTATGCAGTCAGACCTGGTAAGGCGAACACGCAAATGACTAACAAACGGGTAGTCACTCTGACCGGGGCCTCCCTAACAGGTCAGCCCACATCAAGTTAAATGCAAAGTACTAAAAATAACATAGCAAAAGTAAAATACCAAATTAAATCAGATGCTATGCCAGCGGTACAATAACTATGTGACTAGGCACTAATGAATAGTATATAGAAATAACTAGTATCAAGGGGAAAGTAATGTGAAAGTAACATGACACAAAAAGGAACTCACAATACAACCGACTTACCATCAAATGAATAAGGACGTACACACAACCTTATCATTCACTCGGTCTTTATTACATTCGCACCGCAGACACAAGCGCAAACATTGAACATCAACGAAGAACGCAAACATCTACACACCCTGCAGTCATTCATGACGAAGAGGAAAGACAGGCAGAAAATGTGTACTTGAAGGGAAATTATGTGCATGTAACATAAGATAGCCTAGAATAAAGTATATCTACCAAAATGCAATCTAATGAATGTCACCATGCACTAAATAGAGGCATGGTCCACTTAATATGGCTACAAAGCACCTTTAACTCTTAATCACCTATAAGAACATACACTGTCTATTCTCCTGTACCTAGAAGATAGTAAGAAAATTACTGAGAAAATGGGTTACTTCACCAAAGCATCTATAACTTTTTTGAATAGACAGATATTTAAGTCTGGTTTTTTTTTCTTAGCTGACATATGAATGGATAGTATTTTATGTTGTGGTGGAGTGTAATTTGATACCTGTTTATATTATTTACTGTAATTAATTACAGGTAAATTAACTGAAAAAAATGCACCTTGATTATTTTGATATCTGTAAATGACAAACAAAAGACGTAAAACTGAAAAATGTGTCGGTGGGCGAAAATATGAAAGTGTGTGATAGTGGAGTGAGATAAATTTACATTAGTGATCACTATTACCAGGCAATCCACTGATAATCCTTCAGGTAATCGAAGTGTACGTATCCCCGTCGGCGGATGTTGCTACAAATTGAACGCCTGTTGGGCGAAAGTTTCAAACATTTCAGCAGGGAAATACTGATAAAAGTAATCAAGTGGTGTCGCTTCCAACTCAAGTGGAGTTGTTGGGCCCATATATCGCGTGAAAGGCTGCAAAAAGTCTGAAATTGGCCGCTGATGCCAGCTAGCATCGCCGCCGCCATCTTGCTGTCGTCGCCTCAGTAAACACTGCTGAAATACTCCGGTATTTTCGTCATCCCAGTCCGACAGATCGCTAGTATGTACACTAGATGTACACTAGACACACTTATGTCACTTCCCTCTGGCTCTGAAACTGGATAATTGCCAATTTACTCAGAAATAGCGGTAAACTCTGGGTCACTGTCGTGTATGTCCATGTTTGCAAACACGTGCGTTAGCGGCAGTCAGGTGCACGGTAAAACACTCCCAATTCGACACACACAGTGGCTTAGAGCGCATGCTCAGTGTCTAAATTTAGTTTGACCTTGCCCCCTACGGTATACAATCTCACCTTCTGCACAGAAGAACCCACGAACGTATCACATGACTTCTAAATTTAGTACCGAGGACGGGCGCCTACGGGCGCTTTAGGTAAAGACCCGGAGGGCGTTTACGGGCGTTATAGGTGATTAAGAGTTAAGTTTCATACACATAGTAGTGAACAATGACCCTTAAGGTCGCATAACAGAAATGTCCTGTATTTCTTACAGTATGTGAACTTGTGTGAACCCGGGTGTTTGTGGGTGAATAGGTTGGGGAATATATACGAAGTCGAAGCAGAGGTCGCGTTGACGTACTTTTATTTGTCGTTAAAACAAACAGCACCTAGGACAAATACAACAAAACACATTATCAGAAATGGTACCAGAAAGTTGCATCATACAAATACTGTATTCACTAAATGAACCAACTTAATTTGAGTCATAACTTAAGGCTGAAACGTCATGTTGGCGCTAAATTATAATTAAAGCCAAAAGATCAATATAAGGCATCATATAATCCTCAAAGATACACATGATCAACCATACCACCCATCATGATATTAAATGGCAACGAAGCATGAAATCAGCATGCAAATCAGGGCATCTAAGGCATCATGACCATAGAGTAAGCAAATCATACAAACCCTACCAGTAACCGAACATGTAGTGAAATGGGAAACGACTACAACACAACCTATAGCAGGTGCAACCATTTATCTCTATAAATATATAGTCTTTCCTAAGCATATAAAGTAACATAAACACAACATTCCTTTTGGTCGCTTCTACAACAGTCACACCGCAAACACAATCATACGCATCCAGCGACACATAACAACAAACTAGGTAGCCTGTACTCGCATCACTTTCCATCTAACCCACTTTGTACTTCTGGCTCCACAGTCGTACACAGACTCTCACTCATCCATAAAATGGGTACACTAGGGACAGGGACACTTGTGCGCGCACAGTCATCCTACCTACTAGCATTCACACCACGTTCATACTCAGACCTAGCTATATACACAACACATCACATACATTCCTTGGGCACAATCAAGTGGGAAGAGATGTCACATACTTAAATCAATAGTCGCTCTCATTCAGTGTGTGTAGCACAGAACAAAGGAGGAGATAGGCAGAAAAACTTAAGTGTAGGTTGTGGCTTACTTGCATGTGCAAAAGTAGTTACCTAAGTCTATGCAAAAAGCAACAATAATAGACCTAATGCAAACAGGCATCAACATGCAAAGCAAAGCAACCTCAATAAACAAATCAAAAGAATATGTCAAACAATTATAAACAAACAGAAAGTTCAAGGCAGGGAGAGTGAAAGGAAAGAAAAGAATAATGTGTCGTACACAACTAGTGGCCACAGGAAATACTGTGTGTTGTTCCTGTGATTCCGGACCCAATGGCACCAGGCCATAGAATGCAGTATAACAGACCAACTTAGATGTCGCACAACCTAGCATGCTATAAGCTCAGCTCATGTGTCGGTCTGCGATTCCGGACCCAACGACACCAGGCCGCAGGATGCAAAATCACAGACAAACACTACACTGGAGTTACTAAGTGACGCATAATGGCCAAACACTGTGTCAATCTGCAATCCCGGACCAAATGACACTAGGCCATATAATGCAGAATCCCAGACCGACACAACATGTGAAAGAGAGAGAGCGAGAGAGAGAGAGAGAGAGAGAAAGAAATCTGCATCTTAAAACATGAACAATTAGTGTGACATCAAGAGTGTGGATCCGGACCTTAAGAACTTTTACTAAAACAGGCTGCCGGTGCCTTTAACCCCTAGTCACATAATATACATATAAGGGGCGCCATGTGCGCATACGTCGAACTCACTAATAATTACTATGCGCTAAGCCGTAGAGAAAAGGATCATTTCATAGGAGTGTGCAACCGACTACCCAGAAAATCAGCGAGTGTTGCCACTTGTTGTAACAGATCAAAGTAAAAGCCTTCACCAGTTAGTTGAATGTATTTAACGTTATAATCAAACACTGCCGATCATACACTAAATTTGGAAAGGTAGAAATCTATCGCATTACTCTGCTCGACCCAATGTAAACAAGCAGACGACAAATAGCGGGTCAAGGTCAGACCAAGATGGCTGTCTATTTTAGCACTCGTGACGTCACACGTATTGCCTGAGTGGAATTCACGCGGAACTAAGCACGACAAGGTGAGAAAGGATAGCAGCGGCAAGAAAGCCCAATTAAACATGAAATAAAATGCATCAAGCACACAATACAAATAACGTATCAAATCATATGAAATCTCAAAACAAACATTCGATGGCAAATCAAACCAAACAAATGAATCAAGCAAAACAACAAGCACTGAAAGCATCTTCGATCAGTACAACAATCAAGCGAGCATAAAAATAGCTGTCATGTTGTTTTGCCCTGGTTAGAGTCTGAGCTACTGATCTAAATACTTCTTTCAGATACGCAGAGTGTTACAAACAAAATTGGCACAGTGCCAACGAAGCGAAATGAAAGCGTGCGTCATACTGCAACGAACTGATCACTCAGTCCTGCCATAAATTCAGTGGATAATCTGGCACTGAAAATATGTTACCCTACAGCAAAGGAGGCTAGCACTTAGACATCAGGCGAAATGGGAACAAGGGTTTCCAAAACAGTCGCGAAGCAACTTGTTGCGATCGTATCGAAAGAAAGGCCGCTAATGGCTGACTGTCCGACACAGGGCAAAACCGACAATCTAGCTCGTAACTCTTCATAAGTCCAATAAACAGCTGGTGGATAAAATAACATCATTCATCAACGCACAATGTAACAAGAACATGACTTACGGATATCCCAGTGGAGATGCGGTTGAAGATAAGTTCAGTGATGGCTCAGAGCGGTGGTAGCTATACTGTCAGTGGGGCAACTCTTAGGACAAAGACTTCCCGCTCTGGCACTGACCGGCTTAAATACTCTGTGAGCGAACCGCAAAGAAAGCCACACGGCGCGGAACACAAAATGGTACCAGACAGACCGGAAAATGGGTGAATCTGTGCTTCCGAGGTACTACAAAAAGAGCCATAACTCAATAATTACTTATCACAAAGGCTTCGGGTTTGAAGCAAAAGACAGGAAAGGTAAATAGCTACAAACTACCATAAACTATATTTTAGAGGGAAGTCCTAGGAATTTATTATTAAATTTTAAGGTGGGCTAAGAGGGCTCATTGAAATTTGTAAAAGTAAGTAAATCGCTAATTGAACTATGGTGATCCTAAAATCACTAAACACCGAGCATATGAGTAGAAGGGGAGTTGCATGAGGAAACTGATGTGAGTTACGGATTCTCGATTGGTAAAGCCGTTAAAAAGTTATAGAGGCTAGAACACGGACTCACTAACACAACTTTTAGAGTACTACAAAATGACTAGCTGACTGACTTCGTTGCTGGGTTGCGGCCCCTGGCTAAGCGTGGGTAGCACAAAGGCTTAGGGACTTTGGTGGCCAGAGGGTAAAGGTATAAAAAAAAAACACATCATAGCGTCTCAGCTGGAGGGACCGCATCAGCCGGTTACAAGTCACTCAAAGGCTTCACTTACTTATTACACATTGTAGTGAACAATGACCCTTGAGGTCGCATAACAAAGATGACCTATATCGCTTCCTGTCACACAGGCTAATAATGCCTCTCAGTGATGTGAACCAAACCTATGCACTATGTCAAGTGAAATACTTAGTCATAAAATAGGAAGCAAATAATGGCTAAAGTCAAAATAAATAATAAAAGACCTATAAACAAATGACTAATGAATGAAATGAGTGACTGAATGAACCAATCAATCAATCCATCAGCCAGTCACTCGACCTATGGCTAGGCATGGCATACGGTCCGGCATAGCAACGTATAAACAACTTAAGCGGAAGTTTCAGAATCAAAACAAACATGGCGCCTAAGAGACTGAGTCAGCTGTGAGTGACGTCACCAACGCGGGAACATCACGCAAAGCTGCCGCCCTCCCTAGCTTCGGTGATAGAGAAGGGAAGACTCCAGAAAACATAGAACTAAATAAAATAAAGATCATCCCTAACTATGAAATACCTTAAATCTCTACCACAGCAACAACAACTAAACAATCAACCACTAAGAAATAGCATTAAATGAACAACAGAAAATGCGCGCATTATGGTGCATCCACCATGCAAGCAATGTAGTCAATTGTCATGATTGCCAGCAAGACCAAACTTAGCGAATCATTTTAATTAGAGGCATAAGTGCACTCCCATTTACTCCCACGGTTATGCGCCGAGGGAAAACTATCACCTAGTCACAACTGACTACGTGCGGTCGGTCATGCACGCCGCTAAGCGCCGCATCATTCTGACACGTTAAGTTTTCTAAGGCAAAATTCATACATGATATCTTCCACATCAACATTGTTACAAAAGTTTGTGTACAAATTTCCACACTGCAGCATTGCATGGAAATGTACTAGCATGTAGATAATCGTCTAGCAGAAAACAAATGGACTCAAGCTAGCCTCACAGAATGGCTAGTGCCGACCGGTCTGGCAATCATGTCAATTTCATGCTCAAGAAAATCATCAAAACATCCAGCATCACAATGTCATCAAATAGTACAAAATAGTAATGCACCAAATACAATAATAAAAAAAAACTGAGTACTTACAGGGTCTCCAAAACCCGCGCAGTTTAGGTTAATAAAAAAACTGTTTCCTCCAAGGCACCGGTGCCAGAAGTTAATTGCTGGTACTGTGAGTCTTGCACGTTTGGTAAAAAGAAAGTCTCCCACGCGAGCAGCTGTACTTATAGAGGCACGCTGCTGTCTCCGCGTTGGTACAAAGTCCACGCGTCGGTGCAAAGTTCAGCGTCGGTACGGGGGTCTGGCACTGATATAAATGGCAAATCCGTATTATAGTACTGCCAGCCCTAGGAGCTAGAATATCTTCTGAACTACATAGTGTAAAAATATAATCGTTAAATATAAATTTAAGAACTTTTACCAGCTGTACTCTGGATTTAATTTGAGATTATGGGCTATTAGTGGAAAGTTTATATTTATTCTTAAAGCGGTCTCAGAAGTGCCACAGAAAATCAAAAAGGCTACTAAATCGCCATTATCACTCTGATCGATTATAATTAACCGAAAAACATATGCATTACAAAAAACTATTACCCGGGCCAAATCTAACCATGCTAATTACTAAGCAATGGTGTTGTAATTTGGCTACAATACATGGTCAAAACCGATATACCATACAACACGTACACTGAGCTATCGCGTACACAACACTTAACGCTGCGTTTGGCAGGGCACCGCGAGCGGCGCACGTCATAGCTAGCAGTCGACACGAGTGAAATCCGAGAAGCAATGGTCATAAGTGCTATCGGCCTAGGTACATAGAGGAACATCGGGTTCACTCTGTTACACATTACAAGAGGATTAACCCCTTGACTGCTACTGACAATACCGTTCGGTGGAAAAGACGCGTAGTTACGTAGATAGGTCATGACGTAGTTACGTACATAGGTCATGACGTAGTTACGTAGATAGGTCATGACGTAGTTACGTAGATATGTCAAGACGTTACGTAAATAGGTCATGACGTAGTTATGTAGATAGGTCATTATGTAGATAGGTCATGACGTAGTTACGTAGATAGTCATGACGTAGTTACGTAGATAGGTCATGACGTGGTCACGTAGATAGGTCATGACGTAGTCACGTAGATAGGTCATGACGTAGTCACGTAGATAGGTCATGACGTAGTTAAGCGTCTTTTCCGCCGAGCTCTGTCGTCAGTAGCAGTCAAGGGGTTAAGCCCTTCACTGCTACTGGACTCAAATTTTGTTTGATTTTTTTTTAAAGGGTTAATTCTACACCAAAGTCCCCAAGCCGTTCAAGGATCTTGGATACAAAGTAATGTCAGCAAGAGGCATAGATCCTCATGAGCCCCCGCAAATGCGGGGGCTCATGAAGATCTATACCTCTTGCAGTTTGGTGGTATTCACGTTTTCTCGGCTTTAAATGTGTTAAACGAAGCGGCTTATTTCCGTTCCGGCCAGACGTTCCCTTCTGCTCCTGTTGGCGGCAATGAAATCTGGACAAAAAATGACGATCTCCCTGATCGCCAGCAAGGTAGATGTAGGTAGACGCTGGCATGCTCAAGACTGCTCTTGGGGTGGGGCTGCTGTCAACGTGTTTCGCCAATATTCATAGGCGACGAAGAATGTGTATTGAAGCTTAAAGTGCGGTACTGTCGGAGAAAACCCTGCCTCGCGGACGATACTGCTGTCCAGATGCGAGTGTGATTATTTACTGGTACTGGTGACATTCCGCTTTGATACGTGGAACTCAGAGAAACGAATCTGCCCCGTGGAATACCATGCTCTTAAAAGACGTTTTCAGAAGTGAATCTCTTACAAGCTGGTTGGTTGGTGATGCTTCTGCTCAGTGCTGAGAAATCTTACAACCTGTTGATGATCCTTCTGCTCACTGCTGAGAAATGTTGTTATGTGTACCCCCCCCCCCCCCTCCCCCCGTAAGCCGCGTTGCACACTAGTTATCTCCCTCGATTCGCTACTGACGCGTACGCTTAGCGCCGGATCGAGGTAGATAACCAGTGTGATGGACCATCCAGCCCGACGTCTTTGCTGGTGGCTCGCTTCAGCGCCTCCTTCATCGTGTGCTTGTGCTTGTGCTTGTTGAGATGGGCGCAGAACTCGTGGCTTCCCAGAGCAGTCCACGATGCTGGCCTCCACCGGCAAGATTTCCTCCATGTTGGCAGACTGGCTTTCCCTGCGATAACCTCGATCTAAACCGGAAGTCCGTCATCTTCTCGTCAAACTGGGTCAAGGACATGCTTGGCGTGGAGCTCCTACGGCGGAAGCGCTTGTATCGGTTTTTTGCTTGTCGGAAAGGCCGCGTTTGAACATACAGCGAATAAAGGGTTACTGAATCTCTTTACATCCGTAAACTGACTTGACACACGCGCACGCGCGCACTCACACACACACACACACACACACACACACACACATGGCACACACGCACACACACACATGGCACACACACACACACACACGGCACACACACACACACACACACAGAGGTTAGCCATCAGTTATTTTTTAGAGTCGGTTCGCGCCCCGCGGGCAACTAAGGCCATCTCACAGCGACCATCGTGTATAGGCCTATTATATATGCACGTATATTGTAATGACTTAACCTCTTAGACTACCGGGGCAAGGCAAACGTTACCCAGCTGCATGAGGATTTATGCATCTTCTTAGTCCTTCCTTCTTAATGCCCATTTTCGGTTCCATTTCATGTGTGCTCTTCACGCGAATGTCGGTCAGTGTGCACGATGAGTGGTTTCAGACGCGAAATCCGTGATCACTGACAGTAAAAGGGTTACATATTTTATATAAACAGGCCAGTGGAATACTGTTTGCTACATTTGACTAGTGAAACGGATCCTGAAAAGGCGGGTTGCCGGGATACAGTGTACACTTCGTCACTGACTTATGTGCCTTGACCTTCATTTGTGGCCAACATTCACGACAACTTCAACACATTAACTCATTTAGCCCCAACGTCCTACAACAGGACAAGGATCGACCATGACAATTCAAGGGTAGTGCCAGATTAGCTTGGCGCCATCAGGCGCCAAGCTAATCTGGCACTACCCTTGAATTATCATGGTCGATCCATCTTCTGCAGCTCAGTGGTAGGTGACACCTCCAAAATTTGGGAAATGCGGCCATGGTGTTAGATAGGAAATTAAGATTGAAACTGATCGTGTGCTTTCTTTCACGGCACACACCAAACAACACAAAAACACGAAGAGTCATACGCGAAGGGTAAACAATCATTTTCCCGCCCACTGGCATCAGCTCCTTGACTCACTTTGTCCTGAAGGTCACCGATCTCGGTCATTAGCTTAGTGGACCTACAGCTGAAGTTTGACGTCATGCTCGTGCAGTTTCTCAGCGAGAGTTTTCAAACTTCTGCTCCATGCGGTTGCGCAGTCAGGCCGATCCCGCATACTTTTCGTCTCAAGGTGGGACGGGAGTTCGTATTTTAAATTCATTTTCTGTGAAGGGAAAATCGAGGTAGGCTACTTGGCGTGTGTGACGTCAATACGTCCGGATCTGATACCAAGGGGCGGATCTGGGGTGGGGCATCTTATGGGGGTTCCTAGGGGTTTCCCCTCCAGACCCAAAATTCTTTAAAATGCTATAACAAAGTCCTATTATGGGATGTTTGGACCCCCACAACCCCTATTGTTTGATATGTTTGCAAATGGTGAGAGTCTTAGCACACGCCTGCTCACCCCCCCTTCCCCCCTCCCCCCCTCCCCCCCCGCCCCTCCCCTCCCCCCCCCCCCGCCTCTCGACCCTCCCCCCCCCCCCCGCCTCCCCCTCCTCCCCCTTATCCTTACGAAGTCGTTCTACAACGATTTGGTAGAGGTCTCAAATCAGGGCCACATATAACGATGTCGCTGAGATCTCAAATCAGTACATGTACTACACTGACGAGCAAAGGAAATGCGACATCATTGAATCATCGGAAACACTTCAGTGTTTCGGATGATTTCATTTATGTCGCATTTCTTTTGCTCGTCAGTATTTAATGATTTCCTAGAAGTTCCAAGCCAGGTCGCCGCAGGCGTATTGTTGCTTCTTTCAGTTATGCGCGCATCTAAGAAAGATAATAATTCTTGTGCATCTCTAATACTTGAATTTCATCCCCGAGTACATAAAACCCGTTAGAAATGTGTTGCTCTGGATGAAATAATTCCTCTGCTTGTGCTTATTTTAACTGTGCGACAATCAGCTTAGACTTATTCCGTGATGCAGTCAGTCATTTAAAATAGCAACGCCAAACTTACCCCGTGCTTATCTGATCACTAGAAATAGGTCACCTTGGCCAGTCAGTAGTGAAATGACCATGCCAGCCGTTCAACACTGGTCAAATAAAACATTGACTGGAGGACTTTGCCAGACAGGGGCCAGTACAAGTGTTTAAGGAAGCATGTAAAGGGTATGTAGCCTACCTTAAAGTTTGTCTTTTTCAGGCTTCATTCATGTCTGTGCTCCTCTCGCAGGTAATTTATTTGGCTTTCACTCTGTGATGTTTATGAGAAGCATTATCGTAGACAGTGCAATAATTTGAGACGTTCGTGATGTTTCTTTACTGTCTTCACTTTCAGCTGGCTGGACTTTTCTTCCTCGTTGGCTATTAAAACTTTCCCCACTGAGCTACTAAGTTTATAGCAACTGCAAATTTAGGTGGTCAGTATTATACGTCATAGCCTCTTAGAATCCACGCTATGCTCCCGAGCTGTGCAACGGCAGATCCACTTCAGGTAGCTGACACTGGAAGTGAACGAAATACACCGAACGGTACGAGCACATCCTTTAAAAACTGCGTATCAGAAAGTGTTCAGGAGATGTATCAACAATAGCTCGTCAAGGATGATGACAAGGGCAGTACCGGTGGCTGTATGCACAGTGGGATTAAGTTTACTGTCGGGGTCTTTGCTGACAATTTTTGCGGCCTTCCAGTGTAAGCGTCTTTATAGTGAGAAAGAATCCTGACAAGTCAGGTAGCTTTAAAGGTTATATAATGTGTACTTCTGGGGCCGACTTCCCGCCTCCATTTGGAAGGTGCCCAGCGACGATTACAGGAGATACACCATACGTTTAAGAAAATATCAAGATCGCGATATACATGTGTAAACAAACTTGACGGCACTGATCATGGGTGGGTTTTCACCTGGAATAGTATTTCGTAATATGTCCTTTGCTTTGACCACACGAACAACTGGGAAGTCAGGTGCGACAATTTAATCCTTCGCGAACTTGTCTCAAGATCTGATGCGTGATGTTCTCAGCCTGTTTTGTAGTTGTCACTTAACCCATTCAAGAAGCCCCGCATCAAAAGCTGCAGGGGACGCATAGCGTTGCCACTTCCCTCAGCTAGTGATGCGGGGTGCCTTGAATGAGTTAACGTGGTGAGAAACAATCTGATGACAGTGGTGTAGAAATTCGGCACAGAGGGCCTGGCCGCACCTTCTCTGAACATCGTATAGCGAGAGTATCTTTTGGCTATACTTCCTCTTGGCCCCCTACATTCGGCACAGAGGGCCTGGCCGCACCTTCTCTGAACATCGTATAGCGAGAGTATCTTTTGGCCATACTTCCTCTTGGCCCCCTACATAAAAGCGTCCTTGGGCCATATCTCTTTTGAAGAGTCCGAAATAGCTCAGGCGGTTAAACGTCGGAGCAGGAGAGCGAAGGGAGTCGCTGGGTCGTGGGTTCGAATCCCGTCCCGGCCCCGACAGCTGGACTCACAATCCAGGGGGAAAAAACGGATTTGTTCAATAGCATGTCCGTTGAAAGGTCCTGGTAAATCAAAGTGGCACAGTTGGAGTGCGCCTGAGTTGGTCAGTGTTCACTGAGGTCGTACTCCATAGGCAATAGATTTCCCTGTCCCCCATAACCCGCCCGTCAGGGCCGTCCATGATCACCTCGGTGCTGTGGACGTTAAACCCGAACTAACCAACCATCTCTTTTGAGACAAACTAATTATACACTAAAAACAAGACAAATATTCAACGCGCAATATTTTACAATAGACGGTACTGTTCAGACTTCATATTACACTGCTTGAAACCTTTTTTAAATTCTCTTTCTAACCCTGCGAAACGCGTATTATTCCGTTGTTAACTCTTGGAGCTACGATCCACGCAGCACGAGTAGCCCACAAAATCTAAAATTGCATAGTCGGAATTGTAGCATATGACAATGTGTTGAGGCTCATGCCGTGCTTTTATTTCAGAATTTGCAAATTCGTTTTATACTGTCAGAAAGTCCAGTAAAAAAAAAATTAAAAATAAAAAAAATTAATTTTAAAAAAAAAAAAAGTCCAGTAACAGTTTGGTTGAGAAGAAAATGTGGCTCGTGCTAAAGACTGACAAAAAGAAAGGTCTTCAAGTGAGATTTGAACTGGGACAATTCGATTGCATCGGAACTAAAAGGCTGAAGAAACGCTCACCGACAATCTTATGTATCGTTTCGGGATTCAATTGTTTACCGACGGAAAGGAGGGTGGGTGATGGCTGATAAGTACACAGTTGTTTCTTTATTCTAGTCGTTTTCGATGCCTTAGGCTGGTGAAACTGACACTCTGTCATTATATTATGTTGAGCAACATTTTGCTTGATATAATGCCGATAACAGGCAGATGTTGATTACGAGACCTGAATCAAAATGTCCGAGCAGTATGACGAGGACATTTTATTCGGGTCAACATATGTCGGTTATCGGCACTATGTCAAGCAAAATGTTGCTCAGTATAATTTAAGTACCCAGTACAAAACAAAACAACGCATTTATTTTGCAGCTTATTGCGGTGTTCAAACAAAACACATGAATGGCAGACGACTGCATATCGCTGTCGACTCAGCGCGTAGATTTCGTCTATGAGCACATCCAGTGCTTTGTATAACCGTGCGTGTTACTGAGTAAATTCTACTTGTTACTAGATCACGCATAATTGCTGAAAATGCCAGCAGGTTTGTGCGAATGAAACAGCAGTCTCCGAGGGAGGACTTTCAGACGTGGTTCGCCATTAGCTGAAGCCCTCAAGCAGTTGTGCCGTTCCCCTGTAACGGTCCTGCAATACGGCTCTGATCGCCCCGGAGTCGGTGCCCTGGGAAGGAGAGAGAAAAGCTGCGACTTAACCCCTGGCTTGTCTTGTCTTTATTTGACTTCGTCCCAGCCGGGGCGTCTTCACGGATGACATGCATCCAAAAACCAAGTCTAAAGAACTAATCGGATTAGTCCGCCGCCGTTGCTGTGCGGAAGGGCTGGGTGGTACGAGTGTGAGAGTGAAGGCTGGCTATGTCACTCCTCGTGGGATTACGACGCCGTACCTGAGCGCTGTTGCGAGCGTCGTGGCAGACACCGCATTTAGCCCATAAAGCGTATACATAGGGAGAGGCTATCTGGCGCTTATAAGCGTGGAGACCGCCCGCCATATTGCGGGTGCCAATAACCGCCACCGCCGCACTGTGTTTATGCTATAGTCTGTATATACTGCTGCCTTTTAACACCTGGCAGAGGTAACGATAATGGAATGCTAGGCGTGTGAACTGTACGGACTTGTACTTGTGTATTTCCAACATAATACACACATTACAAAATAATTATTTTTAAAAAAAAACAAGTGGTCTGAAAGCGTTTGTTTTTCCTTACGGCACAACCGCATGAATGTTATCTTACTCAGTTTACGTAAGTTTAGATAGGACTATGACTGTGCCATACTTGCAGAAGATAAAGAAGTTTTTGAATGAGTTATCTTGGTGCCTTATTTCGAAGGAATCGCGAAAGTATTGCTCTGCTATCTATCTATCCTTGGTCGATCCATTTGGCTCAGCCGCCGGCACACACACACAAACACACACACACACACACACACACACACACAGAGAGAGAGAGAGAGAGAGAGAGAGAGAGAGAGAGAGAGAGAGAGAGAGAGAGAGAGAGAGAGAGAGAGAGAGAGAGAGAGAGAGAGAGAGAGAGAGAGAGAGAGAAAAGAAACACAGACAGACACGAGGCAGAAACACTGAGACAGACAGAAAGAAGAGGCGGAGACACTGACTGATTGACAGACACACAGACAGAAAAGGCAGGGCTGACAAGACAAACCGACAAACATGAACTCTGAAAATGGAGCCGATTATTTGATTATGCAGACGCTTTTTATTTCGTGCCCAACTCTATTTAACAAATCATGTAAAAAGAATCTGACATTCACTGTCAGTGTTTCAGTGACTCTTACTCTTATCCGTAGGATTTTCACACTCATACCTATCTTAATAAACAGACAGAACTGTATGACACGCGAACATTTTCAATTTATACCATGAAATTACCCTATTTTAGCCGACTAAACAATACAGAACAAAACAATACAATATAAGACTCCACCATGTATTCTTATGCCACTGACTTTGCCACTAACCAAAGTACAAAACAATGTACTATTTGTACAAGTAAGTCATACCGGTCCATCTACGTATCATATCAGTGCTGGCACAACAGTCTTAACTTGACCAGAATCTTCAGTTTAGACAGAGATAAAATTAGAGTTAAACATAGCTGTCTATGTATATGTACGAAAAAGGCAGAAGACATCCTTTAATCCTTCATTTCAAAGACAGGGGGGGCTCTTGAAAAACCATCCGAGTCTGTTTTCCGCGTTTGCTACTTGCCTAAGTCAATTTAGAGAGCCTGTCCGATCCACTGTCATTGATGTTTAAACGTGAACTGTCTTTGCGGCCGCTAGTGCCAGAAACGCTGGCGCCGGAACTCTCAAGATGGCGACCGCTGAGCGTGCGACGCCGCACTCTGCGAGGCTGGAAAATCGCCGCTCCCTTTGCCGTGTATACGCTCTATGGTTTAGCCCAGGTCGGGTCGTCCCATTAAGTGTTCATTAACTTGCTTTAAGTTTGTTTATTAATCTTGTCCGTTTGTAAACTGGTAAAAGAACGTTGTGCGACTAATTTCATTTCCTCGTGGTGACAATATTGTGAGAGGAATTTTGTCGCAGTGACAGAAATATTGTGTATTCTGAAAAATTATACTATTCAAAAGGAGCCATATGCTATGAAGAACCTTATCGCCGAAGCAAGAGCGTTAAGCTGAGCTGAGCTTGACGTTTGTGCTTCCGTCGAGGAGATTCAGTAACTAGTGAATTACATTATTTTTTCTAATTTTTTATTTGTATTTTATTCAGTAAGGATATTTGTTTTATTATATATTTGACGTTATTTTGTATTATGTGTAATGGATATTCGGGTTGGGGAGTTTGGACGTGTGTGCGAGTGAATGTGATGTGTGAATGCGTGGATAGGATTGAGTGAGGATATTTTGGATTATTATTTTTATATGTAATAAATGTTCCTCTGGTGTTTGTGTTAGTGTGGGTTGGTTGTTCTCGACTGGTAGCGCTCATAGTTCGCGCCCCGGAAGCGGGGGTCGTGACATTGTCAATACCATGCCCGCAACATTTCTCATTTTGCGTAGATTACATCTCTTGCCAATATATCCACAATCGCCAAACACGTATGGAAATGATTAGATACATTTCTTTTATTTGCATCATTAGTTTACATCATAACACGGCTGTTCAACAATTTCTATCAATGTGAATCCCCTTTAAAATGAAACCATTTTAAACAAATGTTAAGTATGATGACGCAAATTTTCCTTTGTTTTTACTTCAATATTGTAAAGACAGGCACTGAATACTGCACCTCCTCACCATTTGATTTCCTAAGAGCGGGACCATACTTTACCTGCAACCCTTCTCACGCCACTCCATGTGTTATGTAAAAAAGAAAACATCTTTACTTGCATATTATCAAATTCGATAACGTACTCAGAGGCAATAAAAGGCAAAAAGTGTCCGTACGTGTACCTGCAAATAAAGTGCCATCAGTACAGCAAAACAAGACAAATAAGTTTACTTTGGAGATGTATTTTCACACATCATGTCTGGATTGCTTCTGATGTTCTAAAATGAAATTTAACTCATTCTACCCCAGACACACCACAGCAAGACATCGATCGACCATGATAGTTCAAGGGTGATGCCAGAATAGCTTGCACACTGGTTGGGTTTCAATTGTGTCCTCTGCTGACTTACCCCCATTTCACTGTCAATGTCTGGTTAGATAAAGTCATTGATGGCGTCCATGATATGTCGTCTATGTCACATTGTCAAGACTTAACACACTCCGGCTTTAAGAAAGACAGCACACTATTTCTAGCATTTCTCTAACAAATGATATCAAACTAGCCCGGAACAATGCATATTTCCTACGACAATGCCACAGTGAAAACGTCGTCCTTTTATTGCCTCATTGTTTTATGTGTAAAATACATAGAACGCGTATTTCTTTATTTACATGTTCTTCTCGGCGCCACTTTCCGAAATAGTCACGTACTCCCAGTACTCATTCCTGCACAAGGTTGAAGCGCAGCGGCCGTGAGAGAGATGACTCACAGGTTGGGCACATGTCGTTGCCTTCTTTACCTGCTCTTTTGCCAATCAGTGCGGTTGTACGCTGCAGGATCGTGAAGATGTCAACGCTGTGGCCCCACTTTTGCAGAACCTGACAAAACAGAACATTGTAGCCAATGTTCATCGCATCAAAATACTTAGGACACCTAGAGACAGTCACAATGCAATAGAAAACGTGAGTTCATGTACTATGCCATGATTATGGCAGTACAATAGACATATTGCAGTGATTCTCTGAAATGGTAGCCCACGGGGGGTGCCCTGCTCCTGGGGACTGTAATTACACACAGTAACACCAGATTAATGTTTCGTGTTGTGATGATGGCTTACACATAAAGAAAAAAAATACACAAACTTTTGATGTTACTTTTATTCCATTGCGTGTATTTTGTTAATATGTTACGAAAAATGCCGATTTTGGCATGGCGGATTTGTAACACAATGATGGTGGGTGTAAACAGCTGTGTGCGGCGCTGAGCGGCTTCAATAAATTGACTCGGATTTGAAAATTATATTGAACAGAAGAGATACACCAACAAACATGTGAATATTTCAATGATATGCTTATGTTCAGTATACTGCGTGTGATTAACAACTATAAACATATACCGGGCGTAACCATTCGTTACTGAAACCATGCGTGTAGAACGGGTTGTTCCTACACAAAAGTCATAGGTGGCCTGACGAGTGGTGCTTTGACTAAATGCAAATCCGCTACGCCATCGGGTGCGCTCCACAGCATCCACTAGATCAATTCAGAATACTGAATTGAACTAGTGGACGCGGTGGCGCGCACCCGGGGCCCCTATGTCGCGGACAGATACAAGCCTGATCCATTTTCCTCACCGGTGTGTTTGAGTGGAAAATATCGCTATGCACACAGAGGTTCTCTACATGCTGTACGCGTTGCGCCCGTTCACTTCAGAGTTGGTCACCGCACACCGCACATAAAGTTGCTTTGAATAACTCCATATTAGCTACTAGTGGTTCGGATGTCCTTTATTTTGATAAATAACACAAAAGCCGTCAAAATAATATGAAGATTAAAACAAAATAACAGTGGTTAATTTGGATACTGTATTACGACCGTTCACCAGTACACCAAAGGTACTTTGCGAGTGTATTACAAAAAAAGGAAAAACGATTTTTTTTAAATTCATGAAAGTGTGTGCCAACAGTCGGACTACTGGTGGGCATAAACAGGTAGTTCATACCCAATACTTTATTTTTTACCCTCCCACACTTCTGGCCACAATTTCAGAGAACAGCCCATATATGTGTTAAACATTTGACGTTTGCATTTTTTTCGGAGGCTATTCCAGCTAAAGATTTCAATCTTAATTTGAGCGAATGATTTGTTATGGAAAGGCCTTTATACACAGACACTAGTAATTTAAATGGACTTTCTCAAAGGTCAAGGTCACAGAATGTCTAAAACTAGATCAGAAATTACCATCTTCTGACAACAACTGACTCGATAATACTACCGTCAACTTCACAGCAAAACGTGACAAAACAGATATACTCATGATGATAAGACCACCAAACCCATACGGACAGCTCTGAAGTTGCATTCTCACCTGCAAAGGTTTCCGTCACAGATTATGTGTGGTTCGGTCACGCACACGAGCCATTACAGGGCATTATCATTCCTCTTGTTGCATGCATTCAGTTTAATATGACACACAGAGGCACGAACGCACGCGCGCACGCACACAGACACACCCACGCACAAACGTTACCTCTGTAAGCGCCTGGATAAACCAAGTTCCATTGTCAAAGTCATACATGCTCTCAAAGCCATATCCAGTTGAGAAGACCATCAGGATATCTTGATCAACGGGTAAAACTTCTTTCTCAGCTTGTCCGCCCACAACAGGGGCACGGCTGGACGCAGAATTTTGATTTATCACAACGCGTCCTCCGCGACACATCTGGGATTGAAAGTAATAGTGTTTAAAAAAAATGGAAGCGAGTGGTTTGGGTAGTGTATTGTGTAATATTATATTTAATTTGTCTTATCTGTTTTATATTATGTATAATATGTGAGGTGTCAGGTTATGTGTGAGTCTAAACCCGTTCTAATGACATGGTTTAAAGAATTTTACAAAACTGGAAAAAGAACACGAGGTTCCCGCCTGTTAGAGCGGAACTTCCTCAGTGTAATCACACCACTTGACTGAGTTACTATGTTTAAATGGATAACAAGAAACTGCCGACTGGCATATGCTAACCTTTTCGCATAGAAGTTCTACCATAGAAGCAAGCAGCATGGAGCTATGACACCTATGTTTTCCAAGAAACTTCTAGTGCGCACCCCTCTGTGAGGTAACGGGATTCCTGGTAAACACCAGTATCAAAGATGTCTTTCACCTTTGCATATCCAGAATGCCTATGTCGGATGGCTACGTTTGTTTCTAAAACAATGTCAGAGGTGCACTGAGTTGTAGACCGTTAAAGTTGTGAATCGAGCGTTCACTTGGGCTGTTTTCACCCTACCAGATACAATGGCTGCTGGAGCGTTAATTATAGCCACAGGGTTTGGGCGGCTGAGCACGAGTGCAACATCTCCAAAGAACTTGTTCTACAAGGTGACCCCACATGTCAGTGAAGAACACCTAGAAACTTATCGATTTCCCCCCCCCCCCCCCCCCCCCCCTCCCTCCCCTCTCCCCCCCCCCCTCCCCTTCCGTACATTCCAAGTTCTTGAAACTATGAAAATCCTTCTAGTCATTTTGTGATTTTAAAAAAAAATAAAGAATCAGTATACACAATAATTAATTTTAAAATGCATTTATGTTGTGGCTCTGTAAAACAAAACGATCAGATGTCACACACACACACGTACGCACGCACACACGCACGCACGCACGCACGCACGCACACACACACACACACACACACACACACACACACACACACACACACACGCGCGCACACACACAACACACACACGCACACACACACACATGCACACACACACACACACCACGCAGCACTTTCTAGAAATGTTTGGATCACTGGACTATCTACAGAAACTGTAAGTATATGGAGGTGTTTTAGAATTCTGTGTGGTCAATGACTCTCACGAACGGATGTTGTTAGGAATTCAAAAATAGGTCAAAACTGTAAGTGCCGCGATGAAAATAGTGGATTAAAAGCACGGACAAACATGCGACATTGCTTGTTTGTCCGGGCTCAAAATTAATCCACTGTTTGTGTCAAATGACGCGCAGTTTATCACGTACTTCAAATTACGGAACACTTTTATTTAGCTGATATTCGTGCTCATGAAAATGACTCATACTTGTGATTTGGACGTTTTATGCCGGACGAAAAGTGCATAATTCAAACAGTTGGAAAACCCCAAAGAATTGCAGCAATATGAATTCAAGTTATAGCCAACCATTTAAATAATTTGTAGTCATTGGCCGCAGAAATCGGTGAACAGGAGATTTCTTCTGCTTGAAATAATCGATAATCTTTTACTATAAAGTATTGTTGGTGGTTTTATTTTCCACAGTAGAACTTGACAAAACTTTGAAACAGATAATAAGAAAACAATTGGTATGCTATGAACGGTTTCAAAACATGTGAAATCAAATTTGTCTCAGCAAAAACTCTTCCGTTACTCCTAAAATACTAGATGTTGTTGAAAGCTAATTTGTAAGTCGTCTAGCCTGACATCATTTCTAAAGAATACGTACTGACAATCAGTGTACATGTTTATTAAAGATCACAATTAAGACATTTTGTACAGACGGTCTGCTGCTAATCACAATTAACGTTCGCCGCACTGTAAGTGCAGATAACTCCTTAACCCAAATCAGCAGTTCATTGCTCCAGTTTTGTATCGCCCATTTCAGCTAAAAACGGAGAGATAAATATGTTCAATAGATATCTTGATGCAATATTTTTAGTTGATTTACAAAAGGCGCGAAAGCCTGGTAGGAGATCTATTTGATGTCAAAGCTTCTAAATACGAGAACGTGCATGGCCTGGATATAATTTGTAAACCATTGACTGTTACATTCAAACTGAGACGTATAAAGCAGTAACAAAGAAACGTCAAAACCCTGGCCTACACATCAGCCTTCGTGAGTCTGAAGGATATAAAGAACTGTCAAGATTAACATGTCCCTTTTGCCTGTAGCTTGTAGCAGCCTACCGCCGCAACTGTTTAAAGATACACTTCTGTAACAGATGGTTACGAAACGCTACACAAGGGTCTAGTTATGGTTAATTTATGGACAATCCAATTCAGCCCACGTCGTCTTTATATAAAGTAACCTGACAATGACTACACTCCATTCTAGAAATACAATGCTTTCAGTGCAAGAAACAGCTAAAAATAGATTAACACGCTAACGGCTGCGCAGAATAAATAAGTGCGATTACGCGGGTGCTTTTGCTGAGTGTCCAAACTGCTGTTAAAATTCATTAGGTGTGTCGACAAGGCATACCATACAGAAATGGTGCTGAAATGTGTCTTCAGATTTATGCGTAATGGTACTTTAAAGAAATCCCATGCACTCATAGTTAAACGTTTTAGAATATTCCGATAACTCACACATTATTTTTAGATTTCCTTTAATTCGATGTTTGAAAACAAATGAGCATTGATTGGTTACTTAACAACAGTTTTATGAACCTGTATTTACACATGTTAACTCCGATTCCCATCAACTCTGACCAGTGTCACACAGTTTTGAGCTTCATGCTGAAGTTAAAATAGACGTAAGCAAACTGTTAGTTGATTTTGTGTAATTAAAGAAAGTTACCTCGACAAAGAACAACTTTGGCTTGCCAACTAGCTGTGGACAGTTTGCTCCATTAAAAAGCCGTACAAGCTTGTGTATTTTCACACAGTTGCCCTCAACATCAAACAGCCTGTCGCCGGAAAGACCATGCGAGTTGAAGAAGACCACGATGCAGCTGTGTTTCTCGTCGTAGGAAGTGGCAATTTCTCGAAGTTCCCGTTCCATTTCTTCAACGGTCTTGTCTCTCTTCTCCACCACCTCCAAACCAAAACGTCTGGGGGAAAAAAGATATATATGACACTTGAGGGAACACAGACTACAACAGGTCGTCAATAAACTGTCGGAGCAAACTACGTGGTATGGGTTGTACATGTGCTGTATTTTGGCAAAATATGACCCATCACTGTGTGGAGATATTTCTCGACAATACTACTACTACTGCTATTATTACTACTACTAAATTATTATTATTATTATTATTATTATTATTATTATTATTATTATTATTATTATTATTATTATTATGACTTTTTATGTTGTACCCGTCCACAGCAAGAACGGAGCACTTTAATATAGAACAACAAGATGAGGATTTCATCCCAAAATCTACCGTATTGCTTGGAGCTCAGACCTGGTCTCAACAAAGAATGTTTTTATAACTATCGGCCCATCTCCAATCTCCCTTTCCTATCAAAGCTATTAGAACGCATTGTTCTGTCTCAGCTCCAAAACCATCTCATTTCCAACAACCTCCTAGAAACGTTTCAGTCAGCTTACAGAAAACAGCACAGTACAGAAACTGCTCTCCTGCATGTTACAAACAGCCTTCTGTGCAATGCTGACAACAAGCTGGTTTCCATTCTTTGTCTGCTTGACCTCTCTCTCCTGCATGTTACAAACAGCCTTCTGTGCAATGCTGACAACAAGCTGGTTTCCATTCTTTGTCTGCTTGACCTCTCTCTCCTGCATGTTACAAACAGCCTTCTGCGCAATGCTGACAACAAGCTGGTTTCCATTCTTTGTCTCCTTGACCTCTCTCTCCTGCATGTTACAAACAGCCTTCTGTGCAATGCTGACAACAAGCTGGTTTCCATTCTTTGTCTGCTTGACCTCTCTCTGCTGCATGTCACAAACAGCCTTCTGTGCAATGCTGACAACAAGTTGGTTTCCATTCTTTGTCTGCTTGGCCTCTCTCTGCTGCATGTTACAAACAGTCTTCTGTGCAATGCTGACAAGCTGGTTTCCATTCTTTGTCTGCTTGACCTCTCTCTCCTGCATGTTACAAACAGCCTTCTGTGCAATGCTGACAACAAGCTGGTTTCCATTCTTTGTCTGCTTGACCTCTCTCTGCTGCATGTTACAAACAGTCTTCTGTGCAATGCTGACAACAAGCTGGTTTCCATTCATTGTCTGCTTGACCTCTCTCTGCTGCATGTTACAAACAGCCTTCTGTGCAATGCTGACAACAAGCTGGTTTCCATTCTTTGTCTGCTTGACCTCTCTCTGCTGCATGTTACAAACAGTCTTCTGTACAATGCTGACAACAAGCTGGTTTCCATTCTTTGCCTCCTTGACCTCTCGGCGGCATTTGATACGATTGACCATATTGTACTCCTAGAGAGACTTAACACATCCTATGGCATCTCTGGCACAACACTTAGTTGGTTTTCCTCATATCTGCGTGGGCGTACTCAGAAGGTTGTTGTCAATCAATCAGAGTCGCAGCCCCTCATGCTGAGATACGGTGTCCCCCAAGGAGGATCCGTCCTTGGGCCCGTCCTTTTCAACCTTTACACCCAATCCTTCTCTGACGTCATCACCCGAAATGCCTGTGAATTTCACAAGTATGCCGTTGACACCCAGCTCCATAAAGGTGCTTCTCCATCTAATTTTCCTGCTCTTGTGAAAGAGATTGAACTTTGTATTTCCTCTGTGAAAAAAATGGATGTTGTGCAACAAACTGAAGCTGAACGACGGCAAGACTGAATCTCTTTGCGCTGGTTCCGACCACTCCTTTAGACAGGTCCCACCAGGCGCCTCCCTCGTGGTTGGCGACAGTGAAATAACTTTTAGCCAGTCTGTACGTAATCTGGGAGTTCAGTTCGACTGCTGTATGTCCATGCACCATCACATTACTAATGTGTGCAGGACGGCGAACTTCCAGCTGCGAAGGATCAGCTCCATTAGACCATTCATCACCCGGTCCGCTACTGTTCAACTTATTTGCTCCCTTGTCCTTAGCCGCTTAGACTATTGTAACTCCCTCCTGGCAGGTGTCTCTCAGAAAGAACTCTCCCGCCTGCAGACAGTCCTCAACAATGCTGCCAGACTTGCCTTTGGCAAATCTAAAATGGACCATGTAACCCCCCTACTTCAGGAATTGCACTGGCTACCCATTCAGTTTAGAGTCGAGTACAAGATTGCTGTCCTGGCTTTTCGCTGCTTTGATGGATCCCTACCGCCATACCTCTCATCCCTCCTCAACATCTATCAGCCCTCCCATTCCCTTCGTTCCTGGCTCTGAGAAGCTTCTCCTCCAAGCGGTTTGGCTGCCGGGCATTCCAGTATCAAGCCCTGTTGTCTGGAACTCTCTTCCCCAACACCTCTGGAATGCTGAAAACATTGGCGTCTTTAAGACCCAACTTAAAACCTACTCCTTTCAGCTTGCGTACCATTAATCCACCGATTGTGTGCGTGTGTGAGTGTGTGAAAATGATCTGATCCGCATCTGCATACATACTATTTCTGTGGCTTATGATGCCTCACTTAGCACCATCATGGTGGCATTTATTACCTCGGTCTTCCTTTTGTTGACCGTGTAGCACCATCTTGGTGGCTCTGATCTTTACATCCTTAGTTTTATTGACCATTTGGTGGCTCGGACGATCACAGGGCATCCATTTGTTGACCATGTAGTGCCATCGCAGTTGTGCTGATCTTGGGTCTTCCTTCTGTTGACTTTGTAGCACTATCATGGTGGCTTTGATCTTAGGCCCTCCTTATACTGACCGTTTAGTACCATCGTGGTGGTCTTGATCTTAGGTCTTCCCTTTGTTGACCGTGTAGCACCATCGTGGTGGCGCATCAGCATCAGCAAAATGCGTTTGACTTGTGATTGTCAATGGTTTTTGTTATGTGTGTTTTAGTTGTATGTGTGTGCGTAGATTAAATCTTTTTAAAGGTAGTGAGATTCTGCATTATACATTTTTTGTAACGCGTTTAGAGCCCACTGCTCCTGGGGATTCAGCGCGATATAAATGCTCTTTATTATTATTTATTTAGATGCGTTTATCTTTTAGGAACATTCAGAGTTGTTCATATTTTTAGGCTTATTATGCTGATCCATTTCCCTCCTCTCTAAGCCAACCCCTGATCAACACACGCGTCGACGCACACAAATAAAGACGGACACACGGCGCTTCCCGCCATTAGTACGCTCTGTGGGCTCGTGTAGCGACAGGAGTCCATCTCCTTCTACTCTAACCCACTCTCTAATCCACACACACTGGCACACAGAAATAAAGACCGGACACACGGCGATTCCCGTCATTCGTAAGCTCTGTGGTCTGGCGTAGGATAGCTATTCTGAAGAAGAAGAATAGCACGAGCAGCGAAATGACGTCACTTCAAGCTTCTACGACGCTGTGTTCATAAATAATAAAATAATAATAATTACGGTATTTATAATGCGCTTATCTTATAATAATTATAACTCTAAGCGCGCACTCACAACTCGCGCACGCATGCGCACGCGTTAGACAACGACTCACGTGCCACAAATAGTGAGATACATTACGACAGTCAGTTTGGGGTGATATAGTGCTAGAACTGTTGAAAGAGGTGAGTTTTGAGGGCGGACTGGAAGGAGGAGAGAGAGAGTGTTTCTGACGGAGAGAGAGTGGGAGAGTGTTCCAGGTGAATGGACCGTATACTGAGAAGGAGCGGGGGCCGAAAGTGCTGAGTTTGGTGCGGGGGATATGGAGGCGGAGAGGGGCGGAGCGGAGGGAGCGGGAAGGAGTGTAGGGGTGAAGTAAGTTGGAGAGATAGGCAGGAGCGCAGTTGTTCAGGGATTTGTAGCAGAGAGACAGAATCTTGTATTGGATGCGTTGTGGGATGGGAAGCCAGTGAAGGAGTTTGAGCAGGGGAGTGATGTGGTTGGATTTTTTTTTTCTTTCTGAGGACGAGGTGGGCAGCATTGTTCTGGACGCGCTGGAGAGTTAAAGTGGTGGAGTGCTGGAGGCCGGAAAGGAGAGAGTTGCAGTAGTCGATGCGTGATAGGATGAGAGAGACAGCAAGTTTGGTGGCAGCTTCGGTAGTGACGTATTTTCTGATCTGACTGATGCGGCGGAGGTGGAAGTAGCATGCCTAGGCCGTGGCGGAGACGAAGCTGGTCATGGAAAGAGAGGAATCGAGGATAGCGCCGAGGTTTTTGGCCGAGTCCGAGAGGGAGATGGGAGTGCTGTCGAGTTGAAGGTGGAGAGAGGGAAGGAGCTGGGAAAGTTGTTGGCGAGTGCCTACCAGCATGGCTTCCGTTTTGTCGTCGTTCATTTTAAGCTTGTTTGCTGTCATCCAGTTTTTCACATCTTCATAGCAGTCGGCCGTGCGAGTCAGTAGTGGCTGAGTGTTGTCGAATTTGTCTTTGTCTAGTAGTTGTGAGTCGTCAGCGTAGAGGTGGTGGTGCATGTGGTGAGACTGGATGATGTTGGACAGAGGAGAGGTGTAGAGTGTGAAAAGGACCGGGCCCAGGACGGACCCCTGTGGAACTCTGCAGGAGAGCGTGACTGGGTTGGAGGAGACTCCGTCGATGGTGACGGACTGCTGTCTGTCGGAGAGGTAGGAGAGAAACCAGGAGTGAGCAGAGTCAGTGATGCCAAAGGAGTGGTGAAGGTGGTGGAGGAGGATAGAGTGGTCTATAGTGTCGAAGGCGGCAGAGAGGTCGAGTAGCGTAAGAAGGGAGATGTTGCCCGAGTCGGTGGAGAGAAGCAGGTCGTTTAAGATATGTAGAAGGGCTGTTTCAGTACTGTGATGTTTGCGATAGGCAGACTGGAAGGGACTGAGGAGGTTGTTGTCGGCGAGGTGGAGGTTGAGCTGGTTGAGAACAACCTTCTCAAGAAGCTTGGACAGGAAAGAGAGATTGGAGACTGGACGATAGTTCTTGAGTTCGTTTGAGTCGAGGTTGTGTTTTTTTAGGAGAGGACGGACGATGGCGGACTTGAAGATATCAGGGACGGAACCGTTCTCTAGAGATGTGTTGATGATGTCGGTAAAGAAGGGCAAAAGTTTTGGAAGGCCGTCCCGGTAGAGAGAAACTGGGAGTGGGTCTAGTTCGCAGGTTTTGAGAGGCATGGACTTTATGGTCTTGAGGACTTCGTCCTGAGAGACGGGGCGGAATGACGAGAGGGGGGTGCCGGAAAAGGGGGTGTCGGGAGGGCAAGGCGGAGAAGGCAGAGTGTCCAGTGTGTTGCGCAGAGTTTGGATTTTTTTCGGAAAAATAGGTGGAAAAAGCGGACGGGAGTTCTTCTTTGCTGTGTGTTTGGGGAGAGGAGAGTCTTTAGAAGTGCCTAGGAGTGTGTTCATGGTAGCGTAAAGGGTTTTGGAAGAAGTGGATTCCAGGATTTTGTTTTGAAGGTGTTTACGTTTGCAGTCGGAGATCATTCTGCAGACGAGTGACGACTCGATGTAATACGTCACTCATCGCAGTCCCAACATTTGACGTATCAGAGAATCAACTTTGCAATTTTCTTGCAGATTTTCACGCCTAGGGCTTACAAATCACAATTTGACCTAATCCTACCCCAGGGTCGGGACAAACAACAGATTTATGCAAACACCGTTTATGACAAATCATGCGGGTATTAATGTGAAGATATTTTTTTCGTAAAGGAAAAATTAAAGTTATGTTAGCTGTTTTACAAATGATTCCTAAAAAGTGGTGCAGAACATTGTCTGATTTTCACACCTAGGGCATACAGGTCACACTTGACCTAATGGTACCCGACAGCCGAGACAAACTGTAGGTTTATGTAAATAAATGTCACGGTTAGTGACTGACAGTGGTAGTCAAAAGCACCAGTCACGCAGAAATAATGAGTTGTTTACGAGTTGGCAAAGACGGGCTAGTGTTCTGTGTTTTGCACGTACGGGGCACGCTAGTTGTATGCAGCAGTGTATTCACTGCCGAGTTTCCCTTGTCGGCAGGTTGGGGAGCTGGGTGGCTCGGTGGTAAAAGCGTTTGCCTCCAGACCAAAAGGTCCCGGGTTCGAATCCAGCTTGGGTCAAAATTTGCTCAGACCCTTTTTCGTTGTCCCCGTCTTTGAAATCACCCTCGTGGTGGACAAAAGACGTTAAGCCCTAAACATTTATTTTCTTGTCGGCAGGCAAGGGAATGATATTTTAGTTAGCAGCTGTACTCGGTTGGATCAAGTTGTCCTGCTTAGCTGACTGTTGGGAGTCAGTGACTGACTGAGGGTCGCCAGTGACACAGCGCCAGTCCAGTCCCGGGGTCGTTGGTGGCCGGAGACTGGGGTTGGTTTGCCTACTGGTGGCGGCGCGTGTAGCGAGTCTCAGAGGAGGTAAGTGCTGAAAAATCCCGAGTGCATTCGTTTTGTTATATCATGTTTGTTATGGGTGTTTTGTACTGTGTTAGGAGTAGAAGTATCGTGGGGGAAGGGGGGGGGGAAGGAGGGGGGACACGATGGGTGGCAAAGGGAAATTGTTTTGGTGCTATTTAATTATTAGTTATTTTAAATTGGTTAGTGAAATGTTGTATTGGTTTGTTGTGGAAGTGCACAGATATTTAGGTAGGTTTATATGTCATCTTTAGAAGGGTTTGGAAAGCACGGGTCACATGGGTGAAGGTCAAGTGCTTGAACGGTTAGTTGGTTGTACTAGTGTAAACCAATCAGGGTGGGTGTGGGAGGTTAGCTGTTTTTTAAAGATCCACTGGTTTACGATACTTACGGGGCCGTTTAGGCTCCTGCTTTTGTTTTGCATTGGCTTTCGGGGTCGGGACCGGTTGGAGGGCCGACGTGCATCTGGACCAAGCACGCCTCGCTGGACCTGGTGTCGGCGTGTGATGCGCACGGTCACCTATACCGCCGAGGCCGCCTTGTCACCATTGCGGCCAGACCAAGCGCCAGGGAAACACAGAGAGAGAGAGAGAGAGGAGACCCGCGAAGCTGAAGGACCATTAAAGGAAGCCGGACGGGAGGGATCCATAGGCGTTCGTCGTCTCACTACGGTGGTCCCATTCCTATTTCACCTATCCATCACTCACTCTGCCTTGGTGTAGTTTCTTGATTCCTGTGTACGAACAGTTACGTTATAAATGATTTTTTTAGCCGTCAGCACTGAGGACTGTAAAACTGACTTCCGATGTTGTTGAATAATCAGTGCGGCGTAGTGTGAGGAAGTGCTTGTTTCTTCCACTCGGTACAAATGTTGACGTTGTAAAAGTAGTATCGACTTGTTTTCCTTTTTTTCCCCTTTTATTTATTTAGAAGGGGAGGGGGAGATGGGGACGGGCCAGGATCTGTGGGGAGGTTGGGTAGGAAGGGAAGGGGGATAGTTAGTATAATAAAGATTAAGTGTACGCTACGCTTAAAAGAAATGTGTTGTGTTGCTTGTGCTGAGCTGTAACCTGTCTTGAGGCAAGACACTAGGGTTCTTTATCTGTCTTCTACCTCTTCTACTTCTAACCTTCACTCTCGTCTATCTCTCCTTAGTCGTGACATTCGGGGGCTCTATTTCTAACCTTCACTCTCGTCTATCTCTCCTTAGTCGTGACATATAGGGGCTCGTCCGGGATACAATAGGGGGAGGTAACTCACCCGTATTGTAGTACGAGGTACAGCTCAGTGTGTTTTGTTTTGTATTGTGTCGCCGGTCTCGGCTGACAAGTTGACGGTGACAGACTGTAAACTAAGGGCGGTTGGTTGGGTGCTCGGGCGCACGCGCTGAGGCTCGCACGCTGAGTTTTAGGGCTATCCTTCCAGCCAGTGAAAATTAATTTGCCGCCTTATGATGAGAAAGAAGACCTTGACATTTACTTGACTCAGTTTGAAAGGTTAGCCGGAGTTTTGAAGTGGCCAGAAGATACTTGGGTCATCAGGCTGTCTTCGCTTCTGAAGGGGAAGGCCAGAGAGGTTCTTGACCGACTAGCGCCAGATGTAGCTCTAAAGGACTACGAGGAGCTGAGCTCATAAAAGCTTTGTTAACCAGGTTTCAGTTGACAGCAGAAACGTACAGACTCAGGCTGAGGACATCAAGGAAACAGAAAGAAGAATCCTTTCCGCAGTTCGCTGTCCGCCTCGAGCTCTGGTTGAAGAGGTGGATGTCTCTGAGTAAGAAGAAAGGAGTTTCAATACCTGAAAGACTTGATTCTTCAAGAGCAACTCTTAGATGGTATGACACCAGAACTGACTACTCATGTTAGGGAAAGGAAACCTAGCACCGTCACCCAAGCAGCAGAGATCGCTGAAGTCTATTTAGAGGCACGGAGCGGTACGCAGCGTGGAAGTTTGTTCAGTCGTCATACAGGAAGTAAACCCACACCCGCTGACAGTGACGAGACCAAGCTTGTTAAACCACCAGGAGCTTCTGATTCGAAGTCGCCTAAAGGTTGCTGGCATTGTGGAGGACCACATAGGAAAGACGGTTGTCCTAAACTAGCGAAAAAGGCAGCAGTTGCAAAAGTTGGAGAGAAGACCAAGGTAGAGAAATCTGAGTTCAAGTATGACCCGCATTGTTCAGCAGTAGTAAATGGTCAGGTTGCTGAAGGTCTACGGGACATTGGGGCAACTCTCCTGATCGTGGCCAAACAGCTAGTGAAGGAAGGTCAACTTAACGGCAAGAGCCTTTCACTAATGTCAATGGATTCCAGCACGGTAACAGGACCCACAGCGATTGTCGACCTCGTCTGCCCCTTTTATTGTGGAAAAGCCAGGACATTAGTTCTCGACAGACCAGTATCACCTGTTATCATAGGGAATGAGGTGGAAGACGCAGAAGGAGTCCAACACTTTGTTCCGGTCACTCCTATGGAAATGGCAATGGCTGTCCTGACACGGCAGCAATCACTGAAGGGGAAACGAGGTGACTTAAAGATAGGGGATCAAAGGATGACAGTTCTTTCAGTAATACCTGAAGTTTTGAAACGTTCTCAGAAGAAGGATCAAGGTTGGAAAATGTCCGTTCTAAAGTTGGGAAACCACCTGCAACCTGTAAAAGTGGAAACAAGGTCCACTACTTTTGGAAGAAGGGAATACTGTATCGGGCTTACAGTAATAACCATTCCTCACAGAAGCAAGTAGTTGTACCACAGCAGTTCAGGAATGAAGTGATACGCATTGGACACGATACTCCCATGGCCGGTCATTTGGGTGCGCGTAAACGCAGGAGAGAGTACAGCGCCGTTTTTATTGGCCAGGGGTGTGCTCAGATGTGAACAGGTACTGCAAACCCTGCGACCAGTGCCAACGTTCTACACCTCCGGGGAAAATTCGGACGGCTCCATTGGGAAGCATGCCGCTGATAGATCAGCCGTTCGACCGGGTAGCCGCGGACATCATTGGACCCATAATCCCAGCATCAGAGGACACAGGTTTGTTTTGGTCATGGTGGACTTTGCTACAAGGTATCCAGAAGTGGTACCTCTGAAGAGGATAGACGCTAATTCTATTCTGAAGCTTTCTGGAATACATGGACTCGAGTGGGAATTCCGCGGGAAATCCTCACAGACAAAGGGACCCAGTTCACAGGTGAAGTCATGGCCGAGGTGAACACACTGCTCGAGATCTGAAGTATGACCACAACGCCGTACCACCCTCAGTGTAATGGGCTAGTAGAAAGGTTAAACCAAACCCTGAAAATGATCAGAAGGTTGTGTCAAGAACAGCCGAGAGAATGGGACCGGTTCTTACCAGGGCTCCTATTTGCCTACAGGGAGGTTCCGCATGAATCTACAGGATTCGCTCCTTTCGAACTACTTTTTAGTCGTACAGTAAGAGGACCACTGCAAGTTCTCCAGAAGTTGTAGACTGATGAGGAGGCCGATGCCGAATCACGTACTGTGGCAGAGTTTGTGGTCGAACTTCGAAACAGGATTGAGGAAACTTGTAAGATAGCCCAGACACAATTGGCAATATCTGTCCAAAGGTACAAAGCCAGGGCCAGAACATTCGAAGTGGGGAGCAAGGTGCTACTCTTCTATCCTGCCAAGAACAAGATGGAAATGGCTTGGCAAGGCCCGTATGTCGTCACCGAGAAAGGAGAGAACTACAGGATACGCATAAGGGGAAAGAAAAACTGTTTCTTGCAAACTTGCTGAAGGCCTACATAGAGAGTGAGCCACCTGCACCGGAAGAGAAAGCAGCAGCAATGGCCGTGATTACTCAAGATGAATGCGTTGATGAAGAGGCTGAGGAAGTGAGGGTTTCGACAGGAATAGTTCCTTTAATTCAGTTACAAGCAGAAGAATCATACCATGTCAAGATCAATCCGGATCTCACGCAAAGTCAGGAAAAAGAAATGAAAGAAGTATGTCGCAGTTATCAACCCATTTTGACAGGCTTGCCGTTGAGAACCAATTTGGGGAACTGTAACATTACCCTGACTTCGCGAGTACCCAAGACGAAACGCCAGTTGCGTGCACTTCTAGGTTTAGCAGGGTACTATCGTCGTTGTGTACCCAAGTACGCTGAAACTGCTCGACCGTTGACTGACGCTACCAAGAAACGAGAACCGAACCAAGTTCGGTGGACACCGGAATGTAGCGAAGCATTCGAAACGCTTTTATCTAGCTATACGCAAAATATCTAGTAAAATTAAGAAAAATTACTGACTCCAGTGTGGATCAACCGGTTTTTGTGAAACGGCCATTTTCTCGCCAATGAGCATCTTAATAAAATAAAATCGAAAAAAAGTCCCGAGATAATTTTGTCAAGCTTGTCCATCCTCAAACGCGGGCTCTAGACACACACACACACACACACACACACACACACACACACACACACACACACACACACACACACACACACTGTGATGAAGCTCTATGCTCGTGCATAGTGCTCACACCGTAGGATTAGTACGGTACGGGTTTTGTTAACGGTTTGTTTGTGCCGATAGTCCGTGGGGCCTGCTGTCTACGTGAAATATGTAAGACATGGTTAGCACGGAGTTTTGGTGAGTTCTGTTTAGTGAGTTCTAGGCGGAAGCTGTGTCTGTCAAAGGTCTAGATCGGTAGTACGGGCTGTCTTGTCGTATGGAACGGTTGTGTTTGAGATACCTAGCCCGTATTCCAAGACTCTGAAGCCTAGATTTCAGAGTACTTGTAAAGAGTGGAACGACGGACGCCGAGACGTCATTCACAGGTGGGACCTAACGTGAGGTCATCCCTCCAGCTCTTCGCTCAGAGTGAGTCTGATCGGGACCAAGATACCCGGATCACAGCGAGAACTGCGCTACGGTGCGAGTACAAGGACGTCCGTATTACAGACAGGACGACAGGAAAGAGCATACAAAGGACTTTCACGCCTAGACGTGAGAAGGACCAACGTAACCAGGCAATAACATCAAACAGGTTGGAGACAGTGTGAAACTAAAGCCTAGCCTGGCCGAGATAGTGTGTGATGTGTATGTGATGTGGATGCTGGGTGTGGGGAAAGGAGTGATGTATATAGCTTGATAGTTGTGAGCGTTTTTTCGTATATTTATCTTGTATAAAAGTCACTTTAGAAAGGGAGCCCGTGTGTTGAGTTTTACCGCATGAATGCGCCCGTCTGAGTCAGTGGCGGTGTATGCGTCTGTTGCGTGAGAGTCTGTACGTGCGACTGTGGGCAAGTCTGCGTGCGTTACAGTGGTGACCCTGTTTTAGCGGTAGGTTAAAGTATCTGCGGGCGATAGTAAGTAGAGATTTTAGAGTAGGATTTTTGTTATGTGCATGTTGATGTGTTAGATTCCCTTCTCCGATTCTAGGGGGTAAGATCCGTTATTTCTGTAGTTTTCGGGATCTTACGAGGAATTAGTACTTGTTTCTTCCTGTTGTATAGGTAGTATTCTTTTTCCTTGCTCTTCTTTCTATCGTTCTTATTTTTTGTTCCATCTGGACGTCAAAGTAGGTTACTGTTTTCTGCGTAGGTTGTTGATATTGAGTTTTCATTTTAAGTTTTGACGTTGAGTTGGTTGTGATTTGTATTTTTACGTTTCAAGTTTTGGGAAGGTGTTGTAGCAAACATGGAGGTAGACCCGGTAGAGGCTTATATTAAGCAAGGCGAAAGGCTAGGTCTTAAGGACGAGCAACTTTTTGATTATGTTGAGAAGTGTAGGGACAGGGAAGATAGGGCGAGAGAGAGGGAAATTCAGAGAGAAGAGAGAGTACTAAAAGAGAAAGAGTTAGAGGTTCAGAGGGTGAGGGACGAGAAAGAATTAGAAATTCGTAAACTTAAAGAGGAGAAAGAGTTAGAAATGCAGATACTATAGAGAAGAGAAAGAGTTAGAAGCTCAGAGAGAGCGAGAAGAGAAAGAAAGAGTCTTTAAGGAGAAAGAGTTAGAAGTACAGAGAGAGAGAGAAGAGAAAGAAAGGGTCTTAAAGGAGAAGGAATTAGAAGTACAGAGAGAAGAGAGAGCGTTTCAGAGAGAGAAGGACGAGAAGTCTCTAGCGTTTCAGAGAGAGAAAGACGAAAAGGAACGGGCTTTAAAAGAGAAAGAAATTGAACTTCAGAGGGAGAGAGAAGAAAAAGATAGAATCTTTAGGAAGGAGGAACTAGAGTATCAGAGGGAAGAAAAGGAGAGGGATAGAGAGGTGCAACTACAGTTAGCTCGGGATGCGGGGTCTAGAGCAGATAGTGATTCAGTAGGCCGGGGCATACGGAATTTTCCTAGACTGCCGATGTTTAAAGAGTCCGTGGACTCTATTGACGCTTTTTTGTGTCGTTTCGAGTCTCATGCGCAGGCGTTGAGTTGGCCTTCTGCCAACTGGCCCGTTTTGCTTTCGTCTGTGCTTGAGGGTCAGGCCTTGAGTCTTTACCATAGCTTGAACGTTTCGGGGAACATAGATTACGAGACTTTGAAGGAGTGTCTCTTGCAGCAGTTTCAGTGTAATGCGGAGGGTTTTAGAGAACGCTTGAGAGCTTGTCGGCCAGAGACAGGGGAATCGTTTGTGTCGTTTGGCAAACGATTGTCCCATTTGCTCGTACGTTGGGTCGAGCTGTCAAAGATCGACCACACGTACGAGGCATTGTTCGATCTCATGTTGGCAGAACAGTTCTTTGGTAGCGTTTCCAAGGATCTAGCGGTATTCTTGAGGGAGCGTAACCTCAAGACTACGGACGAGTTAGTACAGAACGCGGAGGCTTTTCGGATGGCGCATCCTATGAAAAACCTCGCGCGTAGGACCGAGACACCGCCAGACGGGTTGGTCGCTGCTAACACGACTGGGGGTTACCGGGGCGTCAATACTTTACGTGGAGCCCAGCTGGTTAACGGAAGAGGTACTTTGCGTTTCCGACGCGGTGATCGAGGTATCAGCAATGGCGGTCGCGATCCGTACGCACGAGGAGAAACATCTGATCGTGGGTATGGTCGTGGTCGTATGGCGAATTCGGACACCCAGTGTTTTGCGTGTCATGCATACGGTCATTTTAGTCGTGAGTGTCCTAGCAGTAGTTCAGGGATAAAGTGTTTCACCTGTCAGGGGTACGGCCATCTGGCTCATCAATGTCCTAACAGTACTGGTATGGTAGCGGAGACGGAGCGGCCCACTCACGTGGCCAGTTTTGCAGTCCCAGTCGGGGAGGAACCACAGCTGGGTGCAGTGTGTTCAGATGACGGAGGTCGTTGCCTGCTTGTGGGGAACGGTGTTGTAAACGGATGGCTCGCTTCCATTCTCCGTGACTCCGGTACAACGACAGCGGGGGTCAGACGTAGTCTAGTTAGGGAAGATCAGTTCACAGGGAAGACACAGAAAGTAGTTTCGTTTGGAGGCAAGCTCGAAGTTTTTCAGTTAGCTAGGATAGAGGTTGACACGGAGTTTTTCACAGGTGATCTAATTTCTTGTGTCATAGACGAGCCAGTAGTAGACTTAGTCCTTGGTAATATGAAGGGTGTGCAGCCAGTCATCGGTAGGGTGCAGGCGGTGACGCGAGCACATGTTCCTCGCGGGGCAGTCGCATCAGTCGCGACGGGAGCTCGGAGCAAGCGTGCTCGTGAGCAGGGTGACAGTGTTATTTCCGTCCAGAATCAGGGAATCGGTCAGCGGGCTGGGCCCACCAGTCGGGTTGGCTGGAGACGGCATACTTCTGTTGCGGACAGAAATGCCGCTCAGCACCCAATATATAGGTAAGTCGGAGACAGGGGTCTCGCGATTGTAGGTAGATCGGAGACTGTGGTCTCGCGATTGTAGGTAGGTCGGAGACTGGGGTCTCGCGATCGTGTGGGCAGTCGTTGGATCGATTTCATTTCTGGAGGTTTTAGCGCATTAATTCTGTTTGGCTTTCGCTGTGCGATCCGAGAGTGTGCGTTGAGGCTTAAGGCTGTTCTATTTTTTTTTTTTTTTTTTTTTTTTCTTGTATTCTAGATAATCAAAGTTAGTCCTTTCCTGTTTTCGGATATTATTACGTCGAGTAGTCTTAAAAAGAAACTCGGTCGTTTCTTTTTTTCCCGGGGAAGGGGGAATTGTGATGAAGCTCTATGCTCATACATTAGGGTTAGTACGGTACGGGTTTTGTTAACGGTTTGTTTGTGCCGATAGTCCGTGGGGCCTGCTGTCTACGTGAGATATGTAAGACATGGTTAGCACGGAGTTTTGGTGAGTTCTGTTTAGTGAGTTCTAGGCGGAAGCTGTGTCTGTCAAAGGTCTAGATCGGTAGTACGGGCTGTCTTGTCGTATGGAACGGTTGTGTTTGAGATACCTAGCCCGTATTCCAAGACTCTGAAGCCTAGATTTCAGAGTACTTGTAAAGAGTGGAACGACGGACGCCGAGACGTCAGTCACAGGTGGGACCTAACGTGAGGTCATCCCTCCAGCTCTTCGCTCAGAGTGAGTCTGATCGGGACCAAGATACCCGGATCACAGCGAGAACTGTGCTACGGTGCGAGTACAAGGACGTCCGTATTACAGACAGGACGACAGGAAAGAGCATACAAAGGACTTTCACGCCTAGACGTGAGAAGGACCAACGTAACCAGGCAATAACATCAAACAGGTTGGAGACAGTGTGAAACTATAGCCTAGCCTGGCCGAGATAGTGTGTGATGTGTATGTGATGTGGATGCTGGGTGTGGGGAAAGGAGTGATGTATATAGCTTGATAGTTGTGAGCGTTTTTTCGTATATTTATCTTGTATAAAAGTCACTTTAGAAAGGGAGCCCGTGTGTTGAGTTTTACCGCATGAATGCGCCCGTCTGAGTCAGTGGCGGTGTATGCGTCTGTTGCGTGAGAGTCTGTACGTGCGACTGTGGGCAAGTCTGCGTGCGTTACAGTGGTGACCCTGTTTTAGCGGTAGGTTAAAGTATCTGCGGGCGATAGTAAGTAGAGATTTTAGAGTAGGATTTTTGTTATGTGCATGTTGATGTGTTAGATTCCCTTCTCCGATTCTAGGGGGTAAGATCCGTTATTTCTGTAGTTTTCGGGATCTTACGAGGAATTAGTACTTGTTTCTTCCTGTTGTATAGGTAGTATTCTTTTTCCTTGCTCTTCTTTCTATCGTTCTTATTTTTCGTTCCATCTGGACGTCAAAGTAGGTTACTGTTTTCTGCGTAGGTTGTTGATATTGAGTTTTCATTTTAAGTTTTGACGTTGAGTTGGTTGTGATTTGTATTTTTACGTTTCAAGTTTTGGGAAGGTGTTGTAGCAAACATGGAGGTAGAGCCGGTAGAGGCTTATATTAAGCAAGGCGAAAGGCTAGGTCTTAAGGACGAGCAACTTTTTGATTATGTTGAGAAGTGTAGGGACAAGGAAGATAGGGCGAGAGAGAGGGAAATTCAGAGAGAAGAGAGAGTACTAAAAGAGAAAGAGTTAGAGGTTCAGAGGGTGAGGGACGAGAAAGAATTAGAAATTCGTAAACTTAAAGAGGAGAAAGAGTTAGAAATGCAGATACTGAGAGAAGAGAAAGAGTTAGAAGCTCAGAGAGAGCGAGAAGAGAAAGAAAGAGTCTTTAAGGAGAAAGAGTTAGAAGTACAGAGAGAGAGAGAAGAGAAAGAAAGGGTCTTAAAGGAGAAGGAATTAGAAGTACAGAGAGAAGAGAGAGCGTTTCAGAGAGAGAAGGACGAGAAGTCTCTAGCGTTTCAGAGAGAGAAAGACGAAAAGGAACGGGCTTTAAAAGAGAAAGAAATTGAACTTCAGAGGGAGAGAGAAGAAAAAGATAGAATCTTTAGGAAGGAGGAACTAGAGTATCAGAGGGAAGAAAAGGAGAGGGATAGAGAGGTGCAACTACAGTTAGCTCGGGATGCGGGGTCTAGAGCAGATAGTGATTCAGTAGGCCGGGGCATACGGAATTTTCCTAGACTGCCGATGTTTAAAGAGTCCGTGGACTCTATTGACGCTTTTTTGTGTCGTTTCGAGTCTCATGCGCAGGCGTTGAGTTGGCCTTCTGCCAACTGGCCCGTTTTGCTTTCGTCTGTGCTTGAGGGTCAGGCCTTGAGTCTTTACCATAGCTTGAACGTTTCGGGGAACATAGATTACGAGACTTTGAAGGAGTGTCTCTTGCAGCAGTTTCAGTGTAATGCGGAGGGTTTTAGAGAACGCTTGAGAGCTTGTCGGCCAGAGACAGGGGAATCGTTTGTGTCGTTTGGCAAACGATTGTCCCATTTGCTCGTACGTTGGGTCGAGCTGTCAAAGATCGACCACACGTACGAGGCATTGTTCGATCTCATGTTGGCAGAACAGTTCTTTGGTAGCGTTTCCAAGGATCTAGCGGTATTCTTGAGGGAGCGTAACCTCAAGACTACGGACGAGTTAGTACAGAACGCGGAGGCTTTTCGGATGGCGCATCCTACGAAAAACCTCGCGCGTAGGACCGAGACACCGCCAGACGGGTTGGTCGCTGCTAACACGACTGGGGGTTACCGGGGCGTCAATACTTTACGTGGAGCCCAGCTGGTTAACGGAAGAGGTACTTTGCGTTTCCGACGCGGTGATCGAGGTATCAGCAATGGCGGTCGCGATCCGTAAGCACGAGGAGAAACGAGGATCGTGGGTATGGTCGTGGTTGTATGGCGAATTCGGACACCCAGTGTTTTGCGTGTCATGCATACGGTCATTTTAGTCGTGAGTGTCCTAGCAGTAGTTCAGGGATAACGTGTTTCACCTGTCAGGGGTACGGCCATCTGGCTCATCAATGTCCTAACAGTACTGGTATGGTAGCGGAGACGGAGCGGCCCACTCACGTGGCCAGTTTTGCAGTCCCAGTCGGGGAGGAACCACAGCTGGGTGCAGTGTGTTCAGATGACGGAGGTCGTTGCCTGCCTGTGGGGAACGGTGTTGTAAACGGATGGCTCGCTTCCATTCTCCGTGACTCCGGTACAACGACAGCGGGGGTCAGACGTAGTCTAGTTAGGGAAGATCAGTTCACAGGGAAGACACAGATGAAGTAGTTTCGTTTGGAGGCAAGATAGAAGTTTTTCAGTTAGCTAGGATAGAGGTTGACACGGAGTTTTTCACAGGTGATCTAATTTCTTGTGTCATAGACGAGCCAGTTGATTGTCCAGCTACACGAGGACCAGCAAGGCCAGGTCAGACTCAACAATGACCTCTCAGAACCATTCCCTATTCTCAACGGCGTAAAGCAGGGCTGCGTGCTGGCACCGACCCTCTTCACCATCTTTTTTAGCATGATGTTGAAGCAGGCCACAGTGGACCTTGATGATGACGATGCAGTGTACATCAGGTATCGTCTCGATGGCAGCCTGTTCAACCTCAGACGACTGCAGGCCCACACGAAAACCCTAGACCAACTGATTCGTGAGCTGCTTTTTGCTGATGATGCTGCCCTCGTTGCACACACAGAGAGAGCCCTGCAGCGCATCACGTCTTGCTTCGCAGATGCTGCCCAGCTCTTTGGACTCGAGGTCAGTCTGAAAAAGACAGAGGTCCTCCATCAGCCGGCACCCAAGACAGTGTATCGCCCTCCTCACATCACCATTGGCGAGTCTGATCTAAAGTCAGTGCACCAGTTTACTTACCTTGGCTGCATTATCACGTCGGACGCCAAGCTGGACAAGGAGCTTGACAGCAGGCTGGCAAAAGCGAACAGCGCTTTCGGGCGACTTTTCAAGCGGGTGTGGCACAATCAACAGCTGAAAACAGGCACCAAGATCAGCGTGTACAGAGCTGTGGTCCTCACCACCCTGCTGTATGGTTCCGAGTCCTGGGCCCTCTACCGCAGCCAACTACGACTCCTCGAACGCTTCCACCAGCGCTGCCTGCGTACCATCCTGGGCATTCACTGGAGTGACTATGTCACCAACGTCGAGGTCCTTGAACAGGCTGAAACTGTGAGCATCGAGGCTTTGCTGCTGCTGACACAGCTCCGCTGGGCGGGGCATGTCTCCAGGATGGAGGATCATCGCCTACCAAAGATCACCCTGTTCGGCGAGCTTGCTACTGGACACCGTGACAGAGGGGCACCAAAGAAGAGATACAAAGACTGTCTCAAGAAGTCACTTAGTGCCTGCCAAATCGACCACCACCAGTGGTCTTCGCTTGCTGCGGACCGTGACACCTGGCGCTCCACCATTTACAAGGCAGCTGTCTCCTTTGAGGACTCTCACAGAGCTAGCCTTAAGGACAAACGGCTCAGGAGAAAAAACAGAGATGCCGCAGCTCAGAACCCCGGCCATACCTTCCCCTGCAGCCACTGCGGTCGAACCTGCCTGTCTCGGATTGGCCTCCGCAGCCACGAACAAGCCTGCAGACGTCGTGGGCAACTCCTATAAAATCTTCGTTCGCGAAGTCAAGCCAAGAGAGAGAGAGAGAGAGAGAGAGACGAGCCAGTAGTAGACTTAGTCCTTGGTAATACGAAGGGTGTGCAGCCAGTCATCGGTAGGGTGCAGGCGGTGACGCGAGCACATGTTCCTCGCGGGGCAGTCGCATCAGTCGCGACGGGAGCTCGGAGCAAGCGTGCTCGTGAGCAGGGTGACAGTGTTATTTCCGTCCAGAATCAGGGAATCGGTCAGCGGGCTGGGCCCACCAGTCGGGTTGGCTGGAGACGGCATACTTCTGTTGCGGACAGAAATGCCGCTCAGCACCCAATATTTAGGTAAGTCGGAGACAGGGGTCTCGCGATTGTAGGTAGATCGGAGACTGTGGTCTCGCGATTGTAGGTAGGTCGGAGACTGGGGTCTCGCGATCGTGTGGGCAGTCGTTGGATCGATTTCATTTCTGGAGGTTTTAGCGCATTAATTCTGTTTGGCTTTCGCTGTGCGATCCGAGAGTGTGCGTTGAGGCTTAAGGCTGTTCTATTTTTTTATTTTTTCTTTCTTGTATTCTAGATAATCAAAGTTAGTCCTTTCCTGTTTTCGGATAATATTACTGAGTAGTCTTAAAAAGAAACTCGGTCGTTTCTTTTTTTCCCGGGGAAGGGGGAATTGTGATGAAGCTCTATGCTCGTGCATAGTGCTCATACATTAGGGTTAGTACGGTACGGGTTTTGTTAACGGTTTGTTTGTGCCGATAGTCCGTGAGGCCTGCTGTCTACGTGAGATATGTAAGACATGGTTAGCACGGAGTTTTGGTGAGTTCTGTTTAGTGAGTTCTAGGCGGAAGCTGTGTCTGTCAAAGGTCTAGATCGGTAGTACGGGCTGTCTTGTCGTATGGAACGGTTGTGTTTGAGATACCTAGCCCGTATTCCAAGACTCTGAAGCCTAGATTTCAGAGTACTTGTAAAGAGTGGAACGACGGACGCCGAGACGTCAGTCACAGGTGGGACCTAACGTGAGGTCATCCCTCCAGCTCTTCGCTCAGAGTGAGTCTGATCGGGACCAAGATACCCGGATCACAGCGAGAACTGCGCTACGGTGCGAGTACAAGGACGTCCGTGTTACAGACAGGACGACAGGAAAGAGCATACAAAGGACTTTCACGCCTAGACGTGAGAAGGACCAACGTAACCAGGCAATAACATCAAACAGGTTGGAGACAGTGTGAAACTAAAGCCTAGCCTGGCCGAGATAGTGTGTGATGTGTATGTGATGTGGATGCTGGGTGTGGGGAAAGGAGTGATGTATATAGCTTGATAGTTGTGAGCGTTTTTTCGTATATTTATCTTGTATAAAAGTCACTTTAGAAAGGGAGCCCGTGTGTTGAGTTTTACCGCATGAATGCGCCCGTCTGAGTCAGTGGCGGTGTATGCGTCTGTTGCGTGAGAGTCTGTACGTGCGACTGTGGGCAAGTCTGCGTGCGTTACACACACACACACACACACACACACACACACACGCGCGCGCGCGCGCGCGCGCGTACGCGCGCGCGCGACACTTTGGCGCCAAAAAGAGGTTCTCTAGCAAGGTTTGCGTAGCTAGACGTGACGTCATTTTTATCTTGTTACTACTTTTTCAGAATTTCTGCCCCGCATGCCAAAAACGTCATGTGCATGCTCCGGAATGCGCTCTGGCCAGCCCCATTTCAAAATCTACCGTATTTTTTAAATACGGTAGACAAAGAGAACCAAAAACAATTAGAATAAAATGAACACCCACTCACTCTATACACTAGAGCAGCTCAAACATTCATTACACAGAAAATCTACGCACACCTGCGTACACACAAAAATCACCAGTTGACCTTGATTCTGGCCTTCGCAGCTCATAAAGACAAAGCTATTTTCGATGAGTTAACAGTAAAAGCTGGACCTTCAAATTTGTTTTGAATGTTGGAGATTTTTTTTTTAAGTTAAACGTTTAGGGTTTAACATCTTTTGACCATCACGGAAGGTGATTTCAAAGACGGGGCACCGAAAAGAGGTTTGTAAAAATTTGGTTTTTGTTTGTTTTAAAGAGGGTCCCATGGCTCAGCGTGTCAAACGCCGCAGACAGGTTTAATAATAACACGGAGACATGTCCGAAGTCAGCATGGATAAGCAGGCAGTTATGAATCATATACTACAACATTCTTCAACCAACTCCCCTTTTGGGGAACTCTTTGAAGGCATAGAAACTTTTTTATTAACCAAGCTGAGTTCGATGAGTATAATGTTGCAATAGTAGTGTTTACAAACTACCAACAGAAATATGAAATGCACGACTGACTCGGCATATATTGTGCTTTTGCAGTGCTCCTGAACCACGTCTTTTCCTTCGATAATGCTTTGGTACAATATTTTTTTTTATATACATCTTTGAGAAAAAAAAAAGTTTACTCACAAGAGTCACTGACTAAATTTATGAGACTGAATGTTGACTACCTTGCCGTTTGCACCCGGCTTAGATGAGAGTGGCTCATTCTGAAGGTTTTGACTTCGCTGAGCCCATTTAATTCCTCTCTCAAGTGGAAATGCATAAATCAAAGTTTTGCTTGTAGTACATGCATATTTGCGAGGGCGGTAAACACATATGACGTACTTCAGGTCATTTTTAAGGCAGATGTCATTCTTTCCTAAACTGTAATTTTACACATGTAGGCTGATTTTCAGATTCTGAAACTTTTTAGCTCACAATTTGACCAAATCCTACCGGTCTGCCGGGAAGAACCGCAATTTATGTAAATTCATAAACATCTGTGGAGTAGGTATGTTTTACCATGAACAAATTAAAAGAATAGTCACTGTTTTAATAGTATCCTGGTGGACAGAAGTTTTGAGACTCCTTGGAGGGAGTTTATTTTATAATCTATTAAACACATTTACTCGTTAACTTTAAAGAGTATTGCCGGGAGTTGGCTTTAATATTACTTGTTTTCAACTCATGACTCGGTTAGTGAGCTATTTGACTCATGAGCAATTTTGAAGTTTGTACTCAGCCATAGAATGGTGAATAACATGATAAAATTGACAACTTGGATACCGTTTTATGCATGTGAGAAAGCCAGGTTATATCACATATAATACAATTAATAGGTTATCAATACTGCTTGATTAAGGGGCGTAACAGCAAGAATAACTACAAAAAGGATTTTATCACAAAGTCTGCTCTATGACCCCACATGCAGTCTGAATGATTTAGTACAATGTGCCCTCAAAAGTCATTAACACGATGGGATAAACACAAAGTCCCTTCTATATGAGAGCTGTCCTCGCTGTCATTGGTCTCTACCTTTTGTCTTTGATCTGATTCTGATGTTGAATTATCTCCTATTGAAGAAGTCAGTCTCGCAGATCTGCCAATACGTCAGTGAGTTCTATAAGGGACGCAGGACATACGCGTCATTGATTTGTCAAACGTCATTTGTCATGACGTAAGTTTTAGTTTTTACGTAATTTTATATTTTAGCTGCATGCTCTTCTGAAAGCGCGTCGGTGTGTGTGTGTGTGTGTGTGTGGGTGGGTGTGTGTGTGTGTGTGTTAGTGCGTGCGTGCGCGCGCGCGCTCCAAATATCTCCAAGAGGCATAGATCCTCAAGCGCCCGTAGAGCTCATGAGGATCTATTCCTGCTGGAGATACGCGCATGTTTGTGTGAGAGATAGCGGAGAGAGCCGCGCGCGAGAGAGAGAATGACGTCATATTTAGAGTATTCTGTCAATGTCTGCGTTGTAACGGAGTTGCCTCTTTTACGTCACCGCCACTGTCCGACTTTCTCTAGAAGTAAAGGTTTTTAGTGTTTTAATTCTTTAATTTTTACTAAGAAGTTAAAAGGATACAAAGCTGGCTAACGAACTCATCCAATGTCTTTCTGCAAACTAGCTATATGCAAAAGTTCAAGTAAATATGATAAAAATTACGGACTCTAATCTGGGTCAACCGACTTCCTATAAACGGTTTTTATGTCTTTAATGAGACATTCAATTACAATATGCTCGGACGCTCTCTTAGCCAACAACTTAAGAAAGTATTTCGCCAAGTTTCACGATTAATATACTCAGATGCAATAAAAACGCAGTAAATATACCCGAAAACAAAGAGCCACCTACAAAATAAGAAGATATTCTTTTCTGTTTACTTCAGATGTTGAACCTACTTTCTGAGCTACATTCACAAACGAATTGGAGGAGTTATCGCCCTTGGGTACCTTGGCGGACACAGGGTTCCATTATTGGTGAAAATAAGCAAAACTGAACACACTGTGACAAACACGTTTACTGTAAGATGTGTTAACACACATGTTGTGTGAACTGCGTATGATGTTATTAACTGTCTCAAAAGAAATCTGACTCACTAAATTCACTAGAGAACCAGGACTTCAGGTGCACATCATTTTCTTAATAAATCTTGTTTTATTCAATGTGAATTAATTTCAAACCATTTTTTATACTCCCATGATTGAAACAGAGATAAAGAATACACTCATGTCCATTTGATCAGGTGTCCGCAGCCCTAAAAACAAAAACTGTTTGCTTTTCGTTTTTATAGGTCATTGTTGATTATTTAGGTGCCTTTGATAAACCAAACGTAGGTCAAGACTAAACAGGCCGGATTTTCATTCACACAGAACCTAGTGACACTGCACGTTGGTTGGCTTTCAGCTGTGGCCTCTGCAGATGCTCCTCATTTCACTTTCAATATCCCGTAATAGTAGGGTCACTAATGACGTCATACGTCATCGATGTGACATTTTACAAACTAAACATTCCATTTACACGCGACATAACACACTCTTTATAACATTCTCTAACAAATGACGTCAAAATAACCCGGAACAAACGCTAGGTGAAAAATTTGCATTTGTATTGCCTCATTGTTTACTTGCATGCAGTTGTGTTTGTTGTGTAACCCCCTTATACTTGGCGGTTTAGTGCGCGTTTGCACAGAGTAGTGTAATTAGCTAAAGCTAGATTTAGGAAAGAATATTTTGTTTAGCGAGCACGTTGCCATCGTAACATGTGACAAGATGAGGCTAAAATGTACTTATCACCCGTTGCCTTAAGTATGATAAGTAACCTCTCGTTGCTTTGAGAGCCGGCGACCAGGGAACACGCCGAACCGAGTTAGGCCAATGAGAAAAAGAAGAGAGAAACAAGGCAACACTTCTTCATAGCTACCACTAATCATTTACATCCAGGTTTTGGGGTAAAATCATTTTTGATATTCAGGACTGCCCTTTCGCGTTCCAAATGTTCCATTGAGACTCAATTATATATGTTGCGCAAAAGGGTATTAGCATGCATTAAAAAACGTACATATACACCTATATACCTGAACGTGGTCTCGATTCTGCTGAAATCCTTGTCACATCCTGTTCGTGGGTAGCAGCTGTTGAACTTGATATTATTGTAGACATAACAGTATCCTGTAGGTTTTGAACTCAGGTCGTAAGGCTTGCAAATGTCTGTAGAAAAAAAATTAAAGGACATTTGAAACATATTGTTCCTTTTTTCCCCCTTGCTGCTCTTCTTGTCATAATTCTAGCTTTCGACTCTTGTCATAATTCGAGTGTGTTTTTTTCTTTTCTTTTCTCCTCTTCTTCTTTTAGGTCTATAAAACAATGTCCAAAAAGATACATAGATTTTCTTAAAACTTAAATGGCACAAACTGAAGCTATTCAGAAAAACATATACACAATTTAAATCCACAAATGATAAGCGCACCCTAAGTATCCAGTGTCCATGAATTTTATCTTTGTTTCTTCGAGCACTTTAAATAAAAGTACAATTATTAATTTGAGACCTGCTCAAGGTTTTTAAGGGGCATACTGCATGTGAAAATATCATTTCAATGTAGCTTGTGTCCATGCAATGCCAAATCAAACAAAGGTACGTAGTGTGGACACGAACAAACTGTACACAGCATTTGTATCTAAATGGCTGTACGATTAATTTCAAGAGCTGTAGATTATTTTCTGTGGCATAGTAAGGAGCCAACACATAAAGGACCACTAAATACAACATCATTTATCTTAAAGAGTGTTGGGGTTTTGTTGCATACGTGAAGAAAACGAGTGACGAAAAAAAGTTTAAGTCAGCCTCGGCACATTGATGTAATATTGCAAGATAAAAATATTTCTTACCTGATTCATCATCGTGCTGCAAAATACATGTCTATTATGCATTAACATAAACAAGGGTCTGAATGAAATAACTTAGCCTGATAATAATAATGTTGAAAAGTCAGACAGGTACACATCAAAACAGTAGCCCTTTATATCACTCGAAGGGCATTTTTAGGTGTGGCGAAAAACATTAAGATTAAGCGCTCTGTGTGTGTGTGTGTGTGCGTGTGCGTGTGCGTGTGCGCGCGCGCGTGTGTGTGTGTGTGTGTGTGTGTGTGTGTGTGTGTGTGTGTGTGTGTGTGTGTGTGTGTGTGTGTGTGTGTGTGTGTGTGTGTGTGTGTAAATACGAGAATCTCCGATGTCTGTGCACGTAGGCCTACAAGCTTGAAAAAAATTAAAAAAATTGAGGAATTTAAGATTGGATGAAAAGTTAAATGCCTCTTGGAGATGCGCGCATGTTTGTGTGTATGTGTGTGTGTGTGTGTGAGAGAGAGAGAGAGAGAGAGAGAGAGAGAGAGAGAGAGAGAGAGAGAGAGAGAGAGAGAGAGAGAGAGAGAGAGAGCACGCGCGAGACTGAGAGAGATTTGCGTCATATTTAGAGTATTGTGTCAATGTCTGCGTGGTGATGGAGTTGCTTCTTTTACGTCACCGCCACTGTCTGACTTTCTCCAGAAGTCAAGGTTTTTAAGTCCCTTCTATTTATAGAAGGGACCTTTTAGGACGGGTCGCGGTGGCCGGGCGAATTTAATAGCATGTCCGTGATGTCAAAGGCGGGCAGGACTAAACCTCTCACAATTAAAGAAACAAGATAAAAATTACGTCATGTCTGGTTACGCTGAACGTACATTCGCGCACGTGCATGCGTGCCTGCGCGTGTGTATGTATGTATGTATGTATGTATGTATGTATGTATGTATGTATGTGTGTGTGTGTGTGCGTGCGTACGTACACCAAACCACTCAAATGGGTTACTTTCTTTACCATCCTTATGCAAAATGGGTGTGTGTAAAATTCTGGGTGTGACCAAGTCAGGCACCCATTTTTTCTGATGGTTGTTTCTGCATTATCTTTCATTCAAAAGTCAGAAAAAAATATCAAAATAGGATGTCCCCATTTCGCCAGATTTACTTCATGTTGTGTTTTGGCGATGCCCTGGGCCAGTGTGTTGACACGGAAGCGGAGTGTTTTCATATCAACTTGATGATCGCCGATTGGTTAGCCCAACACCGATGAACGGAGTTGTTTCCCTTGCCCTTCCTAAAACGTCGTCTTTCGTCCCCAACAGTTAACCATTCTTCAGCGTTTGCAGAGGTACTTTATGCAATATTTCTTAGTTAAGAGCACGCCCAAATGTACTTGTTCAGTGCAGTTATTTAACTGAGAGATGCCTCCAATCCCCGATACCCGTTTGGCCCAGAAAAATAAGGCGTCTGCTTCAGCCGTGGCTCGGTCCGTGTCTTCCTCTCTCTGACCGTTGAGTCTTGTAGTAAATGATAATAGAACCCCACGATTTTAACAAAAGCTTTCTTCTTCAATGAAAGGAATTCGTTCAATAACCCCATTACAAGGTCAATCTGCCACGCGATTTTGTTTCTTTTTTTTCTGACATATGTGATTGTCAGTGATCGAAAAAGTAACTTGACACATGCATGCACAGTATCAGTTGACTTTTTTAAAATAAAAAAAATGGCGCCAGATTTCAATCCTCGTTCGCAAAACTGCCTCGCAATTCGAAGAACAAACGTCCACAAACAGGTCTTTCGGAATGTGCAACTGAAGTGTCGCTTTTTACTGTATTACCAGTTTTTAGTTCCCAGGGTCACCCTGGTCAGCCCCACAGGGTGGGTTTTTCTCTCTATTCTGGGGCATGTGTTTCTGTCTACCCTTTGTCCATTCACCTGTATTTGCCTTTTTTAAACTCTCCCTACTGTCTGCGCTGCCTGTAGCTCTTGATATTGGATGTGTGTTGCTAAATGGTCTTAGCTTTATTTAGGCCCCATGTGTTAGGTTTATTTAACGTTTTTGACCGGCTGGCGACATACATGGCAATGTTCTGTTTAGGTGTTTTTTTCACAAGCAGTGCAGGCACGTCCTGAGAAAGCCTTGTTGCTGTCGGGACGTTAAGCAATGTACAATCAATCTGATTCAAAATGTCAATTGGTTTACATGGTTGTATTGGACATGTTTGCAGCAACACCGTTTTGGTCACACCGGCTCAGGACTTTCTGCACACACCCAGCGCCGGATGGCAGCAGGATGTCCAAACCCATCCGGATCTATGGAAGTGGACAAGCACGCCCCTTCCTGGCACATGACCAAGGCCCATGGCCAAATTAGTCAGCTTCAGCATCATGGCCCCCCAGCCTCTGCCACAGAGGGTGCGTCTGGTAGGAGGGTGCATGGACGGCAGCGGAATGCTCCCAATTACAAACAGGTAAGTAAAGTGATTCTATGATCATCTTCATTTTATTGGCTGGCGTGCGTGCGAAGCAAAAGTGAGTTTATGTTCTGGGCCACTGGTCGTCCGTCCGTCGTCCATGGTAAACTTTAACTCATTCTACCCCAACACCAAAATCCTGAAATTTTTCCCCCTGTCCTCTCAAGACCGCATTGCAGCGCAGGACACATCTCGACCATGATAGTTCAAGGGTGATGCCAGAATAGCTTGGCGCCCGTAAGCGCCAAGCTATTCTGGCATCACCTTTGAACTGAAGAAGTTGATAGAATACAAAGCTGGCTAACGAACTCATCCAATGTATTTCTCCCAACTAGCTATATCTGGTCACCTGCATATTCTTCTGAAAGCCGCGACAATGTGTGTGTGTGTGTGTGTGTGTGTGTGTGTGTGTGTGTGTGTGTGTGTGTGTGTGTGTGTGTGTGTGTGTGTGTGTGTGTGTGTGTGCGCGCGTGCGTGTGTTAGTGCGTGCGTGCGCGCGCTCTCCAAACATCTCCAAGAGATATAGATCCTCATGAGCTCTCCGGGCGCATGGGGATCTATGTCTCTTGGAGATGCGCGCATGTCTGTGAGAGAGAGAAAGAAAGAGAGAGAGAGAGAGAGAGAGAGAGAGAGAGAGAGAGAGAGAGAGAGAGAGAGAGAGAGAGAGAGAGAATTACGTCATATTTAGAGTTTTATATCAATGTCTGCATGGTGACGGAGTTGCCTCTTTTACGTCACGCCTCTGTCTGACTTTCTATAGAAGTCAATGTTTTTTACTGTTTTATTTCTTTTCTGAAAAAAATTAATTTTTACTAAAGAAGTTGAAAGGATACAAAGCTGGCTAACGAACTCATTCAATGTCTTTCTCCATACTAGCTATGTCCAAAATTTCAAGTAAATAATTATGACAAAGATTACGGACTCTAATCTTGGTCAACCGACTTCCTATAAACGGTTCTTTATGTCTTCAATGAGACATTCAATTACAATATGCTCATGAAAAAATGTTAAATGTTTAGGGCTTAACGTCTTTTGTCCACCACGAGGGTGATTTCAGTCAAAGACGGGGCACCGAAAAAGGGTCTGAACAAACAATATGCTCGGAGGCTCTCTTAGCCACTAAGAAAGTATTTCGCCAAGTTTCAAGCTTGTGTGTACAGAAATATCGGAGATTCTCTAGTTTACATGCATACGCACACACATACATACATACACACATACGGCGCTTCGCGCCACTAATGTACGTTCAGCAGCGAGGTTAGCGTAACTAGACATGACGTAATTTTTATCTTGTTACTTCAATTGTGAGAGGTTTAGGCCTGCCCGCCTTTGACATCATGGACATGCGCTATTAAATTCGCCCCACCGCGACCCGTCCTAAAAAGTCCCTTCTATAAATCATCATCATCATCATCATCATCAGTCCCTTGCCCGAACTGGGCGTTGGGGGGACTCAGTGAAAGGCAGCAGCAACAGACAGTGCTCTCCACTGAGTTCTATTTTGGGCGGTGGCAAGCAAGTCTGGCATCTCGAGTTCGGTCCATTCTTTTATGTTTGCGACCCAACAATTTCTCTGACGACCTCGCCGACGACTTCCTTCGAGAGTGCCTATAAATAGAAGAGACTTAAAAACATGACTTCCCTAGAAAACCAGACAGTGACGGTGACGTAAAAACAGCAACTTCGTCACCACGCAGACATTGAAGAAATACTCTAGATATGACGTAATTTCTCTCTCTCTCTCTCTCTCTCTCTCTCTCTCTCTCTCTCTCTCTCTCTCTCTCTCTCTCTCTCTCTCTCTCTCTCTCTCTCTCTCCGCCGCACTTCACGCCTCCAGCATCCTGCCCGCCAAGACACAGTGTAGGATGACACTCCCAATCAAACTTTCCAGCGCAAACTTGTGCGGCCACGCCTGTCGCAAACTGGGGGTGGTCTTCGTCGACAATACGACCACCTTCACACACATGGGTTTTCCACGCCTTGCCATGTACAGTAAAGACAGACGTGACCTAATCCACCCGAGCTACAAGGGCATGACCCGACTGGCGGCCAACATCAGACGAACGTGGCTACCAGCCGACAACCAGCCACGCGACCAGCCTCGCCATGCTTCACACACTCCCAGCAGCAAGAGTGGCCCCTCGGATGATTCAACCGCACACAGTGAGCCGCTCAGACACGTTACCTGGCAACGACCCGAGCAGCAGATGCGTCATCAATGCCAGTAAACCCCTCGTTGCAGCAGCCAGGGCTCTCCTGGCCAGTGGTGACGCAACACCCTCGTGGGCCTCAGGTGTTCACGTGGCCGATGTAAATAATAATAATAATTACAGTATTTATAATGCGCTTATCTTATAATAATTATAACTCTAAGCGCACACTCACAACTCGCGCACGCATGCGCACGCTTTAGACAATGACTCACGTACCACAAACAGTGAAATACATTACGACGGTCAGCTTGGGGTGGGGAGTGCGGTGATATAGTGCTAAAACTGTTGAAAGAGGTGAGTTTTGAGGGCGGACTGGAAGGAGGAGAGAGAGTGTTTCTGACGGAGAGAGAGTGGGAGAGTGTTCCAGGTGGATGGACCGTAGACGGAGAAGGAGCGGGGGCCGAAAGTGTTAAGTTTGGTGCGAGGGATGTGGAGGCGGAGAGGGTCGGAGGCAGAGCGGAGGGAGCGGGAAGGTGTGTAGGGGTGAAGTAAGTTGGAGAGATAGGCAGGAGCGCAGTTGTTCAGGGATTTGTAGCAGAGAGACAGAACTTTGTATTGGATGCGTTGGGGGATGGGGAGCCAGTGAAGGAGTTTGAGCAGGGGTGTGATGTGGTCGGATTTTTTCTTTCTGAGGACGGGGCGGGCAGCATTGTTCTGGACGCGTTGGAGAGTGAAGATGGTGGAGTGAGGGAGACCGGAAAGGAGAGAGTTGCAATAGTCGATGCGAGATAAGATGAGAGAGACAGCAAGTTTGGTGGCAGCTTCGGTAGTGAGGTATTTTCTGATCTGACTGATGCGGCGGAGGTGGAAATAGCATGCCTGGGTCGTGGCGGAGACGAAGCTGGTCATGGACAGAGAGGAATCGAGGATGACGCCGAGGTTCTTGGCCGAGTCAGAGAGGGAGATGGGGGTGTTATCGAGTTGAAGGTGGAGAGAGGGAGGGAGCTGGGAGAGTTTTTGGCGAGTGCCTACCAGCATGGCTTTCGTTTTGTCGTCGTTCAGTTTCAGCTTGTTTGCTGTCATCCAGTTTTTCACGTCTTTGTAGCAGTCAGCCGTGCGAGTCAGTAGTGACTGAGTGTTGTCGAGTTTGTCTTTGTCTTGCAGTTGTGAGTCGTCAGCGTAGAAGTGGTGGTGTATGCGGTGAGACTGGATGATGTTGGACAGAGGAGAGGTGTAGAGTGTGAAAAGGACCGGGCCCAGGACTGATCCCTGTGGAACTCCGCAGGAGAGCGTTACCGGGTTGGAAGAGACGCCGTTGATAGTGACGGACTGCTGTCTGTCAGAGAGGTAGGAGAGAAACCAGGAGTGAGCAGAGTCAGTGATGCCGAAGGAGTGGTGGAGTCGGTGGAGGAGGATAGAGTGGTCTATAGTGTCAAAGGCGGCAGAGAGATCGAGTAGTGTAAGAAGGGAGATGTTGCCAGAGTCAGTGGAGAGAAGCAGCTCGTTTAAGATATGTAGAAGGGCTGTTTCAGTGCTGTGATGTTTGCGATAGGCAGACTGGAATGGACTGAGGAGGTTGTTGTCGGTGAGATGGAGGTTGAGCTGGTTGAGAACAACCTTCTCAAGAAGCTTGGACAGGAAAGAGAGATTGGAGACTGGGCGATAGTTCTTGAGTTCGTTTGGGTAGAGGTTGTGTTTTTTAAGGAGAGGACGGACGATGGCGGACTTGAAGATATCGGGGACGGAGCCGTTTTCTACGGCTATGAGCCTCAAGTGTTTGGACTGCCCCAGCATTATCATTCGTACTCTGGGGTGCCACCTCAATTTTTCAATTTTTCTATCCCGTGCCATCGTACACCTTAGTCCTCACACGTTTGCGAGCTCTGATTAAAACCGACATATTATTTGCCTCTTTTTACAGTCCAGATTACACGTTTTGGTATTTTAAGTTTCACAAATTAGTGAATTGTTTGACAGCTCAATTGAGCGTTCTCATTTATATTTCGTCCTTGATCACGTTCACTAACTCATATTGTATTGCCACTACATATCTGTGGTGTCTGCAGGGGCATACATTCCATGCCACCACCTAGAGTTAAATTTCCATGCACCCTAAAAGAGAACCTACCAAAAGGGGGGAAAGGGGTTGCAGTCGATATTGTAGTAATAAATGAAAAGAAAAGGGGAGACTGCCAGTGCTAATATTTTAGGAAGGTTACAAAGTAAAGTAGGTAATAGCACCGGCTAAATATCTGGACCCCCTTGGGGGACCTAGATTTAAAATTTACATGCACTGAGTAGCTGGAACAGTGGGATATGTGATACGCCCCCCTTCGGGGGGGGGGGGGGGGCTTCCATATGCATTGCTTCCAGTCACTTCTTAGCGCCTTCTCTCTTTCCTATCTTTTTTTGTGCTTTGGCCACAGTAGATCTATGATAACTGGTCGATCATGCACACTTCTCTCCCCTGACAGTGCTATTACCTACTTTACTTTGCAACCTTCCTAAAATATTAGCACTGGCAGTCTCCCCTTGTCTTTTCATTTATTACTACAATATCGACTGCAACCCCTTCCCCCCTTTTGGTAGGTTCTCTTTTAGGGTGCATGGAAATTTAACTCAAGGTGGTGGCATGGAATGTATGCCCCTGCAGACACCACAGTAACATGTGGCTGTCCGCAGGTAGGCAGAAGTTCCTGCCTCCTCCTGTATTGCCGATGGTGTGCTGAAGAGGTCGCCAAGACCGAAACAGCTGTCCACACCGGCTAAATATCTGGACCCCCCCCCCCCCCTTGGGGGACCTAGATTTAAAATTTCCGTGCACTGAGTAGCTGGAACAGTGGGATATGTGATACGCCCCCCCCCCCCTTCGGGGGCTTCCATATGCATTGCTTCCAGTCACTTCTTAGCGCCCCCTCTCTTTCCTATCTTTTGTGTGTGTGTGTGTGTGTGTGTGTGTGTGTGTGTGTGTGTGTGTGTGTGTGTGTGTGTGTGTGTGTGTGTGTGTGTGTGTGTGTGTGTGTGCTTTGGCCACAATAGATCTATGATCACTGGTCGATCATGCACACTTCTCTCCCCTGACAGTGCTATTACCTACTTTACTTTGTAACCTTCCTAAAATATTAGCACTGGCAGTCTCCCCTTTTCTTTTCATTTACTCTGTAGCCTGTTTGCTGATGATGCGACTCTCGACGTGTCGTCGGCAAAAATCTCCACAATCAATTCCTCACTTCAACAGGGCTTAACTGATGTTTCAAAATGGTGTCACACTAACTATATGACACCAAATCCGTCTAAAACCGAATGCATGCTAATAACTACACGACAGAAACAGCATCTACATCCACCCCCGCTTAGCCTTTCTCTCAACTCTGAGCCCATTAGACAAGTTAGAGAGCAACGCTTGTTAGGCGTCATTATCGACGACCAACTCACATGGCACGCGCATGTCAGCAGTGTATGTCGAACAGTGTCCAGGAATTTATATCTTCTTTCAAAACTACGTTATTTTAAAGATACATCAACAAGAAAAATATTTTATAACGCACATATTCAATCCCATATATATATAGATTATGCTTCCACAATTTGGGACGGATGTAACGATGCGTGCATAAAAAGGCTTAAGGCTCTTCCGTAGGGCAGCCAAATTAATCCATCCGGATAGTAAAGAAAGCACCGACGACCGGCTCAAAGCCCTCGAAATGCTGCCTCTGCGTAAGTTACTCATGTACAATAAAGGCGTACTTATGTTCAACATCTACCACTTTAAAACGATAAGTTATCTAACAGATCTATTTAGCCCTGCCATACGCCATATAAAACGGCGAGGAACAATCTATCCATACCAAGTCCGCGCCTCGATATATTCAAAACTAGTTTGTCTTACTCAGGAGCCAAGCTATGGAATTTGTTGCCGATCGACATTACTGAGGCTCCGTCTTTGTCCACATTCAGGGCCCGCTTATTTCGGCAGCTGAAAGAAACGTGAGCCCGGCATAGTTGTGTAGTTTGTGTCGGCGTGACTCGAGCGCCTCGAGTTGTATTGCCGAGTTTGTTGTTGCTGTTACTGTTCAAACTAAGTTTTTAACGTTCATGTTTAAATTAGGTTCTTTGTGTGTGTGTGTGTGTGTGTGTGTGTGTGTGTGTGTGTGTGTGTGTGTGTGTGTGTGTGTGTGTGTGTGTGTGTGTGTGTGTGTGTGTGTGTGTGACTGCTAAATTAGCCTTTTTGATGCTCACGTTTTGCCGCTTTTTTTTTTTTTTTAGGTTTTAGTCACGCCCCGACTGGTTTTGCACATTGCTGAGGATAGCAAACGACCCTAAAAAATTCGGGTGGCTATTCACGGGTCCTAGTCAGGTCGGTGCTACGCACCTTCAGATCAGTGGTTACTAACTACGAATACCGATCGAAACGCCCCCGAGTGCATCACACTCTTCTGCTCGGATATTTTGAGGCGTCGGGACCAGAGTGACAGGATACATACCTGGGTGGGACCGGTCTTGCTTTTTTACCACGGACACCCGACAAAGCCTCATTCGAAGCGAGACGACGAAGGAAACAACAGCTGCCAGCCCTAACTCCGCCAGAAACGACCAAGACCCAAGACTATTATGTCAACGGAGAAAGCAAGAAGACAGTCATCGAATGTTTCCCACACCTGAAACAGGGTGGTTGAGACTTATTCCCCACACCCAACAAAGGATGGATGGAACCAAGAAAACCACAAGCAAGAACGAACTCATCGACCATCCTCCCACATCTGAAATAGGGTGGTTGAGACTCAGTCACTCCCCACACCTAAAATAGGGTGGGTGAAACTCTTTCCCCACACCTGAGAAAGGGTGGATGGAACGAAAACAACCAAGTAACTCGTCCCCCACGCCGTAAAAAAAGGCTGGAAATACAGGCGGAAAAAGAAAACACCACACGACCGACAAGATAGAACAAGCGACAAAATACACTGCGATCCTATTTTCTGCTGATTTAACAGGACACGTGTGAGCCAGCTACTTAACCGAGGCCAACAATCGGCCCAGCAGCCCCCCCCCCCCCCTCCACGGCAAAACCCTCAACTGAAGTGACATCTAGTGTTATGAATCGCTACACGCTATGACGTCATACTGTTTGCGGAAAGACTTACCTCCCGCCAACGAGAAAGGCAAGCCACCGTGTGTACAACATAGACTAAGAATAGAGGAAACGGACACTGCCTACTTCGCATCGACCACAAAACAACGCAGCACCAACTTTAATCTACAACACCAGGCAACACTGGTCACAAAGAATTCGTTTTAAAGCGCACAAAAGTGAAAGGAGGACTGAAACACTCGCAACAAGCGAGGCCAACTTTTCTGTGAAGCACTCGAAGAAATGAAGGCCCTTCTATAACGACAAAACCCGGCACCTACCATCAAAACGGTATACAATTCAGGCGGCCCAACAAGCCAACGGCAACAACAGCGATCAACGAAACGACAGCCACACCAAAACAGTCGCAACAGCTACGACATTAAGCTGATTTTAAAGCATCAACTGTGAAATATGCACCACGGCAACACTGCGTATCATCTACAGAGAGGGCAATACTACGAACACCAGTCTGTTGTAAGGCAACACAGTCACACAAACAACCGGCATCGTCTACAAACACGAATACACTGAGAATCAACAACAACAACAACGACGCTAAGTCTGGGAGTGATCCGTCAAAACGGACGGATTAATAAACAAAGAATATGACTCCCACGTCCATACACGCAGATGCCCAACGCTTCCTTCTGTCTTATCGCGGCTAAGCCCCGCTGAGCAGGAAATGACCTTGGACCTGACAGGCACAAGCGCCGAGAGAACAGAAGACGCGGCGATACAATCGTATCCCGACATAAAACTGGACCCTGCAAGGATTTGAAAGCGATCATACTGGACATCAATAACACCGCGTCAGGAATACTGCAAGGATTTGAAAGCGATCATACTGGACATCAATAACACCGCGTCAGGAATACTGCAAGGATTTGAAAGCGATTATACTGGACATCAATAACACCGCGTCAGGAATATTGCACGGATTTGAAAGCGATCATACTGGACATCAATAACACCGCGTCAGGAATACTGCACGGATTTGAAAGCGATCATACTGGACATCAAAAATGCCGCGTCAGGACTACAGTTACATGCACAGACTATACTGACAACATGTCCTAATTTAAGGAATAAAATGCGACACACTGAGAGGAATACACCAAGGATTGGACTGAAATTTGTAGGCCGGTTCCCTGATGAGTAAATCGGAGCCTGTAGTTACTAACTACGAATACCGATCGAAACGCCCCCGAGTGCTTCACATTCTTCTGCTCGGATATTTTGAGGCGTCGGGACCAGAGTGACAGGATGCATACCTGGGTGGGACTAGAAGTACCCAACAGAGAAAGAAACACGCTTAGAAAAGCCGGGTACAACACAATTTATTAATATTTCGGGTAAATACCCTTTGTCAAAATAGACAAACAAACAAACAGAGAGATTAGCCGCTACTTATCTTCATTGGCAGAAGGAATGTGGCAACTGAAGGAGGTGACGTAAAATAAAAGAAAAGGAAGAACAAAAGTGCGGAAAAAGTAAAAATGACGTCAACGAAAAATCGTGAGAGAGACTCGGAAAGAACCTGAACACGAGAGACAAGAGTATGTGCAAGCACGTGCAGGAGCGAGCGAAAGAAAAGGCGTGTAGATGAGGCCAGAGAGAGAGAGAGAGAGAGAGAGAGAACGAACGGGGATTACCCTTGGGCACGAAGTAGGCTGAGTGTCTAATGCACAAAGCCTGCTAAACACCAACCCGAAGGCAAACTTTATATCACCTTCAAGTTGAGGACTACCTCGGGGAAAAACGGGAGGACCCCGAAAAAACCCCAGCATTTAGCACGGTACACAACAAGAAATAAGTCATGAAAACAAAGCAAAAAATCAAATTCAGTAAGAGAATAATTAGGTATAAGTGGAGAGTAGGTAGTTGTGAAACCGTTTTCAAGGGTAACTAAAAAAATAATTACAAAAATAATAAGGGGGGGGGAGGGTGGGAGAGAGAGAGAGAGAGAGACGGGGGCGGACTGGTCTTGCTTTTTTTTACCAAGTATCATTTGCTGTACTGAGTGTGTCTGTATTTATTTAGTTATAATTTTTGTTTTCGTTAAATATTGTTTGCTTGTCTTCAGTATATTTCATGCAACGGCAAGTTTGAAACTAAAATGACGTATTTGTATATGTCAAGACTTCTACCGTTGTGTAATAAAGTTTCATCATCATCCATCATCATCTTCTCTCTCTCTCTCTCTCTCTCTCTCTCTCTCTCTCTCTCTCTCTCTCTCTCTCTCTCTCTCTCTCTCTCTCTCTGTTTTCCCATGTCAAATGTTAAAAATCATCCTCTACATCATCATCATCATCATGTTAGTGAGAACATGAAAAATGAATTGTCGTTGATTATGGATAATAAACAAAGGAGTTACTCACCAAACTCAAGTCCCAGAACTTTCCGACAGTATCGTCCGACATCCTTCTGCGAAGTTATTCTGGACGGTACAAGAAGTTTCAGGCGACTAAAATTATGAGATGGGGGTTTGAGCAATTAAACGTGCGACCGCGTTATCTCTTGTTGACAAAATATGCCGCCTACAATTCAGAATTGTGCACTGATCCACATGCAAGAAAAGCAAATTCAACTTACGTTATGCTATCCCCACCCTAGAAAACCACGCACTCAGACTTGATTCGACAAGAACATTCTTCGGTGCTGCTGCACATGCGCACTGTGTCACTTTTGCCGAAAATGGAATATCCGATGTTTGAAAATAGCACATCAGTAATTATTTTTTCGTAGCTTACGTAATGCACGTTTAGTCAAACACTTTCAGGTATGTGAATTTGAAATTGCGTTGCTGAACTGCCAATGGCCGCATAAACAGCTAGCGCTGATGGCGCAAGGCTTAAAATCAATGCCGCGCTTTCAGTTTTGCAAAAGCTCACAATTTGCGAGATAATGCCCACAAGCCTAGAGGAGCAGCAGCCTTAAGTAGACACCGTTTATGAGCATGGTTGAGTAGATTGCAATAAAAGAAAACAAGATTCAAAGAAAATCCTATTTGTTAAAGTCTCCGCAAAAAACTTGTTCACGGAAAAAACACAAGTGGTATGACGTTATAAAATTCTGTGATGACACCTCACCGTGGCCTCACCACACACCACACTTACCACCACAACTCCTTTTCTCTTTCTTTCTTTCTTTCTTCCTTCCTTCCTTCCTTCCTTCCTTCCTTCCTTCCTTCCTTCCTTCCTTTCTTTCTTTATTCGGAGATTGGTCGAGTCATAGAACTTCAATCAGCGCATTCTCTGTTTGACGTCTTCTTGCACAAAAATACGAATAACCACAGTTGATATAGTGTTTTTCTTGTCATTCCGCGCAGAAAATGGAAAATCTGAAACACTGAAGTAGAGCGTTGCGTCTTAAGTTTCTGTAAATCTGTTAGTCAGCTAGGACGTTTGAATAATTAAACCACACAGGTTAAAATATGAAATTCTGTGAATTGATCGTGTAAAATGTCCTTTACTATTGGTCATTTTTTCCTTAATACGTGGGACACTCGATAAGTTTCAGAATGTGCTTTACTGGTAAGGTTTGACCACAAGGGTATGATCATGTCAGCTTGTTTTTAGATGTTACACTCTGTAGTGCCCTCGCGCTGGGACCATATGGCGTTGAGGCGCGTCCCCTGGGTGGTGGATAGGGGGTCCCTCGTGAGAGGGGTGCACCGAATGAAATAAGGTGCCGTGAACCAACATGGTCTAAGGGAAGGTGACCCCGACAGAAAACCCCTGGTCCTCCTAGTAAGGGGGTTGGGCGTGGGGGTAGCTTCCCCACCCTGCAAAAAAGGAAATAGCTACAAAAACGCCGACGAAAAGACTAACAGTAATTCCTTTCCTGGATGAGGAAGGTTCTTCTACCAGAAGACTTATGACGTCCTGTGGTGAAAGCCGGAAGTCTTCGGAAGCACCCCCACCCGGGTCTGCCCTGGGGGACTTGGGTGGGGTTAACTACTTTTTAGTTCCCAGGGTCACCCTGGTCAGCCCCACAGGGTGGGTTTTCCTCTCTATTCCGGGGCATGTGTTTCTGTCTACCGGTCCATTCACCTGTATTTGCCTTTTTAACCCTCCCTACTGTCTGCACTGCCTGTAGCTCTTGATATTGGATGCGTGTTGCTAAATGGTCTTAGCTTTATTTAGGCCCCATGTGTTAGGTTTATTTAACGTATTGGACCGGCTGGCGACATACTCAATGTTCTGTTTAGTTTTTTTTCACAAGCAGTGCAGGCACATCCTGAGAAAGCCTTGTTGCTGTCGGGACGTTAAGCAATGTACAATCAATCTTCGGAAGCCACAGGACCGAGCCGCCTCTCTCTATCCAGGGACACAACCATGGGCACATGGAACGTCAAGACCATGTACCAGAGCGGCAAGGCCGCTCAGATAGCAGCGGAAATGCAAAAGTACAACCTTTCCCTGCTAGGTATCAGTGAAGCCAGATGGACGCAGTCTGGCCAGAAAAGGCTGTTAAGTGGGGAGATGATTCTGTATTCAGGTCATGAAGAGGAGAATGCCCCCCATACAGAAGGAGTAGCATTCATACTGTCACCAGTGGCACAGAGAGCGCTGATGGGCTGGGAACCTCTTGGGCCAAGAATTATCACAGCAGCCTTTAGAACCAAGAAAAAGCTCAAGCTGAACGCCATACAGTGTTATGCGCCCACCAATGACAGTGACGAGGAAGAGAAACAAGAGTTCTACGACCGACTCCAGAGTGCCGTGGACAAATGTGCGGAGCGAGACATCACCATCGTCATGGGCGAATTTTAATGCCAAAATAGGGGAGGACAACACCGGATACGAAGAGGTGATGGGGAGACAGGGACTAGGCTCGGAGATGAGTGAGAACGGGGAGAGGTTTGTAGACTTTTGTGCTCTAAACCGACTTGTCATTGGAGGCAGCATCTTCCCACACAGAAGAATACACAAAGCAACTTGGGTCTCACCTGACCATACAACAGAGAACCAAATAGACCATATCTGCATTAGCAAGAAATTTAGAAGATCTCTTCAAGATGTTCGAGTGAGGAGGGGAGCAGATGTCGCCTCAGACCACCATCTGCTCACCTTAAGAATGAAGCTCAAGCTAAAGAAAAGCCGCACAGAGACAACAAGAAGACAGCGCTATAATGTAGGCCTCCTGAGAGAAACTGGAGTTAGAGAAGAGTTCAAACTGGTGCTGTCCAACCGGTTTCAAGCACTACAGGAGCTAGTAAATGAAGAGGAGGCGGTCACCACAGAGCAGCAGTGGAAGGCAGTTAGAGAGGCGCTGAACTCAACCTGCAAAGACACTGTAGGGTTCAGGAAACACCATCACAAGGACTGGCTGTCGGCACAGACCTTGAAGAAGATAGAAGTGAGGAAGCAGAAGAAAGCAGCGGTCAACAACAGTCGCACGTGAGCAGCCAAAGTAAGAGCACAGGAGGAATACTCGGAAGCCAACCGCGAGGTGAAGAGGAGTATCAGGGCAGACAAGAGGGCCTACACAGACAGCCTGGCAGCAGAGGCAGAAAAGGCAGCAGGCAGCGGCAACATGAAACAGCTTTACGACATTACCAGAAGATTGTCGGGTAAGTATGGCCATACAGAAAGACCAGTAAAAGACCAAGAAGGCAAGCCTATTGCAGACAAAGCAGACCAACTCGACAGATGGGCCGAGTATTTTGAAGAGTTACTGAACAGACCTAGCCCACCCGACCCCCCTGACATCCAGCCGGCAGAGACCGACCTACCCATCAGCTGTGACAGACCCAGCCGGGAAGAGATCAGAAGAGCAGTGGCATTTTTGAAGAATGGCAAAGCATCAGGGCCAGATGGCATCCCAGCGGAGTCTCTGAAAGCAGACCTAGAGACAACAGTTGAGATGCTGTACCCACTGTTTGGAAAGATCTGGGAAGAGGAGGTGATGCCGGCTGACTGGAATCTCTAATCAAGCTTCCCAAGAAAGGCGACCTGAGCAAGTGTTCCAACTACAGAGGAATCACCTTGCTGTCAGTACCAGGAAAGGTCTTCAACAGGATCATCCTAGAGAGAATGAAGAGCTCCATTGACCCCCAGCTGAGAGACCAGCAAGCAGGATTCAGGAAGAACCGATCATGTACAGACCAGATCGCCACTCTCCGCATCATCGTGGAACAGTCTCTGGAGTGGAGCTCCCCGCTGTACGTCAACTTTGTGGATTATGAGAAAGCATTTGACAGCGTGGACCGAGAGACTCTGTGGAAACTCCTACGACACTACGGTGTACCCACAAAGCTCGTCCGCCTGATCAAGAGCAGCTACGATGGCATGACATGTCGCGTGATCCACGAAGGGCAGTTCACCAGGGAGCTCCAGGTCAAAACTGGTGTCAGGCAGGGGTGTCTGCTGTCTCCGTTCCTCTTCCTACTGGCCATAGACTGGGTCATGAAGATGACCACGGAGCACAGACGAAGTGGAATACAGTGGACACTGTGGACACAGCTTGACGACCTCGATTTTGCAGACGACTTGGCATTACTGTCCCACACTCATCAACAAATGCAGGACAAGACCACGAGGCTTGCTGACATCTCGTCCCAAGTGGGCCTCACCATTCACAAACAGAAAACAAAGACAATGAGGCTGAACACAACCAGGGAAGAACCAGTCTTGCTTGCTGGCACCCCGTTGGAGGAGGTGGAGTCCTTCACCTATCTCAGGAGCATCATAGACAAAAAAGGCGGCACTGATGCAGATGTCAGAGCACGAATCGGTAAAGCCAGAGCAGCCTTTCTCCAGTTTAAAAAAAGTGTGGAGTTCCAGAGAGCTGTCACAACACACCAAAGTCCGGATTTTCAACTCCAATGTAAAAGCAGTTCTCCTATATGGAGCAGAGACTTGGAGATTGACAAAAACCACAGTCAACAGAGTACAGACCTTCATGAACAGTTGCCTTAGAAGAATTTTGAAAATCCACTGGCCAGAGAAGATCAGCAACATCAGACTCTGGGAGAGAACAGAGCAGATAACAGCAGACAATGAAATTGGGCGAAGAAGATGGGGATGGATCGGTCACAGCCTGAGAAAGCCAGCTTCCAGTATCGCTAGGCAGGCATTGTCATGGAACCCCCAGGGAAAGAGGAAAAGAGGTAGGCCGAGAAACTTCTGGCGTCGAGACCTCCAAGCAGACATCAAGAGACTGGGAACCACCTGGAGTAGAATCGAAGGAGAAGCACAGGACAGGAGTTGCTGGAGGTCTCTCGTCGACGGCCTATACCCGGGTAGGGGTGACAGGCTTAAGTAAGTAAGTAAGTACTCTGTAGTGCGCTCAAACCCTGTGACCCACAGCTGGTGTTAAATCATGTAGGGTGAAAACAGCCCACGTGAACGCTCGGTGGACAGCTTTTATCGGTCCATAAAACGACGCAACTCCTACATTTTTCTCAAAAATAAAGCGTAAACATGTATCAGACATGGGGTAGATGAGATTGGAAAAAATGAAAGACATCTTGGATGCTGACACCTGCCATGAATCATTTTATCCCATGATAGGGGTGCACGATGGAAGTGTCATGGAAAAAATGGAGGTATCTTTAATCCGATGCAGCTTGCTCCCAGGGTAGATCATCTGTGCAAAGAAAAGGAGTGCAATTGCCGGTCGGTTGTTTCTTACCATCCACATGAGCATACTTACCGAAGTGGTGAGATTACAGAAAGTCCTGCTCTGATACGTCGGAACCTTGTGTTCTTTTTCTGGTCTTGAAATATTTATTTTTTTATCAAAAGAACTCTCAAAGGGTTTAGAATTGTGCATGCGCCTGATCGGTTCAGTTTCTTCAAATGTAACATGTATGGTGCCAAAGACGCTTTCATCATGTTGGAAGTGTCCAGTAACAGTTTTGGACAATCACTACTGAATTACTTCAAAATACCCGACATCAAATAATCCTACCTTCATTCCACTTGACGTCACTGTAATTGGGTCATCCTTGCTTAATTTGCTGTTTACATGTCTGCGCTTCCAGATTGGATCCTAAGGCATTACTGTGTCTCACAATCTACAGTTCAACTTCTGCTTGGTTCTATCTTTTAAAGGGATGTGTCCTTAAATGAGTTAATAATAGGGGTATAATCTTCATTTATATTCAATGAATCCATTCAACGTGTCAGCATTAGAGAAGACCTAATGTTTCGCTTTGCGTTATCTATCTATCTATCTATATCCCGTAGTCTTGCCGACCGTTAGGGCACCACTGATGACTTGGCAACCAGCTCCCTCCATTCCTCTCTGTTCTCTGCCACTCTTAGCGTATCGCCCAGCCTCAGTCCTATCCATTCTGAGATATTGTCCTCCCATCTTTTCCTCTGTCTTCCTCTCCTTCGTCCTCCTTGCACAGTGCCTTGCAGGATTGTTTTGGCAAGCCCTGCTGAACGCGTGACATGCCCATACCACTTCAGTTTGCGTTTTTTCACAATGGCTAATAGGTCTTCATATGACCCGATGGCTTGCCTGATTCTGCTTCCCACTTCCACGTTTGTGACGTGATCTCTGTATGAAATGCCAAGCAGCCTTCCAAAACATCTGATTTCAGTGGCTTGTATCCTCCTTTCAAGGTCTGCTGTGAGGGTCCATGACTCGCAGGCATAAAAAAACACTGAGATGACTAAGGAGCGCATCAGTCTGATCTTGGAGCAGAGTGTGATGTTTCTGTCCTTCCATATGGTCTTCAGTCTAGTCAGTGCTGTTGTTGTCTGTGCAATCCTGGATAGTATTTCTGGTTTTGATCCCTCATCTGTCACAATGGCTCATAAGTATTTGAATTTATTAACAGTTTCCAGTTTTTGGCTTCCAATCATGATGTCAGTGCCAATGCCACTGGTGTTATTGGTCATCAGTTTGGTCTTCTCTGCACTGATTTCCATCCCGTACGCAGTGGCTGTACTGTCCAGCTTGTCCACCAGCTGAGCTAGTTCCTTCTCTGTTCCTGCAAGGCCATCAATGTCGTCCGCAAAGCGCAAGTTCGTGATTGTTCTGCCTCCAATACTGACAGATCCTTCATGATCTTTCAGAGCGTCTGTCATAATTCTTTCCAGGAAGATGTTGAAAAGAGTAGGTGAGAGCAAGCACCCTTGTCTGACTCCGACTGTAGTCCTAAACCAGTTTCCTATTTTGCCGTTGAAGCAGACTGCGCTAGTGGCCTTGTTGTAAAGGTTTGCTCAGATTGGCAATAATGTTGTATAGCTTCATTGTGGACCAAAGGGCTGCACGCCACACCCTGTCAAACGCTTTCTTAAAATCCACAAAGACATGATAGAGATCTTGCTGGTGCTGTAGGTACCTCTCACATAGAACTCTCAGGTTGAAGATCTGCTCAGTTGTGCTGCGCCCTGGTCTGAAGCCTGCCTGTTCCTCAGCTATGATTTCCTCTGCCTGTGGCTTCAGCCTGTTCAGCAGGATCTTTAAAATGACTTTGCTCGGGTGGCATATAAGACTGATCGTGATATAATTCTGGCATTGATGTAAGTTGCCTTTTTTGGGGAGAGTTATTATAAGTGATTGGGTCCAAAGTGTGGGCCAATCCCCTGACTGCCAGATCTTATTGCAGATTGTTAGTAAGGCGCTTATCATGTCTTCTCCCCCTTCTTGGACTAGCTCTGCAGGGATGTTGTCTGCTCCTACTGTCTTCCCTTTTTTTAGCGACTTCACTGCAGCCTCTACTTCTTCTCGGAGGATGGGATAGTTGCCATTGTTGGTCACGGGTGGGTTGACAAGTATGCCTGGGTCCCCTGTAGCTCGGTGGTTGTACAAATCTGAGCAGCGCTCTGTCCATCTCTTCAGTATGTCTTGGTCTTCCGTAAGACAGTTCCCTTCCCTATCTTGAATGATAGAGGAGCGTCCTTGTTTTACACTGGTCAGATCTTTCACCAGCTGGTATGCTTTTTTGCTATTATTTTTGTTCAGATTTACTTCTATGTGTTTACACTGATCTTCAATCCACTTATTCTTTGCCTTTCTCATGCTTTTTTTGATATCCTGGTTAAGTTCCCTGTATTGTTTAGCTCCTTCTACCTCTGATTTCTTTTTCTTTAATTCTCGAAGCTGGTCAAATAGAACAAAGATGTCAGCTGTAACCCAAGGTTTCTTTGCTTGTCGGTGTTTGCCAAGGATCTCACTGGCTGTTTGCTGTTTACATGTCTACGCTTTGCGTTAATCGCTATTGAAAGCCGTGGTTTTGCAACCCTCCAAAATCACACCAACAGCTACATCTTGGTGACATGCAGGGAAAATACTTCGGAAGTCGTTATCCAAACAGCCGTATGTCGTAGGCATTTAAAAATTTGCTGAAATCGACACGCTAACGGGGTCTTTTAATGTCCCGACAGCAGCAAACATTAGGAACACAAAATTCGTAGCAGACTATCTATTATGATAGAGTTATATTTCTTACACACCTCATTTTTTGCTGTCTGAGCGGAAAAGCTGCATCACACACGTACGATACAGCTTGGCTGTACTGATCAGACGTGTGTGATACAGCCTTGCTGCGTGCACAGCCAAGTGTGCGCAAAATTGTCTCGTAGAAAGCCTGGTAAAAAAAAATTTTTAAAAGTATGGGCACATGCAATATTAAAACTTGACCTACTTTTAGCTCACGCGCAATGCCATAATTTCATAGTGATGACTGGTAATCTGGTGTCACGTATTGTGCGTTCACATCATCACGTATGAACATTTTTGCCAAGACACAATGGCGGTTGTGTTGTGACTCTGTGTTTGCCGAAAAAAACTCACATCGGATTTATGCAAAGAAAGAGGCGAGTAAGAAATAGATTCTTACATCGGTGTTTAGATTATATTGAGAATCTCACTCTCGTTCTATTAAAACCCTATCCTACTCGCTTTCGCTCGTATGATAAGGTTTTAAAACCACTCGAGTGAGATTTTCAGCATCACCTAAACAACGCTGTAAGAATCTATATATCTGACATTTATTAGAAATATAATTGTGACCGTTCTCAAATACAAACTTCTTTTTTTTAATAATAACAATACACATGATGTCAAACATTTAAGATATTTAAGACTCGGCATATCTCCGGCTGTCGTAGTATAAAAAACGAAGGCCCATGTATAGTGCGCTGATGTAATATCACAATTTCCAAACGCAAACTCTCACAGGTCATGTAGCTCATGTACACCCTGTCCAGTTAATACCAAAATCGACCTAAAAGGTGTCAATCGAAAGTGACCTTTTCACAACAGAATTATTAATCAGTTTATTTTGAGCAGACCTAAAACGTTTAAGAAACTCTAAAAAAAAAAATACACATTGTTTCTGTGTTTGAAGTGAAAGTGCAAATCGTTTCAGACAGTTGAACATAAACTGAAATGTCGTGCGTAAAGCTCCAAACTGTATGAAGACGTATAATTTACATCCAGGTTTTCTTCTTCTGATGTTTTCTAAAGCCTTCGACTTTTAGCTTCGACATCAACTCTCTAATCGGTCCCTTAGGACGACAAAAACCACTGGCAAAGTCTAACTCATACTACAATTGACAATTGGCGTGGTCATCTTACAATGTGCTACTGTGGACTTGCAACACCGCAGCGATTAAACCGTATGACCTTTCATGCCTTCTGATTGAAGAGTTTAAAACTAAGAGGCTTGAGGGTTTACTTGAGGAAACTATGGTATTGCCTCAGTCCATGAGCCTTTCCAGCCATCAGCCTGTGCTCGAAAGACAATGAATTTCGCCTTATCCGGGAAATGTACGCCTGATATTACACATCGTATCATAAAAACACCCTTCTGTATCATACAGTTATGTCCATCACACTAGCCTGTCATGCAACACAACCGATCAACTGTTACCAGAAGTCTGAGAGTCCATGGAATGGATCTTCATGCAACCTTTCTCTCGAGTGAGAGGGGGACATATTTTTTCCTCTTTCTTTTTGTGTGTGTGTGTGTTCTTTGTGTGCGGCTTTTTGTGTGTGTGTGTGTGTGTGTGTGTGTGTGTGTGATGGTGTGTGTGTGTGTGTGTGTGTGTGTGTGTGTGTGTGTGTGTGTGTGTGTGCGTGCGTGCGAGCGTGCGTGTCATGCGTTTGACGTAACACCATGCTATCAAAGATTCATCGAATATGACACTATTCTTCAGCCTGCTTCAAATGTCGAAACAACAGTATTGTCGTTTTCAGTGCCTTATCGTGTTATATACTCTGTACACCTCAACCTCGATCTCTCTGGCATGTCAAGAACGCGTCAACCGACTCCCTTTGAAACAGTGATCATCACTGAGCACCGGTGTTTCCATCATTTTGCACTGAGAAAGTAAGAGGACGAGCGAGGGTGCATTTGATGTATGGGCACATCTTGCGCTTCTTGTTGCCCAGTCGGCCCACGAGATTCGTCACACGGGTCATCACAAGCAGGATATCGTCGACGTGGCCTCTCTCTTTCAGCACCTACAGTAGTAAAAGAGAAGTAAAACGCGCATAAGGATATATGCATTAAACGTTTAACTCGTTCAGCCCGACGGCCGTATTTCCCCAAATTTGGGAGGTGTCATCTAATAACTATGCAGCAGTTGCCGGAGATGGCTCGACCATGATAATTCAAGGGCAGTGCCAGATTAGCGTGGCGCCGACAGGCGCCAAGCTAATCTGGCACTGCCCTTGAATTATCATGGTCGAGCCATCTCCTGCTGTAGTGCGTCAGGGCTGAATGGGTTAAAACAAATGATTGCCACACAGTTCCAAGGGCGGTTCTGGCAGGAATTTCCAGATGTTCCACACACACACACACACACACACACACACACACACACACACACACACACACAATGCACACACACGGGCGCGCTCGATGCACATATCGCGCAACAAAAAAAAAACCAGATCGGTTAAATAGTGAAAGAAGCATACCTTGACATGAATTTCTGTCTTAAAATTGTTACTTCTCAGAAGCATACGGCGCGGAAGTCATGGGCATAAAAAAATTCGTTACTAAAACTAATTGTCCTAAATGCGACCCACCAAGTCCCATTTAACAAGTCATTCCTTTATAAATAAGAACTAATAAAACAAAGAGAAAATAGCCAGTCCTGCAAAGAAAACACGAAAGTAAATACATAAACACACTAAACAATATTTCGAGTTGTGAAACACAATGGGCAATTTAATTATATTTTTCTCCACAACCCTCCCCCTCCCTCCCCCCGACCCCCCTCACACACACATACACAACCCCACCTCACACTCCCACCCACGCCACATCCCCCTGAAGGGAAAGATCGCTTCTCTGGGCGTCCATGTTGGAAATTTGCACAGTTGAAAAAAAAACATTATTTACCTTTGTCAATACCTGAATGAAGGGGCTGCCGTATTCAGGGTATCTGAAAGATTTGTAACCCGTCGTGGTGCAAAATGCAACAAGTATGTCTTGGTTAAACGGAACCGGGGGATTCGACAGTATGTCGTCCTCCTCATCTTCGTCGGAGCCGCCATCACTGTGAATTTCCACTCCTTGCATGTATTCATCTCCGCGACACATCTATAAATAATAATAATAATAATAATAATAGTCAACTTCTCCTAAATTAATGTCGGATATAACAAGAGTCAGATTTAACAAAGCTTTCGGGTCCCGGGGACATGTGTTCCTTGCCTTTGTAAAACTGAGCCTCTTAGTCGGATATAAGAAAACTTAGGATATAGCAATTTGTATTGCCCCCTGCGTTCTCGACTTAGCTTGTAACAAAATGTTACCTTATAAGGAGAGGAGAGCATGGAGGGAGGATGGGGGGAGGGGGGGGGGGCGGACCGACGCTGATTCACGACGATATATTTTGAGATTAACGAATCACCAATAATAAACAAGATGGGACCCCAGCCCAAAGTTGTTCCTATTTTCAAGCTTATCTCTCTGATCCATCTCCTTCCACCCTTACCCACACAGAAATAAAGACGGACACACGGCACTTCTCGCCATTCGTAAGCTCTGTACCTATGGGCTGGCACAGCGATAGCTATTCTGAGGAAGAAGAATAGCACGAGCAGCAAAATGACGTCACTTCAAGCTTCACGTCATGGCATCATTAGTCCCACGAAGCCGTGTTCAGTGACGACTGGATATTATACGTTACTCATCGCTGATTTTCACACCTAAGGCTTACAGGTCACAATTTGACCTAATCCTACCCCATACCCGGGACAAACAGCGGCTTATGTAAACACTGTTTATGACACATCATGCGGGTAATAATGAGAAGAGTTTGAGGGTTTTTTTCCTAAAAGAAAAATAGTTATGTTAACTGTTTTGCAAATGACTCAAAAAAGTGGTGCAGAAAATTGCCTGATTTTCACACCTAGGGCGTACAGGTCACAACTGACGTAATCGTACAGCTGAGGCAAACTGTAGGCTTATGTAAATACCGTATATGAAAAATCATGCGATTATTAATGAGAAGATTGGGGGTTTTTTGTTAAAAAAAAAATAAATAATTCAGTTGTTTTAAGATTAATCCCAAATAATTCGTGAAATTAATCCTGTAACGTACGCAGACTTTCAACCGGTCGCACGCACAGACTCACAAACGCAACGGGCACATACATAACAACGCTAACTCAGTCAGACGCATTCGTGCAGTATAAACGCAAAACATCATTTCTTCTTTTCTGTGGCCAATATAAAACGTGAACTCAAAAATACTCTTCACAAGATACACAACTCTCAACACTAACACATCACCCTCACATCCACACACAATGTAGTAAAAGCCAGGTTAGGTACAAGTCCTCATTATCCACCCTGTTCACTGCTGTTATCGCTCTGTATCGTTCGCGCGTTTTTTCCACGTCTTTCGTCACGCGTTCCTGAAGCTGTCCAACGTTCCTGGAACTGTGGACGTTATCACGACTCGCTCCTCTAGCGCAGCATCTGTTGACGTTGATGTCTTGGCACCAAGTATCTCGCTCCCCGAGCGGCGAATGTCCTCACAACACACTCCTCTAGCGGCAGCCTCTGTTGACCTTGACGTCTCGGCATCAAGTCCCTCGCTACGCACAAGAACTCTATACAAAAAAGTTCTAGTGTCATAACATTTGCTCAACACACACATATTGGATGATATGAGGTACATTACGTAACCTGGCTGATACAAATAAATCTGCACGTTCATCCACACACTCGTGCTTCATAAAACAGACTAGATTCGCAGCACACCATAACTCAGTCATTACACAGAAAAAGACAATAACATGACGCACGCGCCATATACGGGTTCGAACATTGGAAAAGATTATACTTAACACACTCACGTACTATCTTCGTAAACAACCTAGACATACACACATCACACTCCTTAGTTATCCATCCCGGTAAATAACTGTTAAAATATCCCCGGTTATCTCAACTTGAAGTTCTAAACCGACATAAATTAGCCAAATCAACGCTACACAACCGAACTAAATCTTACAAACGCATACGTGTGTCAAAATGGTTGTTATGATGCGTCTAGTGTGGTAGCCTTTGTTCTTCTTTCTGGCGAAACCCAAGACTTCTGCAGAGGATTTTGCAATAGCAGTTTTCAGTTGTTCCCAAAGTGTTTCGGGGGAGGAGTCTACTGGGTCCGCTGTGTCTTTGAGCCTGCGCTGTAAATCTGTCTGAAAGGCAGCTTTCACATCGTCACGCTGAAGGCTGGCAACATCAAGCTTTTTCTTGGGGGGCCCCCATTTCTTGGGTTTTGGCTTGAAGTGGAGCCTGAGTTTGCAGCGGACAAGGCGGTGGTCAGTGTGGCACTCTGCGCTGGGCATCACTCTGGTGAGGACGTCACTGCGGTCCCTCTGACGCACTAGGACATAGTCGATAAGGTGCCAGTGTTTGGAGCGAGGATGCATCCAGGTGGTCTTTCGACTGTCCTTTTGCTGAAAAGTAGTGTTGGTGATGACCAGTTGCTGCTCCGCACAGAACTCCAACAGTAGGCGGCCATTGTCATTGCAGTTCCCCACGCCATGCTTGCCGAGGACTCCTTTCCAGGCTTCAGAGTCCTGGCCCACTCTGGCGTTGAAGTCGCCAAGGATGATGACTTTGTCGTCTGCAGGGGTACTCTGTAGGAGGCTGCGCAGGTCAGTGTAAAACAGAACAAAGACTGGTTTGACGAAAACGATGTAGAGATCCAGGAACACCTAGCAAAAAAAAAAAAGAGCCGCCCATCAGGCCCACCTAGCCCAGCCTTCCTGCCCTGTGAAGAAGTCTGCCTTCCGCCTCGTCTGCAGCAGTCTCCAGCGCAAGCTCAGAGATCTCCAGAATGAGTGGTGGACCAGACTTGCACAGAGGACCCAACTTTGTGCTGACAATAGTGATTACAGGGGCTTCTACGAAGCACTGAAAGCAGTGTATGGCCCCAGGCACCTGGTACAAAGTCCCCTGCGAAGCGCGAATGGCCAGGCACTCCTCACAGATAATACCTCCATCTTGAACCGCTGGTCGGAATATTTTCAGAGCCTCTTCAGCGCTGAGCGCACTGTTCAAGAAGCAGTCGTCCTACAAATCCCACACCTCCCAGTAAAGGTTGAATTGGACGAACCGCCCACCGCTGAAGAGACCCTCACAGCCATCCACCAGCTCAAGAGTGGCAAAGCAGCAGGCATTGATGGAATACCGCCAGAGATCTGGAAACATGGAGGCCCAGCATTGCACAACAAGCTCCACGACCTCTTTCTCTGCTGCTGGGAGGAAGGAACACTACCAAAAGATCTCCGTGATGCAGTCGTTATCACCCTGTACAAGAACAAAGGCGAGAAGTCTGACTGTTCCAACTATCGGGGAATTACCCTGCTGTCCATTGCTGGGAAAATCCTTGCAAGGCTGCTCCTGAATCGGCTGGTACCTGCCATCGCTGAAGACCAACTCCCAGAGGGCCAGTGTGGCTTCAGAGCAAACAGGAGCACCACCGATATGGTCTTTGTGCTGAGACAGCTACAGGAGAAGTGCCGCGAGCAGAACAAAGGGCTGTACGTAACATTTGTCGACCTAACAAAAGCGTTCGACACTGTGAGCAGGCAAGGCATGTGGCAAATCCTGGAGCGACTTGGCTGTCCCCCAAAGTTCCTCAACATGATTGTCCAGCTACACGAGGACCAGCAAGGCCAGGTCAGACTCAACAATGACCTCTCAGAACCATTCCCTATTCTCAACGGCGTAAAGCAGGGCTGCGTGCTGGCACCGACCCTCTTCACCATCTTTTTTAGCATGATGTTGAAGCAGGCCACAGTGGACCTCGATGATGACGATGCAGTGTACATCAGGTATCGTCTCGATGGCAGCCTGTTCAACCTCAGACGACTGCAGGCCCACACGAAAACCCTAGACCAACTGATTCGTGAGCTGCTTTTTGCTGATGATGCTGCCCTCGTTGCACACACAGAGAGAGCCCTGCAGCGCATCACGTCTTGCTTCGCAGATGCTGCCCAGCTCTTTGGACTCGAGGTCAGTCTGAAAAAGACAGAGGTCCTCCATCAGCCGGCACCCAAGACAGTGTATCGCCCTCCTCACATCACCATTGGCGAGTCTGAACTAAAGTCAGTGCACCAGTTTACTTACCTTGGCTGCATTATCACGTCGGACGCCAAGCTGGACAAGGAGCTTGACAGCAGGCTGGCAAAAGCGAACAGCGCTTTCGGGCGACTTTTCAAGCGGGTGTGGCACAATCAACAGCTGAAAACAGGCACCAAGATCAGCGTGTACAGAGCTGTGGTCCTCACCACCCTGCTGTATGGTTCCGAGTCCTGGGCCCTCTACCGCAGCCAACTACGACTCCTCGAACGCTTCCACCAGCGCTGCCTGCGTACCATCCTGGGCATTCACTGGAGTGACTATGTCACCAACGTCGAGGTCCTTGAACAGGCTGAAACTGTGAGCATCGAGGCTTTGCTGCTGCGGACACAGCTCCGCTGGGCGGGGCATGTCTCCAGGATGGAGGATCATCGCCTACCAAAGATCACCCTGTTCGGCGAGCTTGCTACTGGACACCGTGACAGAGGGGCACCAAAGAAGAGATACAAAGACTGTCTCAAGAAGTCACTTAGTGCCTGCCAAATCGACCACCACCAGTGGTCTTCGCTTGCTGCGGACCGTGACACCTGGCGCTCCACCATTTACAAGGCAGCTGTCTCCTTTGAGGACTCTCACAGAGCTAGCCTTAAGGACAAGCGGCTCAGGAGAAAAAACAGAGATGCCGCAGCTCAGAACCCTGGCCATACCTTCCCCTGCAGCCACTGCGGTCGAACCTGCCTGTCTCGGATTGGCCTCCGCAGCCACGAACAAGCCTGCAGACGCTGTGGGCAACTCCTATAAAATCTTCGTTCGCGATGTCAAGCCAAGAGTGTGGTAGCGCAGTGGTAGTGCTTGTCACTTCTCGCTCTCAGCTTCCACCGCTGGCTAGCAGTATTGCGAAAAGGAGGGCAGAATGCGTCAGTCGGCACGCACGCAAGGTTCTTTTAAAGCAACTTCATTCAGCTGCAACCCGTCACACGTGGCTCAGGTTGTAGACAATACTGGAGTAACAGTTCCAACAATATTTTATTTCAGCGATGCGATCTCCACAGAATGCATTCCCAAATGCACCAACACTGATACAATGTCTCTTCTGCAAATGTCAACACTGGCGACACAAATAAGTTTCTCTTACAACGTACACTACCGTTACGCTGCGTCTCTCACAAAGTACACCCTACACGGGCCACGTACCTACGATAAACTGTGTGTCCCTATAACTGACAATGCATGACAATGTACACACGTGCTTCCTAGCACCAACTTTTATAGTAAAACAACTTTCCAGAACTCCACTGACACAACGCAACCAATCAGAACAGAACACATAACTGAAACTCATAAATACCAAACAAAAAGAACTTTTTAGAATAAACTAAAATAGTCTACAAAAATTCGACTGCTAATTTCATCCCCAAATCCTAGTGCGTTATGATGTCTCACAAAAGTATGGCAGACAATTCACGATCTTGCCTACACCAGGCGGCTTTCTGGAAGCTTCACGATCTTTCGTAACATACCAACTGGCTGCCAATTTCACGCGTCACAGAAAACTACGAGTATTTGAGCGGCTATAATACTGTTGCAAAATGTTGCCTACATTTTGACGTCACATGTAAGGTGAATACACGGACTATTGGTTACACCCGATAAACCGCTGACACGACAGTACAATGAAGAAACCCTATGTGAACTCTATGCGTGGGCATAGAGCTTCATCACAAATTTTAAAAAAAGTGAAAATATTGTTTTCAAAAAATATTTTATTATCACTCAAAAAGTAATAGAGGTACAATGCTGGTCAACAAACTCATTCAATATCTCCCTTCTATCTAGCTGTATGCAAAATATCTAGTAAAAATAAGAAAATTACGGACTCCAGTGTGGATTAACAGTTTTTTGTGAAACGGTCATTTTTTCGACAAAGAGCATCTTAATCCAAAAATTAAAAAGAAAAAACTACCTCAAGATTATTCTTTTACGGACGATATCATACAATTTCAAGCTTGTCCGTCCTCAAACGCGGGCTCTAGTGGCTGTCACACACACACACACACACACACACACACACACACACACACACACACACACACACACACACACACACACACACACGGCGCTTTGGCGCCAAAAGTACGTTCTCTAGCAAGGTTTGCAAAGCTAGACGTGACGTCATTTTTATCTTGTCACTTCATTGCCAGAATTCGGGGCTCGCACGCCCAGCACATCGTGTGCATTCTCCGGAATGCGCTCCGACAGCGCCATTTCAAAGTCTACCGTATTTTCAATACAGAAGACACGTGTGTGTGTGTGTGTGTGTGTGTGTGTGTGTGTGTGTGTGTGTGTGTGTGTGTGTGTGTGTGTGTGTGTGTAAATAAGAAAATCTCCGGCGTTTGCTTACGTACAAGCTTTAAGATAAGGGAAATGTTTCATTCAGTGGGTGTCTAAGAAAGCCTCCGAGCCTATTGAAATTGGATGTCTCATTCAAGAATTAAATGACCGTTTATAGAAAGTTGGTTGACGCATATTAGAGTCCGTAATTTTTCTTATATCCACTTGAAATTTTGGATTTGGCTAGTTTCGATAAAGACATTGGGTGAGTTCGTTATCTAGCACTGGGCCCTCAACTTTTCAAACAAAAGAATTTAATTCATTACAGAAAAAAATGTCTAAAGTAAAATCAACGACTTGTGGAGAAGAAACAAAAAGTGACGGTGACATAAAAGCACAAGACACGTCAGTGTTATACAATGTTCCTAGATTGACGCATCAGCACGTCAGTATGACGCAATGCTCTCCCTCTCTCTGACACACAGACTTAGGAATACAGTATTTTCGTATCGTTGTTATGGTGTCTGCGTGTGTATTGTGCAAAATGTGAGAAATGCATGTAAACTCATAGGCCTATAGAAGAGACTTTGTGGGCTGGTTCATCCTATCTTCTTATGTTTTGTGACAAAACGATTATAAAGTCAAGTAGGAATCAATGATTTATGACACTACATTCATTCTCGAATGCTTATTCAGCCACTTCTGCAATTTGCTGTTTGCAATTTTACCGGCAGAGATGCGCAGCGGACACTCAACACAAACTTTTCATTGTTAAAAGAAAATTGCCTATGTCTAGTACATGAATATTCATGTTCACATATAAAGTTTCTTTTTACGGGGAAAAGTGTTTCGCACAGTACCTTTCCTTTGTGCATTGACATGTTGCTACGAACAAGCTGTCGATATTCGTCGTCTAACAGTAATGACCCAAAAATTCCCCTTTTTTGACACATGTACTGATATATTGTAATACAAGCAAATTAATATTCATGAACTCGATATATATATATATATATATATATATATATATATATATATATATATATATATATATATATATATATATATATATATATATATATATATACACTTTTCTTCCCAAAATCCCATGCAGACCAGAAAGATTCTATCTTGATGCTTTCATTTGTCAAAACAAAAAAGCTAAATATGCGCATACTGTCACATTAGCAAGCTCCACATGCTCACTAGTAATGAAATACTTCTTAGTGTGCACGTACGCGCAAAATTTATTTCCCATACACACACATAAACGGAGAATAGACAGCAGCAAACACGCGAAGTGAACCGCTAAACTAGTGAGATTGACGACACTGATGTCCGCTAGCGATAATGACAACCTTAGAAAAGGATGAAAGAAACAAACCTACTGGCATTGTCCGTCATTATCCGTGTTTTAATTAAAAGCAGACTTTACTCAACAACACGCACGATTGTAGACAGCGCTGATGTCTACACAGTCAAACGAAATCTCCGCCCAGAGCCAGTCCTTCCAATACGTGACACACATGATAGGTCACCACATCAGTCTGTTATCGGCTCTATATCAAGCAAAATGTTACTCAATATAATATAATGACGGGTTGGAGATTACTAGCGTCCTGTACAGTGCTTACCTGCACAAAAAAGAGTTTTGGCTTGCCCCTCAGCGTGACGCAGTTCTTTCCGTCCATAAGGCTGACCAGTTCAGTAATACTGACTTCTTTTCGGTCAGTATCGAGCAATATATCACCTGATCTGCCGTGAGACATGAAAAAGCAGACGAAGCAGTTGTACGAAGTTCTGTATCTCTTTGCCGTCTGTGTTAAAATTTCAATCATTTGGTCTTTCTTTGTGTCCATGTGCAGTTCGACGGCAAACCCGAAGCGACTGGGGAAAAAATTAAACATGATATTATTAATCTTCGTAGCACTTTGCGAGTCCAAGTGGACTCACACTTGCACATTTTTATGTTGATATCTACTTCATTTTTGTGTAAAGATTTATGCATTCATACTCCATGCACTCTTCAAATACACATTTTGGCATCATTGCCAACTGAAAAACTGTTATGTAGTAATATGCAGTATGATTAATATTCAAAGCGGCGATACCCCGATTTACACTTCGTTGATCCAGTCGAACACATACTTTTACATAGACGACCGGCTACGACTTCACTGGGTTTTCAAACACAGTGCAACAAACGTGTTTACGTGTAAACGCAGTCCTGGTGATGAGTGAGGTGCAAGCAAACAAACGGCTGCGTCGATGAGTGTCTGCCTCTTGGAAAACCGTCCGTGCACGGCCCGGTTCCGGCGTAATGGCAAGTGGTCGTAAAACAGACTAGTCGTTCAAGTGAGGTTTAATTGGAATTTTCAATATGTTTTCAAGCATCCAGGACTTGCCATCGACAGAACACGCTTCGATTGATTGATTGATTGTACATTGCTTAACGTCCCGACAGCAACAAGGCTTTCTCAGGACGTGCCTGCACTGCTTGTGAAAAAAAACAACTAAACAGAACATTGAATGTATGTCGCCAGCCGGTCAAATACATTAAATAAACCTAACACATGGGGCCTAAATAAAGCTAAGACCATTTAGCAACAGAACACGCTTCGAGGCGGCGAAGCGCTGCCAGTGCTGCAAAGTGCTCACGGGGCGTATAGCTGAGAATCATCAACAAAGTAATGGGTTTGATTGATTGATTGTACATTGCTTAACGTCCCGACAGCAACAAGGCTTTCTCAGGACGTGCCTGCACTGCTTGTGAAAAAAAAAAATAAACAGAACATTGAATGTAGTGTCGCCAGCCGGTCAAATACATTAAATAAACCTAACACATGGGGCCTAAATAAAGCTAAGACCATTTAGCAACACACATCCAACATCAAGAGCTACAGGCAGTGCAGACAGTAGGGAGAGTTTTAAAAAGGCAAATACAGGTGAATGGACAAAGGGTAGACAGAAACACATGCCCCAGAATAGAGAGAAAAACCCACCCTGTGGGGCTGACCAGGGTGACCCTGGGGATCTATCAGGTGCCTTTGGGTGATCCTACTCAGCTGACTGGTGCATATGGAGAACAGGACTGACCCCTGGCCTCTCCCATGCTGAATCCTGTCCGTTAGGTACGAGACAGAGCATTTGTGGGCAGTACCAGTGATTCCAATTCCTGCATGGAGCCTGTGTAGCAGCAACGGATGATCGGTCGTATCGTATCACCACGCTGATATAATTTTTGTCAGACTCTGAGCTGAAGTTCTGGAGAATTTTCAATTTGAAATTTTCATGTGGAGGATCAGTGGGAAGCAGACAAGCAGTGAACTGATTTTCAAGAATGCTGGGTTTTATAGTGATTGCCTGATTCAGTGGATGACTGTGTTGTATTCTGTGTTGTGTTCTGTTGGATTGTGTACTACTTGTGGATTTACCATTGTGGATATAGTGCAGCAGGTGTACTCCAGGGACAAGCTGTTTCAGATTGGATTTATGTGCAGTTCTCTAACCCTGTGTGCCGACTCTCTCGACAGGTGTAGATACATAGGACTAATTAGGAAGAAGACACACAGAGGAGTGGCTGGAGGTAAGAAATATCATTTACTATCCACTTCCTCGTGCTACCACCCAAGACTATTGTTACGTGGTGGAGTTGTAGTCGAAGTATGATAAACACACCAGACACACACGCACGTAGAGTTCTTTTAAATAGACCTCGTTCAGCTGCAATCCGTCAACCGTGGCTTAAGGATGTAGACAAAACTGGAGTAACAGTTCCAACAATATTTAATTCAGCGATGCGATATCCTCACAGTAATGCACTCTCAATTGCACAAACTACTGAATACAAAGTCTCTTCTGCGATGTCCTCACTACGACTCAAAGTTTCTCATACACAGCGTCTCTCGCAATAAATTGCGTATCTCTACAACTGACAAAGCAAGACAATGTACTAACGGGCTTTCCCAGCGCCCTCCTTATATACACTATCAAAAACTAGAATCTTCTACGGAAATCAAGTAACTCAACCAATCAGAACGAAACGCGAAGCCGAAACTCATTAACATAAACTTTCCAGAAACAATATATCAGGCTACAAAAACACGGCTGCTCACTTCAGCTCTAAATTATAGCGTATAATAAAGACACATAAAAGTATGGTATCCCTATCTATGATAGCTCAAAAAGGTACGAGAACATTCACCAAACAAAATAAAAGCTGCTCACTACACGCGCACAGGAAAACAAAAAGTAACGAAAAATGTAGCGATGTCAGATATCAACTAACCGACGTGACACTTACGAGGCCACTAGACAGTGCGACCCTTCTACAACGCACCGGACTAAACACAACAAAACGAAAACGGCTCTACTCACGAACAAAAGAAAATCTTACTAAAAAGGTACAAAATCATAACCGTGATAGCTCAAATAAACAACATATCGTTACCTACGAATAACACATGTACGCTCTCACAGGATAACACAACCACAATCGTAACATTACTCCCCCCCCCCCCCCCCTCTTAAGAATGAAATTTCCAAAAAAATTCTTCTCAAATTTCAAAAATACGGTTGTGGCTGTGTAAACCTACACAAAACCCTAAACAAATATAATTACACATCAAAAATCGAATTAAAAAAAAAAAACGTCTCACAGTTCCTGTAAACAGTCCTGAGCATCGAAATGTTTCATACAAAAGTTCTGGACACAGAAATGTTCATTTAAACTGCTCTGCTCAGGTAATCTGCTCCAAAATTCTGCAAAATTCTGCAGACTGTAGTTTAATGTCAAAATTCTGCAAGAACATCGCCCATCTCATAATACGAGAATTAGTAAACTTTGCAGAGTTTAGATAGTTCAAGGGCTGATGGTCTGTTTGGAGAACAAATGGCACTCCCAGAAGGTACAGTTCGAATCGCCTTACTCCCCAAATGATGGCTAGGCACTCCTTCTCGATGGTCGAGTAGTTTCTCTCAGCTCTGGTCAACGTTCTGCTGGCGTAGCTCACTGGGTGGAGTTTTCCGTTGTCTTCTTGCATCAAGACAGCACCTACTCCTTCGTTGGAGGCGTCTGTTCTCAGGAAGAACGTTTTCAACTGGTTAGGAAGGTGTAGAATAGGCTTCTCGGTTAGGATGTCTGGAACCGCCTGGAATGCTCGCTGTTGGGCATCTTCCCACTTCACTATGTTAGGTTGTCCTTTCCTCAGCAAATCAGTCAGGGTTGCTGTAACTGCCGCAAAGTTTGGTATGAACTCGCGGTAGTAGTTCGCCAAGCCCATAAATGAGCGGACTTGCGTCTTGGTCGTAGGTCGCGGGGCATCCCTGATCTTCTGCACGTTGGCGTCGTGTAGCCCTTTTAAACCTTCGCTCAATTTATGTCCAATGAAGTCTATGTTGTCAGCCCCAAGAATACACTTGCTTGGACGGATGGTGAAATTCGCATCTGACAGTCTTTGGAACAGTTCTCGGAGGGCTTTGAGGTGGTCCTCCCAAGTTTTGGTATGGATCAAAATGTCATCCCAGTAAAAGACCACATTTTGCATATCTTCTAGGATCTTTTTCAGTCCTCTCTTTAATGTGGCACCACTGTTCACCATACCAAAAGGCATCTTCAAGAACTCCCAATGACCGTCGGGTGTGACGAACGCTGTCTTGGGAATATCTTTTTCGGCAACCTTGATTTGCCAATACCCTTTGCTTATGTCAATTTTGGAGAAAAATCGGTCTCCACTGACCTTCTGGAACAGTTCTTCTGCTGTGGGCATAGGCTCTGGATCAAAGATTGTTAGTTTATTGAGTCTGCGATAGTCCACACACACTCGGTTGGATCCATCTGGTTTCTTCACGATGACAACTGGGGACGCATAGGGTGACTTGGACTCTCTGATGACATTCAGACTCAGCATTTCCTTGATATCCTTTTTCAATTCTTCCTTCGTGTTATAAGGAAGACGATAAGGTTTGCTGCGAACTGGCTCGTTTGACGTCAGGTTTACCTCGTGCTGGATGGTGTCTGTTGTCCCTGGGTCAGGTGTAAACCGATGCTCGAACTCTTGAGTCAGGACGCGCAGTTCTTCACGTTGAGTCTGGGTCAGATTCTGACCGAACTGGATATCTTCTACATTCTCTTTGTGTCGGAGTTCATTAAGGTCAAACAGGTTCTCGTCGTCTAGTCTTTCGTCATCATCAAAACGCACCGATTCCATCAATTTTGGTTTGTCTTGACCTCTCTGTAGCTCCACCAGCCTTTCTTTATTCACCACTGCTGCTTCCGTGTTGTCCGCCACTTTAAGAGGGATGGTTTGGTGACTCTTCTTTGCTTGACTTTTCGTGGTAACAGAACATATTTCAGGTCTCCTCTCTGGATCTGGATCGTCTGCGTTTCTGGCACCATCAATGTTTCCGATGATGAGGTCGTAGACTGGCGTCTTCACGCACAACGCCTTCACCTCTCCTGTCAAGTATGGGGTGTCGACACTGATTTTGGCAAGGGGGATAATTCTTACAGTTCCGTCAGCCAAAATGAAGGTGGTCCACTCCTGTAGCTTCTGGTCTTCAGCTACTAGGTCCTCTCTCACGATGATGCAACTACAACCAGTGTCTCTCAACACTCTCACTGGTGTGTCGCCGACGAATCCTGACACCACCGGCATGTTCGGCACTTCATTCTCAGGCAGCGCGATGTTTGTATTCCCATCTCCTACTGGGATGCGTCCATTCTTTCTGAAAGATTCGATCAGTTCTGGTGTCGCTCGCTTTTCTCTGGATTCAAAGTCATTGGATGACGTCACATCATTGGCTAATACAGCGGCAGCTCTGTGTTGAGACGTGGTACTGCTTCTGCCTGCTATCCCACGATCTTGGTTGGATCTTCTGATGTTGTCGCCTCGGGGAACATCTTTAGAAGGACACCGTATCGCTTTGTGACCTTTCTTTCCACAGAGAAAACATGTCAGGTTCTCCACCGGCTTGTATCTCGGGGTGTCTCTGACATTCTTGATTTCCTCTGCTGGTGTAGACCCACGCTGTGGCTTACTGGACCCGAACTTCATGTTGTGAGCGTCAAGGTATCTTTGAGCGAAGTCGGCCAGGGTCTTTAGTGACTGGTCTTTTTGCTCTCTGAGGTGGGCGGCCAGGTCCTTAGAACATGCGCTGAAAACTTGTTCTTTGATGATGAGGTCGCACAGGTCTTGGTACTCTCTGTTTAGGCCAGCCAGCTCTATCCATTTCTCCAACCCCACCCGGGTCTGCCCTGGGGGACTTGGGTGGGGTTAGGTATTTTTTAGTTCCCAGGGTCACCCTGGTCAGCCCCACAGGGTGGGTTTTTCTCTCTATTCTGGGGCATGTGTTTCTGTCTACCCGAGGTCCATTCACCTGTATTTGCCTTTTTTAAACTCTCCCTACTGTCTGCACTGCCTGTAGCTCTTGATATTGGATGTGTGTTGCTAAATGGTCTTAGCTTTATTTAGGCCCCATGTGTTAGGTTTATTTAATGTGTTTGACCGGCTGGCGACATACATTCAATGTTCTGTTTAGTTGGTTGTTTTTTTTTCACAAGCAGTGCAGGCACGTCCTGAAAAAGCCTTGTTGCTGTCGGGACGTTAAGCAATGTACAATCAATCAATCTATCCATTTCTCCAGGTAGCTTCTGATTCTCTCAATGAATAGGCCGGGTGTTTCTCCTTCTTCAGGCTTGCAATTCCGAAATCGTCGCCTGTAACCCTCTTCAGTGAAGTCGTACTGTCTCAGCAGGGCGGCTTTCAACTGTGTATAATCTTCGGCTTCTTCTCTTGGCAAACGGGTGTAAAATCCAAGCGCTTTGCCAGTTAGAAGTGCGCTCAGTTTAATAGGCCAAGTCTCTTGTTTCCAATTGTTGCTATTTGCGAAGCGCTCGAATCGCTCCAGATAAGCGTCCATCTTATCTGAATTTTCAATGAAAGGTGGAAGTTTTGGCGCACGGGCTGTTTGTTCTCTGCTCGCTAATGCTGTTGCTTCATTAGTTCTCTGGCTCTGTGCCTCAATCTCCATCTGTTTTAGATGAATTTCGTGTTGACGTTGCCTCTCCGCCTCTTCTCTCTCCTCCAGTCGTTGTTTCTCTGCTTCTTCTGCTTGGATTTCGAGTCTCCTGATTTCACGTTCTTTGGCTCTTTCTTCTCTTTCCAGTCTCTCCTTTTCTTCTTTCTCTCGTTTCTTTTCTTCTTTCTCTTCTCTCTCCAGTCTCTCCTTTTCTTCTCTCTCTCGTCTCTTTTCTTCTTTCTCCTCTCTCTCCTTTACAAACTCGAGGAGTTGAGCTCCTTCAAGTCCACATTCCTTTCCAATTTTCAGGAATGTCTCCAATTCCGATGTCGCCATCTCTGCTTTTCACTGCTGGCTGTTTTCTCCTGCTACCCTTTCCACTGAACCAACTGAAGAGATCTCGTCGGGGTCGCCAAAATGTTACGTGGTGGAGTTGTAGTTGAAGTATGATAAACACACCAGACACACACACGTAGAGTTCTTTAAAGTAAACCTCGTTCAGCTGCAATCCGTCACACGTGGCTTAAGGATGTAGACAATACTGGAGTAACAGTTCCAACAATATTTAATTCAGCGATGCGATATCCACACAGTAATGCACTCTCAAATGCACAAACTACTGAGTACATTGTCTTGCTTTGTCAGTTGTAGAGATACGCAGTTTATTGCGAGAGACGCTGTGTATGAGAAACTTTGAGTCGTAGTGTGGACATAGCAAAAGAGACTTTGTATTCAGTAGTTTGTGCATTTGAGAGTGCATTACTGTGTGGATATCGCATCGCTGAATTAAATATTGTTGGAACTGTTACTCCAGTATTGTCTACATCCTTAAGCCACGTGTGACGGATTGCAGCTGAACGAGGTTTACTTTAAAGAACTCTACGTGTGTGTGTCTGGTGTGTTTATCATACTTCAACTACAACTCCACCACGTAACATTTTGGAACCAACTGAAGATGTCTCGTCGGGGTCGCCAAAATGTTACGTGGTGGAGTTGTAGTCGAAGTATGATAAACACACCAGACACACACGCACGTAGAGTTCTTTTAAATAGACCTCATTCAGCTGCAATCTGTCAACCGTGGCTTAAGGATGTAGACAAAACTGGAGTAACAGTTTCAACAATATTTAATTCAGCGATGCGATATCCTCACAGTAATGCACTCTCAATTGCACAAACTACTGAATACAAAGTCTCTTCTGCGATGTCCTCACTACGACTCAAAGTTTCTCATAGTGACACAGCGTCTCTCGCAATAAACTGCGTATCTCTACAACTGACAAAGCAAGACAATGTACTAACGGGCTTTCCCAGCGCCCTCCTTATATACACTATCAAAAACTAGAATCTTCTACGGAAATCAAGTAACTCAACCAATCAGAACGAAACGCGAAGCCGAAACTCATTAACATAAACTTTCCAGAAACAATATATCAGGCTACAAAAACACGGCTGCTCACTTCAGCTCTAAATTATAGCGTATAATAAAGACACATAAAAGTATGGTATCCCTATCTATGATAGCTCAAAAAGGTACGAGAACATTCACCAAACAAAATAAAAGCTGCTCACTACACGCGCACAGGAAAACAAAAAGTAACGAAAAATGTAGCGATGTCAGATGTCAGCTAACCGACGTGACACTTATGAGGCCACTAGACAGTGCGACCCTTCTACAACGCACCGGACTAAACACAACAAAACGAAAACGGCTCTACTCACGAACAAAAGAAAATCTTACTAAAAAGGTACAAAATCATAACCGTGATAGCTCAAATAAACAACATATCGTTACCTACGAATAACACATGTACGCTCTCACAGGATAACACAACCACAATCGTAACAACTATGACAGCAAACCCTCATCAACTAACATCAAAGTAGGCTTGCTCAATGTTTAGTCAGTGTCATCAAAAGCAGTTGGCATCTATGAGTGTGTGACTGACCATCAGTTTGACATCTTTTTCATGACTGAGACTTGGCTGAAGTCTGCAGGTGATTTAGTGGCTATTACAGAATTCACACCTCCCGACTTCATTTCTTCATGTTCCTATGCCTACAGGCAGTGGAGGTGGGGTTGCTATACTATACAGATTACATCTAAAACTAACAGTGGCAAAGTGTAATGACAGTTTTCAATCTTTTGAGTTCATTATGCAAAATTTCACACTCGGGCGCCAAGCGGACGGCTGTCAAGCTGGTTTGTCTGTATCGCCCTCCGCCATTTAGGAAGTGCAGTTTTATGAGGAGCTTGTGATAGCTTCTTGATCTTGGAGACTTTGACTTTTATTTTGACAATGCAGATGTTGTAACGTCTTGTACAATTGCTGGACTCTATCTGTGCCAGCTGATCAGTGGACCCTCTCATAACCGTGGTCACACGCTTTACTGAGTTATCACTCGCTCTCCGTTAACACCCTATATTGGTATTGACATGGACAGTTTTTGTCAGGATCTGCTACTTTCTCTTTTGGTACAGGATCCATTCACAAATGTAGACGACCTAGCCAATATGTATAACAGCATCTTGTTTGAGCTGCGGGATACGTATGCACCAAAACTACAAAATGAGGGACGCGACGCCCTGTGTCTTATTCGTTTACAGATGTGGTCCCGGCAGGAAAGAAATCAAATCGTCTTGCAGAAAATGTGTGGAGGAATACACATCTAGAGGTGCATAGACAAGTGTACAAAGAGCTGAGAAGTAAGTTTACATGTACAGTCAAGAGGGTAAAGTCACAACAGCTTGATGAAGACAAAAAATGAAAAGAGACAATAACAGAAAACAAGATTGGATGAACCATAACCCACAAAGTCAGCTGACCTCGCTGTCATTGGTCTCTACCTTTTGTCTTTGGCGTGATTCTGATGTTAAATTATCTCCTATTGAAAAAGTCTCGCAGATCTGCCAATGCGTCAGTGAGTTCTATAAGGGGCGCAGGACATACGCGTCATTGATTTGTCAAACGTCATTTGTCATGACCTAAGTTTTAGTTTTTACGTAATTCTATATTTTACGTGATATGAGTTTCACTTTCGCTTCATAGGCTTGAGAAAATTGTGACAACACTAGAACTTCACGGTACAATTTCAGTCTTGCAATAATTTGTGTGAAAGCAGGTTGACTTTACCTAGCTACATGATATACTATTGTGCGTGTTAGTGCGTGCGTGCGCGCGCGCTCCAAACATCTCCAGGAGGCATAGATCCTCCTGGAGATGCGCGCATGTGTGTGTGTGTGTGAGAGAGAGAGAGAGAGAGAGAGAGAGAGAGAGAGAGAGAATGACGTCATATTTAGAGTATTATGTCAGTGTCTGTGTGGTGACAGAGTTGCCTCTTTTACGTCACCGCCTCTACCTGACTTTCTATAGAAGTAAAGGTTTTTTAGAGTTTTAATTCTTCAGTTTCTGAAATGAATTTTTTTTTTTACTAAAGAAGTAGAAAAGATACAAAGCTGGCTAACGAACTCATCCAATGTCTTTCTCCAAACTAGCTACAAACTAGCTATATGCAAAGTTCAAGTAAATATGACAAAAATTACGGACTCTAATCTTGGTCAAACCGACTTACACGGCTGTTTATGTCTTCAATGAGACATTCAATTACAATATGCTCGGAGGCTCTCTGAGCAACCCACTTAAGAAAGTATTTCGCCAAGTTTCAAGCTTGTGTGTACAGAAATATCGGAGATTCTCTTGTTGTCATACATACGCACACACACACATACATACATCATACATACCGTCATACGCACTTACATACATACGCACATACAGCGCGTTGCGCCAAATGTACGTTCAGCAGCGAGGTAAGCGTAACTAGACATGACGTAATTTGAATCTTGTTAACTCAGTTGTCAGAGATTTAGCCTGCTCGCCTTTGACATCATGGACTTGCTATTAAATTCGCCCCACCGCGATCCGTCCTAAAAAGTCCCTTCTATAAATAGAAGGGACGTAAGAAGGAGAAATATGAGGGCTATGGGAAAATCTGCTGCCAGTGTTAGCGCTTGGAAACTACTCATCGGGATCACCATAATGTACACCACCGTGAGATGGACTTAATCGCCTGCTCGGCTTTGAACCCAGCTAAATAACTAACTACTCAGTAATATAGTATCAGCTGAAAAATGCTCTTAAGTAAGTATCACTGAGAAAAGATGAGTTTTAAGTTTGGATTTGAATATAGAAAGTGACCGGGGCATTGTGCACATCGGCTGGGAGGGCATTCCATGTAACAGGGCCAATGTAAGAAACAGCATGATTGATGGCCTTTCCTTTAGGTCTGTGGATGTCTGACGCAGAGCGTAGTAAACGTGACGGTGTGTACAGCTGGATTAGATCAGATAGGCCTTGGAAGAGCAGTAACAGAGACATTCTTGTAGCAGTGCAAATCAGAAGAGGTGTAGTATGTTCACAACTGGGTACACGAAACGGTCAAACGTGCAGCGGCACAGTTCATAGCTCTTTGGAGTTGGTCAAGTTTTTGAACCCCGGACGACACAGTATTGCAATAATCTAAGCGAGACAGGCGAGGTTGCCATTGTCTTGGTTAATTCAACATTAAGCAGATGCCTAAACAGTATTTATGTATGCTCCATTGAAGTGTAAATCGTCGTTTCCGCACAAGGTACAGCGACAACTTGCAAAAATAATTAATTAGCAGATCATGAGTATTATAAAAAAAATGGTCTTGATGCAAAACATCAGTTTGTGCATATTGATATTAATTTTGTTTAGTTCAGCAAAAAAATATAGAAGCACTAACCTAAAGGTTTCTTTGATGCTGTCAATGTCCTTTTCAGAACCACGTCGGGCAGAACCCGGCCTTTTCTCGAAGTTCATATTGTTGAAAACCATACAAAGCCCATTGTGTCTCGAGTCCATGCGATAGGGTGCGAACAACACTGTAAGAACGATCAATCAGTTCGTCAAGCAATATAACAATCAATAATCAATCATTTAATTAATCAGTCAATCAATCCGTTCATTCAGTCAAGCAAGTAATAAATGAGGACACAGTGGTGATCCTATACGTGTATGATATGTATAGGTATGGACGAAACGTTACATGCTTGTCATATTCTGATATAGCTAACTGGAAGGAACCGCTGCAGTGCATTAGAAGAAAAAGGGTCAGAAAGATGTATCGGACTCTTGACATTTCAATGAAAGTAGTTTTTCGCAAATATTTACACAAAGAAACACTTTGATTGTAGCACTATGCCTACAGACCTAACACGATTTCGTAAACATAAATCTTATGATCTGCCAGTTGTGCTGTTTAGTCGTAAACATTAAAACTGCCGATCTCGTATCCCCAAATGTGCGTCAACTAATATATTTATCCTTTACTAAAGAGATCCATCATAATGTGAAATTGCTCAGTTGGCCTGGTTTTCAAAATCCATAGCATTTCAGCAAAATAAGTCCTATTAGGTGTAGTGACACTGAATGATGTTTGTTCTTAGAGTGATACAGAAAACTATTTCTTTGTGGAGATATTTACAAAAATCGCTGTTCATTGAGATAATAATAAAAAAATAAATAATTACGGTATTTATAATGCGCTTATCTTATAATAATTATAACTCTAAGCGCACACTCACAACTCGCGCACGCATGCGCACGCTTTAGACAATGACTCACTTACCACAAACAGTGAAATACATTACGACGGTCAGCTTGGGGTGGGGAGTGCGGTGATATAGTGCTAAAACTGTTGAAAGAGGTGAGTTTTGAGGGCGGACTGGAAGGAGGAGAGAGAGTGTTTCTGACGGAGAGAGAGTGGGAGAGTGTTCCAGATGGATGGACCGTAGACGGAGAAGGAGCGGGGACCGAAAGTGTTAAGTTTGGTGCGAGGGATGTGGAGGCGGAGAGGGTCGGAGGCAGAGCGGAGGGAGCGGGAAGGTGTGTAGGGGTGAAGTAAGTTGGAGAGATAGGCAGGAGCGCAGTTGTTCAGGGATTTGTAGCAGAGAGACAGAACTTTGTATTGGATGCGTTGGGGGATGGGGAGCCAGTGAAGGAGTTTGAGCAGGGGTGTGATGTGGTCGGATTTTTTCTTTCTGAGGACGAGGCGGGCAGCATTGTTCTGGACGCGTTGGAGAGTGAAGATGGTGGATTGAGGGAGACCGGAAAGGAGAGAGTTGCAATAGTCGATGCGAGATAAGATGAGAGAGACAGCAAGTTTGGTGGCAGCTTCGGTAGTGAGGTATTTTCTGATCTGACTGATGCGGCGAAGGTGGAAATAGCATGCCTGGGTCGTGGCGGAGACGAAGTTGGTCATGGACAGAGAGGAATCGAGGATGACGCCGAGGTTCTTGGCCGAGTCAGAGAGGGAGATGGGGGTGCTATCGAGTTGAAGGTGGAGAGAGGGAGGGAGCTGGGAGAGTTTTTGGCGCGTTCCTACCAGCATGGCTTCCGTTTTGTCATCGTTCAGTTTCAGCTTGTTTGCTGTCATCCAGTTTTTCACGTCTTTGTAGCAGTCAGCCGTGCGAGTCAGTAGTGACTGAGTGTTGTCGAGTTTGTCTTTGTCTTGCAGTTGTGAGTCGTCAGCGTAGAGGTGGTGGTGTATGCGGTGAGACTGGATGATGTTGGACAGAGGAGAGGTGTAGAGTGTGAAAAGGACCGGGCCCAGGACGGACCCCTGTGGAACTCCGCATGAGAGCGTTACCGGGTTGGAAGAGACGCCGTTGATGGTGACGGACTGCTGTCTGTCAGAGAGGTAGGAGAGAAACCAGGAGTGAGCAGAGTCAGTGATGCCGAAGGAGTGGTGGAGTCGGTGGAGGAGGATAGAGTGGTCTATAGTGTCAAAGGCGGCAGAGAGATCGAGTAGTGTAAGAAGGGAGATGTTGCCAGAGTCAGTGGAGAGAAGCAGCTCGTTTAAGATATGTAGAAGGGCTGTTTCAGTGCTGTGATGTTTGCGATAGGCAGACTGGAATGGACTGAGGAGGTTGTTGTCGGTGAGATGGAGGTTGAGCTGGTTGAGAACAACCTTCTCAAGAAGCTTGGACAGGAAAGAGAGATGTCATATGACCTATAGTTAAGGTAGCGGTGGTGTGTTAATTAGCTGAAATTGATCATTAATAGATGTTACTCATAATAATGTCAAAATGTCATGGCGGATAGGACTGGACCATCATCACCCCTCCCGAAATCCTCTCTCTGGAGTATTGAGACGTGTGACGATGTGCACAGTATGAAGAAATTACTTTGCCTCACTCACTATACCGAAAGTATGTTTTACATTATTTTGATTTTTATGTGGTTGAGCTGTGGGTTCCGCTTCTTGTTGCTGAAACACAAAACAATTACAATCTCATGACTAACTTTATTTCGGGGAGCGGGGAAGGGGGGGATGGGTGGGTTGCTGGGATCTATCATTTCAGCCCCTAATTTGAGTCCAAACACAAACAAGCCGAAGTAAGTGTCAGATATTTAAAACGGATATATATGTACCTCGCGTATGGTTCACAGCACGTATGGATATATATGTACCTCGTGTATGGTTCACAGCACGTATGGATATATATGTACCTCGTGTATGGTTCACAGCACGTATGGATATATTATATGGTTCACAGCACGTATGGATATATATGTACCTCGTGTATGGTTCACAGCACGTATGGATATATATGTACCTCGTGTATGGTTCACAGCACATATGGATATATATGTACCTCGCGTATGGTTCACAGCACATATGGATATATATGTACCTCGTGTATGGTTCACAGCACGTATGGATATATATGTACCTCGTGTATGGTTCACAGCACGTATGGATATATATGTACCTCGTGTATGGTTCACAGCACATATGGATATATATGTACCTCGCGCCTTACAGCACGTATGCATTAATATTTAATGTGGTTTGAAATAGTCGTCTGATATATGTCTGAATTGTATTAAACGAAAATTTAAAGCCGTCTTTAAATGATCCTAACAATCATTACACTGTTTTTATAATCATCAAGCTTTATAATCTTGATGTTCTGTGCATATACAGAACCTAAATAAATCACTGCACAGAATGTTGAAAGAGAATTAACCCGTTCATTGCCGGTGGCCCATGAAAACGTTAAACGTTTAGGACTTAATGTCTTTTGTCCACCACGAAGGTGATTTCAAAGACGGGGCACCGAATCGGGTCTGAACAAATTTTGACCCCAGCTGGATTCGAACCCGGGACCCTTCGGACGAGAGTCGAACGCTCTACCACCGAGCCATCCAGCTCCCGCGAGTGCGACTTTAAACTGAAGGACTGGGGCTTCCAACTTTCGTTGATTTCGCTCGGGGGAGGGGGGGGGCGGGGGGGGGGGTGTCGATCTGACTGTCTGTCTGTCCGTCCGTCGCCTCACTGCAGCTGGTGGTGCTGCCGGGGCCGGGCGGGTGATGGTGGGGGAGGCGGGTGGTGTGGCCGGTTAACCGTTGCTTTGATGCCAGGCTCCCCTCTGTGGCCCATGAATTATATACATGTAGGTATGTGTATTTGAAACCATCGCTGTAAGAAAGTTCCACTAACTGTTCTGAATAAGAAACCCACTTATGAAGTCAGCTAGCGAGAGGTGCACGTCCTCACGAGCCCCTGCAACTGCCGGGCTCTGTGCCATTACAGCTGCTTTTGGTCGTTGCGTTCCGGCACTATTAAGGGTTCGCATTACTTTCATCTCACTGTGACGCAGGATAATGAAGAATGTTCAACTTCGAGACGCTTACACCACCATGCTATTACCCTGCTATTATGTTGCCTATAATTAAAATGTTCTAACGCTTGGTTTTTTTCTGTATACCTGTATACCCGGCCACGGTTAATCGTGCTTGCAGTTAAAGCTACCTAGTCCAGACAGTAAGGATTAACCCATTCAGCCCTCACGCACTACAGCAGGAGATGGGTCGACCATGATGATTCAAGGGTAGTGCCAGATTAGCTTGGCGCCTGTCATCCATCTCCTGCAACTGATGCATAGTCATAAGATGACGCCTCCAAAAGTTGGGGAATACGGCCGTCGGGCTGAATGAGTTAATAGTTCACAATATCTCCTTTATAAATGGTCTTAGTGTGTCTTACAATAATGCCGAAACTTAAAATAAGAAGTTTAAATGTTATTTTAGAATTGATGTTGACGCTACTTCGTAGATGTGATAGAGAAACACCTTGGTTGGATGAATGTTTGTGCATGTAGGTAAAATGGACGGTGGATGAGATTTACTGCGAGCGGTATTAATGACTGTGACGTGTAGGACCTATTTTTGTTATGTAGATAGATGATAGTTTTTTATGTGTATATAATTGTTGTTTTTAGGTTGCGGAGCAAACCACTTTTTTTTTAATTTCTTTCTATGGAAGTCAATAAAGGAATTTGACTTGATTCTATTTTACTTCATTTCGTGTCATTTTATTTCATTTGCCTGGCACGACGTACGAAACACGAGAAAGCACACTCGATCACATGCACATAAGTTACCTTGGGCTTCTGGGGTACTCGGCAGTAGATCGTATCCTTGTAGTGTAGACATCTGTTGAGAGTTAAAAGATAATTTTGTAAAGTTCCTGAACATTTCCTTTCTTGCACGTGGAGTCAACATTAGACATAAAAATAGGAACTGATACCATCTTCTATCTTTTCATATTTAAAGAATAAGAACAAAGAGAGGGTCTCCCACATTCACACACACACACACACACACACACTCGCTCGTTTACTCATGCACGCACGCACGAACTGATGATTTTATTTTTTTAATTGGGAAGTCAGTGACGGAAATTTTTCGGTGGACGTCAGATAGGTCAGCTGCTAAAATGAAGCCCAATCTAGTACAAATTGCAGCAGGGTGTAACTGACAATTAATTTACTATTACAAATCATGTGTACCTCACATAAACATTGTTCTGTCAGAATAATAATCCGCCCGGTTTGGTCTTGACCTACTTTACTTTTGTCACGGGCAGCTAAATAATCAATATGACTCACAAAAATGAACAGCGCCACACAAACAAACACAAATGTATATTTTTAGTGCAGCGGCTATATTTCTATAGACTGGTGTGGTTGTAGTATGTGTGTCAGTGAGAGAGAGTGTTTTCATTGTTTATGCTTAGCTCATGTTGTGCACTATCCAAGGGATGTAACCCTCTACAAAAACCTATACCAAAAGCATGTATCAAATTGACTGTAATAAACCCAGTAAGTTTGCATCCACCCTAGTGACAATCGGCCATCGCCCGTATTATCCGTGTTCGCGTAAATTCATCATCATCAATCGCCTTGCATAAATTATCAAGCATCATCACAATATCCTGAGAACAAACTTCCGTGTTAAATACAAACATGTAACGTACCACCTGTCCAATCGCAGGTTGAGTAATGCCACGGTGAGAGCAATCGTAGTGAATTTCTGTCTCACGGAGTGGTTTTGACATATTTTTGTACTTCGGCGATGGTCCTGCCTTTTCAGATTAAGACTAACTCCTAGCTGCAACACAGGTAGGTATTCACGTAAGAGTGTTTCTTCTTTGTTGCTGTGGCATGCATTTGCATACTCGGCAGATAAACTGACATGACGTCAGCGTGCACACAATCTTGATCCGATTTCATTTCAGTAAAGGGGTCTATTTCATTGGGAAAGCCCGATTTGTAGTTCTGTGTATACAGTTTTATATAGCCGGAGGTGGAATCAGTTTGCCTGACAAGTTACAATACAGCCTCTAGTAAATCAAACAAAGGGCGGCGGAAGGGGATTCGAAAAATCAGATGTAAAAAATCAAAGCATATACATAATATGTTTTTCTCTGTTAAAATATATATATATTGAAAAAAAATTGAAATATTGTGGTCGAGTGTGTGTGTGTGGAGGGACGGGGGAGGAGGCAGGGGATAGATACTCTGCACGCCCTCACCCCCTTACACACACACACACACACACACACACACACACACACACACACAGGGAGACAAAACCATCAGAGTGGGTTACCTACCATTTCATGTGAAAATGGGTTCCCATATTTCTATTTATTCTAGGGCTCTGGAATTGATGCCAATGTTTAGAACTCACCTTATAACTAAGCTCTATAACTTAAAATAAAATAGACATTTTCTAGAAACAGAGCCACTAGATGCCGAAAAAATGGGTTTCTGCCAATAAAGTGGGTGGGTGTCTCTCTCACACAAAAAACTGGCATTACAGTCAAAATGGGTGTCTTCACAACAGTAGGCGTCTGTAATAAGGTCACGTTCATGGAATACTTCTTTTTCACATTAATTTTTTTTCCCAACTTAATGTGTATGTGTGCTTTAACATTCTTTACATTGTATGGTGCAAAATTCAATAAACACTGGCCCGAAACCTTTCGATTATGATTTTTACAGAGGAAATCTTTTAAACATTGCTGCGTTTTGTCCTTCTGAAGCAAAACAGTTTATCATGGCATTGATGTGAGAATCAACATAATGTATTTTGGAAATTAAAGGACTTTTTTTTTGGGGGGGGTACTCTGGAGTTTCAAACAAACAGCAACAGAGCATTTTGAATATTATCATTCGGAATACACCAGTGTGTGCAACTAGTGTGACTGAAATAGTCCAAGGGTTAGTGCCAGAATAGCTTGGTGCCTCTAGGCGCCAAGCTATTGTGGCACCACCCTTGAACTAAAGCCATTGGTCTATGTTCTCATCTGTAAGTACTGTAATGTAGCTTGCATAGAATTATGGCAGTGAACAAATTTTAAGCTATTAGCCTCAGTATGACTATGATGCGGGTCAAAAAGTGTGGAAAAATATGAAAGATAGAAAAAGACCCAGACGAAGAAACGAACACTTAACTTATTCTACCCCAGCAAAATTTAAGATCCACCACGATAGTTCAAGGGTGATGCCAGAATAGCTTGGCGCCTATGGGCGCCAAGATATTCTGGCATCACCCTTGAACTATCGTGGTGGATCTGTGTCCTGCACTGCAACGCAGTCTTCTGAAGACGACTTCAACATTTGGGCTTAACTTATTCTACCCCAGACACACCACAGCAAAATAAAAGATCCACCACGATGGTTCAAGGGTGATGCCAGAATATCTTGGCGCCTATGGGCGCAACGCAAAACCTGGCATCACCCTTGAACTATCATGGTGGATCTGTGTCTCCTGCACTGCAACGCAGTCTTCTGAAGACGACTTCAACATTTGGGCTTAACTTATTCTACCCCAGACACACCACAGCAAAATAAAGATCCACCATGATAGTTCAAAGGTGATGCCAGAATAGCTTGGCGCCTATGGCGCCAAGCTATTCTGGCATCACCCTTGAACTATCATGGTGGATCCGTGTCCTGCACTGCAACGCAGTCTTCTGAAGACGACTTCAACATTTGGGGATTCCGGTCTTGGGGTAGAATGAGTTAAAATGACAGAACAGAACACTGACATTAATTAATTAAGTTCTGACAACATAAGAAATCACTTGAAACTTCAGCATTTATTTAACGTCTTTCGTCTCCAACAACCAACCATTCTTTCATTTGCAGAATTTTTAAAATGGCATGCAGTATATTACAAAATGATCCGCCCCCCCCCCCCCCAATAACACTCTTGTAATCAATCTTTACATTGTCAATGGTTTTCTTATCTTATTATTGTCTTTTGTCCCCAGCCGGCTGTTTCGTTTTGCAAATCCAAAGGTTATACAGTATATACAAAATGATCCAGGCGTCCATCAGATAAAAAAAAAGCAGGCTATACATGCTGAAACCACCCCAATAATAACACTCATGTAATAAATCTGTATGAAATCGAAAATGCCGCGAGTGGCGGGGAACCTCAATTCACTTCTTTTGTAACTTTTTCAGTCTGTTGCGGACGTAATCCTTAATGTTTGTCCAGCGCCTATGTCTAAGTGCAGGCTCCTCTGCCATTGCGTACTGTATCTCGGCCTTTCCAGGAAGTTTGTTCATGACGAGGTGTGTCTTGAAACGAGTTTGAACAGCTTTCTCTTCAGCTTCCCCCCATGGTTTCCTTGTAAATCTAGCTTTCTTTCGAACAGGAGCTGACGCAGTACTGTCATCATCAAAACTATCTAGATTGTCATCAGGCTCTGGACGTCTTTTCTCCGTCATGCTCATTGATTCCTGTGTTGCTGACTTGCTACTTGCTTCATTCACAGGTGCTGTTCCCCCCGAGACCTCTCTGCCAGTTTCTGATGTGTCTTCATTGTCAAAGTCAATCTCTTCATCATCGCCCAGCTCAGCTCTAATGCAACTCTCAAAATCTGTCATCCCATTGTTAACTGACAGAAGAATCTTTGCCACTTTTGCCTTTTGAAGGACGTCTTGAGGTTGGCGGTAGATATGGCGATGTATCCGAATATCATGGCCAAAGAAATCTGCCAGCTGATCCTGGTCTAACTCCGAGATGGCCATTGACTGAGCCAAAGTTGCAACCTGCTTCCGCAACTGAGTAAATGTGAACATGGCTGGGTATGACACCCCTGCTTCTAGGGCATGGGCCTTCAGAACATCATGGCCTCTGTTAAGGCCTCTGACCAAAAGGTGTGGCAAAGATGTACTGGGAATCAGCGAGAGCTGGCACCGATTGCCTCATTTGAAGGATTCTGTCCACAGTTGTCATCATCTTCTTCATCAGCAAAACGGGAACACTCCTATTAAACTTGCCTCTGATTTCCACTCGCTGAAAATGATTCACCATTTTCTTCTCAACCTCTGTGAGACCTTTCAAGATATCTTGATTGGTGATCGATCCAATCTTAGCATTCTGGAAGTCTGACACCTTCATTCTCTGAACTTCTCCCCCTCGTTTTCGGTTGAAAAGAGATACAGCACAAAGAGTTGCTTTAACCACTGTCGGATAATCTTCCGAAACCATCCTTGTCTCAAGAAGCTGTTGGCTTCCTCACATCTTCACATGATGGGATCAGCTTGGGTTTGTTCATGGTTATTTTCCCGACCGACTGGGCTGCTGTAGCGGACACACAATCATACCAGTCCCCGTTGAAGACAGAGTCAAACCACTGCGCCTCAGAGAGCTCCTGTCGCCACCTGTCGTCTGAACCCTGCCCAAGCTGTTTGGATGCCTGTGACTGTTTGATCTGTGAACACTTTTTCAAAGCATGGCCTATGCGCATTGCGAGATTGCCTTTTTTGAACTGATGTGTGTCCTCATCAAAATCTGTTAGCTCTTTTACAGCCAGGACAACATGATCAAAGCTAGATGAATTGATCACAGCATTTAAACTTGCGATTTTCATTTCTGACCTCACTCTGATAATCTTTAATAGCCTCCCTAACTCCCGCATCCTGGAGCTGATTTGTCCAGCCGTGTGTTCTTCAATGTCCCTGCGGTCAAATAATCTCTTTCCATACTCAAGAAGCAAGGGGTCAGTTCTGATGAGACGGCTTATCTCATCATCTCTCTGGCTGGCCAAGACCTTGTGATAGAATGAAAATTCAACGTCTAAGGGTATTGGAAGCATTAGCCGACCACGGCGCGCCGCGTCTCCTCGCCGAGTGATCTGAAACCCTGCTGGCTTCTGACAGCAACGTTTTGAGTGTACAGAGATCAGCTTTTTTTGATAGAGCCCTTTGCAATGGCTACAGGCGAGAAGGTCGTCTACCTTACTAGTTTTGGTGCGATACTTAGGAATCAAACATCCGGATTTGTTTTCAAGAACAGCAACGTTATGCATGTAATCACCCTCATCTTGTAGTCTGATCCATGCTCGACGTCTCTGCTTGGTCCCTTTTTTCATCGACAAACTTTTAGCAACGTCTGCCTCATCTGCATGGACATCTTGTAAGTGCGTGCTCATTTCAGTTCAAGACAAGCTTGCCACACAATTTGCATGCATGTTTCTTGTCCCATTTGTACTTTCCTTTCCCTCTCTGCGACACGTGCACACATGTTTCTTCTGTAAGTGCTCTTTCCCCACTCTTTCCAGCATCATGTTCCTCCTGCCTATCCACATTCTCATTGCCACCCCCTAACGCACACTGCACCTTGCTGGTACTAGCGTCACCGACACCTGGCCACCCCGAACCTGCCACTTTGATGAAATCTAACATAGTCGATACAATACTGTCTATGTCAGAGATCCCAGCAATTGATGCCGACACACCCTCTGAATCCGGTGAGCTCGAGCCAGGAACGAACTCCTCGTCATCACTGCCCTCGTATTGCGATGCGCTGGCACTACTCTCAGTTTCGGGTCCATCCCAGGCGCCATTTGCCAACTGGAGAAAGAAAGAAAGAAAGATTGAAACCAAAGCTGCATTAGAAACAGAAACAGCCCAATTTTGGTTTAAGGGGCCTTGCACAAGAATAAAAAGAGTAATCCCGTGTATGACCGATTTACATATGTGTGACCTCGGTGACGAGGGCTGGCTTCTGCAGCAGTCAAAATCCACGTTATCTGAAAATGCAAGCAGTTTTCACACATTTGTCAACCCTGCGTGACCCTTTGAGAGAGGTCACTCAAATTGGCATGTTTAAAAAGGTCTTGCCACAAAGTATCCTTGGGCCAAGCTTGAAGAATGTGGCTTGAACAGTCTCCGAGAAAATGCCACCGTTAACTCATTCTACCCCCAGACACACCACAGCAAGATAACAGGGGTGGGATTCTAGTAACAAAGAAAATGCGGAAAATCAAACGACCGGGGGGGGGGGGGGGCGGCATGTCTTTCATTTTCAGCGGCCGAAAAATCAAACGACAGGGGGGGGGGGGGGGATAGGCGCGTGTCCACCGTTCGCCAAAGTATCCAAAAACCGACAGGGGGAGCGAGACCAAACACGAAAATGGACTTTGTTATGACACTCCTGATCTGCAGTATAAAAATGGAATGTGCGTACCAGTTTATGTTCAGATGCACACTAAACGGCACTCTGTCTTGGACAATATCCTTTTTCACCGCCATTTTCCACTGCGACCTAAAGCTACCGGAAGTGTCGGGCGATAGTGAACCAAACTACATACAAATCCAACCCATTTGAGATTTTTTTGCCATTTAAGAAGAATTTTATTTTTCGTCTTTTTCGTTGTTATTAGACGCGGAAAATAAATATGCTTCAGCTGAATTGTGAAAGAATTTCCGCGGAAACGCGGAAGAATCCCACCCCTGAGATAAGGATCGACCATGATAGTTCAAAGGTGATGCCAGAACAGCTTGGCGCCTACGGGCGCCAAGCTATTCTGGCATCACCCTTGAACTATCATGGTCGATCTGTGTCCTGCGCTGCAATGCGGTCTTGAGAGGACAGGGGCAAAATTTAAGGATTTTGGTGTTGGGGTAGAATGAGTTAAAGTTTACCATGGACGACGGACGGACGACCAGTGGCCCAGAACATAAACTCACTTTTGCTTCGCACGCACGCCAGCCAATAAAATGAAGATGATCATAGAATCACTTTACTTACCAGTTTGTAATTGGGAGCATTCCGCTGCCGTCCATGCACCCTCCTACCAGACGCACCCTCTGTGGCAGAGGCTGGGGGGCCATGATTCTGCAGCATAGATCCCGATGGGTTTGGACATCCTGCTGCCATCCGGCGCTGGGTGTGTGCAGAAAGTCCTGAGCCGGTGTGACCAAAACGCTGTTGCTGAGAACATGTCCAATACAACCATGTAAACCAACTGACATTTTGAATCAGATTGATTGTACATTGCTTAACGTCCCGACAGCCACAAGGCTTTCTCAGGACGTGCCTGCACTGCTTGTGAAAAAAAAAAACCCACCTAAACAGAACATTGCCATGTATGTCGCCTGCCGGTCAAATACGTTAACTCATTCTACCCCAACACCAAAATCCTTAAATTTTGCCCCTGTCCTCTCAAGACTGCATTGCAGTGCAGGGCACAGATCGACCATGATAGTTCAAGGGAGATGCCAGAATAGCTTGGCGCCCGTAGGCGCCAAGCTATTCTGGCATCACCCTTGAACTATCATGGTGGATCCTTATCCTGCCGTGGTGTGTCTGGGGTAGAATGAGTTAAATAAACCTAACACATGGGGCCAAGACATAAAGCTAAGACCATTTAGCAACACACATCCAATATCAAGAGCTACAGGCAGTGCAGACAGTAGGGAGAGTTTTAAAAAGGCAAATACAGGTGAATGGACAAAGGGTAGACAGAAACACATGCCCCAGAATAGAGAGAAAAACCCACCCTGTGGGGCTGACCAGGGTGACCCTGAGAACTAAAAACTGGCAATACAGTAAAAAGCGACACTTCAGTTGCACATTCCTAAAGACCTGTTTGTGGACGTTTGTTCTTCGAATCGCGAGGCAGTTTTGTTTTTTTTTAAAAAAAGTCAAATGATACTGTGCATGCATGTGGCAAGTTAACACATGTCAGAAAAAAAAAGAAGAAACAAAATCGCGTGGCAGATTGCCCTTGTAATGGGGTTATTGAACGAATTCCTTTCATTGAAGAAGAAAGCTTTTGTTAAAATCGTGGGGTTCTATTATCATTTACTACAAGACTCAACGGTCAGAGCGGAGAGGAAGACACGGACCGAGCCACGGTTGAAGCAGACGCCTTATTTTTCTGGGCCAAACGGGTATCGGGGATTGGAGGCATCTCTCAGTTAAATAACTGCACTGAACAAGTACATTTGGGCGTGCTCTTAACTAAGAAATATTGCATAAAGTACCTCTGCAAACGCGAAAGAATGGCCGGTGACCGTTGGAGACGAAAGACGTTTAAGCAAGGGAAACAACTCCGTTCATCGGTGTTGGACCAATCAGCGATCATCAAATTGATCTGAAAATACTCCGGCCGCTTCCGTGTCCACACACAGGCCCAGGGCATCCCTGAAACACAACCATGAAGTAAATCTGTTAAAATGGGGACATCGTATTTTGATATTTTTTTCTGACTTTTGAATGAAAGATAATACAGAAACAACCCTCAGAAAAAATGGGTGTCTGACATGGTCACCCAGAATTTCACACACACCCATTTTGCATAAGGATGGTAAAGAAAGTAACCCATTTCAGTGATTTGGTGTACGCACACACACACACACACACACACACACACACACACACACACACACACACACACACACACACACACACACACACACGTACATTTTCCATCTACATTCAGTCTTGGTTGGTGTGCCACTGGCCGCGTAGTGTTAAGACCAGGAAACAACTAGTTTCATTTTTAATTGACAAGTCGGACATGTCTACCACACAAGTACAGTGTTTCATCGGTAGTTTTAAAGGACCTGTTCCCCGCAAGAAAGGTTTAATAGTTCGCGATATTTTTTTTTAAATTTTTATATAGAAAGCTCCTTGGTATGTCTTACAAAAATGCTGGACAATAAGGGTAAAAGTTTAAATGTCGTAAAGTGAAAGACCTTTCTCCTCTTTCTCTCCTGTGTACGCAGAAGAGTTCTTCAGTTACACAAAGATCCTAGGATCTTTGGTTACACTTAGGAGGCAGTAGAACCAAAAACCTCTCTTTCGTGTACCTACTCACACGGTTTGCGAAAGAAAGGGGTGGGGTGGGGCGGTGGGGGTGAGTCGTTTAGGCCATAATGCAAGCCATTCATGGATCAGGTCGCATTAGCTGTTTTCATTTAACTTTACGGTCAATACGCAGGACCGGATCCGGGGGGGGCAAGGGGGTCCATGCCCCCCTCCCCCCCCCCCCCATCTTCCCGCATAAAAAAATGCTATTGTCCTTGACAAGCACATTTTGTTGATGCTTGCACAACCGCACATAAAGTTCTAGCGGAAGCAAGGTCTAGCGCCTTTTCTCTCTCTGCACCCCTCCCCCCCCCCCCACCCCTTCCCCCCCCCTTTTCGATTTTGGGGACCCTGGAAGCAAGGTCTAGCGCCTTTTCTCTCTCTGCACCCCTCCCCCCACTTCCCCCCGCTTTTCGATTTTGGGGACCCTGGAAACAAGGTCTAGCGCCTTTTCTCTCTCTGCATCCCCCCCCCCACCCCCCACTTCCCCCCGCTTTTCGATTTTGGGGACCCTGGAAGCAAGGTCTAGCGCCTTTTCTCTCTCTACACCCCCCCCCCCCACACACACACACACACACACACACACCCCACCCCCCTTTCTCGCGTTTTTCGGATCCTGGAAGCAAGATCTAGCACCTTTTCTCTCTCTGCATCCCCCCCCCCCCTCCCCACTGTGACCCCACTTCCCTTCCCCCCGCTTTTCCATTTTTCGGACGCTGGTAGCAAGGTCTAGCGCCTTTTCTCTCTCTACCCCCCACCCCCCCCCCCCCCCCCCATCCCCAGCCCCACCTCCTTTCCTCCGCTTTTCGATTTTTTCGGACCCTGAAAGCAAGGTCTAGCGCTTTTTCTCTCTCTACACCCCCCCCCCCTCCCCACTACCCCACCTCCCTTCCCCCCGCTTTTCGATTTTTCGGACCCTGGTAGCAAGATCTAGCGCCTTTACTCCCTCTAGTCCACCCCCCCCCCCCTCCCTCCCCCCACACCGCCCCCCCCCCCCCACCCCCACCCCCCTTCCCGCTTTAGATTTTTCCGGATCCTGGAAGCAAGGACTAGCGTCGGGGAGGCCTTTAGTATGAGGTTGAAGGTCCAAAACAAAAATTTAACACAAATGATATAGAAACGCAATCCGCCTGCGACCAATGCCTAGGAAGGGGCTAAGTAGTCCGTCATCCGTACCCTGATCCATGGGATCAATACACTAGCTCTGCTAGATTGACCCCTTCACTGCCAGTGGAGGTAGATTGTGTTTTTGATTGAAATCATCGTAAATTCAACGTCCAAGATCCCAGCCAAATACTCATGTGCCCGCGCAACTGTGGGCGCTTATCGTATGAGCATAATATATACCTCTTGCAGTCAGGTGGCTTTCAAGTCGTTTCCTGGGCAGTCCAAGGAACATGAGTGCAAAGAGGTTTCAGCTAAAGGCATAAATACTCATGAGCCCCCACAACCGCACGCATAGACCCACACACCCACACATACACCTTTCATTGCACGTTACATGTAAATGCTCATCAGGGACCGTGAAAGGAGTGATGTTTGAACTTTAATTCAAGTGCTTCGGGAAGTCTGACTGTTCACAGATGAATTTGCACTGAGGTAACAGCGCCGCAGGGAATTGGAAGGATCCTTGTCAACAGTCCCCGACGACTATAAACATCCTGAAGAAAACGCCTCTCATTCCGCTCAGCGCAGCCGAACAGAGCAGACCAGTGGACCAAGCTCCAGAGTGCAGTGAAGCGAATCGAACAGTGTACAGTGTAGCATAGAGTTGACTGGTGGCGGAGCTGTTAGCAGCCCCGACCACCAAGCATCTTTACTAGAATAGGCAGTGTTCTCTTCCCAAGGATAGATAGGAAGTGGTAGAATAGCGAGGAGGCTACAGGGATCCTTAGCCCGTTAGGGTGGTGGTCTCTGGCCTCGGCCCAAAACTTAGATTAGATTCAAACAGGCGGGCCACAAAAAAGGTGCCTCACCCCATCACAGAGGATGCCAAGCAAGTAAAACTGCGAAAGGTTCGAACGAAGGTAGGTCCCAGTGAGGGCCCATTTCTCGTTAGTTTCTTAACAAAACTTTAGTTGACTAAAGGGGTAAACCACCCCACAGAAGAAGAGATACCGCTGGTTAGAAAACAGCGCATACGCTCGGGCCTGGTCCCAAGCATACAGTACTCGAAAAAGCATACGTTAGCTTAGCCCATATATACGCTTAGGTCATACTTACGCCTAGCTTATACTTATGCTTAGCTGATAATTACGCTTAGCTTATACATACGCCTAGTAAACGTTAACCGTTTAGCTTACGCTTAAAACTGATCTTGAGCTTACATATAGACCTACGATCACGCTCAAGAACTGGCCAGAGTGCAGCCTCGGCCAGATTCAAATTTGAAATCCAAGATGGCAGCGGATGACCACGCGGGACAAAGCCAAAATGGCGCCAAAAAAGCAAACAAAGAAACAACCGGCCAGCCTCGCCCAGACAAAGAATCCAACAGTCAGGGGGAAAAGCCGCTGACCCGCTCAGCCGCAGCTAGAGCGCGCACTGAAGAGAACAACAGCAACCATGTGGAAAGGGAAGAAACCCCACCAAACGAAAATGAAAACACCAACGAAAACGGAAACGAAAATACCAATGAAGATGACAATGAGGGTAAGGACTCCGACTCTGAGGTAGAGGACGAGCAAGCGTTCACGGAAGTGAAACCCCGCCGACAACAGAAGCGATTCCCACCGAACCGAGTAAAGAAATTCTTTGCATTTCCTATCCTAATCACACCTCAAGACAACGCACCAGAACTCTACAACATGGGCATCCGGAAGCTGAAAGAGGTGTTATCAGACACATTTGGGCCACCGATCGATACCCGCCGAATTTTCCACGGCAAGAGAATTATAATGGCATGCGCAACGCGAGACATACAAGAAAGCGCCATAACCAAAACCCTGATCGGTCCAGTCAAAGTGAGCTGCTCGATACCAAACCACCATAAAACCGACAGCCCACCAACTAAAGCCTTGGGGGTCATTAAACCAATTCCCCTCGAGGACGAAATCCCATATATCGAGACGGAAATCCGGAAAACTCACCCCCAAGCCAGAATCCTAAAGCGCCTGACCAACAGAGAAGGGCAGGCCAGCCAAGCCATCCTGGTGCAATTCCCAGGAGAGGCCCTCCCGAAAACCATCAAACTAGGTGGCGAAATAATACACATTGACAGGTACAAAGGAAAGGCACTGATGTGCCGAAACTGCCAGAGATATGGGCACCCTACAAAGGCATGCAAAAGGGACACCAAATGCGGGGATAAACACCGAACCGCGGAGTGCCCCATAACGGAACGTAGAAAGTTTACCTGCGCAAACTGCGGCGACAAAGGTCATAGCGCGACATACGGAGGGTGCAAACTACAGAAAGCACACAACAAAGCGACCCGAGTCGCCAGCCTGGGGGTAAAAACCTACGCCCAGGCACTCAACGAAAGCTGGCCTCAGGCCCCCAGGACCCAAAACCACGGCGAAGAAGGAAGACACGCCAGACCACTAAACAATAGTCAAGCAGAACCAGTCATCCAAGAGACCCACCAAAGGGAAGAGCGAGTCAGGGTCCGAGACGAACCCACACTCCACCCACCCCCCGACAATCATCCGACTACAAACGCCCCACACAGCGGCACACACTTAGTCGCTAGTCAGAGAGCAGACCGTCACCAACACACCCCAGAACAACCCGAACAACACAAACAGCCAACGGAACAAGGTTCCACAAAGAGGACACTCCCCTCCGGCCAGGGAGGGAGGAAGGGCACCCGGACCGGCCGAGGACCAGGCGCGCATAGAGGCTCCAACTGCCGCCCCCACACCCATCGAATGGACAAGCCTATCCCCACATTATCGGACAAAAGAAAGCGGCGAAACACCGGCCGATCTGGGGCAGCAGTTCTTCTACCAGTATGTTATCTCCTTGGTTGCTTGGGGTAACACAGTCACAGCATCTATGCGAAGAAGCGGTAATACGAAAGCATTAGAGCAATTCGTACCACTCCTCACCGGTCTACTTCAAAACGTCCAATTCTAGGAAAATGGCAGGCTTACACATCCTTCAATGGAACTGCAGGTTCCTCTACTCCAAACTAGACGAGCTCAGAAACTGGTTAACCCCCAACCCCCCGGAAATCCTCGCCCTCCAGGAGACGGGTTTCCGGGATAAACCCCCCCAAATAAAGGGGTATAAATACCCACCTATTTATAAAAATAGGGCAGACAAAAAAAGGAGGAGGCGTAGCCATCTACACCAAAACAGATCTAGCAATCATAGAAATTACCCACACCCTAAACCCAAATAGAGGCCATAATAGGAGAAATAACCACATCAACCAACCGCAAACTAAAAATAGTAAATGTCTACATCCCCAACGAGAGAGCTTATAGCCAAATACCAATAGAAGACCTCAGAGAACTGCTACTAGCAGGGGACATAGTGGTCGGAGACTTTAACGCCAAAAGCCCCCAATGGGACGAAAACCAAACAACAGCAGATACAGCGGGTAAAAAGCTAGAACAAGCCATAAATGAAACCCAAAGATGTATACTAAATACGGGGGAACCCACCCATATGTTCGCCCAAGGTAACGCAGATACCATGAACACACTCGACATAGCAGTATCCACCAACACCATATGCTTAGAATCATTCTCAACCGCCTCAAAACTTTCGCCGAGGAACTGCTGGCAGAAGAACAGGCTGGCTTCAGAGTTGGAAGAAGCACTGTAGAGCAGATTTTCAACTGCCGCGTCCTGATCGAGAAACATCTGCAGCATCAGCGCGAACTCTACCACAACTTCATTGATTTCAGGAAAGCATTTGATCGCGTCTGGCACGACGGACTCTGGCAAGTCATGAGATCGTTCAACATAGAGGAGGGACTGATCCAAATGATAGAAGCGCTTTACAAGAACGCCTGCAGCGCGGTTCTACTTAACAATCAGTCAGGCGAGTTCTTCAGGACGACGATCGGTGTCCGTCAAGGATGTCTGCTCTCTCCTGTCCTTTTCAACATATTCCTGGAGAAGATCATGCAGGAAACCCTCCACGACCACCATACTTCAATCTCTATTGGTGGCAGATCCCTGTGCAATCTTCGATTCGCAAACGACGTTGACCTCATGGCAGGCAGCAATAGTGAGCTCCAAAACCTGACAGACAAACTTTCAACTAGCGCAGGGTCTTATGGCATGGAGATCAGTACGGATAAAAGCAAAGTGATGATCAACACCACAAGCGACAGCAGCAGCAACATTCACATGAACGGCCAGAAGCTAGAAGAGGTCAATAGGTTCAAGTACTTGGGAGCCACCCTGTCCAAAGACGGTAGTTGCATAGCAGAGATCCGTATCAGGATAGGTACAGGAACATCCGCAATGGCCAGGCTGGACAGGATATGGCGAAGTAACTCCATCAGCTTCACCATCAAGTACAGGCTTTACAAGTCCCTCGTAGTGTCTATTCTACTCTACGGCTGTGAGACTTGGACACTGCTTGCAGACTCAGAAAAGAAAATCCAGGCCTTTGAGAACAAGTGCCTGAGGAAGTTGCTCCGCATCTCGTACCGCGAGCACAAGACCAACGAATATGTACGGAGCATCGTCACTTCCCTGGTGGGCCCACATGAACCCCTTCTGGCAACCGTGAAACGGCGCAAGCTTGCTTGGTTTGGCCACGTGACCCGACACAACACCTTGTCCAAGACTATCCTCCAGGGCACTCTCGAAGGAAGTCGTCGGCGAGGTCGTCAGAGAAAGAGTTGGGTCGCAAACATAAAAGAATGGACCGAACTCGAGATGCCAGACTTGCTTGCCACCGCCCAAAATAGAACTCAGTGGAGAGCACTGTCTGTTGCTGCTGTCTTTCAGTCCCCCCAACGCCCAGTTCGGGCAAGGGACTGATGATGATGACCAACACCATCGCCATTAAGGCACAGTGGCAAGTGAACAACGATAACCTAGGGAGCGACCACTTCCCCACCCTGATAACTATCAATGATAGAGACGAACCCCCGCCAACACAACACCCCGGGGCCCCACAAAAAATCAACACCTCACGAGCAGACTGGGAAAAGTACCACGAACTAACCAGGTTCACCTCAAACTGGGACGATAAACACAACATAGAAGATAAAACGGCCCACATCACAGACCACACTATCAGATCAATCAAGGAGTGCACCCCCACCGGATCGGATAATGGGAGACCAGGTAAATCCTGGTGGAATAAGGCCTGCGATCGAGAAGTAAAAAATAGGAAAAGGAAGCTCCAAATCTGGAAAAAAACACAAAACGCCCGAAAATAGAATAGAATACAAACGTGCCAAAGCCATAGCAGACCGAATGGTAAAAGAAGCCAAAAAAAAAAGACTGGCATGCCTTCACAGAATCAATCAACACCAAAACTAGGATTAACGAAAGCTGGGATAAAATCAAAGCCATCAACAACGGCCCAAGAACCAGCATGCCATCGTTAAAAATAGAAAACAGGGTATACGCCACCGATCAGGACAAAGCAGACCTGCTAGCCCATACATTTAGCCAAGCCAGCTCAAATGACAACCTAACCCCGGAATTCCGGGACCTCAAACCCCACCTAAGCACATGTTTCGAACAACCAACACAGAAAAACAACTACGAGCTAGATAACGAAATAACTCTCCTAGAATTAAACCAAGCCCTACGAACCACCGGAAAGGGCAAAGCCCCCGGCATAGATTTAATTACATACGAAATGATCCAAAGAAGCCACCCCTCCATGAAAAAAGCCATAACCGCCCTCTTTAACGCCATCTACTCCAAAGGGATATTCCCCACACAATGGAAGAAAGCAGTAGTCTTCCCCCTCCCCAAACCATGAAAACCAACACACCAACCAGATAGCTATAGGCCCATCGCACTAACATCTCAACTGGGTAAAACGTTGGAAAAAATACTCAAATACCGACTCATGTCCTACTGCGACAAACACCATATCCTACCACCCCAGCAAAGCGGATTCAGGAAAAAGCGCAGCACACTCGATCACCTAACCACCCTACAACAAGAAATCCTAAATACCCACAAAGAGAGAGGAACAGAACTCATAGGAATTTTCTTAGATATAGAAAACGCTTACGACATGGTTTGGCACGGTAAACTACTTAGTAGATTGGGCGACCTAGGAATATCCAACAAAATGTACAACCTGGTGAAATCCTTCCTGGCCGACCGGCGAATAACAGTTAAAATAGGCAATGCGTTATCAAGGGAGCACACCCTAGAAAACGGAGTACCACAAGGATCGGTGCTCAGCCCCCTCCTATTCATACTCCTACTCACAGGCCTACAACACGTTGTCAGGCACAACAAAATAATGCAATTCGCAGACGACACCTCACTAATAGGGAAAATTAAGAGTAGACAAAGAAATTTCAACTGGGAACTAGTAGGATTCCAAGAATTCCAACAAGATCTGACAAGAATAGAAAATTGGCTAGTAAGAGCAGGCCTAAAAATTTCCCCCCATAAAACCCAAGCAATCATCTTCAGAACAAACCGCAGCTACAAATACCAAATAAGAGCCCCCACCCCCAAATTACAAATTGGTAAGATAGACCTAGAATACTGCCAAAGAATCAAGTTCTTAGGAGTGATATTTACAACCAGCAACAACTGGACACCCTACATAGACCAAATATGCCAGTCGGCCAGGAAAGGAATAAACCTAATGCGCAAAGTCAGCGGAGCAGACTGCGGCACCGACCCCAAGTCACTCCTAAACCTCTACCACGCCTTTGTAATGTCCAGGCTACTCTACGCAGCCCCACTCCTTACCAACCTAAACAAAACCCAAACCAAAAAACTGATGTCAGTACAAGCAGACGCCCTGAAGGTGGTCATGGGGGTCCCCAGACACACCCCCAACCTGCTTGTGCTGGCAGAATGTGGTCAAAAGCCCATAACACTAATAATAAAGGAAAGGACAGCTAACCATTACTACAAAACGATATGCATGCCGGAAGACCACCCGGCCAAGCTCACGCTCACCTCCAACCACAAGCCCATAAATCAACCCACCCAAACACCACAAATAAAAACCGAAGTCCAAAAGTTAGAAGACGTGATAAACCTCAAATTACCAAATAGAACGCCAAATCCACAAATAACAACGCCTCCATGGAAACTCCCACAAATAGAGGTAGACCTGGACCTCACAAAATATCAGAAAGCAACAGACGGGCCCAAAATGAAGACGGAGTTCGATATTAAAAGAACTACTACATACAAAAACTACACAATCACCTACACAGACGGGTCCCATGACCCAACCAGCCACGCAACCGGACTAGGTATCCTGTTACACTACCGCAGCCACACGCAAGGTGTTGTAGATGGAAGACGCAGCCAGACAAGAGTGTTTCCAGAAGAGTCTTTTATTTCTTGGTCATCGTGGGTCTAATAGGTTGGGCACAACCAACCTACTAGCATGGCATACTAACATGGCGAAAATACCGGTGCTCGGTCTCTCGCTTCTTAGCTCCCTCTATCTATCTCTCTCTCTCTTCGTTGTGTCCTATCTATCTCGTTCTCTTCATTGTGCGAGCTCCCTCTCTATCTCGTTCCCTTCGTTGTGAGCTCTCTATCTCTATCTCGTTCCCTTCGTTGTGAGCTCTCCCCATCTATCTCGTTTCCTTCGTTGTGAGCTCTGTCCACTATATATACCCGTTTTGGCCGAGGGTATCGCCCCTTTGTCTCAACCAGTCAAAGGGGCTATTACTGTCACCCATATTATTCCACATCTATCAGGGTGGTCAGCGTCCCCTGACCCTATCTGTCAAAGGAGCTATTACTGTCGCCCATAATCTATCCCCCATCTGCTCTGGTGGATAGCGCCCTCTGATCCTAGCTGACCAGGGACCCATTACTGTCTCTCATAATTATTCCACATCTATTATGGTGGTCAGCGTCCTCTGATCCTAGCTATCAAAGGAACCCATTACTGTTTCTCATAATTATTCCACATCTATTATGGTGGTCAGCGTCCTCTGATCTTAGCTGACCAGGAACTCATTACTGTCTCTCCTAATTATTCCACATCTATTATGGTGGTCGGCGTCCTCTGATCTTAGCTGACCAGGAACTCATTACTGTCTCTCCTAATTATTCCACATCTATTATGGTGGTCGGCGTCCTCTGATCCTCGCTGACCAGTAACCCATTATTTATTCATTAGTCCCAGCTTTCAGTTCGCTACTGCCCGCATTGGGACCGCTAGAGTGAGATTGATGTATTTCCACTCGAAATTATCATTCATTAGTCCGAGCTTAGTAGGGCCGGCCACTTCACGTGAGCCCGTGGTACTAATTATACCCTCGTTATTTTCATATCAAGGGAAATTCATAAAATAACCCGACCGTGATATTGGTCGTATACACTTATAGTGTAACAATTCCTCCCAAACCTACCCGAAAAAAAAAAGGAATCTTAATTCACAAGATTCGTTTTTTTTTCCATTACACAATATTCAGACCACAAAATCATTTCAAACAATTAAACATGTTATCCACAAAATACATCATTTTTCGGAATGACCGCTTATTTAAATCGATCACTCCTTATTAAAAATTATTATTGTCCGGCGTAATCACGCCAATAAATGTTCACATCAAAATCGTCGACTCAGTTATGTCTTTGCACATGTGTTCGTTATTCTTCACGATCCTTCCTGGATCGCAACCGCGTTGATCCTTGGTTACCCCAACGACGGGTAAAACTTGACAACGTTCGAGGCGGGGAGTAACTGCACTCCTCCCTCCATCATCGGCGTAGAGTCCTTCGCTCTTGCGACGTCATTCACGTCTGCTGATTGCACAGCCGCCGAAATCAACGTAGCACAGTGACCTCACGTTCACCCTTCCTGAGTCGTGATAGTATGGAGCCAAACCATGCGCTAGTTTTCTTTTTATATCGTATACACCCTACCCGAATTATGATCACTACAACTGTCCCTACGATAGAACCAATGATGATCTGTTTCCATATCGCCCATTCTTGTTTTGGCTTAACGAATCGCTCTGAAGTCGAGCAATTAGATGATCCATTGGCATTTCCTTAATTTCATCTAACTCTTTGGGCAAAGAGATGGGATCGTAGTCTGGTAAAGCGCTATGAAATGGTTTCCCTAACGTTATATTGGAAAATGCATAGTTTTCCATCCATCCTATCAATTTGTCTTCCACCTGATACTGGCTCTCTTGTTGGTAGTAAGGGGTTAACATCAATCTATCACTAATAGCCGTACATGATTCATTGAGGCGGATTAGCGATAATGGTGGGTTGATTTGTTGGTACGTGACCCCTTTACCGTGACAACTAATACTCATCTTTAGTGGACTATGATTACTAATGACCCATAGCCCATCCCTTATATACCGTGCCATAGGTAACACTGTACCCAACCTGACCTTTGTTTGGCAGTGTGTTGCAATTACGTCTGAATTGTTTAAAAACAGCGCCGTAACACAAAACTGATTAATGTTCATAGGATATATTGCACTTCGAATCGCACAGAATCCTATCAAGGGTTTGGAACAAGCTTCAAGTTCAGCTTCCGTAAGGAACGCGAACCGCGTACGTTGCGCGTCTACTGCTATTGTTGTGGATTCTAAGTCATACTGAGCCGTCATTGATTCTGGCGCAGGCCGACCTGAATCTCCAGTTACTAGTGGTAACTTCATCAAGTTTTTGAAATACGACATTGTGATTAATATTTAAACCCTGCGTTAGCCCCAATACTATCAGACTCAAGAAAAACTTCATCTTGTTGTTTTCTGCAGTACGAGATATCACCAGAGACTTACACCACTGTCTCTGACAAAACTCAAATCATGCTTCATGGTTTACACATTACAATAGTCCTCTCCCAGATACCGTCTGAGAGTCGCATTTCTAATTTGAAGCCTTCTTTGGCAGAAGAGTCAGTATCGCTTCAAGAATTTCCCTAACCCCATTAGTCTGTAAACTAGGCTGAATCGAACGATTGTCGTCGATCTCCCCATCATCAGAACTGTCTGATGCGCCCTTGTTACAACTAACGTTTACTGCTGAGAGAGATCTTTTCTCTCTTGTCTTTAGGCGCTTTCTTAACTCCATTAACGGAACGTCCTCCTCGGATGAAGAATTCTCACGCTCTTTTCGCACCCCCCTAGTCAGTCTATCTCGTGCGTTCTCTTGCCCTACTGCATCGTCACTGTCGCTATCGGATGATTCTGGAGCTACAACCTGTGTGGCTTTACGTAATGTTCTCCCCCTGGCTTTTGGAATAGGCCACTCGCTAATTTTGGCTATCCGCAAGTGTTCAGCATGTGAACTGACCTCAGTGCCATCTAGTTGATGTCGTACCCTGAATGTGACAGGCGACAATTGTTCCACCACTCTATAGTGCGACCTCCACTTACTGTCTAACTTATTGTGTCTACGGTGATTACGAAGGTACACTGGGTCACCGACCTTAATCTCGACAGGCTGTACACCTCTATTAGCATACTTAGCCCCCTTCTTCTGTGCTTTCTTAATTCGCCGATACACCTGGGTCAGAAGGCCTTGTGTTGCTGCTCAAGCGCTATCTTGTGAAAATCTTCACCAGCGTATTTTCTTCGGGGTCTAAGGATGTTATCTAACGGTAGCACTGGATCGCGACCGTACAGTAAAAAGAAAGGAGATTCCTGCGTAGTTTCCGAAACACAAACCCTATAAGCTGCTAGTACCTGGTTAATATGCACGTCCCATGTCGAAAAATCCTCTTGTATCTTTTTGGACAGAATGTCGTTAAAAGTTCTGTGAAAACGTTCGACCTTAGCATTGGACTGTGGATGATAAAGACTGGTCGTGACATGATCTATGTTCAGTTCTGCCAGCGTTTCTGCCATAACCCTATTCACATTCTCAGATCCATTGTCTGATACTATCTGCAATGGACAGCCATGTCTGGGTAGAATTTCTTCTACGAGCAGCTGTACCACTGACTGCGGCGTTTTATCTGGTACAGGGAACGCCTCTACCCAACCTGTCAGATGACAGATGAATGCTATGACATAGCGATTCCCGCTCAGGGAGCGGTCAAACGGACCTGCCAAGTCCAATGACAACTTAGCGAATGGGTATGGAGGAATGTCCATTTCCTGTACGGGGGCCCTTTTCTTTTGTAACACTCTAGACTGACAGATGACACACCCACTAACATATTCATACAGTTGTTTGTACATGTTAGGCCAGTAATACTTTCTGCTGACTGTGTCATGCGTCTTGTCTATTCCTAAGTGACCATTTTCGTCATGGTACTGTCTGACTACGTACTCTACCAAGTGAGACGGAACATACAATCTGGCTACTGGTTCATCATCAGGATGAGACAAGAAATATAGAACATCCTCTATCAGCATGTACCTCCTATTGACTGTCATGGTTCCTTGTTCACTAATCAATAAGTCCTTTAAGCGCACTATTTCAGAATCCTTCTCCTGTTCCTCAATAATATCAAACCCTGGAAGATCAACTTTTTCCAGCTTCTCGTCACACCCTGCCCTTACTGTACAACTAGCGAACTGCTTGGGTGTGAATTGGTTGGAGTTTATGACTCCACTGACAAAAGCATTGTCATTGACCTCTCTGGTTAACTCTTCTTCTTCCTCATGCTCTGGCATGTGAGTTCCACTCGGCATTCTGGATAGTAAGTCTGCCAAAACATTTTGAGGACCTGGGATATATTCAATAGTACAGTTATATCCTGAAATGCCAAGAGCCCACATCTGCACCTTCTTATTCTGCATTGGTGAATTAAGCAAATACTTAAGAGGCATGTGATCCGTGCGGATTACAAACTCCGCATTATGCAAGTAGTGATTTAGCTTTTGAAGCGCATAATGGATCGCAAAAGCCTCTTTCTCTATTGTCGACCATTTTCTTTGGCTAGTACTAAGTTTATGGGATAGAAAATAAATAGGTCTTTCTACCTTTGAGCCTGGGGAAATGTCTGAGTCCTCATCGCATTTTTGCGCGAGACATGCCCCCACGCATGTGTCGCTGGCATCCGTGTAAAGGATGTACGGACGCCGTGTATCTGGATAGGCTAACACTGGTGCTACAGCTAACGTTTCCTTCATCAAATCAAACGCTTTCTGGCATTCCTCTGTCCAACTGAATCTCGCATACTTTCGTGTCAGTGCTATGATTGGTTCAGCCATCTGGGAGAAATTAGGAATCATTTTCCTGTAAAACCCAATCATACCAATGAACGAACGGCACTCTCTGACACAGGTCGGAGCCGCCATAGCCCTAATGACTTTTACCTTTTCCTCATCCGGTTTTATCCCCTGGTTACTAATGACAAACCCTAAGTATTTGGTTTTTTCCTCAAAGAACTGACACTTCTTGAGTTTCAGCTTCAGGTCATGCTGTCTCAATCGATCAAAGACTGTCTGAAGGTGACACAGATGGTCTTCTATTGTTTCTGAGAAGATCAAAATGTCATCGAGATAGGCACAGGCAAAGCTTTCTAAACCGGCTAGCACGATATTCATAAGCATCATGAACAATCCCGGTGCTCCCACCAAACCAAAAGGCATTTTCGTGAATTCGAATAATCCCTTGTGGCATGCAAATGCTACTCTATCCCTACTCTCCTGATCCGCCATCTTGACCTGCCAGTATCCCGACTTAAGGTCCAGACTGGTAAAATACTTGGCCTTTCCCAGCAGTGACAAAATGTCATCTATCAGCGGTAGTGGGTACGATGTTTTCTTTGTAACCTCATTCAGTTTTCTAAAGTCAACACATAAACGTTTCGACCCATCCTTCTTGGATACAATCACTAAACTAAAAGACCATGGGGACTGAGAACGTCTTATCACACCTGCCTGTAACATCTCTTCTAGAGCCTTGTCAACAATCTCTCTATCTTGAAGCGGGATTCTATACGGTTTTATCCTAATGGGAGGATGATCGCCGGTATCTAGTTTCATCGTGACAGTGTCAGTAGCCCCTAAATCAAGGTCGCTATTCGCGAACAAGTCTTGATTGTTCGTAATGAGCTCTGACACTACATCTTTCATCTTCTCCGGCGCAGTGACTTCCGTCAAGTCGACTGCCGATACCTGCCGATCACCCGACCCTATCTGTACTTCATGTACTTCCTGAACTGCTGTTACCTTCCCTACAACACAACCCCTTCTAACTCTATACGTCTTGTTTGTGTTGTTTACTATCAGTATGGGATACGTCTGGTGATTATTTTGCCTGACTACCGTGCTTGTCACTAACAGTCCCGGTTCTTGTGCTATAAATCCCTTGTCTGTTTCCGAAATCTCTAAGAGTGTCTCTCTTGCAAAATACGGAGCATTCTTCATCCGTACCTGGAGTACTTCTGCCGTCTGAGGTTTTATCACTTTCGTCTTAGTCACTCTGACCAAAGACGAAATGTGGATGTCCTGTTCATAGGGCACATAAACACTTCCGACTCTGAGTTTCTTCAAGTCAAAATAAATCCTCACCCCGTTTTTGTCTAACCAGTCATTTCCCAAAATAAAGTTCCTGTTGAGCCCTGATACCACGTAGAACTTATGTTTAAACTTTTGCCCCGCTATCGTAAATTCTAATTCTGAACTCCCCAATACTTGTAAAGCTTCTCCACTAACTAACTGTAACGACACATCTCCCTTTCCTAACTTTGGCTTATGACTGAGTTTATCGTAAGCCCCCTTGCTAATCAAAGACACCTCTGCTCCCGTATCGATCAAGCTACGAAATCGTTGCTTCCCAATTTTGAACACTATGCACTTAGGACTACCCGCTACATTAATGCTAAACAACTGACTCTTTCTATTTTTCCGGTCCTGCGAAACGGCTTGAAGTCGTGTGCCGCAGAACCTTCTAGTTTTCCTGCCTCGACGGAAACCTTGTTTGACCTTGTGGCCGTCTGTTTCCAGCCTTTCTACATTCCCGCTGAATGTGACCTCGTTCCCCACACTTCCAGCATTGAATCGGGGGACGCATTGTTTGCTGACCAACCGTCCCTATCACTCGGCAATTTCGTGCCTGGTGCCCTACTCTCCCGCATTTAAAACAATTACGGTGACGAGCATGGTCTACTTCAATAGTCTCTTCTCCACCCCTAGCTGTCGCTCTTGGCTGACTAACTGGCCGATTGTTTATCGTGCGTAGCTCAAACCTATGGCGAAGGTTTTCTTCTTGCATGGCCACCTGCACGGCCCTATCTAACGTATTTGAGTTATCCCTCAGGACTTTCATCTTAAGAAAGTCATGCGCCAATCCGTCAACAAAGAAATTGGTTAGTTGCCGTTGTACCACAGCCGCGCCCATCTGACTCGGGAAGGCTTCGCCGGCCAAAGTCATTAGTCGCTCTGCGTACAGAGGCACACTTTCCCTCGGGTTTTGTTTCACCCGCTGTAGCAACGCAAAAGCATGATTTTCATCGGCGATTTCGCCGAACCTTACGGTTAGCTGCCTTTTTAGTTCATCCCAATCCCCTGCCGCTTCCGTTTGTAAGAATCGATGGATAAAATCGCTCACCACCCCCGAGCTTGCTTGGTAAGCAATGACCGGGCGCCTGTTGAGGGCTTTTATTAGCACTGCATATTTGTCAATTTCTTTTATCCACTCCCTAAATTTGGTAGGCTTTCCGTCAAACGTTCCTACCATCTGCCCTATACTCTGGGCGTTAATCGCCTGACTCATTTCCTCTACTTTTTCGCCTAAAATCCTAAACACTTCCTCTGCCATTTTTGTTTCTTTTTAAATGTAACAACAACACAACTCTAGCTAACTGGTCTGGCTCCTCTACTGATAAGACTCAACAAGGGTTTAAACGAAAAAGTCACTTACCCCGTGATCCTTTCGGCTGTTGGTCTTGAATGAGTCGCAGACGTCTCGTGGGCTCGAACTCTGTTTTTTCCTTGACGTGGGCTCGAACTCTGCTTTCCTTGAAGTGGGCTCGAACTCTGTTTTTCCTTGACGTGGGCTCGAACTCTGCTTTTCTTGAAGTGGGCTCGAATTCTGCTTTTCCTTGACGTGGGCTCGAACTCTGCTTTTCTTGAAGTGGGCTCGAACTCTGCTTTTCCTTGACGTGGGCTCGAACTCTGCTTTTCTTGAAGTGGGCTCGAACTCTTCTCTTCTCTTCGGGTTGTTGGCTTGCACTCTTCTCTTCTCTTTCTGGTCTGCTCTTCCACCCTTGCGTCGTTGGCTGTCGATTTGGTGCTGATAGTCTAGCTTTTCTGTTTCTTCGTTCCTCTGTTTCTTCCCGTTCCGAGATCCTGGTCACGGCACCAAATAAGAAGATATGGTAGTGTTACACTACCGCAGCCACACGCAAGGTGTTGTAGATGGAAGACGCAGCCAGACAAGAGTGTTTCAGAAGAGTCTTTTATTTCTTGGTCATCGTGGGTCTAATAGGTTGGGCACAACCAACCTACTAGCATGGCATACTAACATGGCGAAAATACCGGTGCTCGGTCTCTCGCTTCTTAGCTCCCTCTATCTATCTCTCTCTCTCTTCGTTGTGTCCTATCTATCTCGTTCTCTTCATTGTGCGAGCTCCCTCTCTATCTCGTTCCCTTCGTTGTGAGCTCTCTATCTCTATCTCGTTCCCTTCGTTGTGAGCTCTCCCCATCTATCTCGTTTCCTTCGTTGTGAGCTCTGTCCACTATATATACCCGTTTTGGCCGAGGGTATCGCCCCTTTGTCTCAACCAGTCAAAGGGGCTATTACTGTCACCCATATTATTCCACATCTATCAGGGTGGTCAGCGTCCCCTGACCCTATCTGTCAAAGGAGCTATTACTGTCGCCCATAATCTATCCCCCATCTGCTCTGGTGGATAGCGCCCTCTGATCCTAGCTGACCAGGGACCCATTACTGTCTCTCATAATTATTCCACATCTATTATGGTGGTCAGCGTCCTCTGATCCTAGCTATCAAAGGAACCCATTACTGTTTCTCATAATTATTCCACATCTATTATGGTGGTCAGCGTCCTCTGATCTTAGCTGACCATGAACTCATTACTGTCTCTCCTAATTATTCCACATCTATTATGGTGGTCGGCGTCCTCTGATCTTAGCTGACCAGGAACTCATTACTGTCTCTCCTAATTATTCCACATCTATTATGGTGGTCGGCGTCCTCTGATCCTCGCTGACCAGTAACCCATTATTTATTCATTAGTCCCAGCTTTCAGTTCGCTACTGCCCGCATTGGGACCGCTAGAGTGAGATTGATGTATTTCCACTCGAAATTATCATTCATTAGTCCGAGCTTAGTAGGGCCGGCCACTTCACGTGAGCCCGTGGTACTAATTATACCCTCGTTATTTTCATATCAAGGGAAATTATAAAATAACCCGACCGTGATATTGGTCGTATACACTTATAGTGTAACAATCCACGTCCCTAACAAATCGGATCGGGCTATAAAATTACCGGACCACACTGTGAAAGCAGAACTCACGGCCATCCTGGGAGCCATCAAAGTAATAAGAGCCGACCTTCAGGAAGCTAAACACTTACTCATAGTGACGGACTCCTTATCGGCAATACAAGCGATTCAGAACCTAGACTCGTTCAGAGAAGATCTAACATACCTGGTCAGACTAAGAGCAGCCGAACTCTCAGAACGCGGCCAAACAGTCAAATTTATGTGGGTCCCCTCCCATGTGGGAATCCCAGGCAACGAACGAGCAGACAGGGTAGCGAAGAAAGGCCTCGACCAAGAATCGACCTTCTTCAACCTACCACTTTCAGCAAATGAACGGTCAAATGCTCTCCGGCCCGCCTTCCAAAAACTATGGGAAAAAGAATTCCACCAGAACAAAAAAGGAAGACGCAAAAATCTCACGAGGGTACTGAACAATACACCCACCCTCCTAATAGGTAAGAGGAGAGACCAGTCACGACTAACAAGGATCCGATTAGGGGGCGAGAGATACCTAGTCCACCCCAAGCCAATAATGTGCACATGCGGCCACCTACTCACGACGGAACACATACTGCTAGACTGCCCGAGCATAGCCCAAACCAGAACCCTAGTAGCAGATAAACTCAACGCACTTCTCACCGTAGAAGGCCTCCTAAACCCCGACCCTAAAACATGGTCCACCACCACCAAATACACAATACACCTGCTTAATAAGCACCCACTAATCCGATACATCTAACCAAACTACAGACATGACGAGAGGTAGATCAAAAGCGATGCGTGGACATCAGCGACAACCAGTCAGAACATAACTCCCCCCCCCCCCTCAACCCCCGGCCCACCCCCCCCCCCCCTGGACGAAATCAGCGAGAGCTGGAAGTCCGTATCCTTTAAAAATAGCATAGCATAGCCTACGTTCTCTGTCAACATCCCAGGATGCAAATGGTCATCGTGCCGACGTCCGCCACGTACGACTGTGATATTAGTCGCCACGCACATGCGTCACACCACTTGAGCTGCCACTAGCCTTCATCAAAAGATGTGTACTGGTTTGTATGTCTTTTTTTTTTTAAAGGATGTTGTCCGTTTAGACGTTATGTCCATTTAGTTCCGAATACAAACACTACTTTGTATTTATATTTTAAAAAATTTTACGTAGAACAGACAATTCTGTGGGAATCACGGTGTGTTTGTTAGTATAACTCATTCTACCCCAACACCAAAATCCGTAAATTTTGCCGTTGTCCTCTGAAGACTGCATTGCAGTGCAGGACACAGATCGACCATGATAGTTGAAGGGTGATGCCAGAATAGCTTGGCGCCCATAGGCGCCAAGCTATTCTGGCATCACCCTTGAACTATAGTGGTCGATCCTTATCTTGCTGTGGTGTGTCTGGGGTAGAATGAGTTAAGGATCGGCCTGAACGAGAAAGCCCGAGAAATGCGAGTAAAAGGAGCCGTACAGTTCTTTGCTGGTGGACGAATCATTCCCGTGGGCCATACTCTCTGTCCAGCGTTGAGGTGCAGCACCACTGACCTGGGCTATAGATTGCATGGTGCTGTTCGCAACCTTAGGCCGTAGCCTTGGTAAAACCCTCACCGCTTATGTAGACTGTAGTTGCTGAGTTGGTAGTGTAGCCCCTGTCATTGACGAAACAGTACGAACCCGGTAGGCAAACGGCGGCTGACGTCGGCTCGAGGTCCATTTGCCTACTAAGAAAATGATCGGTGAAGTCATTAATGATGAGACCATCACAATAACAAGATTTATGACAGCAACCCACATCCATCCCTTTCCCGCCTCTCCCCCCCCCCCCATCCCCTCCCCCTTACCCCCCCCCCCCCCCACACACACACACACACACACACAATACACACCCGTCCAAAAATGCTGTAGTTACGTGCACAAGAAAGCTACCTTTTGACCCTTTCCATCCTGATACTCAATTGCATGAAATAAATTTGACTATGATATTAAAGGCGCCAAGCTATTCTGGCACCACTCTTGAACTAAAATGGGTGATCTGTCTCATAGTCTGTAATGCGACCTTCATATGGCAAATTAGTCTAATGGTTAAATGGCTTCCAAGTAAGAAAACTCAGGAGTTTCAATGTACAGTTCCCTGTCAGGGCCGGATCCAGCGGGGGGGGGGGGGGAGAGAGAGAGAGAGAGAGAGTGGGGGCGTGCTTTGGTAATACAGCACCCCACCCCCCACCCCCTCGGCTGGCATCAAACTATAAATATATAAATAAATGTGTTTAAAATTGAGTTGTAACGCTTTGTATTTCAGTGCCGCGCGTAACACCAGTTAGTTTTTGTGTTTTGATATATATATATATATATATATATATATATATATATATATATATATATATATATATATATATATATATATATATATATATATATATATATATATATATATATATATATATATATATATATACTAGACCCTGGCAATAGAAAAAAATAAAAGTTGAGCACACCCCCACCCCCACCCCCACGAAAACTGGTTGATCCGGCGCTGCCTGTTAAGAGTATTCTGACTTTTAACATCGTGTCATGGTGTGGTGACCTGTCAGTCACGGACAACACCGAGTCGTCAACCAAGCCAGCAAGAGCGTAGGTGCAGTGTCCTTACCCCTTTCTTTAAACGCTATTAGGAACGTGGGCAAAGGGAACTAATTGGTTGTATACGTCTGAGTCCAGCGTTGTGTGATTCCCCTTGGCATGTATGTCGTAAATAATGGCGATTGACTCCGGCTAGAAAACAGTCTTTAAGTTGAACGACTATGTGCATGTTCAGTTGTGTAGAACTGTTATTATTATTCAAACGACGTTTTTGCCTTACACCACATTTCAAGAAAAATAATTATATTGATAACAAATTAGTACGCAAACAAATCGTGTAGGTCTTAGTGACACATTTTCTTCGATGGAATCTACGCACGCACACACGCACGCACGCACACATATAGGCCTACACGCATGGAACATGCGGCTTGCACGCACGCACACTGGTACTCCCGGGACACACGAACGAACGAACGCACGCACGCACACACACACACACACACACACACACACACACACACACACACACACACACACACACACACACACACACACACACACACACACCTGATGGTCAGGTAAAAGGCGTAGGTGCCTGCCACGGGAGCTGTGAAGGTGCCGCTGTGCTTATCAAAGGCCGATCCGACATTGGTGATAGGCGGTGTAGTCAAAAACCACGGTGCCGCTGGAAACCCACTGCACTGAGTCGGCTGCTGGGGTAGGCTAAAAAGGAGACTCGAGTTCTGGAATTCCCTGAAACACACGCAAAACAAGTTTGTCGTAAAACAGAAGGTTTAACTCATTCGCGGCCCGCCGCATCCGGATGCGCGGCATAAGCCGCGTATCCGGATGCGGCTGGCCGCGAATGCCGAGTTTATCCTTTGGCTGTCACTGAATAGCGCTTTTTGTCGAGGCGATTCCTGCAGGAATCACCTCGACAAAAAAAACGCTATCGACAGCCAAAGGGTAAAGAAAGAAGTAAGTAAACAAAAATAATGCATGCATTTTACACTACCAGTGCATTTAAAGTTCGGAGCATTAATTTTCACGCAGGTCTCAGCAAATGTATAGACTTGGAAAGCCAACAAAGCGCTACCCGCCTTAAGCTATCTTAGTGGCTCCCAAAAGCACAAAATTAATCAGGCACCACTTTAAACAAAACTTTCTTTCAGTGTTAGCGCTGACAGGTTAATGAGTTAGCTATATGAATGAAAGCACCATTCTTTTGGATCTTATTGTTTAATAGTTTCCAAGCGAGCGAATCAATGATTGACCATGATCGTTCAATATTACCTTGGCGCCTCCGAATTCTGTGCTCGCGTTGCGTACCTTCGTATATGTGATTTGGAAATAGAGGTTGAAACCCCTTTAAGTATGAAACATGAAACACGTCGTTTCGGATCAGAGATCCTTAGTCTTCACGTTGATCTCTGATCCGAAACGTAGTAGTTCATGTTTCATACTTAAAGGGGTTTCAACCTCTATTTTCTGTTTTCCTTTCACATGAAGCCCTTGTGGCAACTGAACATTTGTACTTTAATTTTGTGTTTGTGATTTGTTTTCTTGTGGCAGATATTTGCGAATGCAGAGTCAACGTAGAGCATATCATGGCATATCCTGTAAGCCCAATTCTCTCGCTTTTCCTTGATCCATATTAGGCAAACTGCAACATTTGCTGCAAACGGAGAAACGACAGAAGAAGGTCCGAGTCGGAAACGTACGTCCGATGTGTACAGGGTCCTCGGGCCGACATCGGCCGCCGTTGGACCCGCGCGCCGTTGCGCGCGGGTCCAACTGCGGCTGACGTCGGCCCGAGGACTCCGTGCTTGCTGGACGTAATCGGGCCTACCAGATCTGCCTGTAGTTTGGTGATGATCCGTAGTAGCTCCGTGATCTCCGCCTCATGGTGTTGCACCTTCTGGGCAAGGCTATCAACCACGACATTCGACACAGGCATGACGTCACCTCGCTTGTTTGCAATGAGGTGGTTTTCTGCGGCGTGCTCGGAGAGTTGCTCATGCTTGCAGTCGGCCACCGACAAACAAACAAAGGTGAGAATGGCAGAAGTTTGATTCTTATAACTGGACTCTGCAACACGCTTAGAAATTCTGAAGTCTTAGTGGAGGTCAAATTATAAGAATATGGGAATCTGTGTAGTACTGGAATTCAGGTACGCCGGGGCACATTCGATGCATTTATATCTTATACATTGAATCAGTTTTTAACGGTTTTTATTTTTCCAAGAATGATGACTTCAATGCGTGTTAGAGATCGGCGAACTTTTAATTATTGATTTCTGAAACTCTGGATATGTATTCATTAATTACAATCATTTTCAGAAAATCTCCGACACATTTCAACCATAACGCTCGGGGGGACGATAATGCCCTTTTTTCCCACGCCGTTCCAGATAATACTATGTGGTGATGCAATAATAAGTTATCTCAGACTCTGTGCCAGAGCAACACCGCTTCACCTGCATACAAGCGTGGATCTGCATGTGCCCCTGCAGGCCGCGTGGTCTCATAAGAGTCTATACATGTTCGGGCCCCATTTATACTCATGTTAACCCCTTCCATGCGAGTGGTCGGAGACTGTGTTTCTGACACCTTTCGTTCATTCAGCGCCAAAAAGCCCCAGCCGCCCAAGGAACATGGATATAAAATGTAGTCAGCAAGAGGCATAGATCCTCATGAGCCCCCGCGACAGCGGGGGCTCATGAGGATCTATGTCTCTTGAAGATGAATCGTGGTTACGTTTTCCCTGTAGTGAAAGGGTTAATCCTCAAGATGAGGAGGGGGAAGGGGCTAGCCTAAGACTGAACTAAGGAAGAGGACAGTCTTATCTCAGCGCGAACTGGACAACTCTGACCGGTCTGTGGTGGTTATTAAGCCATAACAATAAGTCTTTAATATCTTGAAATCGTTACACTGCGGGCAAGCTAATGTTGTAAACGTTGGAGCCAGTTCTGCTCTCGTAGTTTTCAGTAGATATTCAGTGGCGGCAATAAAAATAGCATTCTTCGTGTTCTATCGCAGTACATGTTGTATTATGTTTAACCCCTTATCTTCCGGGGCAAGGCGAACGCTACCCAGCTGAAAGAGACATAAACCCTCATGAGCCCCCGCGACTGCGGGGGGCTCATGAGGATTTATGATTCTTGTTACTCCTGTGTGCTTAGTGCCCAATATTAATCCATTTACATCTGTGCTTTTTACGTGAATGTCGGTCAGTGTACAGTCATTTCTGATGCACAGTTCGCGGTCACTGGCAGCGAAGGGGTTAAATGTTGTGTTTGTGTCGTCATTCTCTCTCTCTCTCTCTCTCTCTCTCTCTCTCTCTCTCTCTCTCTCTCTCTCTCTCTCTCTCTCTCTCTCTCTCTCTCTCTCTCTCTCTCTCTTAATAAAAATTTAATGTCGGGAGCAGTTTTCCTAGATCTTAAAAAAGCTTTTCATCTTGTAGACCATGAGATTCTCTTACATACGCTTACAATATACCACATGGACGAAACTACAATAACTTTTCTCAGATCCTATTTGGAAGACCAAAAGCAAAATGTATACGTCCATGGTCAGTACTCTATGCAAGGCCATGTTAAATTTGGAGTTCCTCAAGGATCAATTCTAGGACCCCTCCTATTTTTACTTTTCATAAATGACCTTCCTTTCCGACCCTAACGTTAATTGTAATCTCTTTGCGGACGACACAAGACTTCACTTTTCTGGTAAGAACAGTCATGATATTAGTCGTCGTTTACAATCCAGTCTCGACGAAGTTTCTGATTGGTGCTGTAAAAACCACATGGTACTACATCCTGATAAGACGAAGAGCATGTTAATCACCTCACGACAAAAACATCAACTTCACCCCCCCTCCACTAACGCTTAGTCTTAACTGCCAACCTATTGAACAAGTTCTTGATCTCACCTTCCTTGAAATACGTATAGATGAGCAGCTAAGTTGGGAGAAACATGTGACTAACATCTGTAAGAAGATATCAAAAAATATATTTCTTTTATCACAGTTGAGAAGTGTGACCGACATAAATACACAAAAATGTTTTTTCATGCGCACATTAGATCCCATGTTGATTACATCTCCACTGTTTGGGATGGTAGCGGTGATGTGCATATCAAACAACTAAATTCACTATACAAAAGAGCCATTAAAAATGTAGATATAAGACCCATTCCTACCGCTGAAAAACTGCAAAGTCTTAAACTTCTTGGCCTTCGTCAACAACTCGTTTACAACAAGTGCATACTTATGTTTAAAATTCTCCACAAGAAAGCTCCACAGTATCTAACAGCTAAATTTACTCCACAACGACAGTGTGAAAGGTCCTCGAGGAACAGTACTCTTCCATTGCCACTACCTCGCATTGACTTATTCAAATCAAGCCTAGCCTTTTCGGGACCACTTTTATGGAATTCACTTCCTCAACATTTAAAAACACTAACCCACCTTGCCTCCTTTAAAACAAAACTACACATATACCTGATGGAAACTGCTTAGATATATTATTTTTTTTATCCTGTCATTTTGATGAAAGGCTATGTAAATGTATATATGTACGTGCATTTACACGGCTGTAAACGTGTGTGTATGTATGTTTGATTCTTGTTACTTTGTGCTTGTTTTTGCTGTGCTATGATATGTGTGGGTTTTTTGTGTGTTTTTTTTTTTCCTACGTAATTTGTGCTGAGGAGTGTTATTTCCTTTTTTGTATTTGTTTATTGTTACCTTAGTATCATTTTCTGTTCTGTACTGCGTGTGTCTGTACTTATTTAGTTATGATCTTTGTTTGCGTTAAATATTTTTTTGCTTGTCTTCCGTATATTTCATGTTGTAGTATGTTAGCAACGGCAAGTTTGAAAAATGACGTATTTGTATCTGTCAAAATTTCTACCGTTATGTAATAAAGTTTCATCATCATCATCATCATCATCATCATCTCTCTCTCTCTCTCTCTCTCTCTCTCTCTCTCTCTCTCTCTCTCTCTCTCTCTCTCTCTCTCACACACACACACACACACACACACACACATACACACACACACACACACACACACACACACACACACACACACACATAATATGTACTCTGCAAGATGCCAGGCAACCATCTGTTGGTTTACAAACATTATTGTTTTCCTCCCTACGTCACACGACCAGTCACTTTAGCGCAAACCGTACCATGTGACCGTGATATAAAAATCCCTGTAGCGAAAAATGGCGGACGCTTTGTAGCCCTCTCGATGACGCATCTTGGATGCCAGTTTTGTTCTGTAAAAGATCGCCAAACGTTCTAAAGTACAAAGTTACTTAGTGTTGTTCAAAACAACAAGCACACTCAGTACTGGAGACGGCAACGTCATGACATATTTTAAATTACGTCATAAGTCTATTATGTATACATGTATACTCCTTTGACGACAGTCAGGTCTGGCGTGATCCAGGTCGGAAGATGTCTTCTTGATTTCTTTTACAAAAATTGTGGAGGAATGAAAACAAATACGTTATTGGTCGGAGGGGTTCGCTGCACGGACCCTTATAGGCCTTCGGGAGGTCAAAGGAATCATTGTACCCCTCAGGCCTTCGGCCTTCGGGGTACAATGATTCCTTTGACCTCCCTCAGGCCTACAAAGGTCCATGTAGCGAACCCCTCCGACCAATAACTTATACTATACCACCAGTCATTTTAGATAACTGTCACCACTACCAGTCATTTTAGATTCACCCGACACAGCACACACCATTTAGCCAGCAAGAATTATCAGTCGAGTTGACAGTACCGGAGGTAATACAACCAAGGGCCCAGGCGATCGGGACAATATTGATAGACAGATCAGTCTTAGCGTGCCTCAATACCGGTCTGCTGTAGAGGATCCTGGTCCAGTTACTTTCCTCTCCAAGCGGCATACACTCTCATGAGCCTCTGCAACGAAAAAGACTACAAGGAAACAGCTGAGTACATTAATTTGGCTTCATGTCTTCAACATATTGCCAGCTGAAGTCGTCATCCCCAAATTTAGGAGGTGTTCCCCGGAGAATTAGTACATTACAGTTCAGGGCAGAAATCGACCTTGGTAGTTCAAGGGTGGTGCCAGAATAGCTTGGCGCACCAGGCGCCAAGCTATTCTGGCACTACCCTTGAACTATCGTGGGTGTTGGCGCCGAGCTATTCTGGCACCACCCTTGAGCTATCATGTGCGATCCTCATTGTGTTGCAAAGTGTCATGGATTAGTGACAAGTAATTCTGTCTGTCTTTCAAGACTTCCCTTCAGCGAGCATCTGTCTTGTAAGATTTCTTCCGGCTTGCGAAAAAGGTGCTGTCTCAAAACAGGTTCCACTGTACAGTCCTCAGGGCCTTTCGCTCACCGCTTGGATGTCGGATCTTTCAATCTTCTCGGTATGAAAATGAAAAAGTGCGCTCGGAACTGCCCGACTCATTGTACCACTCTTGACAGCGCGCATGATCTAAACCGTTTTCATGGTACGTGGACCATTTAACTCCAGCGGCCACAACAATTACACCCACCCACCCACCCCCACCCCCACTCCCCCCACCCTCCGACCCCTCCTCTCCCTTTACCTATTCCTTCAGTTATTGACCGATCGACCTTAACTTTATCGCCGCCAGGTGGCCTTTTTTAAAAAAAAAAAACGTTCAGTGTCTAATCTTGTATACTGGTGGCCGTAAATTGATTTTCGGGCGGAAGGGGTCGACTGTAGGTACAGATTAGGTGGTGGGACGATCTTTGTGGAAAGGTGCCGCAGACGGAAAACGGCAAAAGGGACATGGACGAAGAAGATGAAGGCATTCTCAAACAAGATACGTGAACTCGTATCAGTCTTCCTTCTTGAGAATGCCTTCATCTGCGTTGTCCACTTTGAACAATTAATAGACGATTTTTGAGAAAGTAGGTCAAAGATTTCAGAAAGTAGGTCAAAATTTCGACGAAAAAAATGGATGAAAAACCCGGACAAGCACGCGATCGCGCGTTTGTCCGGGCTTTTCATCTTTTTTTCCCTCTCCCCCCCCCCCTCCCCCCTCCCCCCTCCTCCCCGTCGAAACACGTGCAGTTTTGATTTACTTCTGATTTCCGGAAATCGTCTGTTCTTAGCAGAGCCAAGACCACGTTGCAAATATGTCGTATCGGCAAATTTCAGTAGTCAAAGCACCGCCCTGGAGCAGACCCCATTAATGTGGAGTGTGTTACTTTCCTTATTGAATGCGTCTCTCATTTTACAGCACTTCAGTCGCAGGCATGGTAGGCACCCTTTTGCAAATAACTGCAGATGATATTCAAACAGGCGAAAAGCAAAACACACTCACTGACATGCATCGAACCCCTCCTTTCCCAATATTTCGAGTTTACATAGAAAGACCGCTCTAAAACACATACACATTGTTACACCCCTCTATGCACACTTTACAGCAAAAACTTCAGTTTTGTGCTTGTTTGTTCCATCACGGTCTGGCCATGGACCGCTCTTCCAGCTGTTCACTCCTCCGCCTCCGAGGTCCACAGACTCATACATGTTGCACGCACGAGCCATAGATCATCACGAGCCGCCGTATATTGCGGTGGTTCGTGAAAATCTATGCCACTTTTAGATTAAAAGTTCTCGCGGGCACGAGAGAGATTCGATGCCGATTTCAATTAGTTAGTAATGTTTACACGCGCGTGTAAAGGACACTTTACCGCCAGTTGACGCAGAACTGTGTTTAACCCTTTTAACTCCACGGGCCGCATTTCCAAAACTGTGGACCGTGTACCATTTGCAGGGGCTGGATTGACCGTCATAATTCAAGGGTAGCGCCAGATTAGCTTGGCGCCTTCGGGCGCCAAGCTAATCTGGCGCTACCCTTGAATTATCACGATCAAATTCATCCTCTGCTGTAGGGCTAAATGGGTTAAGAAATCTTCTTTAAGTTCAGATCGAAAGAGACCAGGGAACTTAGACTCAAAGTGGTGTCAGCAAGAGGCATAGATCCTCATGAGCCCCCGCGACTGCGGAGGCTCATGAGGATCTATGTCTTTTGCAGCTCAGTTTTCTCGACACTTTTCGTGTTGACGTTTTCTCGGCAGTGAAAGAGTTAGAAGTATTGAACTCCCAATTTCTGCTTCAACAGTCTCAACTGCCGTGCTGTGGGTCAAAGATTTCAAATATTGATTCATATGGCTGATGAATGGCAAGTATAAATTGCAAGAATTTACAGCGCACTTGTGTCACCTAGGTTATACAAAGAGGTGATTTCCAAAAATAGCGCCCTTGGTCTCTACTGCATGTTTATGAGCGGGGCGTGTCTTAGCTCGATGTGGAGCATAATTTACGCTTAAAATCCGGTGAACGGAAAATACACTCGCTGTTTTTCTAAACGATAGAAGGGGATGGTGACAAGCTTTTGCAGTGGCGCAGGAACTCTGGTGTATTTTTGTGGGGGGGGGGGGAGGGGGGGATGGGCGTGCGAAAAGGGGGGGGTTGAGGAGGGGGCTCTGGCCCCTAAAAAAAACCCAGGTAGGACGGCCAGACTCGGGAGCATCATAGACAAAAAAGGCGGCACTGATGCAGATGTCAGAGCACGAATCGGTAAAGCCAGAGCAGCCTTTCTCCAGTTGAAAAAAGTATGGAGTTCCAGAGAGCTGTCACAACACACCAAAATCCGGATTTTCAACTCCAATGTAAAAGCAGTTCTCCTATATGGAGCAGAGACTTGGAGATTGACAAAAACCACAGTCAACAGAGTACAGACCTTCATGACCTTAGAAGAATTTTGAAAATCCACTGGCCAGAGAAGATCAGCAACGTCAGACTCTGGGAGAGAACAGAGCAGATAACAGCAGAGAATGAAATTGGGCGAAGAAGATGGGGATGGATCGGTCACAGTCTGAGAAACCAGCTTCCAGTACCACTAGGCAGGCATTGTCATGGAACCCCCAGGGAAAGAGGAAAAGAGGTAGGCCAAGAAACTCCTGGCGTCGAGACCTCCAAGCAGACATCAAGAGACTGGGAACCACCTGGAGTAGAATCGAAGGAGAAGCACAGGACAGGAGTTGCTGGAGGTCTCTCGTCGACGGCCTATACCCGGGTAGGGGTGACAGGCGTAAGTAAGTAAGTAAGAACGGCCAGAGAATCTTCCTGCTGGCCACCCCAATATTTTGGGAGAAAAAAATGTTTTGGGAGAAAAACGTTTTTGGAGATAAAGATTAGTTCATACTTTTATTTTTTTTTTTATTTGGCCAAAAACAAACTTGGAGAAAAAAAATTATACGATTTTGATTTGATTTTTTTTAGAGGTTGGACTGTTGGCTGACTGCAGACACGCTGCCCCCCTCCCCTTCCGTCTTCCCCCTCCCCCCTCTCCCGCCCCCTTCCCCACCCACCCCACCCCCTCCCCCCACCCTCCAATGAAAATATCTTCCGACGCCTCTGCAATTCACTGCAAACTGGCAAAGATAAAATCCAGACCTCAACGGTGACAACCAAGTGTTTGAAATGCGAAGAAAGTCCCAGCAAAGAACGAAACACGCTTAAAAAGGAAACGTAAAGCATGTAGACCTACTTGTCCTTTCTAAGCGTGTTTCTTTGTTTGGATTTCCTCGGCAAAGATAAATCGTTATAAGCTATATACTTGCACACCTATATGTGCTTTTTCAAGAAAGCGTTGTTCATGCGAAGCAAAGTTGCTATTTCAGTTGAGTTTGTGTGTGTGTGTGTGTGTGTGTGTGTGTGTGTGTGTGTGTGTGTGTGTGTGTGTGTGTGTGTGTGTGTGTGTGTGTGTGTGTGTTTTATAGTATTAATAGTATGTACTACAACCTTAACAAGTAAATTGTTGCGATGATTGTTGCCCCAAGGAACACGGTTGTAAACTAATAGCTCTGCATATAGGCTTCTTGCAAAAAGGGACATTAACCATAATACTCAAAGCATGTAATGCTATCTCGCACGACCATCGTGCATTGAAGCGTCAATCTGACGCATTTAAGAAACACACAAACACAAAGGAAAGCCAGCAAGAGACATAGATCTTCACGAGCCCCCGCATACGCGGGGGCTCGTGAAGATCTATATCTCTTGCAGATGGTTGCCGTTTCACTGCAGAAACATGGTTTAGTATCTGTAATAAGATTTCGCAGTCTCAAGTGCTTTGCTTAGGGTATGGCCAGGCATATTATCCTTGAGTAAACTCCTAAGCAGGACATGCCTACGTATTAACGTCGTAAGCATAAATCCCGGGCATATTATATACTTTATTAGCTCAGCATAAATATTAACACTTGGCCGACGGGTGTGCAATCATGCCCCTTACCCTATAAGATTGACCTGTGTTAACCCATATCATACTGAGGCTAAAAGCTTCAAATTTGTACACTGCCATATGCAAGCTACATTATAGTACTTACAGATAAGGATATAGACCAATGGCTTTAGTTCAAGGGTAGTGTCAGAATAGCTTGGCGCCTAGAGGCGCCAAGCTATTCTGACACTACTCTTGAACTATTTTAGTCAAACTTATTTCACACACTGGTGTATTCCGAATGATAAGAGTTAAAATGCTGGGGTCGGCTTCATGATGGTGTTAGATCAAATTTGCTAAAATTATGCGCTGAACAACTGTACCGAATTCTTTGCTATATTTTTAACATGTCACTTACCCAGTGTGTCGTTCCCTGTTCGTGGAAGACCTCTTGTATTATCCCCGTGCCAAAATAGCAAACTGTATCTGTGATCGGAATGATTTAAGACCACTTGCTCTTACCTCAAGTGTCATGAAGATTTTTGAGAGGGCTGTTCTTTCACATTTTCAAATACAGATTTCTGATTTTATGGACCCCTTTCAGTTTGCTTACAGAAGGCAAAGAGGTGTTGATGATGCCATTTTGCATGTTGTAAACAACATCTACTCTCATTTAGAAATACCAGGAGCCTCTATTCGACTGATGTTCTATGATTTTTCGTCTGCATTTAACACCATTCAGCCACACATACTCGCTTCCAAACTAGTTCACATGAACATAAATGCCTCTACCATTTTTTGGGTTTTGGACTATCTCACTAACCGCCCACAGTATGTCAGAATTAGTTCGGATCTAATCTCAGATGTCCTCGCGCTGGGACCATATGGCGTTGAGGCGCGTCCCCTGGGTGGTGGATAGCGGGTCCCTCGTGAGAGGGGTGCACCGAATGAAATAAGGTGCCGTGAACCAACATGGTCTAAGGGAAGGTGACCCCGACAGAAAATCCCTGGTCCTCCTAGTAAGGGGGTTGGGCGTGGGGGTAGCTTCCCCACCCTGCAAAAAAGGAAATAGCTACAAAAATGCCGACGAAAAGACTAACAGTAATTCCTTTCCTGGAGGAGGAAGGTTCTTCTACTAGAAGACTTATGACGTCCTGTGGTGAAAGCCGGAAGTCTTCGGAAGCCACAGGACCGAGCCGCCTCTCTCTATCCAGGGACACAACCATGGGCACATGGAGCGTCAAGACCATGTACCAGAGCGGCAAGGCCGCCCAGATAGCAGCGGAAATGCAAAAGTACAACCTTTCCTTGCTAGGTATCAGTGAAGCCAGATGGACGCAGTCTGGCCAGAAAAGGCTGTTAAGTGGGGAGATGATTCTGTATTCAGGTCATGAAGAGGAGAATGCCCCCCATACAGAAGGAGTAGCACTCATGCTGTCACCAGTGGCACAGAGAGCGCTGATGGGCTGGGAACCTCTTGGGCCAAGAATTATAACAGCAGCCTTTAGAACCAAGAAAAAGCTCAAGCTAAACGTCATCCAGTGTTATGCGCCCACCAATGACAGTGACGAGGAAGAGAAACAAGAGTTCTACGACCGACTCCAGAGTGTCGTGGACAAATGTGCGGAGCGAGACATCACCATCGTCATGGGCGATTTTAATGCCAAAATAGGGGAGGACAACACCGGATACGAAGAGGTGATGGGGAGACAGGGACTAGGCTCGGAGATGAGTGAGAACGGGGAGAGGTTTGTAGACTTTTGTGCTCTAAACCGACTTGTCATTGGAGGCAGCATCTTCCCACACAGAAGAATACACAAAGCAACTTGGGTCTCACCTGACCATATGACAGAGAACCAAATAGACCATATCTGCATTAGCAAAAAATTTAGAAGATCTCTTCAAGATGTTCGAGTGAGGAGGGGAGCAGATGTCGCCTCAGACCACCATCTGCTTACCTTAAGAATGAAGCTCAAGCTAAAGAAAAGCCGCACAGAGACAACAAGAAGACAGCGCTATAATGTAGGCCTCCTGAGAGAAACTGGAGTTAGAGAAGAGTTCAAACTGGTGCTGTCCAACCGGTTTCAAGCGCTGCAGGAGCTAGTAAATGAAGAGGAGGCGGTCACCACAGAGCAGCAGTGGAAGGCAGTTAGAGAGGCGCTGAACTCAACCTGCAAAGGCACTGTAGGGTTCAGGAAACACCACCACAAGGACTGGCTGTCGGCACAGACCTTGAAGAAGATAGAAGCGAGGAAGCAGAAGAAAGCAGCGGTCAACAACAGTCGCACGAGAGCAGCCAAAGTAGGGGGAATACTCGGAAGCCAACCGCGAGGTGAAGAGGAGTATCAGGGCAGACAAGAGGGCCTACACAGACAGCCTGGCAGCAGAGGCAGAAAAAGCAGCAGGCAGCGGCAACATGAAACAGCTCTACGACATTACCAGAAGATTGTCGGGTAAGTATGGCCATACAGAAAGACCAGTAAAAGACAAAGAAGGCAAGCCTATTGCAGACAGAGCAGACCAACTCGACAGATGGGCCGAGTATTTTGAAGAGTTACTGAACAGACCTAGCCCACCCGACCCCCCCCCCCCCCCCTGACATCCAGCCGGCAGAGACCGACCTACCCATCAGCTGTGACAGACCCAGCCGGGAAGAGATCAGAAAAGCAGTGGCATTTTTGAAGAATGGCAAAGCAGCAGGGCCAGATGGCATCCCAGCGGAGTCTCTGAAAGCAGACCTAGAGACAACAGTGGAGATGCTGTACCCACTGTTTGGAAAGATCTGGGAAGAGGAGGTGATGCCAGCTGACTGGAAGGAGGGGTACCTAATCAAGCTTCCCAAGAAAGGCGACCTCAGCAAGTGTTCCAACTACAGAGGAATCACCTTGCTGTCCGTACCAGGAAAGGTCTTCAACAGGATCATCCTAGAGAGAATGAAGAGCTCCGTTGACCCCCAGCTGAGAGACCAGCAAGCAGGATTCAGGAAGAACCGATCATGTACAGACCAGATCGCCACTCTCCGCATCATCGTGGAACAGTCTCTGGAGTGGAGCTCCCCGCTGTACATCAACTTTGTGGATTATGAGAAAGCATTTGACAGCGTGGACCGAGAGACTCTGTGGAAACTCCTACGACACTACGGTGTACCCACAAAGCTCGTCCGCCTGATCAAGAGCAGCTATGATGGCATGACATGTCGCGTGATCCACGAAGGGCAGTTCACCAGAGAGCTCCAGGTCAGAACTGGTGTCAGGCAGGGGTGTCTGCTGTCTCCGTTCCTCTTCCTACTGGCCATAGACTGGGTCATGAAGATGACCACAGAGCACAGACGAAGTGGAATACAGTGGACACTGTGGACACAGCTTGACGACCTCGATTTTGCAGACGACTTGGCATTACTGTCCCACACTCATCAACAAATGCAGGACAAGACCACGAGGCTTGCTGACATCTCGTCCCAAGTGGGCCTCACCATTCACAAACAGAAAACAAAGACAATGAGGCTGAACGCAACCATGGAAGAACCAGTCTTGCTTGCTGGCACCCCGTTGGAGGAGGTGGAATCCTTCACCTATCTCGGGAGCATCATAGACAAAAAAGGCGGCACTGATGCAGATGTCAGAGCACGAATCGGTAAAGCCAGAGCAGCCTTTCTCCAGTTGAAAAAAGTGTGGAGTTCCAGAGAGCTGTCACAACACACCAAAGTCCGGATTTTCAACTCCAATGTAAAAGCAGTTCTCCTATATGGAGCAGAGACATGGAGATTGACAAAAACCACAGTCAACAGAGTACAGACAGTTGCCTTAGAAGAATTTTGAAAATCCACTGGCCAGAGAAGATCAGCAACGTCAGACTCTGGGAGAGAATAGAGCAGATAACAGCAGAGAATGAAATTGGGCGAAGAAGATGGGGATGGATCGGTCACAGCCTGAGAAAGCCAGCTTCCAGTATCACTAGGCAGGCATTGTCATGGAACCCCCAGGGAAAGAGGAAAAGAGGTAGGCCGAGAAACTCCTGGCGTCGAGACCTCCAAGCAGACATTAAGAGACTGGGAACCACCTGGAGTAGAATCGAAGGAAAAGCACAGGACAGGAGTTGCTGGAGGTCTCTCGTCGACGGCCTATACCCGGGTAGGGGTGACAGGCATAAGTAAGTAAGTAATCTCAGATGTACTTTTTATCAACACCGGTGCACCACAGGGGGCTGTCCTGTCGCTTTTTTTTTTCTTTGTACACAGCAGATTGTAGAGCCACTCATGACGACTGTGTCATGGACAAATACGCTGACGACACGGCACTGACACGTCAGATTACAGGTGAGGACGACAGACACTATCGACAGGAGATCGACGACTTTGTAGAATGGTGCGATAAAAACTATCTTGAATTACATGTTGGCAAAACAAAAGAGATGGTCACAGATTTCAGGAAAAACAAACATTATCCCGGTCCTGTTGTCATCAAGGGAACTGAAGTTGAGCGTGTAGAGTCCTACAAGTATTTAGGTGTTCTTTTTGACAACGCGCTCAACTGGAAACAAAACACAGATGCTATTGTGAAAAAAACGCACACCCGTCTTTACTGTTTGAGAAAGCTCAGATCATTTAATCTCAGCTTTTACAGATGTTTTACTGCTCCAGTATTGTTAGCGTTCTAACTTTTGGACTGACGTGCTGGGGTAGAAATTTATGTAAAAGAGATCAAGATCATCTTAACAAAGTAATCCAGAAAGGGGGCGGGGTGATTGGTAGGGCACATGATACTTTGGACACGCTGTACAACAGACGGATTACGAACAAACTGGCTGCCATTCTTGATGACAAAACACATCCACTTAGATATGAATATGACAGCAGACGTATCGAACAAAGTGGCAGACTTCGAGTATCCAAAAATATTACATCACGTTATGCCAACTCTTTTGTCCCTCAGGCTGTTACCCTTTTCAACAGTAATATCAGTAGATAGTGTCTGTCAACATTCTTTAGTTCTTTAGTACTAGCCCTTTCAGTAGTTCACTGCAACAGTGCTGACACCAGAAGCACAGGGGGAATCCACGGTAAGTGTGTTTGATGCCAAGAGTGTTACAAAAGTAACAATACGTCTGTTTGAGCGTTTATAGACTATGATGTTTCTATTATTTTGACCTTTTTCAGAGTCTGTCGACGCTTTCTTTAAAGACCTGTGTGGCTTTTTAGCCTGACATATTTTTAAGGTATATTTACATCATGTCTTAAGACCTTTCTTTTAGTCTGGCTGACCAGATTTTTACCCTTCCCGCCGTGAGATGGCCTTAGTTGCCTGCTCGGCGTTAAACCCAAATAACTAACTAACTCTTTAATTAAGAGTTATGGGTTATTTAATTATTTCCATGAGTGATTGGTGATGCCATGTGTTGTATGGGCAGACAGCGAATTTCCCCATGAGGGATTAATAAAGTATTATTGTATTGTATTGTATTGTATTGTATTGTATTGTATTGTATTGTATTGTATTGTATTGTATTACGAGGGGTTTCTAGCTACAAAACACTATGTGTACGTGTGCAGTGTGCTTGTTTGGAAGTTTTACTTTTAGAACAGTTCATGCCTAAGTCGACCGACCGACGGACAAAATTCTGATATGCGGCACTACCCGCCGTAAAGACAAAACACCCAAAACAAAGATTCAGCAGTCGATATGTTTATGCGGCTCATTTTTTTCACATTTCATATTGCGCTATCTAAAATAGCAATTTGTGTGAAGCGAAACAAAAATCAGCCATCATAAACATATCGACAGCTGAATCTTGCTGTGGGTGTTTGTTTGCGGTTGTTTGTTTGTTTGTTTGTTTGTTTGTTTAGGGGGTTGGCTGTTTGTTTGTTTGTTTGTTTGTTTGTTTGTTGTTGTTTTTTTTTGGGGGGTGTTTGTTTGTTTTTGTTGTTGTTTTCGGTTTTTTGTTGTTGTTGTTTTTTTGTGTTTTTTTTTTGGGGGGGGGTTCTTTCTTTCTTTTTGGGGTTTGTGGTTTTGTTGTTTTTCAGGGAGCGGGGGGGGGGGGGGGGGTTGAGGGAGGTGTATGTGCTGTTGTTTTCTTAATGGCGGGTAGTGTATATCTGTCAAACAGAACATGGACTGTTAAATGTTCGATAGATAGCCAGGGTAGTGAACACAATGAATGTCTGAATGAATGTACGTTTTCCGGACAGTGACACATCGCACGTACTTGTTTCAAAAGCTCGTTACCAAGCACTAACTAAAATGCTTTTCAGCTTGAACTATTCAGAAGCCGCTCTAACACAATGCCAATCAAACGGCTCTTCCTGGTCTCATAAAGTTCCTTCTATGTGCAAGAGACATAGATCTTCATGAGCCCCCGCATGTGCGGGGCCTCATGAAGATCTATGCCTCATGGTGATCGAGATCCGCGGCTCCCGCTGTCCCTCCAACGGAGAGCGTTCTTTTGGGTGACATCACTCAACTCTAAGGATCAAGTTTACCCAGTTCTTCAAACGGCTACTTTATCAATTGATGGGTCGACTAGGATAGCTCAAACGTGGTGCCGACTTAACCCCCTCACTGCCAGTGGACGCAGATTGTGTTTTTGAAATCGTAAACTCAACACCAAAGAGACCCAGCCGTCAAAGGAACATGTATGTATACAAAGTGGTTTCAACAAGAGGCATAGATCCTAATGAGCCCCCGCAATTGCGGGGGCTCATGAGGATCTATACCTCTTGGCGGTTGAGTGGTGTTCCTAATGCAGTGAACGGGTTAAACACGCACTACCTTTGAACTGTACGTCATGGCGGCGATCCAACTCGCACAGTCGACTCGTGGGGAAAAAAATAAAGATGCAGTCCTTTGGAGAAACAGCACGGTGTTAAACCGCCTTCACTGACTACCGAGAAAAAGTGAACACGGTCCAACTGCAAGAGTCATAGATCCTCATGAGCCCCCGCGAATGCGGGGGCTCATGAGGATCTATGTCTCTTGCTGAGTCCAACTTGTATCCGCGTTTCTTAGACCGTTTCGGCTTTTGGTCGTTGAATGAACGAAGATTTCAGAAACAAAAATGTGCGTAGGGTGGCAGGAAACGGGTTAAGTTTATGACTTTATCCCTGTGGTTCGGGAGTCCTGTCCAACGAGCTCTTCCAGTTGGCGGCCGCCATATTTCAGCGCGATGCGTCAAAATCTGAAACCCACTCGACGCGTAACCATAGTCGAACCATGCTCCAGAGCTTTGGACGTGCCTTGTAGGATTATTGGACCACACTCTAGCCTCAATGAGCTAAACGCCCCCCCCCCCCCCCCCTGGCCGACGCTAAATCAGCCCCGTTGGCCCCTACAACAGACGTCGAGGCCGACATCGGTCCGAGGACCTTTTCCTTACTGGGACCTTTCCCGTTGGAAGATCAGATACAAAGAGACTTCAAGATCAGTTGTGAAAGTATAACGCATTCTACCGCAGGACCGAAATCAGTCCCCAAATTTTGAAGTCGCCCTCTGAAGGACTGTATTGCAATTCTTGGGACAGATCGAGCGTGATAGTTCAAGGGTGGTAGCCTATAGGCGCCAAGCTATTCTGGCACCACCCTTGAACTATCACGCTCGATCCATGTCTTACTGCGGTGTGTCGGGGCTGAGTGAGTCAAAGCGATCTGCTCCATGGCGGGTTTTGATTGGCTAAAATTCACCGATACACCGGTTGTCTTGCGCCAGCTAAGACTTTCCTCCCTTTTTTTTTTTTTTTTTTTTTTTTTTTTTTTGACCCTTTGAGTATGGACCGCGTAGCACAAGTACAGGTTTTTCTACTGCCTTGTAGAACGGAGATTCTCCTGCGTACACTCGCAGTAGGCACAGTACAGGTTTTCTACTGCCCTGTAGAACGGAAATCTCCTGCGTACACCGCAGTAGGCACAAGTAACAGAGTTTTTCTACTGCCCCTTGTAAGAACGGAAGAATTCTCCTGCGTACAGCTCGCAGTAGGCCCAAGTAACAGAGTTTTTCTACTGCCCCTTGTAAGAACGGAAGAATTCTCCTGCGTACAACTCGCAGTGACAAGTAACGAGTTTTTCACGTCCTTGTAGAACGGAAATTCTCCTGCGTACAACTGAAGTAAACGAAAGGAAATTCTTCCAATTTACGATTTTCAAACTGCATAATTTAAGTTATCCCTTTTGTCTAGGATTATCGTTAGACGTACTAAGACCATTTACTAATGAGATACTGCCAGCAATTAACACTTTACTGCCTGGAGTACGTCGGTCGCTTTAAAACGTTCGCCGCGACGTACAGCCGCGTTAAGGCTGGATAAGCGTCTCTAATGAGTTAACTTGAACGTTTTTAACCTCTGGCTGTCGGTAGCGCTTTCTGTCGCGATGATTCCACAGGAATCATCGCGACAGAAAGCGCTACCGACAGCCAAAGGGTTAACATCGTACAATACTGTAGTGCTGTGTTGTATTGTACCTTTCCAAGATCATCACACCGATGACATTTATAAACAGTTGCAACCAAAGCATGCATGTCCAAATAACCAATTTCAAGTACCATTACGCCTACACTATTTGAAGACACATTTCAGCACCATTCATATTATGCTTTGTCGACACACATAATGAACTTTAACGGCAGTTTAAACATGCAGCAAAAGCACACGCGAGTAATCGCACTATTAGGGAGACTTAGAACGACCGATCAACTTCGTTTCGTTTCGGTCCTACGATACAAAACTGGGTGCGTGAACCGCTGGTGCGGCTTAGATGGCTGGCCGAAAGACTGACCGGCGTTTCGTTGGTGCAAGGAAGATAACTCTTCACAGGCACCCGTTCTACTCATGTCTATGTTGACAGAGTGCATTTCTAAAATGGCCCTCCCGCTTAAATCTAACACGATATGGTGTCACATCGAGGATTTTTACTCATAATCAACCTGCGAAAGCCGTTTCGTGAAAAAGTGACTGGCGATCCGGCTGACGATAAGAAGTACACACAGTCAGGTGACGTCACTAACGAAACGGGTTAACGAAACGCACTTCGTTTGTCTCCCTTATTCTGCGCTGCCGTTATTTATAGCTGTTTCTCGCACTGATAGCGTTGTATTTCTAGAACGGAGTGGAGTCATTGTCAGGTTACTTGATATGAAGACGACGTGTGCCGAACTGGATTCCTGTGTCCAGTAAGTGAACCGCCATAACTTGTCCCGTGTATCGTTCCGTAACCATCTGTTATAAAAGTGTATCTTTGAACAGTTAGGCGTTAGTGGGCCTTCAAGCCTCCGTCGTGCGGCCGGGCTCTGAGAGGATTGTGGGCGCGCCGTTCGATGGTGCGGAATGAGCAGCTCGTCGATAACGTTGTTGGACCCAGCGGACCCTGTCTGTCGCTCAGGGCACCCTGAGTACCGCGGCACTCCCGCTCGCCGCCCGCGTATGCAAAAAGCATAGATCCTCATGAAGCCCTGTAGTACACAGGTATGCCTCTCAGTTGCCTCTCTGGCAAGAAAATAAGTACTGTTTTAAGCTTGTGCTCGTCGAATGCTGGCCGAGAGGGTCAGTCCGCCTGGAGTGTTGTGCGACTAATAAGTAGTGGGAGGGTCTACTGAGTGGGATACGCCTGCGAGGTCCACAAGAGGCACAGATCCTCACGAACCCCAGCATTCTGCGGGTGCTCATGAGGATCCATGCCTTTTGCCGTAGTCCCCTCGTCTCTAGAAATGTCTCTGGGTGGCACAGCACAGTTCCTCTCTGTAAGGGACTCACCATGCATGGCCTATAGTATGAATCAATCTACACCATTGTTTCTCGAGCGAAGGAGGCCCCGGCAGAAACAGACGTTGCAGCGTGTAGTGAGACGCAAATCGGCTCTTTCGGCGCACACTCATATGCCCAATGAGCAAAAGATCTATGGGCCGACGCCGGCCGCAGCTGGCGTGTGCGGGCCAGCCGCTGCGGCCGGCGTCGACCCGAGGTTTTCTCTGATCTGACTTACCGGGTACCCACTTCATTGGCCGATGATACCAATCCAGGCTGTAACACACACGCACCTTGTTAAAGAAAGGCCTGTCTTCAGGCAAAAGGCGATGTTAGTTAGCGCTGCACAATGCTGCTTTGTGGCGATCTTTATCGCAAAACGATCTTTTGTGTGGCGGCGGTGTTTAGGGATAATAAGTAAACCCGTTCACAAATTGTTCCTTTCACAACAACAAGTTGTTCTTTTCTTCAATTGTTATTCTTTACGCTTGGTGACGGCTCCCCGATCACTTTGTGCCAGTGGGACAAAAAAATGGAGTAAACGAACGAACGAATTGGTGACGGCAAGCTGCAGGCTGGCCTCAGCGGCCACGGAGAATGGTTTCAGTCTTTCAAGAAAAATCAGCCATTCTTCTTTCGGAACTACTCCTGCGTGACTAACACAAAATGTTCACTGATGAATAACTTGTGGTTTGATTGGTGGGGTGACCAAGTGCTTCTGTGATGTGTCTCAAGTTCAGTTTGAGGACAAAAGGGAAACAGAACAAAGTGACTGACAGTGGTGATGTAAGTGACCTTGTAGCCTTGATACAAGTATACTGGTTGTTACAGACCTGTGTCCCAATGCGCAAAAGGCCATCGGGCCGACGTCAGGGAACGTTGGCTCGATGGGCTTTTGCGCATTTGGGGGTAGGTCCAGTCAATCATTCATTGCTCTGATTTTGAGATTTTTTTAAAATCAATGCAGGCTGATTATACTTTGTGTCAGGTGAAAGAATATCGTCACGATTAAATACTCGAAGTAAAAAGAAACACGTTTAGAAAGGTTAAGAGCAACACCGTTGTAAACTTTGTTGTACTTGTTGGTTTTGTTTGGTTGTTTTTTGTTTTTTGTTTTTGTTTTGTTTTGTTTTTTTGTGGGGGTTTTTTGTAGTTGGCTATTGCTCTGCATTTTGCACTTGGCTCTTTTTTTGGCGTGGATTTAGAATATCTTCACGATCTGATTTTGTTTGTGAAGTGTTTTAACTCATTCAGCCCGACGGCCGTATTTCCCTGATTTTGGAGGCGTCATCTAATGACTATGCACCAGTTGCAGGAGATGGATCGACCATGATAATTCAAGGGCAGTGCCAGATTAGCTTGGCGCCGACAGGCGCCATGCTAATCTGGCACTACCCTTGAATTATCATGGTCGACCCGTCTCCTGCTGTAGTGCGTCAGGGCTGCATGGGTTAATCCAGGCAGCCGTACACATCCCAACAATCGACACTGACGTTTCAAGGGTAATGCCAGGATCTTCTGGCACTAAAAGTACCAAACTAATCTGGCACTACCCTTTAACTATCACGATCGATCTAGCCTCTGACGTGCCATTTAGTCTTCAAGAAGACAACTCTCAATTGTAGGGGCGTAACATCCTAACCCTCTCAAATCTGCATATTCGAGAATGCCAAAACTAAGTCCTCTTCAAATTATGGTAACACCTTCCCCCCCCCCCCCCACTCCATCCCCCCAACCCCCCCCCCCCCCACTCCATCCCCCTAACCCCCCCCCCCCCACCCCCACCCACCCACTTAACCAATGCACCCCCATTTTTCATGATGACAAATGTTTAGTGGGGTGTGTTTTTTTTCTCTCAAGGTTGCTACATTTTTTTCTGCTGAAAAGAACAAGATTGTTGTGTTTGCCAATTCCGTCCGTCAACTGCCATACTGTGATTTGACGTTTTCGTGATTGTGGCCTGCGATTTGTAATGGAATACACTGTGCTAGAAATTAATAAAAACCAGTCCCTTAACCCCTTCACTGTTAGAGAAAAAATAACACCACACACAACTGCGACAGGTATAGATCCTCATGAGCCCCTGCGGCTGCGGGGACCCATGAGGATCTATGCCTCTTGCTGAGCGTTTGTATCCGCGTTCCTTTGACGACAGAGGATCTTGGAACTTGCAATTAGACTTACTTCAAGAACATAGTCTGCGTCCATTGACCTTGAAGGGGTTACATTATTTTGCAATGAAATACACCCAGCTCCGTAGACCCGTAAGATACAAAACCACAAACCAGTAAATAGCTGGTTATGACATATTTTAGTGCACCGTGTGTGCCACCACATGCAATTAAGTTGTCACCACCAAGTTGTATTGAAATCTTTCTGAGATCTTTCCCAGAAGCAAGAGACATAGATCTTCATGAGCCCCTGCATTCTGCAGGGGCTCATGAAGATCTATGTTTCTTGCGAGGGGCTCATGAAGATCTACGCCTCTTGCTGACAGTAGCTCAGTCTCATTTACATCGCTTGCCTGTGTTGAGGTCGGTTGTGGTTTTATTGAGGTACGACCGATTGGAATCTGTCGGCAAGACTCGAAGTGGGTGTGATACCTATTGTGGCACTGCGGGACCATTGTTTGGTCTTTGTTATACACACACCAGACTGACACAATGTTACTAGACACCTAAGGTAGACAACGTTTGTCGATAGATTCAGTCACGAGAAGATTAAGTGAACACGCAAATCTCTCCCGTGAACAAGAGAAAATGCAACGAAATTCAAAAGACTTTGGCAAGTGTGGCAAAAGAAAGCTAGTAAAAAAAAAAAAATAGACATAAGGTTTTAGGTGGTTTTTCATTATATCGAAATTAGAAGGCAGGATCAAAATACCAAAGGCCTAGTATATAATGTTTTTTGTGTTATGTGATTTGGAATAAAAAATATAACGAAAATGCTAGCATTTTCGTTACATTTTTTATTCCAACTCACATTTTCCGACACAAAAAGATAATTGAAAGATGTGGTATTGTGCATAGACAAGGTCGTATTAGTGCATTTACACACACAAAAATAATGATAACAATGCCTCCAAGTAGGCGAAATATATTGTCTGGCGCAAAAACATTTTAAAGAGATCTCTCTATGTTTATCTTACAGTAATGTTGCACATGAAGTTTGAGTGTCGTAAAATGAAAAGATTTTGTTGCTATGCTTCTCTTTTGTAGGCAGGAAAGTTCGCCGACTCACTGTTACGTGTGCCTCCTTAACTCACATGGATGGTGAGAAGAAGAGCCGAAAAAATGGCTTAGCTGAGCGGCGAGACAGTATTGAGAGCCCGCTTGTACTGGCGAATTTTAACGACAATCTGAGCCCGCCTTGGAGCATATAATCAAAACGGTATCTCTTTAGTTAATTCACTGGGCCCTAAGGCCAACAGCCCTAAACAGGGAGTTGCGGTCCTCTACATTGCAGGTCATGAGACATCGACCATGATAGTTCGAGGGTGGTGCCGGAATAGCTTGGCGCCTACAGGCGCCAAGCTGTTCCGGAACCGCCCTTGAACTGTCATGGATGATCGATATCTTGTTGCAGTGTATCCTGGTCAAAGGGAGTTGAGTCAAAGCATCGATGATTCAAGCAATGGGGCAGTGACTATGAAGACTTTCTCAGGCATACGCTGATGTCTTACGGCGAATGAGGGATTGGTTACTGTTCCTTGGCGTGTCATTGAAGGCGAAAAACAAAAGACCAACTGAAGAGGATAAGTCTGATGCCTCCTTAAACTGAGAAGATTCCTAGCTGCCTTCCAATGACCTGACGGAATGTTCCCGAAGCATTGCTTCTATACGGCTAAGGTAGGACACCTCTCTCTCTCTCTCTCTCTCTCTCTCTCTCTCAGGTGGGGACACGAAATTTCTGGCGTCCAGAAATTGCGATATTTTTTGCTGTCAAACTACGTCAACATGCCCGTCACCGGACTCCCGTCAGCTGCAGAAGCTGTCCTGCAGTCTGTACTGTCCAGCCATCACACCACGTCATGGAAACTGACCGGGGAAGGGACTAACCTAGTGTTTGTACTACGGCTGTGTTCAGCGGACAGGGACGAACAACACACCGACATTGCACCGACCGGCTACTGGCGACGAAAACCACCGTCACAAGTGCGTAGAGACTTACGGAGGGCACAGGCCAGAAACAAGGTAGGCAGTTTGCATAGCTGCAACGGTTTATTAGACAACACGAACGTGAAAGAAATTGAGGTTCACACGTACAATGACAATTACAATCAAGAATGTGGAAATGACAGTACACTACAGTACACGAGAACCATCACCCAGCCAGACAACACACCGTGTAGTGACCATGCAGCACGTGCAACAACACCGCCGTTAGCTGAGACGCACGAGATCACAGTACACATGGAAACTGAAACACCAACAGAGACAGTGCACGCATGCACCGCTGATGTTGACAATATTAACTGTGCTAGACCTGTAACGGGTGTGTGTGACACAGAAATCAGAGATGCAGAATCACGTGGCTTTGACCCCAAACAAGTGTACACGTTTGTCACCTCTCAGACCGAGTCAACAAAAAAGAAACTACTGGACACATCGAGGAACCAAGGACTAAAGAAGGTAGTCTCCCACTCAAAGAATGGAAAGAACTATTTAGTGGCCGAGAGTGACGATTTTGTACTTATGTACGACATTCGTATCCCAGGGACTGTGTGTTATGACGTCAAGTGTGACCCAGTGACCGGCAGAGTTTTGGAGATGGTGTTTGCTCTTGGTCTTCTGCCAGCTGTAAGTGACAACGAGTATAAACAGGACATTGAACGTATCCAGCAAGACTTGCTTGCCTTGGCCAGGATTACACAGTGCTACCTGGCTAAGGCAAGCAAGTCTTGCTGAACATTAGCATGAACAGGAATTTTTTTTGTTCATATTATCTGTCATTTTATTCTCCCGGACAAGTGACATGACACTTAGGCGATTCAAGGACGCTGTATTCACAGGACCCATCATGTCACGTATTCATGAACCCAACGAACTGAACTTTAATGACATGGATTCCATGTCATTGCAAACCCCCACCCCTTCCCTAACCCCACCCCAAATCCCCTTTATACCCCCAACCCCTCCCCTGTCATTTTTCTGTTGTTATTGTGATTCTCATCGCTGTATTTTGCTGATGGGCTGATGCCTGAAGCAATAAACCAGTTCGAGTTCGAGTTCTCTCTCTCTCTCTCTCTCTCTCTCTCTCTCTCTCTCTCTCTCTCTCTCTCTCTCTCTCTCTCTCTCTCTCTCTCTCTCTCTCTCTCTCTCTCTCTCTCTCACACACAAGCGATTGCGCAATTTTACTGTTAACAGTAACCGGTGTTATCGAGCTCACGAAGGAGAAGTAGCCTCCGTCAGCCAGCCTGTTCAGTTAGCAGGAGGGATACATTATCATGAGTCCCTGCGGATGAAGGAGCTCGTGACAATGTATGTCTCTTGTTGGAAATGGATTATTGGACTTAATTAGTTCACGGACCGTCTTCAATCATTTCAACTTTTGTCACCGTCACCCGTCATTATGTGACCCTTTATCGCATTTTCGTCCAGCTTTATTTTACCTATTTTGGACGGACCCTTTGACTCCTGATAGTGCGGGGGCGGCGCCCAATAGCGTGGTGCCTAAAGTGCCAGGCTATTCTTAAGCTGTCATGGTTTATGTTTCCTTTAATGCAATATGGTCCGTAGATCAGATCATAACTACTGTTCTTGGGTATTTTAGCCTCAGGGCTCAATGAGTCAATCAACGTGGTGAAATACTATTCCTGATTTTGTGGTGAGATAATATTCCTGATGTGGTAGTTGCTACACATGTAGCCAGTTTAAGCTTGTGCATTACGTTATTTTGTTTGCAGACAACGGACTGTACTCTTCTCGGGTTGGTTACCACCAGCCTTATTATGAAGTTTGTGTCTTATTATTATAGTGTTATGGATTTCTGCATCATCTCAGTGACAATCCAACGCCGGATAAATGTGCCTGAGTGTGTTGCGCAATGTTTTCTCTGACCAGCACTTTAGTGAAACCTGGACAGTTGTATTTTCATATCAGTTGATGCTTCATAATTAAGCCGCACGCTGTGTGGACCGCGATCGTGTGGACTGTAGGAGGGACTTGTACTAAGCTATAAAAGTACTATACGGACAACCTCAGCAACCACACGCAATATTCTCTTTCTGCTCATAAAGGGTGTTTACTCTCATATTGAAAACGTTTTCGCTACTGCAACATCATAATTTTTGTTCTTCTTAAAATTATAGTTCTTCTGCATTACTTCTAAACCTAATCTTCATTTGCATTGATTCAATATCATTGTCGCTTTCATTGTTTGGTTTTATTATTATTTGTGTTTGTGTACTGATTACTATACTTCAATAGCTGTATTACGTTAAGTGTACTTATTCTTACTCTCATTTTTGCCACCTTCGTTTCTTTCTCATCTGTCACGATGAATCAAGCAGACGTGAAAACAAAAGATCTCCGCATTGGGCATTGAAATGTGTACCATCTATATGCCAAACTTGCTGATATTTCCGTTTACCTGAATGACTCAAACCCATTTCATATTTTTGGATTTTCTGAGACACGTCTTGGTTCTAATGTATCTGATGAATCAATTCAGGTTCTTGGCTTTTCTGTCCTGAGACGTGATCCAACGGCCCATGGACAAACAGGATTAGCTGCTTATATTCACACGTCTGTTCAAGCTCTTACACTTAGACGACATGACTTAGAAACTGAGCAAGTTGAGTGTATGTGGCTTGAGCTGAAAGCCCCCCAATCACCATCATTTCTTATCGGTTTTCTGTACCGCAACCCTGCTGCAAACTTTGAGTGGTACGATAATTTCCTTAGTATGTTTGATAAAGCCTGTAAACCTAATTCTAATGTCATACTTATGGGAGATTTTAACATAGACATGTTAAAGTCTCATCATGCATGGGACTCTACGATGACGTTGCTGGGTCTTAAACAGTTAGTCACTTCGCCGACACGAATAACACCAACAACATCTACACTCATAGACCACATCTATGCCACAAAGCCGGAGTCTGTTCATAGTGTGTCTGTCGGTAACCTTGGCATCAGTGATCACTTTCCCATCAGCTGTACGTGGTCCACTAAGTTCCCAAAAGCAAAGAAAGGATGTCATACGTATATCACCTATCGTTCGTTTAAAAAATTTAGTGAGAGCGACTTTTTATCTGACCTTAATAACGCACCTTTTGAGGACGTGCTTAGTGAAACTGACCCTGACAGCGCTCTGTCTGGTATAGCATTTTTCTTACTATTTTAAATAAACACGCGCCTGTGCGGCGGAGGCGAGTCAAACACGCTGCCACTCCCGCCGTGGCTGACTCAAGACATCATTCAGGCCATGAGGGTGAGAGATGATCTGAGAAAACAGAAGTGTTTTGCTGAATTTAAACGTGAGCGCAATCGTGTCAAATGTTTAGTGCGGCAGGCTAAAAAATCTTTTATTGATCGTTTGATTAAACAAGACAAAGATATGTCCACGCTCTGGCGCGCTATGGCCGCAGTGACTGGAGGCAAGAGTAGGAAATCCCCTGTAATCCCGACTACCCTGACTGCCGATAATTTTAACGATCATTTCCTTTCAATTGCCGAGTCCCTGGTCCCTTCTAAAACAAACTGTCGGCCCTATACCTGTCCCGACACCCTGATTGATTTATGTACAACGCGAACTGCACAATTTGATCCTTTTACTATTCCGCCTCTGGCAGTTCACGAGGTTGGTAAGACAATAAGTTCCATGAAGAATAAAAAGTCTTCCGGGCCAGATGAAATAAGCCCCAAAATACTGAAACTATCACTTCCCTATGTTGTAGAAACAATAACTTATGTCTACAATTTATGCATACAGAAAAATGTTTTCCCAAAAGAACTAAAAAAGGCTAAAGTTATTCCCCTACCTAAAACAAAAGATCTGTCCGATGTTAACAATTATCGCCCCATTTCACTTTTGTCTGTCTTAAGTAAACCCCTTGAACGACACATTCATAAGCATCTGTTAGAATACCTGGAAAAACGCAAATTAATCCACCCCCTCCAGTCAGGTTTTCGCCCGAAGCATAGTTGTCATACAGCCTTATCGCGACTTACAGACACGTGGCTAAGTTCAATGAACAAAGGCGAATTCACAGGTGCTGTTTTCATATACCTTCGGAATGCTTTCGACATGGTAGATCATGAAATTCTCCTTTCCAAGCTCAGTATATATCTGGATGGTTCATTTTCAAGAAACTGTTTTCATACATCAGACGGCAGTTCTCAGGCATCTATTCATTCCTTTAAAACAACCTCGTTTTTCGCTTCCTATCTTACAGACAGACAGCAGCGCGTGATGGCCAATGGATCTTACTCTTCAAGTGGTTTAGTAACAAGAGGAGTGCCCCAGGGCTCTGTCCTGGGACCTCTTCTCTTTTGCATATTTATCAATGACCTGCCACTACATTTCACGAATGACAAAATTGCATGTGACTTGTTTGCCGATGACGCAACAATCCACACCCCAGATAAGTGTCTTGAGTCTTTAAATGGTCGTTTGCAACAGGGACTGAGCAAAATTTCCAAATGGTGTGAAAATAATGCAATGATCCTTAATCCCACCAAAACCGAATGTATGATCATAGCAACCCGTCAGAAGCATCAGCTCAAGCCACTTTCGCTTAGCCTGGAGATCCAAGACCACACCATTACACAAGTAACTGAACATCGCCTACTTGGAGTTATTGTTGATAACCAGATGAAATGGCAATCTCACATCAATGCTGTCTGTAAAACTGTGTCCAGAAATGTGTTTATGCTGTCTAAGCTAAAATATCTTATTGATGTCGACACTCGCAAACTATTTTACAATGCCCATGTCAAATCCCACATCGATTATGCCTCCACGACATGGGACGGCCGCGGTGACATACACATGAAGAGGCTTAACTCCTTGCATCGCAGGGCAGTGAAGCAGATCCTGCCTGATCCAGCTCTTTCTACTGACCAAAAATTTGAAAAACTAAAATTGCTTCCTCTTAACAAGCACCATCTCTTTAACAAAGGGGTAGTCATGTATAAAATCTGGAATGAAATCCACCCAGAATACTTGTGTAATCTCTTCACCAAGGCAGCTTCAGGCTATTCAACATCAAGGCGAAACTTCATCACACCACGCCCGAGGATAGATTTATTTAAAACCACCCTCGCTTTCTCGGGCGCCTCGTTTTGGAATAAACTGCCAGCGCACATAACACACACTGGTTCACTCCCCTCTTTCAAGGAAAGCCTCTTCAAGTACCTGCTATCTATCAGCTCATTCACTGGTTCGGGTATCTCCACTATCGCCTAAAGCCTTGATATTAACCTCCGTGCGCACGTACGTGTATGTGGGTGTGTGCGCGCGCGTGCGTGCGTGCGTGCGTGTGTGTGTGTGTGTGTGTGTGTGTGTGTGTGTGTGTAATAATAATAATAATAATAATAATAATAATAAATAATAATAATAATAATAATAATAATAATAATAATAAAAAATTTATTTCAGTTTTTGCAGGCCATCAGGCCCATAAGAACACAAAATACAATTTACAACCAGAAAATACAGGAAGGTGGTTGTAAAACACACTCATATAGCATTACATCAGCGCACATAAATAAACAAAAACAAGAAAAGTTCAAAGCAAATCCCTCTAATTCCTTAATTTAAGGCAACCTGAAATATACATAGCAACTTTAAAGACCAGTTTATCATGTAGGTTTCCACACAGCAGCTGAACTTTAAGATCGGATGGGAATCTGTAGTAAAACAGTGGAATGTACTTTTTACGTAAAGGGGCATATTTTGGACACTCGAACAGAAAATGACACAAATCTTCAGCCTTATGCCAATCACATGAATTACATTCTGGATTAGTGATGGGTTTTCCAAATCTGGATACTCCGTTTAAAGGTAAACGGTTACATCTAAGTAAACATATTGCCCGCCTGAGTTCACAAGAGTTCAGCTGCCCTATGTAACTGGCTCTAAGTATTTCTGGGTGGTAATGGCAGTATTCTGTGTTTGAGGTAAGGGATGCATGCCAGTCCTGTCGGAAACAATCCATCAGCCGATCTTTGAATATCTGAATGAACAGAGGAGTGTTTCCAACTGACTGCATTTCCCATACATACCCAAACCCGTGCATACACAATAGAGTCTTTATTTGCGTAGCCCAGTTCGATCTACCTGAAGCATCATGCATACATAACATCGTGTAACACTGTCTTGGGTATCTGTTTTCTGACATGGTAAGAAGTCTGCACCAGTACTTCACCATTCGAACATAGGCATCAATATACATAGGGAATCTTCCACACTCACCCAGCGCAATATTGTTTTTTACATCTCTTCCAACACCAAGGACCATTTTACAAACCTTTATATGAACCTGCTCAATTACATCATGTCTCTGGAAACCCCAGACCTCTGACCCGTACAGCACAATGGGTTTAATCTTGACATCAAAAATGTGAAAAACAGTGTCAGCTGGAAAGTTTTGTAATTTGAAGTATAGTCTTTTGATGCCTGCAACTGCTCTCCTGGCTTTTCCAGCTAAGTTTTCTACACATCTAGCCCAGTTCAGAGTAGAGGAAAATATCACACCAAGGTAAGTATAACTGGACTCGACTTGGATCTGCTTGTCAGCATAAAACCATTTTTCACAATTTTTCACAAAACCTCCATTTTTGAAGACCACCACTTTTGTCTTGTCCATGTTCACAGTGAGACCCCATTTTTTACAGTATTTTTCTAAACAATTAATTTTCTTTTGGAGATCTGCTACAGAGTCAGACACAATGGCTATATCATCAGCATACATAAGAAGGAAAATACCCAGTGGGTCTGCAAAAATATCAATGCCACGTGCACCGCACGATGATATTTCTGTCTCAAATTCTGAAAGAAAGATAGAAAACAGCAGTGGGCTCAACACACAACCTTGTCGCACCCCTGACATGCAATCAAAGTAGTCGGTAACTTTGGTTCCAACCCTTACAGCAGCTTTTACATGTTTGTACATACTCTCAAGTGTCTGAAGCAACTTTCCATGAACTCCTTTACGTAGCAAGAGATACAACAGTTTTGTCCTGTGCACACTGTCGTAAGCTTTAGAAAAATCTACGTACATGGTGTAAAAACGGCCACCCTGCTTGCTAAGATACTTTTGCACTAGTGCCTGTAAGCAAAAAATGTTGTCTATAGTACTGTATCCTTTACGGAAGCCAGCTTGGGCCTCAGGAATACAATCATTCTCTTCACAAAAACGAACCAACCTGTTGTTAATGACAAAACTGTACAACTTACTGATAACGTTCAGAAGAGAAATTCCTCTGTAGTTGTCAACATTTCTAGGGTTACCCTTTTTGTGTAGTGGAAATATCACAGCCATGGTCCAGCTTTCAGGGTATTCCGCATTTTGAAACACACGATTAAACAAAGGATGCAGAAATTTCACAAGGATCTCACCTGCATGATGAAAAAGGTCAGTGGGCAAGCCATCAGGGCCTGATGCTTTCCCTTTCTTCATGTTATTAATAGCACTGCGAATTTCATCCTGCGTGATTTCCTCGTCAAATTTTGCATTATGACAACCATCACAATCATCAGATATATGGTCATTCAAAACACCCTCGGCCTGTCTGCTGAAACCTGAATCATCAACATTCTGATCCACATTTAGCAAATTACGAAAATAATCATACCACACGCGTGGTGAAATGACATCAGAACACAACTTTTTAACGCCAGTCAGAGACTTTATTTTTTGCCAAAATGTTCTTGAGTTTGCATCATTACATGCATCGTTGAGCTCATTCAAAACCCGTGCGTTGTACTCTACTTGTTTTGTTTTACACAACTTCTTAAATTCTTTCTTCATGTCAAGATACTTCCCTAAGTCGTCATGTGTGTTTGTGTGTCTGAACTGCTTCAACTGTAGGTACTTGTTTTGTTTTGCTAACTCGCAGTCCGAGTCCCACCACGGCGGCTGTGCACGGGATTCACCTACCTTCTTACCTGACCTCATTTTGTCAGCCGCCTTCTGAATGAATGCTACAAAACAGGCCGACCCTTCTTCTACACTCGAGTCAAGCGCTGACGAAAAGTGTTGAAACTGAGTCTCCTGATTATCTTCAATGTATGCCCAAAAGGATTCAGCGTAGTTTTCTTTCCAAACAAATTTAACCCCTTCCTCTAGTATTATATCATCATTTAAATCATCATCATCACATGAATAAACAGACTGAATAGAAGTAAACGTGGTTACAATGGGGAAATGGTCTGACTCGCACCTGTCTGCAACAAACATATCGGTCACTAGGTCAAACACGGATTTAGAGCAAATACAGTAGTCCACCACACTTTTGCCT
>BTPG01000005.1:174858577-174878577 GCA_036245525.1 Semisulcospira habei | reverse complement strand
TGGTGAATCCCGTGCACAGCCGCCGTGGTGGGACTCGGACTGCGAGTTAGCAAAACAAAACAAGTACATACAGTTGAAGCAGTTCAGACACACAAACACACATGACGACTTAGGGAAGTATCTTGACATGAAGAAAGAATTTAAGAAGTTGTGTAAAACAAAACAAGTAGAGTACAACGCACGGGTTTTGAATGAGCTCAATGATGCATGTAACGATGCAAATTCAAGAACATTTTGGCAAAAAATAAAGTCTCTGACTGGCGTTAAGAAGTTGTGTTCTGATGTTATTTCACCACGCGTGTGGTATGATTATTTTCGTAATTTGCTAAATGTGGATCAGAATGTTGATGATTCAGGTTTCAGCAGACAGGCCGAGGGTGTTTTGAATGACCATATATTATCTAATGATTGTGATGGTTGTCACAATGCAAAATTTGACGAGGAAATCACGCAGGATGAAATTCGCAGTGCTATTAATAGCATGAAGAAAGGGAAAGCATCAGGCCCTGATGGCTTGCCCACTGACCTTTTTCATCATGCAGGTGAGATCCTTGTGAAATTTCTGCATCCTTTGTTCAATCGTGTGTTTCAAAGTGCGGAATACCCTGAAAGCTGGACCATGGCTGTGATATTTCCACTACACAAAAAGGGTAACCCTAGAAATGTTGACAACTACAGAGGAATTTCTCTTTTGAACGTTATCAGTAAGTTGTACAGTTTTGTCATTAACAACAGGTTGATTCGTTTTTGTGAAGAGAATGATTGTATTCCTGAGGCTCAAGCTGGCTTCCGTAAAGGGTACAGTACTATAGACAACATTTTTTGTTTACAGGCACTAGTGCAAAAGTATCTTAGCAAGCAGGGTGGCCGTTTTTACACCATGTACGTAGACTTTTCTAAAGCTTACGACAGTGTGCACAGGACAAAACTGTTGTATCTCTTGTTACGTAAAGGAGTTCATGGTAAGTTGCTTCAGACACTGGAGAGTATGTACAAACATGTAAAAGCTGCTGTAAGGGTTGGAACCAAAGTTACCGACTACTTTGATTGCATGTCAGGGGTGCGACAAGGTTGTGTGTTGAGCCCACTGCTGTTTTCTATCTTTCTTTCAGAATTTGAGACAGAAATATCATCGTGCGGTGCACGTGGCATTGATATTTTTGCGGACCCACTGGGTATTTTCCTTCTTATGTATGCTGATGATATAGCCATTGTCTCTGACTCTGTAGCAGATCTCCAAAAGAAAATTAATTGTTTAGAAAAATACTGTAAAAAATGGGGTCTCACTGTGAACATGGACAAGACAAAAGTGGTAGTCTTCAAAAATGGAGGTTTTGTGAAAAATTGTGAAAAATGGTTTTATGCTGACAAGCAGATTCAAGTCGAGTCCAGTTATACTTACCTTGGTGTGATATTTTCCTCTACTCTGAACTGGGCTAGATGTGTAGAAAACTTAGCTGGAAAAGCCAGGAGAGCAGTTGCAGGCATCAAAAGACTATACTTCAAATTACAAAACTTGCCAGCTGACACTGTTTTTCACATTTTTGATGTCAAGATTAAGCCCATTGTGCTATATGGGTCAGAGGTTTGGGGTTTCCAGAGGCATGATGTAATTGAGCAGGTTCATATAAAGGTTTGTAAAATGGTCCTTGGTGTTGGAAGAGATGTAAAAAACAATATTGCGCTGGGTGAGTGTGGAAGATTTCCTATGTATATTGATGCCTATGTTCGAATGGTGAAGTATTGGTGCAGACTTCTTACCATGTCAGAAAACAGATACCCAAGACAGTGTTACACGATGTTATGTATGCATGATGCCTCAGGTAGATCGAACTGGGCTACGCAAATAAAGACTCTGTTGTGTATGCACGGGTTTGGGTATGTGTGGGAAATGCAGTCAGTTGGAAACACTCCTCTGTTCATTCAGATATTCAAAGATCGGCTGATGGATTGTTTCCGACAGGACTGGCATGCATCCCTTACATCAAACACAGAATACTGCCATTACCACCCAGAAATACTTAGAGCAAGTTACATAGGGCAGCTGACTTCTTGCGAACTCAGGCGGGCAATTTGTTTACTTAGATGTAACCGTTTACCTTTAAACGGAGTATCCAGATTTGGAAAACCCATCACTAATCCAGAATGTAATTCATGTGATTGGCATAAGGCTGAAGATTTGTGTCATTTTCTTTTCGAGTGTCCAAAATATTCCCCTTTACGTAAAAAGTACATTCCACTGTTTTACTACAGATTCCCATCCGATCTCAAAGTTCAGCTGCTGTGTGGAAACCTACATGATAAACTGGTCTTTAAAGTTGCTATGTATATTTCAGGGTGCCTTAAATTAAGGAATTAGAGGGGGTGATTTGCTTTGAACTTTTTTGTTTTTGTTTATTTATGTGCGCTGATGTAATGCTATGTGATTGTGTTCTTTACAACCACCTTCCTGTATTTTCTGGTTGTAAATTGTATTTTGTGTTCATATGGGCCTGATGGCCTGCAAAAACTGAAATAAATTTATTATTATTATTATTATTATTATTACACAAAGCAACACTCCATTGAGCAATGAGTCTACCCGATATTCCGATAAAAAGCATAGATCTTCATGATTCCATGCACCTGTATACGCCCTTCTTATTCGCAGGTGGAGACAACATAATGACATCTTCACACCTAACTGCTTCTTTTGACATACGGCAATTTTCCACATTATTACTGTAATCATTGATTTCCACACCCGAGTAGTCTCGCATGCAGGGAGGCCCCACGTTAAGCAATGGAAAAAAAAAAGCTACTAGGCCTAATTGAAGTTCAAGAATACGTGTTCCATAAGCGCCTGGTGAGTGCGTGCTGATAATACCAAATTGCGAGTCAGCCCCCTCGCGCGCGCACACTGTGCACGCGCGAGGGGGCTGACTCGAAGTTTTGTACATCAACCCCCTTCTGCCACTGGACACGTAGCCCAGGCCAAAAGACGGGTTTGTCCGTTAAAGGTCCTGGTAAATCAAATTGGCACAGTTGCAGTGTGCCTGAATTGATCAGTGTTCAGGTCGTACTCCATAGGCAATAGCTGTCCCTGTCCGCCATAACCCGCCCGCTAGGACCGTCCATTATCACTCCGGTGTCGTGAACGTTAAACCCCGAACCAGCCAACTGAACGCGTATTTTGTTCCTGAAATCATTGAAGTTCATTCAACGACGCAAAAGCCACAACCGTCCGAGAAACATGGGTCCACATTGTTATCAGCAAGAGGCATAGATCCTCATGAGCCCCCGCAGTCGCGGGGGCTCATGAGGATCTATGTCTCTTGCAGTTGGATCACGTTTACTTTTTCACTTTATTTCGGCAGTGAAGGGGTTAACACGCGCTCGTCAAGCGCCTATGGTGTGAACTACGTTGCTTCTTTGCTTCGCTTGTGTTGTCAATGTGGTCGTTAGGTAAACTGTCGGTTAGTAAGCAAACTCTTGCTCAAAAGCTAAGCACCTATTAATTTTGTGCTCGAGTAAACTTGCCCGAGCTATTTCCACCAAATCCAGTGACTTCGTCAAAATATTTATAGTTTTAGTCTCAGTCGTTTTAAAATAATGTGCTAGCCAAACATTCCTTGTGGAACTTAGAAACAATGAGTGCCATTAAGTGTCAAGAAATGTCCATCAAAGAACGAGGTACGCCTCTCGCCTAAGAACGATTACATTGCATTTCGTCTGTATGTCGATTTTGATAAATTTGATCAATTGTGTTGTGCTTGTCGTTTCTAAGCGTGTTTCGTTCTTTGTTGTGAATTTCTTTGCGCTTTACACGTTTGGCAGTCACTACTTAAAAGCGGCGCCAAGCTGTCCTGGTACCACCCTTAAACTACCATGGTCGATCCGTATTTTTTTGCAGCATGCCGGTCCTCATTTCACACTCTACACCTCTCCCCTGTCCAACATCATCCAGTCTCACCACATACACCACCACCTTTACGCTGACGACTCACAACTACTAGACAAAGAAAAACTCGACAACACTCAGTCACTACTGACTCGCACGGCTGACTGCTACGAAGACGTGAAAAACTGGATGACAGCAAACAAACTCAAACTGAACGACGACAAAACGGAAGCCATGCTGGTAGGCACTCGCCAGAAACTTTCCCAGCTCCCCCATTCTCTCCACCTTCAACTCGACAGCACCCCCATCTCCCTCTCTGACTCGGTCAAGAACCCCGGCGTTATCCTCGATTCCTCTCTTTCCATGACCAGCTTCGTCTCCGCCACGGCCCAGGCATGTTATTTCCACCTCCGCCGCATCAGTCAGATCAGAAAATACCTCACTACCGAAGCTGCCACCAAACTCGCTGTCTCTCTCATCTTATCTCGCATCGACTACTGCAACTCTCTCCTTTCCGGCCTTCCTCACTCTACCACTCTCACTCTTCAGCGCGTCCAGAACAATGCTGCCCGCCTCGTCCTCAGAAAGAAAAAATCCGACCACATCACTCCCCTGCTCAAGCTCCTTCACTGGCTCCCCATCCCCCAACGCATCCAATACAAGATTATGTCTCTCTGCTACAAATCCCTGAACAACTACGCTCCTACCTATCTCTCCAACTTACTTCACCCCTACACTCCTTCCCGCTCCCTCCGCTCCGCCTCCGACCCTCTCCGCCTCCTCATCCCCCGCACCAAACTCAGCACTTTCGGCCCCCGCTCCTTCTCCGTCTACGGTCCATTCACCTGGAACACCATCCCACTCTCTCTCTCCGTAAGAAACACTCTCTCTCCTCCTTCCAGTTCGCCCTCAAAAGTCACCACTTTCAACAGTTCTAGCACTATTTCACCACACTCCCCACCCCAAGCTGACCGTCGTAATGTATTTTCACTATTTGTGGTACGTGAGTCACTGTCTAAAGCGTGCGCATGCGTGTGCGAGTTGTGAGTGCGCACTTAGAGTTATAATTATTACAAGATAAGCGCATTATAAATACCGTAATTATTATTATTATGCCAGAGCTGCTTGGGATAACAAAAATCTCAGCTGATGTTTCTTCACTGGTACAGGAACATTCGCCCCCCCCCCACTTCCCCCCCCGCCCCACCCCAGCCCCCCCCCCCAATTAATATAATAGTAATATAATAATATATTATGATAAATAAATATTTTTTAATAATAATAATAATAATAATAAATATGCACACATACAATACATCCATACAATACATACATACATGCATGCATACATACAATAGATACATACATACATACATACATACATACATACATACATACATACATACATACATACATACATACATACACACACACACACATACATATATTCATACATACATACATGCAAACATAGATACATACAATAGATACACACACACACACACACACGCACACTCACATACATACATCCAATAGATACATACATACATACATATATACATGCATGCATACATACATACATACATACATACATACATACATACATACATACATGCGTACATACATACATACATACATACATATAAATTTTGCAGTGGAAATGCACTGACCGATGTAACCTGAGCTAAAACTTCCACCGAGCCGCTAAACCCAGAAGCTGTTTGATTTTCAGCCCGACTGAACCCTTGTTCCTAAAGAGGAACAAATCCTCTCCATCCTCAGCATTGATTCCAACATTGTGTGCTGGTCTGTGATTTTGGACCTTACGGCTGAAAGCCGTAAGGTCCAAAATCACAGACCAGCACACACGCACACACTGAACACACCATGACCCCCTTTTTGTCTGAGGCACCCAGATTTAAATCGTGTCAGCTAGACGTTGCTGCAATGACACGGTGAGCGTCTGTTCCTCTGGTTAATAAGAGTGGTTCCCTTCAGCGTCCATCGGCACGTTCTATTGTTGGTATTGTGTGGCGGCTCAGCAATCAAGTTGTAATTATTACGGAGGCAATAGACGGGTATTATGTTATAGCGGGAGGCAAGCTCTTTGGCTGAGTTGGTCATGGTGGCAGCGTAAATTTTCATATTCATCATTGTGCACTTTTTTTTTACAATTAAAGAAATTCACAACAAAAAAGAACCACCCTTAGAAAGGTAAAGTACAACACAATTTAATAAACTATTGTGTAGTATTTGTACTTTGTAAGCACATTTCAAACCCCCATTCGAGGGGGCTCATGAAGATCTATGTCTCTTGCAGTTGGATCGTGTTCACTTTTTTCTCGGTAGTCAGGGGGTTAACATCCGTACTCCTCTAGCGGAAAATGGCAGTCCCGGCACTGAGTAGCCCGTCCAAAGACACAAAATGGCAGTCCCGGCACTGAGTAGCCCGTCCAAAGACACAAAATGGCAGTCCCGGCACTGAGTAGCCCGTCCAAAGACACAAAATGGCAGTCCCAGCACTGAGTAGCCCGTCCAAAGACACAAAATGGCAGTCCCGGCACTGAGTAGCCCGTCCAAAGACACAAAAAGGCAGTCCCGGCACTGAGTAGCCCGTCCAAACACACAAAAAGGCAGTCCCGGCACTGAGTAGCCCGTCCAAACACACAAAAAGGCAGTCCCGGCACTGAGTAGCCCGTCCAAACACACAAAAAGGCAGTCCCGGCACTGAGTAGCCCGTCCAAAGACACAAAAAGGCAGTCCCGGCACTGAGTAGCCCGTCCAAAGACACAAAAAGGCAGTCCCGGCACTGAGCAGCCCGTCCAAAGACACAAAAAGGCAGTCCCGGCACTGAGTAGCCCGTCCAAAGACACAAAAAGGCAGTCCCGGCACTGAGTAGCCCGTCCAAAGACACAAAATGGCAGTCCCGCACTGAGTAGCCCGTCCAAAGACACAAAAGGCAGTCCCGGTACTGAGTAGCCCGTCCAAAGACACAAAATGGCAGTCCCGGCACTGAGTAGCCCGTCCAAAGACACAAAATGGCAGTCCCGGCACTGAGTAGCCCGTCCAAAGACACAAAAAGGCAGTCCCGGTACTGAGTAGCCCGTCCAAAGACACAAAAAGGCAGTTCCGGCACTAAGTAGCCCGTCCAAAGACACAAAAAGACAGTCCCGGCACTGAGTAGCCCGTCCAAAGACACAAAATGGCAGTCCCGGCACTGAGTAGCTCGTCCAAAGACACAAAAGGCAGTCCCGGCACTGAGTAGCCCGTCCAAAGACACAAAAGGCAGTCCCGGCACTGAGTAGCCCGTCCAAAGACACAAAAAGGCAGTCCCGGCACTAAGTAGCCCGTCCAAAGACACAAAAGGCAGTCCCGGCACTGAGTAGCCCGTCCAAAGACACAAAAAGGCAGTCCCGGCACTAAGTAGCCCGTCCAAAGACACAAAAAGACAGTCCCGGCACTGAGTAGCCCGTCCAAAGACACAAAAAGGCAGTCCCGGCACTAAGTAGCCCGTCCAAAGACACAAAAGGCAGTCCCGGCACTGAGTAGTCCGTCCAAAGACACAAAATGGCAGTCCCGGCACTGAGTAGCCCGTCCAAACACACAAAAAGGCAGTCCCGGCACTTAGTAGACCGTCCAAAGACACAAAAAGGCAGTCCCGGCACTGAGTAGCCCGTCCAAAGACACAAAAAGACAGTCCCGGCACTGAGTAGCCCGTCCAAAGACACAAAATGGCAGTCCCGGCACTGAGTAGCCCGTCCAAAGACACAAAATGGCAGTCCCAGCACTGAGTAGCCCGTCCAAAGACACAAAATGGCAGTCCCGGCACTGAGTAGCCCGTCCAAAGACACAAAATGGCAGTCCCGGCACTGCGTAGCCCGTCCAAAGACACAAAATGGCAGTCCCGGCACTTAGTAGACCGTCCAAAGACACAAAAAGACAGTCCCGGCACTGAGTAGCCCGTCCAAAGACACAAAAAGGCAGTCCCGGCACTAAGTAGCCCGTCCAAAGACACAAAAAGACAGTCCCGGCACTGAGTAGCCCGTCCAAAGACACAAAAAGGCAGTCCCGGCACTAAGTAGCCCGTCCAAAGACACAAAAAGACAGTCCCGGCACTGAGTAGCCCGTCCAAAGACACAAAAAGGCAGTCCCGGCACTGAGTAGCCCGTCCAAAGACACAAAAAGGCAGTCCCGGCACTGAGTAGCTCGTCCAAAGACACAAAAAGGCAGTCCCGGCACTAAGTAGCCCGTCCAAAGACACAAAATGGCAGTCCCGGCACTGAGTAGCCCGTCCAAAGACACAAAATGGCAGTCCCGGCACTGAGTAGCCCGTCCAAAGACACAAAAAGGCAGTCCCGGCACTAAGTAGCCCGTCCAAAGACACAAAATGGCAGTCCCGGCACTGAGTAGCCCGTCCAAAGACACAAAATGGCAGTCCCGGCACTGAGTAGCCCGTCCAAAGACACAACATGGCAGTCCCGGCACTGAGTAGCCCGTCCAAAGACACAAAATGGCAGTCCCGGCACTGAGTAGCCCGTCCAAAGACACAAAATGGCAGTCCCGGCACTGAGTAGCCCGTCCAAAGACACAAAATGGCAGTCCCGGCACTGAGTAGCCCGTCCAAAGACACAAAATGGCAGTCCCGGCACTGAGTAGCCCGTCCAAAGACACAAAATGGCAGTCCCGGCACTGAGTAGCCCGTCCAAAGACACAAAATGGCAGTCCCGGCACTGAGTAGCCTGTCCAAAGACACAAAAAGGCAGTCCCGGCACTGAGTAGCCCGTCCAAAGGCACTGCTTTTTTACACAGTCACAAAGTCCCCAATGTTTAGGAGTTACCACAGACTCAAGTCCGACAGAGTGATGCAAGATGGTAAAAAAGACAAGGACATCTTTAATCGTCGCTGCAGAGCTGTGCGACAGAAACTTGCAAGAACTTCACCGTTCACACTGGCTGTCTTCCTCGATTCGCTGCCGCTGATAAGCGGCAGCGAATCAAGGGAGGCAACCAGTGTGCATCACAGTCATGCCGAAACTGACCGTCTGAGCGCTACTTTAGGCACTAGAAGCCGCTCCATCGCTGTGCCATCGATCTTCTGTCTAACCAGCGTCATACACCTAAATCTCCCATCGGTAAGAGACTTAGACCCTCATAGGTCCCTACAGCCGCAGGGACTCACGAGAATCTATACCTCTAGCTTCCAGAACGGGATCGGTCAATTTAAATCAATGGAATTTTCAGTCGCATGTTTTGAAAGCTCAAACTGAAGTCAGCTTCCAATGCATCTCCCTGCGTTACCATTTCTCCCGTCCCCTTCTCACGGTTGTCCAGCACCTGTGATATTTAATAATTATCTTCTCTCACCTGTGGAATAAATGGAGGTGGTGAGGATGCTAAAGTCGGCAGAGGCTCGTGAGAATCTATGCTCTATCAGAGTCTTTAACTTTGACGTCTGTTGTCTTCAGACGAAGCAAGGCATCTGTGTTTTCTGATCTCGCACCAAATACGTAAAATTAACCAGGAAGACTTGAGGAATTTGCACGAATGTAAGTGACCAACATGAAGTGCAAGAGGCATAGATCCTCATGAGCCGCCGCAGTCGCGGCGGCTCATGAGGATCTATGTCTCTTGCAGACAGATTATATTATTCTCGCAGCCTCGGTCCCACCTCCCAGCTCCTTGACACGCTTGAGATAAAAAAAAGTCTTAGGGTGATCTCCTTCACGATAGCATCATGGAACATTGGAAATCCTTCCCCGGACTACGGTGGAGGAGGCTAGGGTCTGTGAATGCTTCGGAAGATCGATGACACCACTTAGTATTGTCACGATATGGAGAGTGGGAAAGGCAATTTTCTCTACATGTTTTCTATGTGCTGTTGCCGTGTTTTTATGGCTGCTGCGAAACCTGCTTTTTTTTTTTTAGAGTTGTTTTGTAGCTGAGTACAGATGAGTGGCTATGACGGCCACACTTCCATACAAACGGAGTAACGGCAGCGTGACGATGCCAGGGAAATCTGCCGCTTGTGCTGTTAAAATATTGAATGCCGAAGCAGTGACTTTGTGCTGGATGACTGCAAGTGTTTGTGAGTGTACGAGTGATGGAATTTGCCGGTATGACTGGAAGCGAGATGTGGACAGTGCTCGGCCGTTGTCCCATGGTCTCAAGTAAGCTTTGCTAAAACCATGGCCTAAGGTGTTTTTCCTGTGGGTCATCTCTCTCTCTCTCTCTCTCTCTCTCTCTCTCTCTCTCTCTCTCTGTTAGAGTTTATGCTCTAAGTGTGTGTGTGTGTGTGTGTGTGTGTGTGTGTGTGTGTGTGTGTGTGTGTGTGTGCCTGCGTGCGTGCGTGCGTGTTTGTGTGTGTGTGTGTGTGTGTGTACGTGTGCGTGTGTGTGTGTGCAAGGATACGATTGGAAAAAAGTGCCTGTACCTAATCATTCATCCTTGCCGTGAGAAATAAAGTTTCATTTCATTTCTCTCTCTCTCTCTCTCTCTCTCTCTCTCTCTCTCTCTCTCTCTCTCTCTCTCTCTCTCTCTCTCTCTCTCTCTCTCGTTTGTTGCTGATGCTGTTGCTGCTGCTGTTCTTGTCGTCGTGTGTCACTTTGGGGGTGACGTAGAGTTTGTGGGAGGGTGTAGGAGCAGGGGATTGTTAACCCCTTACCTGCGGGACAAGGCGAACGCTACCCATCTGCAAGAGACATAAATCCTCATGAGCCCCCGCAGTCATGTCCTCAAGTAGTCGCGGGGGCTCATAAGGATTTATGTCTCTTGCCTGCCCCGCGTGCTTTCTGTCCCCGACTGGTCCCGTTTCATTTGTGTTTTTCACGCGAATGTCGGTCAGTGTGCATGCAGTGGTTTCAGACGCGAAATCCGCGTTCACTGGCAGTCAAGGGATCGTTAAGCTGTGAGCTCTCTCTTTCCAGGCAGATAATAATTTGATTTGATGTTGTACTCTTCCCACGTTTGTCTACTCTCCCTCCCTCCCCCCCCCCCCCTCCAAGCATTTTACAGCGCACTTGTGTCACCTATGTTATACAAAGAGGTGATTTCCAAAAATAGCGTCCTTGGTCTCTACTGCATGTTTATGAGCGGGGCTCGATGTGGAGCATAATTTACCCCTAAAATCCGGTGAACGGAAAAACGATAGAAGGGGATGGTGACATGCTTTTGCAGTGGCGCAGGAACTGAGGTGTGTGTGTGTGAGGGGGGGGGTGCGAAAGGGGTGAGGGAGGGTTGAGGAGGGGGCTCTGGCCCCTAAAAAAAAACCCAGGTAGGACGGTCAGAGAATCTTCCTGGCCACCCCAATATTTATAGAGAAAAAAAATGTTTTGGGAGATAAACGTTTTTTTGAGCAAAAGATTAGTTCATACTTTTATTTTTTATTTGGACACAAACAAACTTGGAGATAAAAAGTGATATGATTTTGATTATTTAGAGGTTGCACTGTTGGTTGACTGCAGACACGCTGCCCCCCTCCCCCTCCGTCTCCCCCCCCCCCCCTTGCCCCAACGCCCAGGCAAAATAAGCACCGCCTTCCTCAGTTGTACTAATCATTTTTTAGTTTGATTATACCACTACACGGTCAGTGGACGCACGACATGCTTTTGAAATCATTTAAAATTCAATGTCACAACTAATCCCCAGCCGCCAAATGGACATGAATGCAAAGTGGTTTCAGCCTCTGATCGCGGAGGCTTCTGAGGCTCTACACCTCTAGATCTCTAGCAGTAGCTAGGTGGTGCTCAGTTTGCTTTCTCTCGGCTGAGCAAGGGGTTACACGAGAAAAGGCTGGGTCTCCGCGCTGTCACCCTTAACGTCTGTATGTGGTCTGTGAAGTTTCAACTCCTTCACTGCCGAGAAAAGAAAAAAAAAAAAAAAACGAACGCGATCTAACCGCAAGAGACATAGATCCTCATGAGCCCCCGCAGTCGCGGGGGCTCATGAGGATCTATGTCTCTTGCTGAGACAAAAATGTGTACCCATGTTCCTTGGACAGTTGTGGCTCTTGGCCGTTGGCGGAATGACTAAAGATTTCAGAAACAAACATACACGTACAGTGGCAGGGATCGGGGTAACCCTTATCATTCGGAATACACCAGTGTGTGAAATAAATTTGACTAAAATAGTTCAAGGGTAGTGCCAGAATAGCTTGGCCCCTCTAGGCGCCAAGCTATTCTGGCACCACCCTTGAACTAAGGCCATTGGTCTATATCCTTATCTGTAAGTACTATAAGTTGATGTAGCTTGCATATGGCAGTGTACAAATTTGAAGGTTGGTTGGTTAGTTCGGGGTTAACGTCCACAGCACCGAGGTGATCATGGACGGCCCTGACGGGCGGGTTATGGGGGACAGGGAAATCTATTGCCTATGGAGTACGACCTGAACACTGATCAACTCAGGCGCACTCCAACTGTGCCACTTTGATTTACCAGGACCTTTCAACGGACATGCTATTGAACAAATCCGTTTTTTCCCCTGGATTGTGAGTCCAGCTACCGGGGCCGGGAGTACGGGATTCGAACCCACGACCCGGCGATTCCCTTCGCTCTCCTGCTCCGACGTTTAACCGCCTGAGCTATTTCGGACTCCTACAAATTTGAAGCTTTTGGCCTCAGTATGATGTAGGTTAACAACGCCTCGACAAACACAGAGAGTCGCCATTTGTCCGCACGGAGCCTGACAACCAACCTTGTGCCCCATTCACGGGCACCAGACAAATGAAACGTCATTCTGCAATAGGCATAAATCCTAATGAGTTCCTGCAGTTTGCGGTAGCTAAGGAAGATCTAAGTGCATCTTGTTGGATCCTCTTACGTTTATGTCTTCTTTTACCCGAGAAATGTGTTGTCGGTACAATATGCAAGTAATACGTATCCTTTTGCCTGTCGGTTGCAGTTTTAGTTGTCGCGATGATTCCTGTCGGAATCAGCGCGACTAAAATCGCTACCGACGCGCAAAGAGTTAAAGGGGTTTCAGTTTGTGTGTGATCAGCTCGAAGTGTTCAGTGTCGGTTTATGTCATTCCTAGCAGGCCCATGACATAGGGGTCTGGCGAGTAATGCAAATCCGCTGCGCCACCGCGTGCGCGCGGCCACAGCGTAATAGCTGAAGTCTACAAGGGAGGAAACGAAGCACACCCGCGAAATTCTAGCTGTGGCCGGAAGTATCCCGGACCTCTTTCTCAAAATCTAGAGTTGAACGTTAAACCCTTTTAGTAGAGTGCCGTGAAAGAGGCCACTATAAAGTGAACTGCAGTGCATCCATTGTTTTTTGCCGTGTTTACTCTAAAGTCAAAGCGAATTACTCAAAAAGATATTGACAACTGAGCTGTGTTTAAACCAGACTCCATGAAAGTAGACCTTTTCGAGCTGGGGAAAATACGTACCTAAAGCCCGGCTGCTTCATGTCGACAGTAAGACACAAAGCTAAGACCATTTAGCAACACACATCCAATATCAAGAGCTACAGGCAGTGCAGACAGTAGGGAGAGTTTTAAAAAGGAAAATACAGGTGAAAGGACAAAGGCTAGACAGAAACACATGCCCCAGAATAGAGAGGAAACCCCATCCTGTGGGGCTGACCAGGGTGACCCTGGGAACTAAAAAGTAGTTAACCCCACCCAAGTCCCCCAGGGGCAGACCCGGGTGGGGGAAGGTTGGTATAGAGTTGTGGCAAAATATCTACCGAGTTTGTTCAGTTCAAGGTTTTAGGCTGATGGTTTCTTTGAGGGTTGAAAACTGCTCTGGAATCACAGTGCTTTTCGTTTCCTCCCTTGTGTTCTTAATTGATTTTGAGGACGCGGTGGAGCGCACCCGGTGGCGCAGCGGATTTGCATTACTCATCAGGCCCCTATGGCCTATGACCAAGGCAGTGCTCTACAGGGGGGACAACCGATCGTTCTGATCATCGTAGTGTGTGTGATCAGATCTCGATCATTTCCCCTAGCTGGCTGCATCGCGTGCACGCGAACTTAAATTACTGAATGCCCACACGACCACACTCAGAACACACGCGCGCGCGCACACACGCTGAGACGGGACACACGCGCGCGCGCGCACACACACACACACACACACACACACACACCAAAGATCCACACACACATACACACACAAACACACATACACACACACACACACACACACACACACACGCCGCACACACTGACACACACACGCACGCACACACACAAACGCAAACAATTTACTAATTTCATTACATATATGCAGTATTTGAAAATATTGTCTGCTGTCTATATTAAAATTGGATTAAGCATTGCATAACTGTCCGGATCGCAATCAAAAATAATTTTCACCAGTCTCGTCAGTCGCCAACAGCTCAGCAGTTACATCACACCACTTATCATGTTAAAATCTGTACGGATATGATAAGCGTTGGGGATGCGTGGCCGCCAACTAAAATCCACGCGATCGCATTCTGTCTGCAAGAGACATAGATTCTCATGAGCCCCCGCAGCCTGCGGGGGCTCATGAGAATCTATGCCTCTTGCTAATCCTAGTCATACGGCCATTGACGATTCCCAAAATTAGGGTGAGCGGGGTGAGGGGACGGCGAGGGGAGTCTTCAGTCCCTAGGCGAAAAAGGCCGTGCGCGGACCAACGGCGGCCGACGTCGGTCCGATGGCCTTTGCGCACGGCACTGAGTTTCTACTGAACACAAAAGGTGATGACGTAAAGGACAGCTGAATGTAATGAGGCGATGGCTGATCTCCAGTCCTAACTTTTAATCTGTCGAGAACTATGATAGTCATGCGGCGTGGAAATTTCTTACACCCGTCACTGCCGAGAACATAGTGAACGTGCTCCAGCTGCTGCAAGAGGCATAGATCCTCATGAGCCCCCGCTGTCGCTGACGTCATCACGCTTTTAATAGGGGTCGTAAGATGACGTCATCACGCTAGTCGTGGCGGCCATCTTGAGAGGGTTCGCGATAAGGCCCTCATAGGCAAATCGCTGTCAGGACAAGGTCAGGAAAGTCCTGACGTGCTATAGGCAATAACAGCAAGTCAGTCTTGCCATCACCGTAGGAAACCGCTAACCAGAATCTGTTTTTGTTTGTTTCCACTAAAGGATACGGGACTAACATAGGGAAATCGCTGTCAGGACAAGGTCAGGAAAGTCCTGACGTGCTATAGGCAATAACAGCAAGTCTTGCCATCACCGTAGGAAACAGCTAAGCAGAATCTGTTTTTGTTTGTTTCCAAAGAGGAAGAAACGTAAAGAAAAACGTGTTCGGGAAACACTACTTCGCTACTATCTTAAGGCTATTCTATCCTCTTATGATGATGGCGGCTGACGCGCCAAGGCTGCTAGGCAACGCGGTGAACTTCCCGAGCCCTATACTTTAAAACCCGTTGGTTGTCGGTAGCGGTTTGTGACTAGGTGATTCTTGCAGGACGTATCACCTCGATGCTGAAACCACTACCGACAGCCGAAGGGTTATGATTATACTGACGCGTGATGGGCTGCGTTGCATAAGTGAGCTTTGTCCTGCGGCCAGCCACTAGGCAAGATGCGAAGTTACAGGGCTCGGGAAGTTCCCCGCGTTGCCTAGCAGCGTCGGCGCGTCAGCCGCCATCTTAAAAGAATAGAATAGGCTTAAGATAGTAGCGAAGTAGTGTTTCAACACGTTTGTCTTCATGTTTCTTCCTCTTTGGAAAAAAAACAAAAACAGATTCTGGGTTAGCGGTTTCCTACGGTGATGGTAAGACCGCTTGATGTTATTGCCTATCGCACTCAGGACTTGCCTGAAATTATCCTGACAGTGATTTCCCTACTGTAGGCCTTATCGCGAATCCTCTCAAGATGGCCGCCACGACTAGCGTGATGACGTCACCTTCCCGAGCCCTATCGGGCTAATAATAACATTATACTTTTCCCCGTCCACTCACTGCGAAGGTACGCAGATTGTGTTTTATTGAAATCACTGTACATTTTACGTCCAAGACTGACTCCCCAGCCGGAAAACTTGACGAACATGGATACAAACTGACTTCAGCAAGAGGCATAGATCCTCATGAGCCCCCGCTAGTCGCGGGGGCTCATGAGGAGCTATACCTCTTGCAGCCGGGTGGTGTTGAATTTTTCTCAGCAGTCACGGGTTTTATTGACTGCATGGGATCAAGACAGATACTGCATATACGTGCAATTGCCTCTGCTGGAGAGTGCCACTGAGTAAGCTACAAGTCTTCGGCAGGTCAGCGCCGGCCATCATGTATAGTTGCTGCTCTCACGCTTGTGCTATTTTTTAAGGTTTGTAATAATCCGTTCGAAATAACTACATCGATTCAAAAGTGTATTCACAAATCGATTCAAATGTGCATTGACGATCAGTAGTTTCCCCGCTGTAATAAAACACCCATGGATTATATACTTCAATTCACATTATATGTCATGTGTAACCTGATTCAATTATATTCTTCTCTTTTTTTTTTTTTTTTTTTTTTTGGCATGTTATTGCCGGAGTTTATGTCTGATTTCCATAAACCAGCTGTGAAAAGTGCATGATCCTTATCTTTTAAGAGCTCGCACATATTCACCTAGTCAACATTGTCAATATTGTGGAAGTACACTTTCACACACTCTGGTTCATGACATGGTGATGGCATTTTATTCTGAACCGACCTGACCCCCCCACCCCCCACCCCACCACCCCACCCACTCACCCCCCACCCTCCATCCGCCCACCCAACCACCCCTCACCCCCAATTGGCTATATGCGGGGGCTCGTGAGAATCTATGCCTCTTGCAGCTCTTGTAGCACTGCCATCATGCAGCTCTATGCCTGCCGCGCCTGTCAGCTGCACATTGGCAACAGCGGCTCGTGAGAATCTATGCCTTTTGCCAGCTCTTGTAGCACTGCCATCATGCAGCTCTATGCCTGCCGCGCCTGTCAGCTGCACATTGGCAACAGCGGCTCGTGAGAATCTATGCCTTTTGCCAGCTCTTGTAGCACTGCCATCATGCAGCTCTATGCCTGCCGCGCCTGTCAGCTGCACATTGGCAACAGCGGCTCATGAGAATCTATGCCTCTTGCAGCTCTTGTAGCACTGCCATCATGCAGCTCTATGCCTGCCGCGCCTGTCAGCTGCACATTGGTAACAGCGGCTCGTGAGAATCTATGCCTCTTAACCCCTTCGCTGTCTGTGAACGCAGACTGTGTTTCTAAAATCATTGTTAACTCATTCGAGGTGAAACGGCATCCGGATACGCGGCTACTGCCGCGTATCCGGATGCCGTTCGTCTCGAATGGGTTAATTCAACCGCCAAAGAGCCTCCAGGAGTTTAAGTACCGTGACTACAACAGTGGAGACATGAAGAGACACAGATCCGCATTGATCCTCTGCAGCAGTTCGCATTTTCCCGGCATTGAAGGGATTAAGGGGGGAGGTGGGGGTGGTGGTGGGGTGTTAAAAATGCCCCCCCCCCCCCTGGGCGACTCTATGCCCCGTCGCAGACAGGTCACAAGGGTTAGTAGGAATCTACACGTCCATGTGGGCCTCACGACTGCAAGATAGAAAGTGACCGCGCGCTAGTGGCTCAATTTGGGGCTGAAAAGTAAACAGGTTCGAAAACTCGGGGACTACCTGTGTATATGTATTTGCTGTCTGTCCCCTGCTATCGATCCGTGTTTGCTTATTGTCAATAGCACTGCTCCAGGTTCGCGTTCAAGTAGTCCTTGTCAATCGGCTCCAAAAACCTCTCAGACAGTCGTTAGTCTTGAACTGTCACCTTCATGGCCCCCTCAGTCTCAGCATGTAAAATGCGGCCACCTCAGCCAGCAAGAGAGTTTATGTCTCTTGCAGTAAGTAGGGGTCTGACGAAAACTCATAATATTTCTTGACCATACCTGGCAGGCGCATACCCTATAGCTTACCTTTTCGCTAAAGGGCAAGGCACACTCTGACAGATTTTGCTTCTGGCAATGTGTAGTAAGCACAAATTTGCCACCTGCCACATCGGTTTCGTGGCACATGTTTCAATGTGCGCGCAATGTGTTTGTACTGACTGACCTGCCATTAGCTCTCACGCGCTATTACCCGGCGATAGCACCTCCCTCGAACGATCGCAGGTTGAAATATTACGAGCTGTGGGAGTCCCATATGCATGGGAACTCTCGGAAAAGGTTGGCCAATTTAACTCATTGGAGACGTGCCGCATACAGATACGTGGTTATTCGCCGCGTTTCCGCATGCGGTACGTCTCCAATGAGTTAACAGTCTCAAAGCCGTCCTTCAGCTTCTCCGACATTTTTTTTTCTGGTAAGATGAAGTAAGATGGGAAGTGACGCAAGGACACCACTGATTGGCTGAGAGGCAGCAACATTGCTCTAGCCTTGCGACCTGCCTAAAGAAAATAGACTCGGATTGTATCGGGTGGCAAGTTGTGTCGGCAATATTGCTAACGCCCCGCAATGTGGCTGCAACATTGCCGCCACACAAAATGCGGCCGGCAATAGGTGTTTGTGGTAGCGTGTGCCCTGCCCTTAAGTTCTTTTCAAGTCCAGATCCGCACACAATAACATATCCGACCCCGACGAGAGTGTCTGTCGAGTGTGTACAACGAAAGGAAATAGCCAGCAGCGAAGGAAAGAAACTTCAGAGTGGCTTGGACAAAACAGTCAACCGGCCTCTGGCTGTCGGTAGCGCTTTTGTCGCGATGATTCCTACAGGAATCATCTCGACAAAAACCGCTGCCGACTGTTAATGGGTTAAGTGTTATGTGTCCATGCTATTCCGTGGCGTGTATCTTTCCTTCTTCATGCTATTCCAGTGGCGTAAGAACATTCTTATTTGGGAAGGGCCGGGGTGGTGGGGGCGGGGAGGGGGGACGGAGGGGGTGTCTAACATTATACTTTCCAGCCTAATGAATATCAAAAACCTATCCCCCCAACCCCCACACTTTGGTACCGGTTTCAGGCCACTTTACAAATTTCAAATACTGAAGCGATCAAAAATCTCTGTAACTTCAGTAGCTGAACTGGCCCTTCGTCTGTCTTGTACTGTGTTTGTCTTAAATGGCGTAAATCCGTGTCTGTTACGTGAGTGTGCGTGTTGGGTTTCAGTTCGCGGCGCTTTGAGTCGATTTGCCAAAAAAATGAGGAAAAGCGCCTATATAATAACGGTATTATATTATTATTATTATTAAACAACGGGGGGTTGGGGTAGACGCCACACAATAGGCGTCCAGACACAAAAATTTAAAAAAAATTTAAATCCATACATGATTTTTTTTCTCCAAACATATTGGGGTGGGGGGGGGGGTGATTCTCTGGCCAACCCCCTCCCCGCTACATTTTCTTTGGGTGGAGCAGGCACCCTCCCCCAACCCCTCCCTCTCCAGGTTCCTACGCCGCCATATTTCCAGACCTACACACGCTGTAGATTTAGACCGTGCCGCACAGTTACAGATTTTAGCAAACTGAGATCAAAGAAGATGGAAAAAGTCGGAAATATAAATTGTCCTGCAAACACGTTTTCTCCCGGAATGATTAACCCCTTGACAGCCGAGAAAAAAACCGCCTAAATGCAAGAGGCATAGATCTTCATGAGCCCCCGCAGTTGCGGGGGCTCATGAAGATCTATGCCTCTTGCTGAAATTATTTTGTATCCATGTCCCTTTGACGTCTGATGATCTTTGGGATTGAGTTCACAAAGATTTCAGGAGCACAATCTGCGTCCCGGGCAGTAAAGTGGTTAATGAATGTCTGCACTGGTGACACGCAAAGACCGTCACCGGTGGCGGCAAAGTCCTGTGGTGCCAAAGCAGATTATAGAAGAGTGAATTCTCTCAAATATAAGGAAATATAAATTGTGTGTTATGATCAGAAGAGATTTCTCGTGGGATCCGCTGGAATGATTAATGGCATGCGATTTCGATAACCGGTAGTGAATTCTGCGGTGCCAAGCCAGGCTCACAATCGTATTGTGACGTGTGCGGAATCGTTTACTGAGAAAATCATTTTCAGTTTGCTGTAAATCCTCTGCCGTCATTATGGCTGGTTATGAAAGAGAGCTTTTTCACCCTTTGACTGTCGGTAGCACTGTTTGTCGCGATGATTCCAAAAGGAATCATCGCGACAAAAAGTGCTACCGACAAAG
>BTPG01000005.1:174731077-174853577 GCA_036245525.1 Semisulcospira habei | reverse complement strand
GCATATGGAAGTGTACACATTTGAAGCTTTTTTTCCTCTTTTTATTTCTGACTGACGAAATCTGCTCAACATGAAATGTTCATAATCATTACGGCCTTGTGAAGAAATCCTAGGAGCGCATACTTACTTACTTACTTACGCCCATCACCCCCTCTGGGGCATAGGCCGCCGACAAGGTCCCTCCAGCCGTCTCTGTCCTGGGCGAGTCTCTCCAGCTGTCCCCAGGTGTGGCCCATCTTCTTGGCATCTGTCTCCAGGTCACGTCGCCAGGTGTTTCGTGGCCGACCTCTCTTCCTTTTTCCCTGGGGGTTCCATCTTAGGGCTTGCTTTGTGGTGTTGGTTGCTGGCTTGCGTAGTGTGTGACCTATCCATCTCCAGCGGCGTTGTTGGAGCTCCACTTCTGCAGGCTTCTGCTTTGTCCGCTGCCACAATTCCTCGTTGCTGATTTTGTCCGGCCAGCGTATCCTGAGGAGCCTTCTCAGACTGTTGTTGATGAACGTCTGTATTTTCTTGGTGGTCGACACTGTGGTCCTCCAGGTCTCTGCTCCATAGAGGAGTACTGGTTTCACGTTGGTATTGAACAGTCGGATCTTGGTGTTGACTGACAGATCTCTTGAAGTCCAGACGTTCTTTAGCTGGAGAAATGCTGCCCTGGCCTTGCCTATCCTGATCTTCACGTCAGCATCCGTCCCACCCTTCTTGTCGACTATGCTGCCGAGGTAGGTGAAGCTCTCCACCTCTTCTAGCGCCTCGCCTTCCAATGTGATGGGCGTTCCACTGGCAGCGTTGACTTTCAGCACCTTGCTCTTTCCACGGTGGATGTTCAGGCCTAGCCTTGCGGAGTTCGCTGCCACTGCGTTTGTCTTTTCTTGCATCTGCTGTTGGGTGTGCGAGAGCAGGGCTAGGTCATCTGCGAAGTCCAGGTCATCCAGTTGGGTCCAAAGTGTCCATTGGATGCCATTTCGCTTCTGTGCTGTGGATGTCGTCATGACCCAGTCGATGGCCAGCAGGAACAGGAACGGTGACAGCAAACACCCCTGTCTCACCCCTGTCCGGACTTGGAAGGCGTGGGTGAGCTGGTTTCCACAGATCACTCTGCAGGTCAGTCCCTCGTAGGAGTTCCTGATGATGTTGGTAAGCTTTTCAGGTACTCCATAGTGTCTCAGCAGCTTCCACAAGGTGGCTCTGTTGACGCTGTCGAAGGCCTTCTCATAATCAAGGAAGTTGATGTAGAGGGACGAGTTCCACTCTAGCGACTGTTCCAGGATGATTCGCAGCGTGGCGATCTGGTCAGTGCATGATCGGTCCTTGCGAAAGCCCGCCTGTTGATCTCGGAGTTGGGGGTCCACTGTGTCCTTCATCCTGTTGAGTAGGATCCTGCTGAAGACTTTGCCTGGAACAGACAGTAGGGTGATTCCTCTATAGTTGGCACAGTTGCTGAGGTCTCCATTCTTTGGCAGCTTGACCAGGTAACCCTCCTTCCACTCTGCTGGTACTTGTTCTCTCTGCCAGATTTTCCTGAAGAGGGGGTGGAGCATCTCAACTGTGGTTTCAGTATCCGCCTTTAGCGCTTCTGCCGGTATACTGTCGGGTCCGGCTGCCTTGCCCGACTTGAGCTGTTTGATGGCTTTCCGGATCTCCTCCTTGGTGGGCTCGCTACAGTCTATCGGCAGGTCTCTCTCGGCTACCTGAATGTCTGGTGGGTCTTGTGGAGCTGGTCTATTTAAGAGCTCCTCAAAGTGCTCCTTCCATCTGTTCTTCTGTCCCTCCTCTCCTTGGATGGCTCTTCCCTGTTTATCCTTTACTGGCCTCTCTGGCTTGGCAAACTTCCCTGAAAGCTTTTTTGTGGTGTTGTAGAGCTCTCTCATGTTTCCATGTCGGGCTGCCTCCTCTGCTTCTTGTGCCAGTGACTCTACAAAATTTCTCTTGTCTGCCTTGATGCTATTCTTTACTATTTTGTTGGCTGTTGTGTATGCCTCCTGAGCGCGGGCCTTCTCTGTTCTTGTGCGGCTGTTGTTTACTTCTGCTTTCTTCTTCTTTCTATCTACTACTTTCTCGAGTGTCATTGGTGTTATCCACTCTTTGTGGGTGTGCTTCCTGTAGCCCAACACCTCCTTACATGCTGCAGTTACTGCGTCTCTCACCCCTCTCCACTGCTCGTCAATGGTTCCTTCGTCCAGAAGCTCTTGGAGAACCTGGAACCTGTTGGAGAGGGCGAGTCTGTACTCCTCATGATTGCCTGCATCTTTCAGCAGCGTAGTGTTGAACCTCTGGCGCTGACAGGTCTCGCCGGTCCAGTTCCTCTTCAGCTTCAGTTTCAGTCTGGCAACAACCAGGTGGTGGTCTGAAGCAACGTCAGCTCCTCTCTTCGCTCGGACGTCCTGGAGAGATCTTCGGAACCTTCTCGAGATGCACACGTGGTCGATCTGATTCTCGGTTAAATGGTCCGGTGATACCCATGTCGCCTTGTGGATGCGCTTGTGCGGGAAGACTGTGCCGCCTATGACAAGGTTGCTTATGGCGCATAGGTCTGCGAATCTCTCTCCGTTATCGTTCATTACTCCCAAACCCTGCTGCCCCATGACCTCCTCGAAGCCTCTGTTATCACTGCCGACCTTGGCGTTGAAATCGCCCATGATGATGTTGAAATCTCTTCTAGGGAGGGTTCCAACGATGGTCTGAAGTCTGTTATAAAACTGGTCTTTGGTCTCGTCATCGCTGTCGTTGGTTGGGGCATAGCACTGGATGATGTTCATGCTAATCCTCTTCTGCTGTGTTCTGAACGAGGCTGTGATGATGCGTGGGCCATGGGCTTCCCACCCGATGAGAGCACTCTGCGCAGTTTTGGAGAGCATGAGAGCCACTCCCTCTGTGTGTGGTGCATTGTCCTCCTCATGGCCGGAAAACAGCAGCCTCTCTCCTGTGGTCAGTCTCTTCTGTCCGCTGCCCGTCCATCTGGACTCACTAATGCCAAGGACGTCGAGACGGTAGTTCCTCATCTCCACTGCCACCTGAGCTGTTTTCCCTGCTTCGTACATGGTCTTCACATTCCATGTTCCGATGTTGATGGTTGCCCTGGTCGAAAGGATGGTAGTCTGCTGAGTGGCTTCCTTTCGGCTTTCACCACCCCGCGTCATAAATCCTCCAGCTGAAGGTCCATCCTCTCCCAGGGCCGAGTCGGTTGTTGGTTTTCTTGTTGGCGTTTCTGTAGCAATGTGTGTTTTTATGGGGTGGGGCAGCTGACCCCACGCCCAACCCTCCTCCTTTCACATCCGGGCTTGGGACCGGCCATGGCGGAGTTAGGAGCGCATAATCAGACCAAAATGTAAACAGTTGTTTGTTTGTTTGTTATTTTGTTGTTGTTGTTTTTCAATCTTGACACGTGCATTTGTTAAAACGAAAACGCGAAATATGTTCATAGTAACGAAACACTTCTTAGTATGTGCACGTACGCTCGAAATTTCTCACCTATACGCACACATGAACGGAGAACAGACAGCAGCACACATGCGAAGCGAATCGCTGCACTAATGAAATAATATGAAATTGACTCTCGTCTGTAACTGTTAGTTACGACGCTGCACGAGAACACGATCTCTATACTAGAAGGAAAAAGAAACTGCGCGGTTTTTTGTTCGCCTCCGTTTTTATCATATCTAACAATGGAAGCATTTCTGCTCTGACGACGAAGTAAAAATGTGCAGGAAAAAGATACGAGCGCGTCAAAAGTTCCGTCTGCAAGAGGCATAGATTCTCATGAGCTCCTGCAAATGCAGGTGCTCATGAGAATCTATGCCTCTTGCTGATATAAACTGCTATCACTACACGCTCTGGTGGAGGTAGCTGTCGCAATGTATGTCAACGATAAAAACCGGTGAATGGACAATTTGGATTTAGAAGTCATAAAGAGAGGATAAAAACATCGAAACCCAGTGATCTATAAATCATACCTCTATTTTCCTCTGTGCTTATCACAAACACAGTAATAAAATACATTCCGCTGTGCCTGATAATATGGCGTAACGTCAGGCGTTTTCTAGGAGAGTTCTGTCTTTGTTTGTTTACCTGCCTGCGACTGAAAAATTACACCCGATTCTGTAAAGTCATTGCGGATAAAAGTGCTAGCAGTATGTTTAGTCACAATGCTGGTGGATAATCAGATATTGAAATTATTGCATTTGAAAGGGTGTGACTAGCGAAGATACAAGTCAGAAATGCGTACGCCTCGCTTTGCGGCTGGTTTCTGTAGCCCATCCTCATTTTGCAACACTGAGAAGTAGAAATAAAATACTACTTATCGTTTAACTCATTCTACCCCAGACACACCACAGCAAGATAAGGATCGACCATGATAGTTCAAGGGTGATGCCAGAATAGCTTGGCGCCTGTGGGCGCCAAGCTATTCTGGCATCACCCTTGAACTACCATGGTCGATCTGTGTCCTGCACTGCAATGCAGTCTTCAAAGGACAACGGCAAAATTTGGGGATTTCGGTGTTGGGGTAGAATGAGTTAATGTAATTTCAGTGCTGGACTATAGCAAATTTGTTGGCCCTCAAGACTACCGTGGCCTTGCCCAGCATTTCTGTGACAAAATCGTTGTGTGTAGGCTGGCCTGTCCAGACCTACAGACCAAAGGGCACACGTTTATGTTTGCATTGACACGGTGTCAACAGCGAAAACATGCAAGGTCCTCTCAACCCCTTCACTGCCAGTGACCATGAATTTCGCGTCGGAAAAGACTGCACACTGACTGGCATTCTCCTTCAAGAACACAGATGTAAAACGAGACAAAATTAGGCATAAGGATAGAACTACCAAAGAGACGTGAATCCTCATGAGACCCCCCCCCCCCCCCCCCGCCTAACCCCCAACCCCCCCTCCCCCAACCTTCTTAACTCATTCGAGACGTGCCACCTCCGGATACGCGGCATAAGCCGCGTATCCGGAGGCGGCACGCCCCGAATGAGTTAATTGCTCCGGCAGTGAAGGGGTTAAGCCTACCTGTTACTTCTGGAAGGTCCGAGCATATTTTCCAACGCAACCCTATTAACCCTTCAACCGCTACTGACGAAACAAGCGGGTCTTTTTTTCCCCCCCTTCTTACTTACTTACGCCTGTCACCCCTACCCGGGTATAGGCCGTCGACGAGAGACCTCCAGCAACTCCTGTCCTGTGCTTCTCCTTCGATTCTACTCCAGGTGGTTCCCAGTCTCTTGATGTCTGCTTGGAGGTCTCGACGCCAGGAGTTTCTCGGCCTACCTCTTTTCCTCTTTCCCTGGGGGTTCCATGACAATGCCTGCCAAGTGATACTGGAAGCTGGCTTTCTCAGACTGTGACCGATCCATCCCCATCTTCTTCGCCCAATTTCATTCTCTGCTGTTATCTGCTCTGTTCTGTCCCAGAGTCTGACGTTGCTGACCTTCTCTGGCCAGTGCATTTTCAAAATTCTTCTAAGGCAACTGTTTATGAAGGTCTGTACTCTGTTGACTGTGTTTTTTTGTCAATCTCCAAGTCTTTTTTTTCCCCCGCCGAGCGGTATCGTCAGCAGCGGCCAAGGGGTTAAGGGATCACGCTGACACGAAGCAGTTTCGTAAAGCACGTCGGGGAATGAAGGCGTCATGGCCATGCACGTACTTTTTTTTTTTCGTCTCCAGTGGCAACTTTTTTTTTTCTTTTTTTTTTTTTTTTTCTTTTTTTTTTTTTTTTTTTGGGGGGGGGGGTGGGGGACAAGATTGATTAACAGTAGCTCAAGCTCAAGGAAAGCGCCTTCAACTTCAAGCGCCCTGAAACTCGCTACCTATAGACATTAGACATTCTCCCTCATTCACTGCCTTTAAATCTGCCCTAAAGACCCGCCTGTTCGATACCCCAATGTAGCTCAGTTCTTTGTCATTATGTACCTGTGTGTGCGTGTGTGTGTGTGTGTGTTTGTGTGTGTGTGTGTGTGTGTGTGTGTGTGTGTGTGTGTGCGCGCGCGCGTGTGTATTAGTTAGTTATTTGGGTTTAACGCCGAGCATGCTGCGTGTGTATTGCAGAATCCGTTGTTTCTCAGATGACCCCCTCTACTCCCACTCTTTAATTTAAAGCGCTTAGAGCTTATTTAAGGATAAGCGCTATATAAGTAGCCATTGTTATTATTATTATTAAGCCGGCGAGGAGACGGGCCGAGGACCGATGTCAACACAGTCACCCAATGCACAAAGGCCATCGGGCGAACGTCGGCCGCCGTCGGCTGTGTGTATTGGGCAGCTATACGGCCCTATGAACTTGTTCTCGATTCGGCATACAGGCATGGTATGATTGTTAGACTTTCGATCACCTGTAAAAAGTGAAAAGTAAACAAAAGGTCCTCGGGCCCATGACGGCCGCAGTGGGCCCGCGCACGACTGTGCGCGGGCCCACTGCGGCCGTCGTGGGCCCGAAGGCGTTTAGTTGTTGCCGGGGACGGGTAATGCCTCGTTTCGTGTTGCAGAGGTGACCGATTACGCAGCGAACATCGCATGCCTGTGATTTGGCCCGAGACTATACAACACGTTCGTTTTGATTAACTCTTTGTCTGTCGGTAGCGTTTATCGTCGCGATGATCCCTGCAGCAGGAATCAGCATCGCGACAAAAAGCGCCACCGACAGCCAAAAGGCTATAAGGTTCGTGAACCAAAACTTTTACCGGCGTAAAATAAAAGTGTATTGTTCAGTCATTGGTTCATCTCTCGTACGATATCAGACAGGACTTCGGTGAAATGCGCAGCTGTGATCGAGAGAAAGATGACCAGCCGATTCGACGATCAAAATAATAATACTTTTGGGTCTGGAGGTTAAAGGGCTCCTGTGTGCATCCTTATGTACGGCCGAGCTTTGGACCCTTGTCCAAACACCCGTAGTCGGTGGGCCTTGCGCCGTAATCCTCTAAATCCTTGCGTACTGCGCCCTCCTCCCCTTGCACTGTACCACAAGCAAGCCCGCCAGGGCGCCTATTTTCGTTCTCATTTGCAACCTCTGCTGAATCGTTTCTGCTGCGAGCTCCGCTAGTCTGCAAGACGGCATAGATCCTCATGAGCCCCAGGCAGTTTCAACAGGTCTCATTCAGATGTACAAACCCTTTACTGGACCCCATTAATTGTGTTTCACTGAAATTCGTGTTCTGTACTTCAGCGACTGTGGTATAGTCAAGGAGAGATCCATTAACGATGTGAATAATATTTTATAGGGAAGGACATTGTGTGCTGGCCTGTGGTTTTGGACCTTACGGTTTTTAGCCGTAAGGTCCAAAATCACAGACCAGCTCACGTGATCACATATTACAAGGATAATCGGAGGTACGTCAGTCGCAGATCTAGGCAGTTTTCTCAATTTGACCCTAACGGCATTCACTGACGAAACTCAAGTGGAAAGCGACACGACACCAATTTATCATTGTCAATAAGGACAACACGATGCCAAGATCCCAGCTGAAATGTACTGGAAAATACTGATATCGATAAAGAAAACACTAAGAGTAAAGACGAGCTGTGTTCCTGGAACGCGTCCATAAACGAAATGGAGCCAGCAAGAAGCATAGATCCCCATGAGCCCCCGCTTTATGAGGGGGCTGATGAGGATCTATGCCTTTTGCAGTAGATGGCATGCGCACAAAAGACTGATTCAATCCTGTATTGTATATTATGACATGTGGGCTCATCTGTCATTTTGCACATTACGGCTTATCTGTGAGTTTGAGTCTTCGGCCAAGAGCCGTTACGTTCAAAATCACAGAGCAGCACACGTAATATCCCCCACACCCGAACCTTGAATGGGAGGGGCTTAGCAAGGGTTAGTTTTGTGTTTTCTGACACTGTACTCTCTCACCTACTGTGTTTGTTCTTTGGTTGACATGGTGATACTCTTACTGTTCAATGCAGAATTTTCAATTTCCAAAAAATGAATTATGAGCCGATGTCAGCCGCAGTGGGCCCGCGCACAGTCGTGCGCGGGCCCACTGCGGCTGACTTCGGCCTAATGGCCTTTGCGTAATGGGACACTCATTATTCGTCCATCTTTCAATTTTACTCCATTTTTTTAAAATGATAATTTATCGTACACAACCCTAGCGTTTTCCTAGAGAGGAGAGGGTTGTATTGTGTTCAAATGTTCTAATAAAACAAGTTTTGTGGGGTCCTCCTTTTTTGCATACCGCCGTAGAGATGGTTGTAGTCGCCTGCTTGGCGATAAACCCAAATAACTGACTGACTAGCTTTTTTGTATAGTGAACCCAGTTACAAATGTTATGTACTCTAAATGTATACATTTGTACCTGCATAAACATGCTGGAAACAATTATATGGTCTACCTTGATAAAATGTTTACTTTTGGGGCGGGGGGTGGGGCGGGGGGGGGGGGGATTCAATCAATGTATAAATTTTATGTCTCGCGTGATAGCATTCTTTCTAATAAAACAAATGTATTAGTCCTTACTTGTATCGTTGATCACTGTTACAAATATGTACTCCAACTGTATATATGTTTACCTGCATAAACATGCTGGAAAAGATTTTGTTTTCATCCCTACGTCACACGACCAGACTCTTTAGCGCAAACCGTACCATGTGACCGTGATACAAAAACCCTTGTAGCGAAAAATGGCGGACTTCTTGTAGCCCTCTTTGTGACGCATCTTGGATGTGAGTTTTGTTCCGGAACGTTCTAAAGTAAAAAGTTACTTAGTGTTGTTCAAAACAACAAGCACACTACTGGAGATGGCAACGTCATGAAATATTTTAAATTACATCATGCCAATCGGTATAAATTCCTTTGACGTCAGTCATGTCTGGCGTGATCCAGGCCGGAAGAGTTCTTCTTGATTTCTTTTACGAAAATTGTGGAGGAATGAAAACAAATACGTTATTGGTAGCAGGGGCTTGCTGCACGGACCTTTGTAGGACTGAGGGAGGTCAAAGGAACCATTGTACCCCTCAGGCCTTCGGCCTTCGGCAAACCCCTGCTACCAATAACTTATAATGTTGTTTAGAGAGATAAAATTCTGATTTGTTTATTATTCTCCCTATATTTAACACATTCAGTCCTGTCGCACTACAGCAGGAGATGGATCGACCATGATAATTCAAGGGTAGTGCCAGACTATCTTGGCGCCTGTCGGCGCCAAGGTAATCTGGCACTGCCCTTGAATTATCATGGTCGATCCATCTCCTGCAACTTATGCATAGTCATTAGATGACGCCTCCAAAATTTGGGAAATACGGCCGTCGGGCTGAATGAGTTAATTTTATTCACAGTGAACGGCAGTATCACCTCTTCGCCTCTGCTTCGTCTCCACCACCACCACCAACAACAACAACAACAACAACAACAACAACAACGACAACATCCACAACACAGCAAAATGGGGGATCTGAGCGCACGCACGGGGGGACACACCCCCTCGGCCAAGCCCCGCCCCCTGGGGCAGGTGAAAACGGAGAGCCTCCACTTTCACTCTGTCGGCAGTCGGCAGTCGACTTTCATACCTGGCTACCCCGATCTACAGGAGCCATACGAGGGTGAAGACTACGGATTTCGCCTGTCAGTCAGGTAGGGGACACACTTATATTTATCAGATCATTCAGCCGTCACACGCTATGTACACGCGAAGAGACCGACCGACTATGATACATTAGTTCAATGGTGGTTCCAGAACAGCTTGGCGCCTTAAGGAGCCAAGCTGTTCTGGCACCACCCTTGAACTACCATGGTCGATTTGTCTATGAAACTGTAGTCTTCAGAGGACAGCTTGGAATTGCCAGCCTTAGAACGTAGTGTGTTAAATCGATGACATGAGATGCGAGGGTTTTTTTTTCCTTCAAAGTGAGAGTATTGTCAGTGTGTGTGTGTGTGTGTGTGTGTGTGTGTGTGTGTGTGTGTGTGTGTGTGTGTGTGTGTGTGTGTGTGTGTGTGTGTGTGTGGACTGGCGTTGGGACAGGGAAGTGTAATGAAATGAAACTCAGTTAAAGACCCTAAGCGCTCCGACTGTATGTATGTGTGTGTGTGTGTGTGTGTGTGTGTGTGTGGTGTGTGTGTGTGTGTGTGTGTGTGTGTGTGTGTGAGACTGTGTGTGTGTGTGTGTGTGTGTGTGTGTGTGACTCTGTGTGTGTGTGTGTGTGTGTGTGTGTGTGTGTGTGTGTGTGTGAGACTGTGTGTGACTGTGTGTGTCTCAGTGTGTGTGTGTGTGTGTGTGACTCTGTGTGTGTGTGTGTGTGTGTGTGTGTGTGTGTGTGTGTGTGTGCGTGTAAAACAGACAGACAGAGACAGAGAGGCAGAGGCCATTTCAAGAGAATGACGACATTGACATAGTGTTGTGAGCCTTCAGCCCCTCGTATATTCATCAATAACCCAAAAGCGACGTGGGTTTTTTTTTTTGGTTTTTTTTAAGTTACACTAGAAGGTCTTTCTTCCCTGTCTGTCTGTCTGCTTGTGATTCGATCAGTCTGTCTATTAGTCAGTGCCAACGTGTCATTTCACGTGTCTGTTGTAAATATTCCCTCCAAACCTAGCGATTAAAACGTTAAACGTACATATATATATATATATGAACTGAAGCTCTGAATGGCTTATAGCTATAGAAACAGATTCCAAACCTGTCACTCGACCGCGATATTTAATTAAGGATTAAGGACAGTGCCGGATTGGCTTCACGCCTGAAAGGCGCCAAGCTAATCCGGCACTGCCCTTGAACTATCACAGTCAACCCGTCCCCTGATCGTTAAAACGAATATAGCTCACCGACAATGACAATTTACTGCAGAACTACGATACCTACGAAAGTTTTCGCCCCGACGATCATAGCCGTAATATGTGGACCGTGCATCTCTCTCTCTCTCTCTCTCTCTCTCTCTCTCTCTCTCTCTCTCTCTCTCTCTCTCTCTCTCTCTCTCTCTCTCTCTCTCTCTCTCAGTGGCAAAGACGAGCTAACTGTCAAAGCTGTCACACGTGAAAGCAAATCTTCTGCAGTTCCTTTGGGCTAAGTATTCTTATACCAAGTCTTTGTTCTCGTGCATAGTAGTGGCAATACTGTGCCAAGTAGTGGTTCTAGCCTGCCTCGAGTGAATTAGTCCCGTCGGCCGTTTAGCGTCCGCCTCAGATAAGTGTGTGTTTTATCCCCCTTCAGGGGGGGGGGGAGGGATCCCCCCCACGAGACAGTTGACAACAGTCCAACCGCAAGAGGCATAGATCCTCATGAGCCCCCGCGACTGCGGGGGCCGGGCTCAAGAGGATCTATGCCTCTTGCTGACCGACCACTGTGTGTACTCGTGTCCATGATTTTTGGGATGGCTGTTTGACGTTGAGCGTAACAAAGATTTCAGAAATAGACAATCAACCGTACTGTTACTGTAGACAGTGTCGGTAACCACCTGTACAATGTGCACTTTTCTTCTTTCTTTCTTTTCAAGTCATCATGATTGACGACCACGGCGGGATAGACTACTTACTAAATTGCATTCAAATGAAATCTCGCTTTTCACTGACATCCAAAAACTGACTTATTATCTTATCTTTCGCATTGACAGGACCGACACTGAGACTATAACTATAAGCATTAAAGATGCATAGTTTTCGTCGCTTTCAGGCTCGGCGCCGATTTTCCTCGTTTCTGCGTGAACTTGCTCTCAAAAGCAACTGCTTATCCGATTTAACCCACGGCTGCATTTTTTTACCCAAGTTCGGAGTTGTCAGCTAACGACTGCGCGCCAGCTGCAGGGGATGGCTCGACCGTGATACTTATTCAAGGGTAGTGCCTGATTAGCTAATCAGGCACTACCCTTGAATTATCGATCCATCTCCTGCTGTAGTGCTTCGGGGCTAAATGGCTGAATAGTTCTATCGCTGAATGGCATCAACCCTGTCACAAGTTCGTACCGTCAATGAGCGGTGGTTTTATGAGCTTCTCTTTCATCGTTGCCTTGGTCGTTGGCAAATCTTTTTTTCCGCCTAGTGGTGCGCAGAGAGGACTGCCATTGTCATGTCAAGCGGTGGGAACTCGCATCTGACACTCCCCCAAAAGGTGACAGTTCGGGATTTGACCCCTTTCACTGTGTCTTTGAAATCCGCCTTGTTAACCCAGTGAGCCCCGAGGCTGAAGTTCCAAATTGTGGAGGTGACACTTAAACCATGTCATACTGAGGCCTAAAAGCTTCAAATTTGTACACTGCCATATGCAAGCTACATTATGGTACTTAATAATAATAATAATACCGTTATTATATAGGCGCTTTTTCTCAAATTTTTTTTTTTTTTTTTTTTTTTTTTTGGGGGGGGGGGGGCAAATCAACTAAAAGCGCCGCGAACTGAAACCCAACATGCACACTCACGTAACAGCCACGGATTTACGCCATTTAAGACAAACACAGTACAAGACGGACGAAGGGCCAGTTCAGCTACTGAAGTTGCAGAGATTTTTGATCGCTTGTATTTGAAATTTGTAAAGTGGCCTGAAACCGGTACCAAAGTGTGGGGGGGTGGGGGGGGGGGGTTGCATATAAGGATATAGACCAATGGCTTTAGTTCAAGGGTAGTGCCATAATAGCTTGGTGCCTCTAGGCGCCAAGTTATTCTGGCACTACCCTTGAACTAATTTAGTCAGACTTATTTCACACACTGGTGTATTCCGAATGAAAAGGGTTAACGATTATGCAGCAGTTGGAGGAGATGGTTCGACCGTGATAATTCAAGGGTAGTGTCTGCCGATTACCTTGGTACAAACTAATCTGGCACTACCATTAAAATTATCATGGTACGGGTTAATTCAACGCCACAGAACCCTATCCGCTCAAAGAACATAGATGCAAAGTGGTGTCAGCAAGAGACATATATATATACATAAATATATATATATATATATATATATATATATATATATATATATATATATATATATATATATATATATATATATATATATATATATATATATATATATATATATATATATATATATATATATATATATATATATATGTCCATAGCAATCCGCAACTGCGGATTTCTATGGACATATGGACAGGCTACATGTGTGCGTGTAGTCGGGTGGTGGCGGTGTGTGTTTGTGTGTGGGGGGGGGGGGGGTGATAATGAAAAGAATGCAAGGAGGGAAGGGGCATACGTGTTCGACCCACAATTCATGTTATCTTACCGCCGACAGTGACCGAGTATCTTCAGTGGGCATTGATATTCGAGACGTCCTGTACTCGAATACGCGGCACTGAAAAAGCCGCGAGTCTGGATGCGGCACTTCTCGAATGAGAAGCGTAAAAGTGTATTGTGACCGTATCCTACGCGAAATTTGGATTGATTGAACGGCACTTGACGGTATTCACCGCTATGTGTGTAGGTTAACCCTTTTAGCCCCAAGGTCCCATTTCTCAAATTTTGGAGGTGTTGCCTAGCGACTATGGACCAGTTGTAGGAAATGGACTGATCATGATAATTCAAGGGTAGTGCCAGATGAGCTTGGCGCCTGAAGGCGCCAAGCTCATCTGGCACTACCCTTGAATTATCATGATCAGTCCATCTCCTGCGGCAGGGTCCCGGGGCTAAAAGGGTTAAGGTGAGCCCTGTACCGCTCTAAAGAACTCTTTTATACAATTATAGGCCATTATGGCTGACCTAATGTTGACCTTTTTACTGCTGATCATTACTGGATGCACAGGCGCGCGCGCGCGGGCACGCACACACACGCACGCAAGCACGCACACACACACGCACGCACGCACACACGCAAGCACGCACACACTCACATACACACACGCGCACTCACATTCACACACACACGCGCACTCACACACACATGCACACACACACACACGCGCGCGAACTCACATACACACACACACGCGCGCGCGCGCGCACTCACATACACACACGCGCACTCACACACACACACACACACACACACACACACACACATATATATATATATATATAATACATACACCATCGCACAACCACCGCTTTCCATTGTTGAACCGATTCTGCACAGTCGGCAGATAATATTTATTTATTGAACACGCTAAACTATGATAAGTATTCAAACGTCAGCGCTGAAAAGTTTCTAAAGTTTCCACGGCAACATCAACAGTATCAAATATTGTAGTTGAAGTGTTCATTGTAACCCCTGCAATGCGCGTTCGTAGTTTCTGTTCTAAAATATTTGTTAATTCATCACCGAGACAGCCACAGCCAGCCAGCTATTGAACATAATTATGGATACTACTGAATTGGTGCCAGCAAGAGGCAATCGCGGGGTCTCATGAGGATCTATGCCTCTTGCCGCTGGGTCGTGTTCAGTTTTTCTCGGCTGTGAAGGGATTAACGTGTGAACAATTGCGACGGCCAGGGGTATTCACACACCCCGCTTTCAAATGATTGCCTTTCTGAAAGTTTTATGTTGAACAGCTCAACAAGAAAGCTGAAGAAATAACAGCCACTGGTATCGATGTTCTAATCATGCAATAGTCCTCTGAGTCTATTTATTAAGGGGTCGTTATGGGAACTCTCCGACACAGCCAGACGGGAGGTGTGTGTGTGTGTGTGTGTGTGTGTGTGTGTGTGTGTGTGTGTGTGTGTGTGTGTGTGTGTGTGTGTGTGTGTGGAAGGGGGCACGGGGGGCCCTGGGTGAGGGTTGGGTGAGGGTGAGGGTGGGGGTGAGAGGAGGATGAACTGGAGTAAAGTTTCCGGAGAGCTAAAGCACAATATATAACATTTTTGTTGTTGGAACGAGTGGGTAACTGTGGGCTTATGAAGTTCTCACATCAAAGTATAAATTTTAAACAGTTTCAGACACACACGCTCGCGCGCGCGAGCGTACGCACACACACACACATACAAAACACACACACACGCGCACACATACACCCTCGCGCATACGTACGCACATACACACGCACACATGCACATACACGCATCAAATTATGAATTTTACATAGTTTCACACACACGCACGCGCGCACAAACACACACATACACACACGCGCGCGCGCACGCACTCACGCACATTAAATTATCAATCACACACACACACGCACACAAACATCAAATTAGAAATTGTTAACATAGTTTCACAAAAACACATTCACACACACACACACACACACACACACACACACACACATACACACACACACACACACACACACACATACAAACAGAAGCACACACACACACACACCAAATTATCAATTTTTAACATAATTTCACGGAGAGAGAGAGAGAGAGAGAGAGAGAGAGAGAGAGAGAGAGAGAGAGAGAGAGAGAGAGAGAGAGAGAGAGAGAGAGAGAGAACCATTCTCACGCAGATTCTAGGATTGACAGACAGAGCATACCACAGCAAAATATGCAAGCCTAAGGTCTCCCCCCACTTCGACACCTGAAGGTATCGGGACGAGGACGGGGTTTAAAAAGGCCTCAGTTCCCCTTCCCTCTCCGTGTTTATTTGCTGTTAATCGATCCACTCAGCCCTGACACACTACAGCAGTATATGGAGGATAGACCACAGTTCAAGCGTAGTGCACAAATAGTTTGGCGCCTCTACGTATTGATTTGCAGTGACTCGATCCATTCAACCATGATACACTACAACAGTATATGGATCGCCCCTGATAGCTCAAGTTTGGTGCAGGAATAGCTTGGCGCCTGTAGGCGCCAAGCTATTCCTGCACCAAACGTGAATATCATGGGCGATCTGTCTCCTAAACCATAATGCAGTCTTCAGAGGACAACCAAAAACAATATATATTCTGTTATCATTGGTACAGCACCCTTCTGGCGCCAAGCTAAATCCTACACTACCCTCGAACTATCATGGTTGATCCGTGTCATAAACAGTAATGCAATCTTCAGATCCAAATCCAAACTTTGGAAATTGCGATCTGAGGGTTCAGTATGTTCATAACCTCCTTCGTTTGAGAAACACACACACACACACACACACACACACCACACACACACACACACACACACAAAGGTTATCATGGTAAGCAGAAGAAATCGATCCTAAAATGCGATAAGCAAGAGGCATAGATGATGCGTGACCTAGGTCTCTTGCAGATGGATTGTGTTGACAGTGAATTCGGTTCCAAGTCACAGGCAGGTCAGACTCAGTCCCTCCGCTATTCTGCTCAGTTATGCTGCATATCAAAGACTGAATTACCTGTATTGACACTGGTTAGCGGCGCTAAATGGGGTTCGTTTTTCAAGGCTGGCTTTGACAAAAGTTGGCTTACAACTTTCACATACACACACACACACACGCACACACACACGCACACACACACGCACACACACACACACACACACACACACAAAATACACACACAAACACACACAAATACACACACGCAAACACACACACACACACCCCCCCCCCCCCCTTTACTCCCCATCCCGGCTCCCCGGCGCTTCCCCCACCCCACTACATCCCCCACCCCACTACATCCCCCACCCTTACCCCCCCCCCCCCCCACCCCCACCCCCCACTCCTACTCTAACCTTTCTATCCTTCTGCATTCAATGCATGTAGGCGAAGCCAAAACATTTTAACCCGTAACATCTTGAGGTTGCATTTTTTATAATTTGTTCATTGTCCAATGAAGACTGCATTACAGATTAGAGGATAGATCAATCATTTTAGTTCAAGGGTGGTTGCCAGAATACCTTGGCGCCTCAGGCGCCAAGCAGTTCTGGCACCACCCTTGAACTATCATAGTCAACTCTATTTCAAGCAAACGTGTATCAGGATGAAAAGGGTTCAAAGCAAAGCCGGCAAGATTTTTCCATTTGTCAGACCACGAACCACAAATATGTTATTTTTTAGTCTCCGCTCCCACGTCTGGCGCGTGTGTCCGTCCGACCACCACTGACTGACTCGCCACTTTTACCATGCGTGCCGGTCTGTGATTTTGGGACTGACGGCTGAAAGCCGTAAGTTCCAAAATCACAGACCAGCAGACACATTAATTTTTCTTTCGCATCCAACACCAATGGGACATGGATCACAACCGTATTGCTGGATTAGTTTAACATCTCTTCCAGGTCGAATCAAGTTCATCTCTCGGGACTTGTATGTGGCACTGCTTCGTCGGTCAGTTCTTAAAAAGTAAGATCAGTGAGCTCTTGGCTCTTGGGGGGCGAACGTTGTATTTTTTAAAATTTTATTTCCTTAGTGTGATATTCAAAGTTTGCATGCATTTATCCTTGTCAAGTTATAGTCCACATTTATGCTTTTGATTACTTTTTTTGCGGCGACATACAACGACAGTGTCAACTGGGTCGTGGCTTCCTACTTCTCGTTTGTGCAATGTGCCGGTCTGCGATTTTGGACCTTACGGCCTTCGGCCGTAAGGTCCAAAATCGCAGACCGACCCAGGTTTGATTAAAGATTTTTGCCTGTGTGTATTTGTGCAGACTGGCAGCAGACATGACATGCACCGCACATAAAGAATATGGCTTTCACAAGAAAGGCTCACGAACATGTTTTCTTTTCATTGAAATGTATGCCGAAATTGAACTCCCTGGCAGATAATGAGGTTTTATTTGATGTATCCGCGCACACGTGCACAGGTCTGTGAAGACGAGTCTTTCAAACTATTTTCTTTTTGATTCTTTCTTACTTTTCATGTTTTCTTTATTATCTCTACACTACAACTGTTTGACAGAGCAGAAAGATGTCAGCGCAAAAAAAATTGCCACACACCTCGAGGCAATTTATTTCAAAATCGGTTGGCCATTTAGGGGTAGCGTTTATGGGCGAAGTTATTTTAGATCTGAAAATCTAGCCTATGACGACATGCAGCTCAGTTTGATGATGATGTCAGTGGAGGGGGGAGACAAGACTAAGTACACTTCCGCCATTGCCGGAAATTAGATTGTCACGTCTTGGGAGTTAAAAAGTCAAGTTATCCGATAAGTGCTTTAAGACATTTAGCCCCAACGCCCTACAGCAGGTGATGGATCGACCATGATAATTCAAGGGTAGTGCCAGATTAGCTTGGCGCCATCAGGCGCCAAGCTAATCTGGCACTACCCTTGAATTATCATGGTCATTCCATCTCCAGTTCCGTTCAGTCCAGTCAAGATGGGATCTATGCGCTCGGAAAAGCCCATACGCGCGCCACCTCACCCATCAGAAGTCTTCCCCGAGTTCCTTTCGATATTGTACCGATATTGGTCTGGTTTGCTATGAATATAAATTTCATGTCCTTTCAAGTCTGCCCAACGCCTTTCTCTACACCTCTGCTCTGGCGGCGATCAGCTCAGTGTGTGGTGCCCTTGGCTCTGTTCCTGAAAATGCTTTCTCATGTTTCTCACCACGTAGTTTGATCTGCTCATCCGTAGCCCCTGTGTGACCTCTGCCTTGTCAGCGAGGGTGTCAGCTCGATCAGTGCCCTGGACTCCATCATGTCCTAGGAGTAGCAGACCCTCAGGTCTGCGAAGTTGTCATTTGGCCACTGCCCAGTGTCAGTCTGGGCTTCCCATCTCCTGGAACTGGTAGGCTACATAAGTGTTAACCCTTATCATTCGGAATACACCAGTGTGTGAAATAAGTTTTGACTAAAATAGTTCAAGGGTAGTGCCAGAATAGCTTGGGGCCTCTAGGCGCCAAGCTATTTTGGCACCACCCTTGAACTAAAGCCATTGGTCTATATCATTATCTGTAAGTACTATAATGTACCTTGCATACTATGGCAGTGTACAGATTTGAAGCTTTTAGACTCAGTATGATACGGGTTAAGTGACACCTCTGAAATTTGCGAAATGCAGCCTTGTGGTTAAATGGGCTGAAGCAGCATGTCGTTCGTTTCCGCTTTGTCCCACCTCCTATCTAAGTTCTGCATATTCTCTAACGAGACTTCCGGACAGCTCAGTGTTGGCGGCCCTCCGGCCGCACAGCGGTTCGTGACCGAAGGCCCTCAACTTATACACCGCCAAGAAAGAATGCAGCATGTCAGCGCTTTCTCCACACTGGTTGCCCCCTCCCACCCCACCCCCCACCCCCTCTACCCCCCCCCCCCCCCTTCCCGATTTGTTACCGCTGATCATCGGTAGCGAAACGAGGGAGATAACCAGTGTGCGCTGACCCCTACAATGCCAGGGAACCTACACGATCAGGCGGCCCATAACAGCACTTTTTGCGTTGAAGATAAGCGCTTGTTCTCGGAGAGTTACGTCCCCTGATAGCGCTTTTTCTCAATGTCGAAGATAATCTCTCCTAGACTTGTAAGTTATCTCCGACAGAAGAACCGCTGTCAGGGGACTTAACTCGTATAGACTCCATGGTTCTGTACTGACTTACTCCTTAACACATTGAAGACGTGCCCCCTACGGATTCGCGGCGATTCGCCGAGTATCCGCGGCCGTAGTCGGCACGTCTCCAATGAGTTAAGTCCTTAAATACGCCACCAATGACTACAGGTTACAAGCAGAAGGCCGAGAATTAGTGTAACCACAGTGAAAAACTGCCCGGAGACATCTGAATCCTTTGTGTTTCTCACGGATGCTCTGTCCATCCTACAGGCCGCCCTAAAAAAACATCCAAAGACAAGGACCTAAGTGATCTGTTTTGGCACTCGCCTCCCTTTGTAGAACACACACGGTCGTGCTGCAGTGTTAGTGGATACCTACACACTGCAAGGTGAGAGGCAATGAAACTGCAGACAGGCTGCCAAAGCAGGGATCTTCAACAACCCAAGAAGACAAAACGACGTCCTGTGCAGAAGCCAAGACGATCATAAAAAACAAGCAGAAAGCAAAGTGGCTGCGAGAACACCCCAGCTATAACAAAACAGATGGCTATCACCTACGGCTGACCAGACCGGAGTAGGTAGTTATCTTCCGACTACGCACCGGCCATAACAACTTAACTGAACTGGCATCTCCACACCAAGTTTGGATTGGCCAGTCAGACCAGTGCCCATGCAACTCTGGTAGCATAACAGACGGCCACGTGCTACAGCCGTGACCTGCCCCACGTTCACAACCCTCAGACGGAGACACTGGCCGGAGGAGACAGAGGTGTCCCGTAAGCTCTATGGAGGCCTGGACACAGCAGCATTTATAGAGGAGACCTGGCTGTCCATATAAGAGCGATCGAGGAAAGAAGAAGAAAGTCCTTAAATCCACCCTCGTAGATAGTACGCTGAGTCATGTACGCCTATATAGGTGCTGGAACGCCAGCGGAACTAATCTTGACCTGCGGCAGAAAAACAGGTGTAATTGCAGCTGACAAGGAACGTGGATCGAGTTGCACGTAATTTTCATTAGCCGTACCTGCCCGTCAGAGTTCCAACGGCTTTGTTTTGAGCTAATTTTTTTTTTTTTTTTGTAGCTATCTTTAGCCCCACGCAAAAATCTCGCGGCTTCAGTGCTTAGGGACAGTTGGTTGGCAGTTGCTGGCCTGGCAGAGTTTCCTGCAGCTGGGAGCTGGATCCTCCTGAGTAGGCCAATCTATACCCGTTGCAGATGGACTTTATTCACGCAAAATAATCGTCAGCAAGTCACTGATCGTCCCTAAGTCAGGCGTGCATTATCCCCGCAATAAAGTTTTGCTCCCACGTACAAAATGTTTTCTGCAACCCTAGCAAAGGTCCTCGGGCCTACGTCAGCCGCATTGGGCCTGCCGGCACGGCTGTTCGCGGGCCCACTGTGGCCGTCGTCGACCCAAAGACTTTTTGCTTATTGGATTAGGCGTCCACCCCATTGACCATCTCTGTCTCGGCGAGGAAAAAGACGCAGATGATGCTGAACGGTCCCAACAAGAGTATAGGTCTTCGGCAACCTGAGAGACGTCATATTTTTACAATGTAAACGTGTTAAGAACTTGCTGAGGGACTCTGTGTGTGCGTGTGCGTGTGCGTGTGCGTGTGTGTGCGTGCGTGCGTGCGTGCCTGTCTGCATGCGGGCGTGCGGGCGGGCGTGTGTGATCCCGAGTACAATCAGAATGGACGTTGATAACTTTTTGAAGTGACGATAAGTACCAGCAGAGAATAGAACGCCACAAATGAAAATTCCCTGTGCAAAAAGCACAGATTCTCACGAGCTCCCTGTTACTGTAGGCACGCATGAGAATCTATGCATCTTGCTGTCAGATCGATCCTTCAGACGAAAAGAAAAATGTAATCGGACTTTATTGAAAGCTGCGGCTCATATACCGCACTGCGATTGTAATGGAACGTTAGCTGAATGTTAATGGAACGTTAGCTGAATGTTAATGGAACGTTAGCTGAATGTTAATGGAACGTTAGCTGAATGTTAATGGAACGTTAGCTGAATGTTAATGGAACGTTAGCTGAATGTTGGAGACACCTGTGGTATGTTGCCTTTTACTGCCACTGCACGTAAAGTTATGTCTTTGAAAGAAGGGCAAATTAAACACCGAATAATCCTATCCATCTGAGGAACAATGATATAAATAGGGTCAGCAAGCGGCAAAGAACCTCATGAGCCCCCGCCTCTGCGGGGGCTCATGAGGTTCTTTGCCGCTTGCATTCGGGTGGTGTTCGCATTTTTCCGGCAGTGAATGTGTTAACTTTGACACTATTCATTTACATTATATTAGGTATTAAAGTGGTCCACGGCGCTTTATTCCTAAGGCCCCGAGAAATTCAGTTCACTTAGTTCACTCAGCAAGTTATCTCAGACGCTTGGGGGGAAAAAAACAACTAATATACCTCCTCTCACCTACCCACCCTCTCCACCCCACGCCCTTACCCCACACCCCACCATCCTATCTCGCAGTCGCAAATGTTGACTTGTTAAGAAGTACGCCATTTTCAACTGAATTTTCTCGGGAGCTCTACTGTGCCGTGATTATTTTTGTAATGAGACTCTCGATCACTCGAGTTCTTATCCAGCGTTGTACCTCTTCAACTTTTTTTTAATAATAATTAATTGATTTTTGCAAGTTTTGGATCCAATGTATACTCCCATCAAACAATCAGCCCTGGCAGAGGCTGTGTGGAAGAAAACAGTCAGCCCTGAGTGACGTCAAACATCAAATTCGTCACTGCGTACACGGCGTCGTGAGACTAGCGATGCTATGACGTGAAGCTCAAGTTATTGTGACGTCATTTCGCTGTTCGTGCTATTCTTCTTCTTCAGAATTCCTGTCTCTACATTAGCCCACAGAGCGTAATGGCGAGATGCGCCGTGTGTCCGTCTTTATGTGTGTGCGCCGGCTTGTGTGTTGATCAGAGGCCAATGGGTCAGAATGATATGCTAAAAAATATGAACAACACTGAATGTTCCTAAAAGAAAAACGCATGTGAGCTCCAAACATTACGGTTGACTTTGGGATGAAATCCTCGTTTTGTTTTGTTTTGTTTTGTTTTCGTTTTGTTTGTTTGTTTGTTGTTGTTGTTTTTTAATAGGAATCAACGATTGTATCGACTCTTTTCGGAACCTCGTTTTTTATGTCACTGTTTTATAGTGGTCGAAAAAATTACACATCAATTAGAAATGAAATTTATCCATGAAATTTATTCGTCGTAGGTTTTTTCCTGGGTACTCCGGCTCTGCCCCATGCTCCACTTTAGGAACGGTTTCAGTGAGGCCACTTTAGAAAATTTCGAATACAATTTCCGAAACCTCAATAACTGAGCTGACCCTTCGCTCCACGTGAATGTCGTTTGTCCTGTGCTGTGTTTTTCTTCCGATTAATTGCATTGCATGTGTTTCACGCGCGCGTGCGTGTTGGGTTCTTTGGGTATTGGCCACAGCGCCTGTATAATGACCGTTATCATTATTATCGTTATGTTCGAAGGAAACGGTGGGTGGGGGGGGAGGGGGGAGGGGGGGTGTTTGTAAGGAGGTCTAAATCGGTCAAACTATAATACACAAACACACGCACCTACCCCACTGAGCACGAATTCCTCGGGCCGATGTCAGCCGTAGCTGGCCCGCGCACGGCCGTGCGCGGGCCAGCTACGGCCGACGCGGGCCCGAGGCCGGACTCCGTACAAACTGGGACCATATTACGCGCACGTATACAGCGGGTAAATATGAACAATAAAACGGCCCCTTTTGCCAAGGTCTTTGTCGACGAAGGTGTCTACATTTTCCGTCGATGCGTTTTATTTGGTCACTGGAACACGGAGCACAATACATACGTGTATAACAGGCTTGCCTGGTTTCTTACCGACCGAGAAGTGAAAACAACGGAAAACAAGTTTCAGCTGTCAATCAGGAAGGTCGCAATGGCAAAGACGAAAGCAGAGGAGACATTTTTTTTTTCAAGCCTTGTAGGACCTCTCAACTTGTGTCTGTCCTGGTGCGTGCGCAATATATCATTTGGTTAAAGTCCCATTAAAGGCCCACTACTGCCGTAACTTTCAAAGGCTTCTGTAACACATGGTTACGAAACGCTACACACAGGTCTAGCAGTAACACATGGTTACGAAACGCTACACACAGGTCTAGCAGTAACACATGGTTACGAAACGCTACACACAGGTCTAGCAGTAACACATGGTTACGAAACGCTACACACAGGTCTAGCAGTAACATATGGTTACGAAACGCTACACACAGGTCTAGCAGTAACACATGGTTACGAAACGCTACACTGACACAGGTCTAGCAGTAACACATGGTTACGAAACGCTACACACAGGTCTAGCAGTAACACATGGTTACGAAACGCTACACACAGGTCTAGCTATGGTTCATTTTAAACACAGGGCAATCCAGTTCAGAACACGTCGTTTTGATATCAAGTAATTTGACAATGACTCTAGTACTCCGTTATATAAATACAACGCTTTCCGGTCAATAAACAGCTAAAAATAGATTGACTCGCTAACGGCTGGGCAGAATAAATAAGTGCGATTACGCGTGTGCTTTTGCTGCGTGTCCCAACTGCTGTTAATGTTCATCAGGTGTGTCGACAAGGCATAACAAACACAAATGGTGCTGAAATGTGTCTTCAAATTTACGCATAATGGTACTGTCAAGCTCACTCCATACGGAATAGAGCGGAGGCGGTGTGCTGGACAGCGCCACAAAACCTGAAGTAGCTAGCGAAATTGCGCCCTCTTCGTTTGTTTTTAACTGTTTAAACAACGAAAGTCGCCTACCGAAAGCTATGCCCCCGCTTTCACTGCAGAATCTTTGCAGCATGGCCTGTTTTTCGATTCATGGGGCGACATAATTTTGTCCCTTAGGTGCTGTTCCGCCTCTGCGCCACTTTTTGCACTGAGCACTATGGATCACTCATTCTTTACTCCTATGTCTCGACGTTTGTTGCTGTCGTTGACGCCGCCTCGACTATGGATACGCAACTTAAGGACTTAGTCAAGCACAAAGGATAAAATGGTTTTAAAAAATGGAGATGTCCTCTGAGGTCAACGTCGTGGTGTTCTGGAGACAGCTCGACCATGATATTTCAAGGGTGGTGTCGTAATAGCTTGGCGCCTACAGGCGCCAAGCTATTCCGACACCACCCTTGAAATATCATGGTCAATCCCCATCGTGATGTATTGGGTCAGTGCTTAAATGGGTTAGAGGGTCATGGACGGGATCATAGTGAACCTCTTTACTGCCAGTACATTGCAGATGCTACCCAAATTCAAAATGGCACAGATCTTCATGAGCCGCCGCATTTGTAGATGTTGGTTAGGATCCACCTCTCTGGCAGCCTTTATTCATGCCCACACTTTTCACACAGAACATCTGTTGAGTTTTCCGTGCCAGGCATCATGGACTGTCAGTATGTCTGAAGCCACTACTTACCGACCGACATTCACTGACATGAGGAACACGTGTATTCAATGGGACAACAACAAAAAATAGGCATAAACAACATAAGACGAACAAGAGACATAAATCCTCATGAGCCCCCGCGACCGCGGGGGCTCATGAGGGTTTATGTCCCTTGCCGCCTGGTAGCATTCTCCTTGCCCCAGCAGTTAACAGGATAAGACATACATGGAAATTTCATTCATGGCTTTGGGCACTGGCTGGGTCATTCATGGCTTTGGGCACTGGCTGGGTCATTCATGGCTTTGGGCACTGGCTGGGAAAGGATCTAACTAATTTCAGTGTCACACCAGTGACTTTTGTGGGGGTGTACATACAAATTGACAGAACCAGTTTTTAACCATTTAGCTGTCTGTTTTTGTCAGGATGAATTCTGCAGCCATCATCCTAACAAAATCCGATGCCGACAGCCAATGGGTTAAGGAACCCCGATTAAACTCACTGCTTTTTGCGGACAAGGGCTGCAAACTGAGCCAAGGCCCCACAAGCAAGTTATTTTGCAATTTTACTTCTGTTGGTCTAAACGACTTTGCGGAAGGGCATAGTGAGTCTTTAAACGTGCCCTGTATCGATACTGAGAAGCTAAGTCGATATGTCAGTGTGTGTGGGCCGCAGGAACATTTGCACGAAACCTGCTACTGTGCCTTGATACCGGTAATAGCTTATCGATCCTACCAACAAGAATATGCATACATATGGAGTCACGAAACGAATTTCTACATGTAGACCTACTAGATTCACAGACATAATTATTTGTAACGCTCAATCATTTTCATTTTCTCTTTAGAGAAAAGATATCCGTTTGCCTATGAAATACAGTCACACAACAAACAGCATGTCAAAGTCCACTCACATACTTTGATGTTGTCATTGTTGTGGTTCTTGTTGTGTTGGGCTTTCTTGTTGTGTTGGTTTTGTTGTTATTGTTTTGTGTTGTTTGTTTTGTTTGTTTGTTTTGTTTTTGTTGTTGTTTTTTGTGTGTGTTAAGTTTGGGTTTGTTGTTGTTGTTTTTTTGTTGTTGTTGTTTGTTTGGGGTTTTTTGTTTGTTTTTTTGTTCTTTGTTTTTTTTTGGTGGGGGGATGGGGTTGGGGGGGGGGGGAAGGTTTTCTAGTTTTGTTGTTTGTTTGTTTATTGTTTTTTGGTGAGGGGAGGGGTGTGGAGAGGGGTGGTGTTTGTGAGTGTGTGTGCGTGCGTGCGTGCGTGCGTGTGTGTGTGTGTGTGTGTGTGTGTGTGTGTGTGTGTGTGTGTGTGTGTGTGTGTGTGTGTGTGTGTGTGTGTGTGTGTGTGTGTGTGTGTGCATGAGAGAGAGAGAGAGAGAGTGTGTGTGTGTGTAAATCCTAACCTTCCGTTTACTTGGTTTGGGCTAGTGGGAGATGGTGATGTTGCGTTTTTGTGTGTGTTTGCGGAACATACGGTAAATACTATCTATGCACGTGTTCATTTTTCGTGCCCCTACTTCTGAGGGCCAGATTAGGCAGTTTGCCTCAGAACTGGTCGAACCTGGAGTGGGTTGCATGTAGCGTGCTTAAATATAGTGTGTTAAGCTCGCTGACTTAAGGTCTTTCTTGCTTAGTAAAGCTCTTGCTTAGTGCGCGAGTGTTTTCTGTTGCATGGAGCGACTTAGCGATGTGCGTAGCTCCGAACGAGTTCTTAGCGAGCGGGGATAGGTTATTTATAGCTTATGGTGGGGTTCTCCCCTACGTCATCATAGATTGTAGAAATCGGCCAATAAAAACGCACGGTTTTCGCTTCTTCTGACCTAACGGAAACGAAGTAGACAAAACGCGGGTGAAATGGCGGCGATGGAAAACAAGAAGTCAAGAGAGAAAGAATGGCAAATTTTTCGTGCAGGCAACCCTGCTTGTCAGTCTAATGTAGACGTACATTAGTTAAGGAGTACCGTGTAGGCTCCCATAGTATGAGGATCTATGTCTCAAGTCTAATGTGGATGTACATTAGTTAAGGACTACCGTGTAGTAGGCTCCCATAGTATGAGGATCTATGTTTCTCTGACAACGGCTGGTGTTGGGTTATACCCATCGGTGTGCAGGGTCAGTTGAATCAGTTATGCAGACTCCTCACCGATAATTCCCAGATGTCCGTGAGACGAGGCTGGGTGGGGGGTCCGTGCGTTCCCACGTACATTTCGTGTTCCTCCTTCTCTATCCTAGATGGAAGGCTGTTTCTGCCACAATGTTTAAGAGAGTGAATTCACATTTCCGTTCTCGCGTTAACACGGCAGCTAAGAACTCTTCCTCAGCTAAGCACGCCGCTACGCACGGGGGGGACCGTCCTTAGAATTAAGCACGCCACTAAGCTCGCTCCAGCAGATAAGCACGCTCATGCAACGCACATTTTCAGCTAAGCTTGTGAACTTAGCGCTAAGCAAGAAATTTGCGCGCTAAGCAAGCATATGCAACCCACCCCAGCACCTGGTACGTGTATGACAAGTTTAGAAAAACTGCCTCACAGCGGCCTCACACGCAATGTGCACAGTGTTGTTTTGACAGGCGATTAGAACAGTGGTGCGAATTTAATAGAAATAAATGGAACCCAGACGCTTCCAGCAAGAGGCCTTGATTCTCATGAGCCCCTGCGTCAGCAGGGGCTCATGAGAATCAATGCCTCTTGCAGACGTAGACTGAGTGTGACTGAAGTGCTGTGTCGGACCCTGAGATGGTTTTGCGGACTTCATGTTACAGATCATGTGAACGACTTCGTAATGGCTCTGTCCTGATCACTGAGGCACTAGTAATTAATAACCCGTCGGCGGAGATGGCTAGACCTGCAAGTATGGAGCGTCAACATCGGTAGGACACAGCTTATATATATTCTTTATATTCCCAGTTTGCTCACCTCATTTCAGCGGTAACTGACTTCAGTCTTTCTCCAGTTTTCGCGTGAGCTTTCTCATGCAGCGTGAAATCTTTCTGCGTGTGTACACAGAAGTACTAGTACAAGACTTTGCCAGAATTTACTGACCAGCAAAAAAAAAAAAAAAAACCGAGACATCTTTATGTTACGCTCCCACGTTACAGCGTTTCCGATGAGTCCAGTGTCGTCGCGTTTCTTTTGCTCGTGTATAATCTCGAAGTTCCTGAGCAGTGAGTGACTCCATCAGTGCGCTGTGTATACTATGCTTACTATTAACCCCTACACTGCCAGGGGAAGGAAACATGTGTCTTTGAAAGCAAGCTAAATTCAACACCGAATGCTCTCATCAATCCATTGAACACGGATATGACTGGACTAGGTCAGCTTGGTTGAAAAAATGCAAACACCATCCAACTGCAAGAGGCAAAGAACATCATGAGCCTAATGAGGTTCTTTGCCTCTTGGAGTTGGGTGGTGTTTGCCTCTTGGAGTTGGGTGGTGTTTGCCTCTTGGAGTTGGGTGGTGTTTGCCTCTTGGAGTTGGGTGGTGTTTGCCTCTTGGAGTTGGGTGGTGTTTGCCTCTTGGAGTTGGGTGGTGTTTGCCTCCTGGAGTTGGGTGGTGTTTGCCTCTTGGAGTTGGGTGGTGTTTGCCTCTTGGAGTTGGGTGGTGCTTGCCTCCTGGAGTAGGGTGGTGTTTGCCTCTTGGAGTTGGGTGGTGTTCGCCTCTTTTTGGGTGGTGTTTGCCTCTTGGAGTTGGGTGGTGTTTGTCTCTTGGAATTGGGTGGTGTTTTCCTCGTGGAGTTGGGTGGTGTTTGCCTCTTGGAGTTGGGTGGTGTTTGCCTCTTGGAGTTGGGTGGTGTTTACATTTCCTGGCAGTAAAGGGGTTATACATTTGTCTGTATATAAAATTTGATATTTACGAATTTCAAACTCATATGCATGTCTGGTCCTTACAGAAATAGTTGTGAGTCTTAGGCGACTGTCTTTTTTGGGGTGAGTGGTTTATTTGTTTGGTTGTTTGGTTGGCTGGTTTGTATGCTGGTCGGTCGGTTGGTTAGTTGGTTGATTCATTGGTGGGTGGGTAGCTTTGTGGGTTGCTCGGTTGCTTGCTCCATTGACATGATTGAAAGCATTGTCAGTTCAGCTAAATCGTTATACGGAATTCAGACCAAAATGGTGACTGCTCATCATCATCATCATCATCAGTCCCTTGCCCGAACTGGGCGTTGGGGGGACTGAAAGGCAGCAGCAACAGACAGTGCTCTCCACTGAGTTCTATTTTGGGCGGTGGCAAACAAGTCTGACATCTCGAGTTCGGTCCATTCTTTTATGTTTGCGACCCAACTCTTTCTCTGACGACCTCGCCGACGACTTCCTTCGAGAGTGCCTTGGAGGATAGTCTTGGACAAGGTGTTGTGTCGGGTCACGTGGCCAAACCAAGCAAGCTTGCGCCGTTTCACGGTTGCCACTGCAGAAGGGGTTCATGTGGGCCCACCAGGGAAGTGACGATGCTCCGTACATATTCGTTGGTCTTGTGCTCGCGGTACGAGATGCGGAGCAACTTCCTCAGGCACTTGTTCTCAAAGGCCTGGATTTTCTTTTCTGAGTCTGCAAGCAGTGTCCAAGTCTCACAGCCGTAGAGTAGAATAGACACTATGAGGGACTTGTAAAGCCTGTACTTGATGGTGAAGCTGATGGAGTTACTTCGCCATATCCTGTCCAGCCTGGCCATTGCGGATGTTGCTGTACCTATCCTGATATGGATCTCTGCTATGCAACTACCGTCTTTGGACAGGGTGGCTCCCAAGTACTTGAAGCTATTGACCTCTTCTAGCTTTTGGCCATTCATGTGAATGTTGCTGCTGCTGTCGCTTGTGGTGTTGATCATCACTTTGCTTTTATCCGTACTGATCTCCATGCCATAAGACCCTGCGCTACTTGAAAGTTTGTCTGTCAGGTTTTGGAGCTCACTATTGCTGCCTGCCATGAGGTCAATGTCGTCTGCGAATCGAAGATTGCACAGGGATCTGCCACCAATAGAGATTGAAGTATGGTGGTCGTGGAGGGTTTCCTGCATGATCTTCTCCAGGAATATGTTGAAAAGGACAGGAGAGAGCAGGCATCCTTGACGGACACCGATCGTCGTCCTGAAGAACTCGCCTGACTGATTGTTAAGTAGAACCGCGCTGCAGGCGTTCTTGTAAAGCGCTTCTATCATTTGGATCAGTCCCTCCTCTATCTGTTACTTTCTACAGCAGGTGACTGCTAGGCCTGTACAAATTCAAAGAAAATCCCAAGAAAGAAATTAAGGCTCTTAGAAAGAACAGTACTAACAATGCTGTAACTGTACTTTCTCGGCGTGTATTGTTTTGTTTTTTTCCTTGGGATTCTCTTTAACCTCTTGATTGCCAGTGAATGCAGATTGTGCCTTTAAAATAGTAACTGAAAATCGTCAAAGATCTACAGCCGTATAACAAACACGAATACAAAGATGTCGTTTCAGCAAAAGGCATAGATCCTCATGAACCCCCGTAACTGGGGGCTCATGAGGATCTATACCACTTGCAGCTAGATGTCCAGATTTTTCAAGTCGTTTCAGCAAGAGGCATAGATCTTCATGAGCCTCCGCAACTGCGGGGGCTCATGAGGATCTATACCTCTTGCATTTGTGCGTTGTTCAGATTTTGCAAGTCGTTTCAGCAAGAGTACACATACCAAGGGGAATTACTCAGCGCTGGACAGACAAACAGTTAGATCCCTTGCCCCCACCTATCAGGCATCCAATCGCCAGCCCACAGAAAAATACGCCGGTATAGAACAAGACGATCATATACATCCCTTATGTGTACAGTTCTACCAGCGCTAGCCTCACCTATCTGGTTTGTGAGTTTCAGCAAGAGGCATAGATCCTCATGGGCCCCCGCAACTGCGGGGGCTCATGAGGATCTATGTCTCTTGCTGTGATGTGTGTTGTGGCTCTGTGTGCAGGTCCATGAGGGAGCTACGAGAGAGCCTGCGCCATGCCGCCCTCCTCAACATCGTGGCCGCGGCTAACACGGACCACACTCAGGCTGAAGTGCCGCCCGCCCCTGTCGAGCAACAAAGGCTCCTTCAGCACCATCATCACCATCAACAACAACAGCAGCCCCCTATGGGCACAGTGCCTTCTTCCCAGCATCTCTACTCCTCCATGCCTCACCACCACCATCACTATCACCAGCAGCAGGGGCAGCAGAGAGTGGGTTCCCCACTGGCCTTGCAGGTCACCAGCAGCCGATCGTCGCCCTTTGATGGCGGAATAGGAGGCGGGGGTGGGGGTGGGGCTGGAGGCCGGTCAGCCGGCAGCAGCAATTTTCACCCCGCTAATGGATCGTCACCAGGGGGCGCTACCTCCCCGCAGACCTTAGTGGTCAACCTCTTGTCTCCACGCATGCGCACCATCTCCATCCCCAGACCACGCGCTCACGAGCTCCCCGAGCCGTTCATCCACCGCTCTGTTGCGCAAGCCAAGGAGAACCTGTCCAAGGTCGGAGAGATGGTGCGTGCTCGGGCGGAGGGGGAGGAAGGAGGGGGACGGAGCGGGGCGGTGTCCGCGTTGCCGGTGGAGATAACGCCTAATCAGTACGACGGTCCGTGGAAAGCAGGGCTGATGAGGAGCGGGGTGGGAATGATGCTGCCGCTGAGGGGCCACTCCCTGGAGCCCAAACACGGACACCAGCAAGAGAAATCTGGAGACACGACAGCGGCCAAACAGACCAGCGCCGACCAGTCTCGCGACACGTCGGCTACGACCATCGCCAGCACCAACCCCCACAGCGCCTCTCTGGCCAGTGAGCGGAGCGCCGCCACCACAGACACGTCGCCCAGCGCCGGCACCGGGGGCAGGAAGTCTGGGGGCAAGATGAAAGAGGACCCTCGACAGCAGATGCTGAGTGTACGACGTCACCTGACTCCATCCAAGAAGCGCGAGCTGGTCAAGCGCCTGACGGAGATTGCTAAATGTGAGGCGGTTGACATGACGGACCCCATGGCGAATGATGATGCTGACCTGCGCTTTGTGTCGCCCATGATCATCATGTCTCAGCAGCGCCACGAAATCCGGCACCCCGAGGACTCTCTCCCTGTAGCCAGCCATACCTCTGCTCTGACCAATGGAGAACCCAGCACAACCAAACCTACTCCCAACGGACTGACTGTTACGCACGCTACAATTAATGGAGGGGCCAATGCGGGACGTAACAGTCTGCTGCAAAGAACAAAGTCCCTGACAAGCCTCACCGGCTACCCGTCCGTCGCACGCAGCAAAAATACCTCATCCGGCGCAGCGTCTGTTGGCAACAAACCGCTGACCATAGACCACGCTCAGAGCGTGCCGGACTTGCTGGCGCAGGATGGTGACGGGTACATCACTGACCAGCAGGACAACGAGCAGCCGGACAACACTGACTGGACTTCAGAGTCGCTCTTCACGAACGGCATCATCGGCAGGACCATCAGGCGGGGTATAGAGGGCTTACGAAACTCGCCACTGGAGTCCAGACCTCTGGTCACGCCCAACGCGCGGTTACGGAGGGGCACGAGACCCACGGGAAGACGCTCCGCACTTGGGTTGCGGGACAGGGGTCCCAGCGACACCCCCGCCCCGGGATTTATCACCAACGGTGAGGCCTCCACCACGCGAAGCGCCTCAGAAGCGCCATCAGACCCCAACTCTCCGCCCGAGCTGAACGTCCCCTACACACAGGTCCTCCCCACCCTCAGCATCACGGGCCTGAGCGCGCGAGACAAGCCCCACCCCGGGGGCACCCCCGCTAACTCCCGGGCAGCCCGCGAGCTGCGTCCCTCGTCCCAGCTGAGCATGTCGAGCAGCCAGAAGCTCTTCCAGCAGCTGGACGACCAGTGTGAGAAGCTGCAGCGGCAGCTCAACATAACCCTCAACGTGCCGCGCCGGGGGTCACAATGGCAGGTAATCTAGTCTTCTTGAATCCTCTTCTATCTTCCCCAGTAGCAAAACGTATTGGGCCCCATGCCGGCCCCAGAGGGCCAGCGCACAGCCGTGCGCGGGCCCGCTGCGGCCGTCGTGGGCCCGAGGCCCGTTGCTTACTGGGTTGCAGAGCTAAATGGATGTTCGTCTGTGATTTTGGACTTCACGGCCTTGTGCCCTGTGGTCCAAAATCGCATACCAACATACAATCGCGACGGTGATCACGCTAGCAGGTTATCTAACGTCTAGCGTTCTTTCTGGGTATCTCAGTTGCGGAGATGTGTGTGTGCTGATCTGTGATTTTGGACCTTATGGCCTTAGGCCGTAAGGTCCAAAATCGCAGACCAGCACACACTTGACTGTCATTTTAGAATCGTCGGTTAAAGCTAAGCACTACAAACGCAAGTGGTGAGAGACGGATCCAGAGTCGTTGATTTCAAACTGCATTTAGGGCTGCGTATCTGCACCTTATTGTACACAGTTCCTTTGATGTGGTGAAAACTCACTGCGACTCGGTGATCGGTGCGCGGGATCTGTGTCCTGAAACCAGACACGTGCACTTGTACTGCAAGCACTATTAATCCCTTCATTGCCGAGAGAAAAAAGTGAACACGAGCCAACTGCAAGAGACGTAGATCGTCATGAGCCCCCGCGACTGCGGGGGCTCATTAGGATCTGCGCCTCTTGCGGATGACCAATCTGTATCCATTTTTCTTGGACGGTGTTGGTTTTTGGTAGTTGAATGAACAAAGATTTCAAAAACAAACAAAAAAATTCTGCGGCAGGGAATTAGGGGTTAAATTTGATGATTTCTGTTTCAGCACGGGTCCACCCCTGCCACTCTGCCCATGAGTCGTTCTGACGTGACCGCGCATCTTCAGTGTGTCTCTTTAACAGACGGCAGCTCGCCACCTCCCGGGAGAACTGGGGTCAAGGACACTGTTACGAGTCGGGGCCGAAGGTCACAGAACCTGATAGCGCACGGGAATCAACCAGCTCTCAGCGACGTTGACGAGCACAGCGTGGTTGGGGGAGGAGGAGGTGGTGGTGGTGTGGGGGAACGACCAGAAAGAGCCAGCCACCATCGCTGGGAGGCAAGGGACGAAGAAGCCCATGTGCGAGAGAACGAGGTTGCCACTAGACGACAAGGTCCAGTGAAACTCTCACACTTTACTTACAATGACGAGCACACGTCATTCTCCTCCAGACACTCCATCTCCTCCTCTGTGGACGGACCCTCAGTGCGCGTCAACTTCGACGGCGTGCCCGACACAGACCCCGTCCTGCAGTCCGGCGTGAAGGAGCCGCGCTACCAAGGGTTCTCGTCACGGGTGGGAGAGAGCGAGGGCCGTAGCCAGTTCCACTACGTCAACACGAGCCGCACGGACACGGAGGAGGAGCGCGAGATGAAGTTCCGCGTGCTGAAGGCGCTGGACCAAGACGTGTACTACGACTTTCAGCACCGCAAGTACCGCAGCAACACCGCCACGCCCGTCCCCAAGTGCAACAACGAGGAGGACCAGCCCAGGGTGCACTTCTACAAGGTCAAGGTGAACGGAAACTCGTGACTGAAAAGGTCACGTGACTGATGCCGGAGAGGCAATGGTCCAACTTTTGCCAGATCAAGAACGGCAGGTCAGGACTGAAAGGGTCAGTTGTGTACTCTTATACTGACGAACAAAAGAAATGCGACATTTTTGGAATCATGGGAAACACTAAAGTGTTTCCGTTGATACCAAAACTGTCGCATTTCTTCTGCTCGTTAGTATGTATACCTCATCTAGCTCAAGATTTAAGGAAATTATTACTCAGCAGGTCATATCAAGGTCAACAGTGTGGATGTGTGTAAGACAACACATGTGCATTTTTCCATAGGACAAGGTTTCCTGCGGGTGTTTCCAAAGTGGTGATGTTTTAAAGCTGATTAATTGTGCTCTGACTAACGGACAGGCCGAGGGTACACGTCTGCAATGTCAAGGTTACAGTCAAGAACAGGTTACGAATATTCTTTACTGGCTCTGTTCTACATTGTCAAGAACTGTGTCGGAATTGACTAATAGACCTCGGTGCAATTCAGCATCTGCAATGTAATCTCTGACACGTGTGATAATTTGTGATATTTGACGTGCTTCCAAAAACTGTACATCGTCTTCTTTCCGGTACCATTACAGTGTCTTTTTACTGGCAATCTCACATGCGTTTCGATGTGCGTTTCTATATAAAGTGCGGAGAACAAAAACAAAAACAAAAAAAAAAAAAAAACGTGGCGTAGAGCAATGGAAGTTGTACAGAAATCAGAAGTGGTCAAAATCGCACATTTTTCGACAAAAACAGTGGACTAAAATCCCGGACAATCATGAGATATGGCATGATTGCCCGGGATTTTTAGTCCACTGTTTTCGTCGAAACACGTGCAATTTTGATCTAATTCTGATTTTCGAACAACGTCTGTTCAGCATGCAACGAAGTCGTGATCACCAGACCGTGACCAGCTCACCTGTCACCAACTCCGTTATCCCTGGCACTACAACAAGATATGGATTGTCCATGGTAGTTCAAGTTTGTTCAATGGTGGTGCCAGAACTGTCATAGTCGATCTATCTCCTAATCTGCTTATGTAGTCTCCAGAGGACAAAACTCATAGCATTCGTGTGCTAAACTGTTGATATATTTCGCGAGGAACATACGGGCTGCTGTCTTTGGGAATCTCAGCATGTTGTGACTGGGGTTAGCCTACAACACACAGGATTCATTACACTAAGTACAGCCCTGTGAAGGAAAAAATAATAGTAAGTCCATATTGTGAAAAGCAAGACTTTCATTGTATTACAGCGATAAACTCGCTTTTCACAACAACAAAAAAACGGGCTTACTGTCTTTTGCCTTCACAGAGCAGACTAGCCCTGGCTGAAATGGGACGGTAGATTGTGAACCAGAAATACTACTACAGGTGAGTAAAAGATCGGACTCCCCCCACCCCCCACCCCACCCCCACCCCACCCCCCACCCCCCACCCCCACACACACACACACACTCTTTATCATGTCAGTCATTAGGCTCCTCAACTGATTTCTGGTGCATTGATTTTGTTTTGGAACCCCGACAAAGTTCTCCCATTCAACCCCACGCCCGCATTTCACAAATTTTGGAGGCGTCATCCAACAACTATGCACCAGTTGCAGGGGCTGGATCGACCACGATGATTCAAAGGTAGTGCCAGATCAGCGTGGCGCCTGATGACGCCAAGCTGATCTGGCATTACCCTTGAATCATCGTGGTCGATCCATCTCCTGCTGTAGGGCGTTGGGCTAAATGAGTTAATCGTGCTGTCTTGTACGATAATAATATAGAACCTGTGGGGGGAAAAAAGTGGTCTTACACTACAGGCGTCCTCTCAAGAGAAGTTTTTTTGTTGTTGTTGTTGTTGTTTAGTATGGGTTGCACTGTTTTTCAGATTGTCCACTGAAAGGTCCTGATAAATGTAGGTGGCACCGTGGCAGTGCGCCTGAATGGATCAGTGTTCAGGTCGTGCTGCATAGGCCGCTAGCTGTCCCGGTCCCCCCTTGATCCGCCAGTTAGGACCGGGCATTGTGACTCCGGTGGACGTGAGCCCCGTCACTACGGAATAGTGACCAAGATTCAACTGCAAGAGACATAGATTCTCATGAGCCCCCGCGACTGCGGGGGCTCATGAGAATCTATGCCTCTTGCTGACACCAATTTGTAGCCATCTTTCTCGGACGGTTGTGGCTTTTGGTCGCTGAATGAAGAAATACTTCATGAACAAAAATGTAACGCACGGTGGCACAGTTTAATTCGCACACTAATCAATGAATCAGGAGAGGTCTTGAAGGGCAAAACGCGTGTCACCTGTCATCAAAGACCACCTGTAAAGGTGGTTTAATGACACGTGATCTCTCTTAACCCCTTCGCTGCCAGTGATCGCGAATTTCGCGTCTGAAACCGCTGCACGCTGACCGGCATTCGCGTGAAGACTGAACTCCATCAACAACTTGGACCAACGATATAGGCATAAAGAACAACAAAGGACTAAATTACGACGGAGAGACATAAATCCTCATGAGCCCCCGCGACTGCGGGGGCTCATGAGGGTTTATGTCTGGCAGATGGGTAGCGTTCGCCTCGCCCTCGGCAATTAAGGGGTTAAGGCGTATTTGGCTCCAAACAGCGGTCGCAGTTGTCAGTGTTAAAAATGACTGGTCGAACCAACGCCCGGTTACCACTCTGTATCCGTCGTCAGTCTGTGTGCAGTGTTGATGTAAATGAAGAAATTCTTCCTTCTTTCAAGCTGTCAAGTCTTGACACAGCCCGCCTCAGAATAGCATGTCATAGTGCGTCAATTAATTAATGTTTGGATTTTGCTGAGCTGCCAGTTGGTTTAGCAGTGACGTGTTTGTTTCGTAAGGGGTTTACTGAGCCGCTTGTAGAGTGCACAACAAAAACACACTTCCAAGTGTTTCGATTGAGCAGGAAACCGCTCGCTGTGTCACGGATAATACTTTACACGAACGGTTCTCGGCTGTGTTGGGGTTTGTTTATTTTTTCCCCGTCACAGAAACAACTTCAAGCAAATGTAACCCAGGGAACACCAAGGCCACCGAGTTTCCCAAATTATGGGGTCTGCAAAAGGCACAGATTCACCCAACGAGCATGTACCAGTTGCGGAAGATGGATCGACCATGATAATTCAAGGGTAGTGTCAGATTAGCTTGGCGCCATCAGGCGCCAAGCTAATCTGGCACTACCCTTGAATTATCATGTTCGATCCATCTCCCGCTGTAACGCGTCGGAGCTAAATGGGTTAATTCTTCACAGCCGGCCCATTTATTTCACCTCAGTGCAGGTAAACATGGAGACGTATTCAAGGGTCCTTAGAATTGGTTGACCTAGATTGCTCAGTGTGCCTGATAAGCTTAGCGCCTAGCCAGGACCGTCAAGCTAATCAAACATTATCCTTGAGATAAGTTGAGCTATCATCTGCTTCAGTTGGCGCTGGAAGGGAGAGCAGTAGTTTCGCGGTGTTATCAAAGACTCCATAATTCTAGAACCCGTGAATGTATATAACACCAAAGACTCTATATATATACACTCAAGATTCACAATAATGCAAACCGTACTGGCTATTGTTTTGACTTTGTTGTTTTTTTTTTTTTTAAGGATTTTGTCTTCCTTGACTGCCGAAAGTGTTTGAGTCGAATATACGTGTATGTGTACAATTTTCTCCTAAAAAAAAAAAAAAAAAAAAAAAAAAAAAAAAAAAAAAAATTTAAATTTAAAAAAAAAATGAATCGGCATCGGCTGAGTACTGCGATTGTGTGTTGTCGGCCAGTTTTGGAATCTCTCCCTCATTATTAATCTTTTGAGGACTTGCCGTCTTAAAAAGAAGACGATAAAATACTCTGAATTGAACTGAATTGAAGTGCGGACATGGTGCATTGTCAAGTAAGATTAACTGAGTTGATTTATTAATGCTTGATAAACTGCACCTGAATTGCGGTGAAGAAAATATTTATAAAACTGTCATTCTTTTATGTCCAAGTCACTTAGGCGTTGCGCTGTTGGAAGTTTAGATTTGAGACAGCCATTTTCAGATTCGTCCTATAATTAGAAACCCTTCACTGCTACAGAAGATACCGTTCGATGGAAAAGACGCGATGGAAAAGACGCGATGGAAAAGACGCGTATCTACGCGTCTTTTCCACGAGCATACCGCAATCAAAGGTCTAATATTATCGTAGGGTGAAATAAAGTATACTGACGAGCAAAAGAAATGCGACAGTTTTGGAATCATCGGAAATACTTCACTAAAGTGTTTCCGATGATTCCAAAAATGTCGCATTTCTTTTCTCTTCAGTATACTATGCGGATGGAATCAAAGGTCTGGTATTATTATTATTATTATAGGATGCAATAAAGTATGCTGACGAGCAAAAGAAATGCGACAGTTTTGGAATCATCGGACACACTAAAGTGTTTCCGATGATTCCAAAAATGTCGCATTTCTTTTGCTCGTCCAATGCGGATGGAGTCAAAGGTCTGGTATTATTATAGGATGAAATAAAGTATACTGGCGAGCAAGAGAAATGCGACATTTTTGGAATCATCGGAAACACAGGGGCTTTAGTTTCCAAAAATGTCGCATTTCTTTTGCTCGTCAGTGTATATGCAGATGGAGTACCGATTTCAGTGACTGATCTTGACAGATCCGGCATCATAATACACGGTCCAAATGTCCACGAACTCGACGTCGCATCTAAACGACGGATCTCGCCGAATCTCGAGTATTGCGCGAAACATAAGAGGACGCGCGGAGAATTTCTGTACGTGTATTAGGACAGGTGGCGCTATGTTTTGCGTGCACCAAGACTAATCTGAACACACTGCATTTGTTAATTGCTAATTCATAGGCAATGGTGCCCAAAAACTGTCAATCATTCTGACAACTTTCTCAGTGTGGGTAATGGTCGCCGGACAACACTAAATTTCACTCCCTGTTCCACCGGTTTTTTTTTTTTTTTGTTTGTTTATTTTATTGGTTTTTTTGTATTGAATTTAGTGAGCTTCCGCTTATCCCAACGGCCTCATAACCACGGATATAAAAATAGCCACCAAGAGGCACAGATCCTCATGAGCCCCCGCAATTTGCGGGGGCTCATGAGGATCTATGCCTTTGCGGATACACTGATACAGCATGTGCGTCATCTGAACGACTCGACACTAAACAAATGTGTTAGTGCTAAGATACTCAGGGTGGAGTGGTCACTGCTGGCAGTTTTAGAGACTAATCTATTGTCAATTGTCATGTTTTGCCATATCACTTCTCGGCCCGCCCGAGAAGCTGAGAGGAACGAGTTTTAATTGGAGATTAGTCAGTGGAACACAAATAGGAATACCGTCACAGGCGTCTTTGACTGAAAACTTTCACTATTACTTATGGGTCATATTTTGTTTTTAGACACTTTGCTGCCAGTGATCACCCATGGCGCATCTGAAACCTCTACACACTGATCGATATTCGCGTGCAAAAACACAGAAGAAAATGTGAGCGAATAGGAAACACGGGACTAACTTGACAAGAGACATAAATCCTCATGAGCCCCCAGGACTGCTGGGACTCACACGAGGGTTTATGTCCAGGGGTGGATCAGTTATCTCGGCGGCGGCGGCGGGGGGGGGGGGGGGGGGTCCAACAAAACGCCTCTCCGACGCTCGACCTTCTTTCAGTGGCCGAAAAAAAAGAGGGGGGGGGGGGGGGGGGGGGAGAGAGGGGTGGCTGTGTCTCGAAACTCGCCCAAAAATCACACATGGAGGATTCCAACACCCCAAAACGGGACTTTGTTATAGCATTTTAAAGAATGTTTGGTCTGGGCGGAGGGGTTCCGGATCTGCCTCTGACGTCCGTTGCAGCGGCTGGGTAGTTTTCGCCTTGCCCCAGCAGTTCAGGGGTTAATCGTGGCCGGTATTCATGTGGGTCAACAGTCTTATCGTGGTTAGGTCAGTGTTATATGTTTACTCGGGAATCTGATGGATGGAAAAAACGTGTCCTGGTTCTTCCAAAACGTTATTTGATGAGTGGCGCAATTATTTATTAAAAAAAACAAACAAAACAAAAAAAAACACTGCGTGTCTTCTCGGTCGAGAATATTGCTGGAGAATGAAATTGAGATGTCACATTTTTTTTGTTTTGCGGTGTTGCTTTTTTGTGGTCAGTAGTACTGAACAATTGTTATTGCGATCCATAACTCAATGGAATTGGAATGTGGTGTGGCGAGTTGTTTGTTTTTTGTCAGTTTAACCCATTAAGCCCTGACACACTACAGCAGGACAGGCGTCAAGCTAATCTGGCACTACCCTTGAATTATCATGGTCGACCCATCTCCTGCAACAGGTGCATAGTCGTTAGATGACGCCTCCAAAATTTGGGAAATACGGCCATCGGGCTGAATGAGTTAATTGAAATGTGTTACTATGAACAAGATAAAGTGACGCACCCACTTAAAATACTGAGATGATAAACACATGTTTCAACAAAAATTAACCCTTTGGGTGCCAGTAGCGGTATTAGTCGCGACTAAAACCGCTACCAACACCCAAGGGGTTAAAGGATGTTGAATGGCCTTCAACTTGTGCATTTGTTTGCACGTTAAAATTATGCACAATATCTTTCATTATGTTGTTTTTATTTGTTCGTAATTAACAGCTAAATTGACAGTTATGCTGCACAAGCCCCAATGTTTATGACCCGAGTGTGGCAACGCTGGCCCCCACATTACTAACAACATAAAATTTAAGTCAACATGTGTTACGAATCCCTCCCTCACCCCCAACCTTTATTTATGTGTGAAATTAAGCCTGCTGGTCTATTTTTCACATAATCTATTTTGTTACTGTTGTTTTTTCACAGAAAAATGCAGTGCTTGTCTGTGATAACTGGGTGTGTTTTTGGGGGAATTTTTTGTTTTAGAAAAGTTGGCAATTCTGATCTTGCACAATTTGTAATTATATTTTGTACAAATCCACAATCTATGGGGAATGTTGTTAGTATTTTTCACTTTTCAGAATGTCTGTTGTATTTTTTGTTGCACTGACTTTAACTAGCAATGCAGACTATTAAAATTTAACTGACAAAAAAAATATGCAAGTGTGTGTCTCTCTTTGTGAGTTAGAAAACCTATACTAAGGGGAATCACATCCCATTTAACCCCTTCACCACTGAGAAAAAGTGAACACAATCCAACTGCAAGAGGCATAGATCCTCATGAGCCCCCGCAGTTGCGGGGGGCACATGAAGATCTATGCCTCTTGGGGACAACACTCTGAATCCACGTTCCTTGGAGGACTGGTGCTCTAAGGCTTTGACATTTCAAAAAATAATAATATCAGTGAAACATCTCTCTCGCTTGTGCTTTTATTTACTTTCGTGTGAAACCCTGGTTTTGTTTGTGATAGTGTTTAATGGTAGTTCTTAGCTTAATAGTAGTAACGGCAAGTTTGAAAATTAGTCTTGTAACCAAATACTTTTACCGTTATAAAATAAAGGTTCATTGTTCTCTCTCTCTCTCACACACACACACACACACTTGGATATAGGTTGCAGCCTTTATCGCCAACATGTGTGAATTGAGAAGCTGAGCCAAATACATCATAAAAAAAAGTTTGCATACACATAAATGAATGTACAACAGGAATCTGCAAAACAACACCCCCACCCCACTCCCCCCTCCCCCCCCCACATATTTGTTCTTATAATCACAGTTCAACACTATGATGATGTTTGTATTTGGACCCAAGTATGAATTTTTCACAAATATTTGTCCAAAAGTTCAAAATAGAGATCCCACAAAAAACTTTTAACGACTGTAACTGGAGTCGCGCACTCACACATACTGCAAACTGACTATTTTTCTTGAATGTTTCTTTATATGCCTCTTGCAGATACGACAACTATTATAATCACTGAACCTACAAATATCAAACATTCGCCACAACAACAGTATTAGTATGACGCACTCACAGTCACTGACAGTAACAACACACTCTTTATTTGGCACAGCATCACATTTGGTAAAGAGACAATAAGACCCTATCTGTATGAGCAGACTACAGCTGACTGAAGTCCAGTCCCTCCCATCTGCAAAAAGCACAGATTCACATGAGCCCTAACAAATGCAGGGGCTCCTGAGAATCTATCTCTCACTGATTTATACTGTCTCTGCTGTTTCTCAGATTCAGGGTGTCAACAAGTATAAAGTTCTAGCCAAATAACTATCATCAATATGACTGTTGAATCTCATTCATTCATACCCACCTTTTCCTCCACTAGAATCTTTCATCTGCAAAGAGACATAGATTCACATGAGCTCCTGAATTAGCAGGGGCTCATGAGAATCTATGCCTCTTGCCACCGGTAACCAGCCTTGCTTTCTGCTGCCAAGAAGAAAAAAAGCTTGCACTAATATCAAAATGACTGCTCATCTCATTCATCCCCTCCCCCTGATTCTGGTGCCACTTCCTCGTCCTCGGGCTTAAGTTCGATGTCTGCTAGTTCAATGACTACGGCATCATGTGGACCCCCCTGGTAAAGCCCTTCCTGCAAAAGAATTTGTTTTCATTAAAAAAAAATTTTTAAACCCACATAATCAAAGAGAATTTGTTTCATTTTAACCCGTTCAGTGCCATTGTGTTTCTGCAGTCTTTGTTAACACAGCACCAAAACATCCTAGCTGTCCCATGAACGTGGATACAAATGGTGTCAGCAAGAGGCATAGGTCCTCATGAGCCCCTGCGACTGCAGGGGCTCATGAAGATCTATGCCTCTTGCAGATGGGTGGTATTCAAATTTTCTCGGCACTGAATGGTGGTTAAATAATAATACATCATAATAATCCGAAAATTTGACTTCTGCCCTTTCTGTATGCAGTCGGCGGTACTGTCTACAATACCAGTGGCTGCATGCACGTGGGGGTAAAAATTATCTTTCAAGCCTAGGACCAATTCTTTTGAAGGTGTCAGACGACAACTTGCACATCAGTTAGGAGTTGGACTGAGCCAAAAAGTTCAAGGGAAAGCGCTAGCTTCTTAGTCAGGGCTGCATAGCATGCGCTCTCATTTGCAGTTTTCGCTTACAAGTGCTCACAACTGAGCAACTGTCCCAGGTAATCTCATACACCAAGTCATGCGGAAGGACCCCAACATATGTAAAACAAAAGTACAACCATCAGCGTTCAAGACAAAACTGACTGGCAGCTTGCCAAACAGCCAGAAAGTCACAATTGTTACAAAAAAATAAAAATGGAAAATCTCTCATAGATCACATGCATGACTTTCTGTGAGTTTGACCTTTCCAAAAGTTCACTCAAATGGGCAAGTTTTGTATCTTTGCATAGTTACAGAGCTGGCCAAAGTACTTGAGAAATCATATATGTTTTGGCAACAAATGTGCATTTTTCATAGGTTTCTTACCTCCCTTGACCTTTGACCTCAACCAAATTAGCATGCATATTTAGAAAGGCTTTATCATCAACTATGTTTGTGTCAAGTCTGATTGAAAAATGTGTAAAAGTGCTATTAAAACTAACATTCTATTTAAAATACACTTTTCACACATTTGCTGACGTCTCATGACCCTTGACCTTTGCGTAGGGACACCCAAATTAGTATGCATACAGGAATTTCTTTCATCCAGTATCTCAGTACTTAGTTTGCCTTCAAAGTTAAAAATAGTATTCGAGTAGAACACAATTTAGTTCAAATTAGGGCAGTCCTTTTTTTACTGACCCTCTGTGACCTTGACCTTTCAGTAAGGTCGGTCAGAAAAGCTTTGGCACAAAGTATCCTTGGGCCAAGTTTGAAGTCTGTGACTCGAATAGGCTCTATTTGTGACCTTTTTCCTGACCTCTTTTTACCGTTGACCTTTCAGGGGTCATCCAAATTAGTATGCATAGGAAGGTCATACTATCAGGTATCTCTGTACCAAGTTGGAATGAAGTTATAAACAGTATTTGAGAAAAAAACATCTTTTGTCAAAATTTGGCTATTTTTTACCTATTTCCTGAGCTCTTGTGACCCTTAACCTCTTCATGGATCATCCAAATTAGTATGCATAGAAAGATCTTACCATCAGGTATCTTTGTACCAAGTTTGAGTTTGAAGTTGAAAATAGTATTTGAGAAAAAACAAAATTTGACAAAATATGGCTTTTTTTTTTTAAACCTATTTCCTGATCCCCTGTGACTTTGACCTTTGAGAGAGGTCAATGAAATTGGTATGTTTGAAAGGTCTTGCTACAAAGTATCGTTGGGCCAAGTTTGAAGACTGTGGCTTAATTAGTCTCCAAGAAAATGCCAACTTTAAAATTTAAAACGGACGCCAGCCGTCGCCGGATGGACGCCCACTGGCACTTTTGCTTCACGCATGAACCAAAAATAGAGTTATGACAAGCAATGCATATCAGCTTCAGTTATTGTGAGGACAGTTCTCTTTTTCCCCAATTAAAAGCATGGTGAGCAAAAGGTCTTTGGGCAACACGACTAAACTGGCCTACACACAGCAGTAAAGCTGATCTTGGCCTGAAGCCCATTTACTTACTGGGTGGTTTCCTTTATGAGCCCATAATTCAAAACAACACTAACACAAATGATGCAGCCTGGCTTTATGGCTTCCATGTCTTGCATGAGACCTGTACCACTAACCTTGTGCTTCATGAAGGACAGGAAAGTATTCCAGCAGAGTGTTACTGAGGCAACATATGCTACCCGAAAGCGTGATGGCAAAAAGTAGAAATTCATGAACTGTGTAGGGGGCCAAATGCACCAGTCAGCCTGCAAATGACCAACAATAATATTATAAAGAAATGTGACATTCATTCTTTTAACACATACACGTGAGAAACCAGTGTCAGGCATGGGAATTAGAAAAGTGAAAAAAGTCTAAAAATAGGGGGGTCCGGGGGCATGCACCCCCCCCCCCCCTGAAATTTTAAAATCTAGATTAAAATCTGTGCAATCTGGGAAGCGAGCACGAAAAGAGTGCGTTCAGTGTTGTATTGTCTGCTTGCTCGGTAAAGTAACGACTGCGTTACAGCCATAATAGGTGACGCGTAACTCTAGCGGGCGGCATATCACTTGAACGAATGCCTCACAGTGTCTAATGACCGGTGCTCAGTTACTTTTTGCACCCCACTTTTTTTTTGGGTGGACAATTTTTTTTCTTTTGGCGGCTGAGCAATATCTTTTTGGCGGAAATTTGCCTTTAGGTGGACAATTCCCATGCCTGAGTGTGTTGTTCTATTCAAAATATATAAACTACTGTCTGACAGGTTCTTAACCCTGGCAAACTACCACATATCAATTGTTTAAAGCCGAGATTCAGTCTCTTTGTTCCGTCCCGCATGTGTTTATAAATACCCAGCTAGGGCCCTGGAGTGGGTTGCATATGCTTGCTTAGCGTGCTAAGACAATGCTTAGCGCTAAGATACCTGACTTAGCCGAAAAATTGGGTTGCATGGGCGTTCTTATCCTGCCGGGCGAGCTTAGTGTCGAGCTTAACTTTAAAGACAGTACCACCCTTGCGTAGAGCCGTTCTTAGATAGCAAGTGAGCTTAGCTGGTGTGACCACTCCACACACAAGAGTATCTCTGTTGTGTACAACGCCGATTTTGCAGTGGCTGACAGTATGAGGATGCAGAATGCTTTGTACAGAGTAGATATCTTTTACATTGACCATTTTCCCCACAGTCATTATTTTTAGTTCGTTCAACAAAATGCCACGATACTTTATACACGCAGACTCTGTGCCATCGCCGATTGCAAAATCTTGTGGCCGTTTATTAACACTGTATAATCATCACCGGAACAATAACACTTCTAATACTGTGTATGTTCTGCATGTCACCTGTTGAGTGAGAGTGCGAACTTTGGGTCTGAAAAACTGAAGACCGATTTTCTGATCTGACTCTCCAAGTTTCAGTCTACTGTTGCTGCCCAAGGCTGAACTTTGAGTTGCCATTGCCCCTGCCTCGGCCCTACGGCACACGCACTGCTTGTGTATATACAGACAGTCGAAGGCTGAGAAACTAAAATAGTGCATTTTCATTGGTCAGTTGTTACCGTGTATGTGGGAACCCCGCTAGAGGCTAAAAATAACTGTGCCTAAGAGGTCTGACCTTGGGCCATAGCAAAGTTTTATGCTATGCCACTCCATGCAACACAAAACTTTTGCGCACTAAGAATTTCTTTACTAAGCACGGAAAGCACTAAGGCAGAGAACTTAAGGCTCACTATTTAAGATCACTACATGCAATACACCCCTGAGCTCACAAACTGAGTTTGCGGAGTTTGAGCTCTGTCAGCCAAAGGGCCTATGTAAAGCATGCAGCAGCTGTGGAGTCCAGTTAAGTGAACACCATAACAGAGCATGAGATATACAGGTCACAAGGGAACTCCTATCAGCTTTACCTAGGTTTTAGATAGGCGTCCTGTAGCAGACAATACTGACAAATAACCAGCTGGAACTTTTGAGAGCCACACTGTCACTGCCCTATTCCACATGTGCCCGTGGAGTGTAGCTGTCATAAGCATCGTCCAGTTATTTGTTAGTATCATCTACTACAGAATAAATTCGTGTGTAGGCCTACATCAAGCTGATAGGGGGTTCACTTGTGACTACAGTGTATCTTATGTTCTGTGTTCACTGGATATGACTCTGCTTGCCTTAAAATAGGGCTCGGGAAGTTCCCTGCGTTGCCTAGCAGCATCAGCGCTTCAACCGCCATCTTAAGAGGATAGAATAGTCTTAAGATAGTAGCGAAGTAGTGTTTCAACATGTTTTTCTTTGTGTTTCTTCGTTTTTTGAAAACAAACAAAAACAGATTCTGGTTAGCGGTTTCCTACGGTGATGGCAAGACTTGCTGTTATTGCCTATAGCATGTCAGGACTTGGCTGAAATTGTCCTGACAGCGATTTCTCTACTGTAGGTCTTATCGCAAATCCTCTCAAGATGGCTGCCACGACTAGCGTGCTGACGTCAGCTTCCCGAGCCCTATAGGCCCAGAGCTGACAGAGTTCAAACTCTGCCAACTCAGTGAGCGGTCTGACCGACTTAACGGCAATGCATAGCCCTAGCTGGGTCTGAGATGGTTTCCAAAATCATGTATGGGACGGAACAAAAAGACCCAACAATAAACCAGCTTTAAACCATCATTGTAAATCAACACAACAGAATAATATGATATTCCCAATGTCAAAAATAATCCACAGTGAGTAAAACTGGAAGCAGCAACTGCAAGATTAAACAAACAAGAATGGCAAAGCCCTTAAAGGGGCACGACCAACCTTTTTTAATGCTTCAGTTCGCAAAAAGCTTTTACTGGGCTTCAGCATACATGCCCACTTAGACAGTGACCACCCTATTGTCCCACCAAATGCTTTCTTTCGTCTGTTCAAAGTGAAAGAGGCCACCAAAATCTTGTGACTATACCTAGTCAAAAGATTGCTTCCGACAGACGATCAGGTAGCTGACGTCATAACTATTCTACACGACCTTAGGTCATCTGTATAATTATAACCAATCAGAGACAAGAAGGTGGATGAACCAGCGAAGAAAAAAAGAAGTATCAGTTGACTCGCGCCGGCCGACAATAACAGACTCGGAATTGAAGAGAAGAAAGAGAAAGAGAGACAAGATAGCCCTGAGTAGAATTGACATCGGACAAGGGAATATAGAGCTTGACTTGACCACCCATCCAGAATTTGTCGCTTTCTTGCTATGTGAATCAGTAAGTAATCCGGCTACGGTCTTTGTCGATCTTCCTATAGTTCCGCGAGCGCTAGTGACTGATTTTCGGAATTCATGATCTTCAGTAGAATTTATCTCTTACTGATTTTGCAAGATTTTAAACCTGTTTTATCATAAAGTTACGAGCTAGTTCATCAGATTGTATGCTGCAAGGATCTGAAAACTACGGTGTGTGTCAAAATTGCGGCACTGGCATCGCTGGTCATGACACGTTTTTGTCACCAAGTCGAACAAGCCACGCCCCCAGCACAATCGTTACTCAAGGTAGCAGGTCAAGCGGAACCCGCATTAATTTTGACAGCATAGCGAGTATGGAAGGGTTATTTTACATTCTCGTGGAAAATTATGTCAAAGGATGCCGGAGAACATCAGTACATGAGTGTACACTGACCTGTGTACCCACACCGATGACCTCGTCTGTAGTATTGACCGGGTTCTGCCTTGTGACGTAGGCTAGTAAATATGCACAAATTCAAAACAAGGCCGATGCAGACGATAATTTGCGCTCTCGGGTACAAAAACAACACACCCACCAAATGATGAATTTCGACATTTGGCATTGTATTTACATGATAAAGCTCTAACTTAGTACACAAAGGACCCATACATAATACTGTCAGCAGTATCTGTTGCAGACAGTTTTCTGACTGTGTTGAGATGCTTGATCCTGGGGAGAATAACTTTAAGGCTAAAGCATATGACCAATCCACATAATTGATGATTTATTCTGACCTTTGTGACCTCGGACCTCTCTGACAGGTCACTAAAACAAACAAATCTTCAAGTGTCCTTCCATTGAAGTAAAGGGTTGGTGTTTTTACCTGCAAAATCCATGTTTTCTCAAACTTATTCCTTTTCACACTTTCGTCAACCTCCTGTGACATTTGACCTTTGTGAGAGGTCAACCAAATTAGTATGCATAGAAAGGTCTTATCACTACAGCTGCCTTTGTGCCTTGATGTACAAGTTTGCAAAAATGCTGAAAAATACCTGAAATTAGGCATTTTTCACAAATTTGATATCTCTTATGAACCTTGACCTTTACGTTGCAAATCATTATGCAAAGGAAAGTCCTACCATCAGGTATTTCTGTACCAAGTATGGGTTGAAGTTCTGAACAGTAGGTATTTAAGAACAAAATATTTTTGTCAAAATATGGCTATATTTAACCTATTTCCTGATCCCTGATGCCCTTGCCATTTGAGAGAGGTCACTGAAATTTGTGTGTTTAGAAAGGTTTTCCTACAAAGTATCCTTGGGCCAAGTTTGAAGACTTTGTCTCCAAGAAAATGCCAATGTTAAAGTTTACCAAGAACAGCGGCTGACAGACAGAAGACCAATGGCCTATTACAAAGACTAACTTTTGCTATCACTTGTGAACCAAAAACACCAACAATTCTTACTCATTCTCACCACAATCCCCTGTTACCAGTAACCTTTTTAACTAAAGCCAAATAACTCACACAAACTGACAACTTAGACAAAAATGTTCTAAGATAAATTTCACACCTAAGTCTGATCTTATGGCCCAGACACAACAGCTATCAGACATTGCTGTTTGGTACTAATACCACTGATTTATGATGACTGATCAAAGTCCAACAGTTGGCATTTAAAGTTTGAAAAATACATAGTTGTTCTCCATAACGCTAACTGATTACTACTTGGGGTAGACCACTTTGTTTTCCTTGCTTTAATTTTTAAGCAGCTTCTAGGTGGATGACTATGTCACAAATCCATCAAGCATATGACAAAGAATCAGCTGAATCAGAGTCGGGCACATGAAGCGTCTACACTATGAGAAAATTTGAATAAAAGTTCAAAAAAGATTGCAAAATGGCATCTTGCAAGTTTCCACCAATCAACTACTCGTGGAAGTTTCATGTTATCACAATATCAAATCCATACAATAAACTTGTCCTTTAATTTGCTTTCTTTTTATTAAAATGATGCCAATAAAGGTATGTCAAAAGACTAAATATGTTTTTGTTGTCTTGCTGCATCACTCTGTGGCTGTAAAAATACCCGTCCCGTGCTTACAGCTGATGTCACGTTTCTGACGCATTTTCGGGAAACTTTTACTTAGTCATTAACAAATGTGCAATTCAGGAAGCACAAATCTAAAGTATGTAATACCAAGAGATTACAAATGTCATTTCACATTCACATCACAGTATTGAAAACTTCCGTTTTAATCACGTCTTGAATTTTGTCACATCTGTTATGCACAGACGTCCAATTTTCAAAATCAAATTATGATCGAGAAACCCCCGACAGCAAGCAAAGGAATGCTGCAGAATAAACCAGAGCTAGCTACACATTAGTTTATGATGTTTGTAACAGGACTTCAACATGAGCTGTGACATCATACTAACAAATTAGTTATGTCACACTTTTCAGCCATTGTATGCACGGGACGGCCATTTCGTTTTAGAGAAGTTTCCCTCTAAATCATTGTTAATCAAGGTGAGTAAACTACATTCTATGGTATTTTTTCCAAATATAATCAAACCTGCCTGAGCGGCTACCTTTATAATTATGCAGCCATCTGCTCATAGCGACCATTACAATTTAATCCCATTCGTTTTTACTGTATAATGACCCTTCATACAACGGCTAACTGTGTATAACACTTGCGGCCAGCTGTTGTCACTCCCGACCTCTACTTGACCCTCCATACAGCGGCGGCTTCCTGCAGTGGATCCCTTCACACTGTGGCGTCTACAGCAATGAAGAAGCTGACAGCATGGCAAAAGTGGACGCAGAGAAAGAACAAGACGAAAATGGAGTCAGCTTCACAGAGATGAAGACCATCATTAAGTCTGTGTACAGACCACCACAACGGCCCCTAGACAGTTACCATCAGCTGTCCAGACAAGAGCAGGTGACCATCTTCCGTCTGAGGACCAGGCACAACTGACTCAATTTCCACCTGCACAGACGCTTCCACCTCGTGTCATCTCCCCTGTGCCCTTGTGGAGAAGCAGAGCAGACCACAGAGCACATCCTCCAGGACTGTGGGAACCACCAGTTGCTGAGGGAGGAGATATGGCCGAAGCCCGCCACCCTGCAAGAGAAACTATACGGGCCTGTGGAGGCGTTACAGAAGACGACAGATTTCATTTTGAGAGCCAAACTCCAAGTGTGACGGCGTTCGAGAAGAAGAAGAAGCGGCGGCTTCGAGTCTCAGCGCCACTTGTGTAAGCTTGGTCAACAATGAAAGGTTGTCCTCGGTTCATCGTCTAAGGTTTGACGCGCCTTTACGTCAGTCGCGCATGCTCAGTCAAACAGGACAGGTTGCTTTGTTCATCATCGCCTGGCCATTTACATCTCTCACACCTCGGTTGAAAGTGCATAGACCTTTTTTGATCAGGGTGAATTAGTAACATGAGCTTTGTTTATCATAAGGCTTTTTGAAGGATACCATTAGGCTTGTAAATAAATCTTTGAAAAATTCAAACTGTTTGTTTGATATTGGTACTGTGTTCAGTGTCTGGTCGCAGTACATTGAGTATATTATTATGTTCAGTTTGTTATATGATAGTATGGTCGAATGTCCTAAAAACAGTCCTTAAAGAAATTGCGCTCATGCTGAAGTAGACAACTGAAGTGATAAAACTAAATGAACAAGGGTATGTCAGATGCTAGCTGTTCATTGGAGTTTGTTTCTTTATTCTTTATGTAATGGCCTCCAGTTTTCCTCTGTTCCCTGGGTGGTCGTTACAAACAAGTTTGGTTGTATTGGAAATCTTTTACGTGTGTATTAGTGTGATTTGTTTTTCATTCAGTCATAACGTATAAATGACCGGTTTTCAGCTTGGTCACATTATTGTCGCAAGTAGCAGCCGGGACCGCCACATTTGTCAGCAGCTCATTATTGGATCAACTGAGCTCATTTTCTGGCATGGTACTCATGACACATTATTTCTTGTTTGATGTTAATCCGTTTTCATCGACCTGTTTACAGGCTGAAACTGTAATATGTAGCGAAGACCTCCCATTCAATTCCGCGACATAATGAATTGCTTCCAGCAGTCTGACATTGCAGTAGCAGTAAAAATTAATACTAAAAATGTAAGTTTCTTCTTTTTTATCTTTAGATACAATCGAAAGATAAGAAGAAGGGTGAATCTGAAGTGCGAAGGTTCCTGATAGAGACCGAGGAAAGGACATATATCATTTGCCCGAGGTAAAGGATGTCACATGGGATGAAGCAACCGACATCACTTGCACCCTAGACCACAACAAACTGGGAACCCGAGTCTTAAATTGATATGTCGTTCCCTTGCTTACCACTTACATCTACATTTAATACAAATTTCTAAACTCGGGTTGCCTTGCCGTGTATTTTTGTTTGATTTTCAGTTATTTTCTCCTTGTTCATGTCGCATGTAACACTGTGACAGCAACCTTCACTTTTGCTTTCTCATGAAAAAATATCTTTTCCTGTTTTAGTACATTGTCATGAACAATGTTAAAGATGAAGAGGATGGAAATTCATTGAAAATAAGGATATACAGAGACATTTTAAAGCGGTAAATTACATTGTGACAACTTTACTTGGTCAGTATGTGGTTTCATGGTTGGTGCTGATGCTGTGCATTCTACTTCCACTGCTTTCTGTAATAGTGTACTTCACCCACCAACACCACAACTTGACCTGGTCAGTACGTGGTTCCATGGTTGGTGCTGATGCTGTGCATTCTACTTCCACTGCTTTCTGTAATAGTGTACTTCACCCACCAACACCACAACTTGACTTGGTCAGTTTGTGGTTTCATGGTTGGTGCTGATTCTGTGCATTCTACTTCCACTGCTTTCTTTAATAGTGTACTTCACCCACCAACACCAATAATCGGGTCATTGTCAATAATATTGCATTTGCAATCATCTTTGTCACACCGTGATGCAAGTGGGCACTACTGCACACCCTAACTTCCACCGGCCAAAGTGAGAAAATGGAACAAGGCACTGATTTTTCTATGATGATATACAATTTTAGGGCTATCTAGCATTCTTAAATGCAGGAGCTGAACAATCATATATGCAATTTAATTTTTGACATAATTTCAACATTTTGGGTACCAATTCTGGAGAACAACACCAACAGCAAACCCTCATGACTCGCATGTGTGGCCAAGACAGTTATCAGACCTGTGACCTTAACCAAAGGTGTTAAAGTGTCTTCTCTATAATTGCAGACGCTGGTAATAATACATTATATACCTGAAAAGTCCTATATTCTGTTCACATGTAAAATTTTCACACATTTATTGAACTCCTGACCATTGACATTTTAAGAGTGGTCAACCAAATTAAGTAGGCATCAAAAGATCCCATCATAAACTACTTTTGTACCAAGTTTGATTGAAAAGATTTGCAAAAATGCCTGAGAAAAAAAACCAAAAAAACATTCTACGAAAATATAGCCATTTTACCCACATTTGTCAAACTATGACCTTTTCAGACCCATAAAGACTGCTCAGGAAGGTCTTTATTAATCAGATACCTCTGTGTCAAGTATGGCTTTCAAGTTGACAATAGTATTTGAGAAAACATGACTTGTCCAAATATGCCAATTTTTTAAACCTATTTACTGACTCAGTGACTGTGACCTTGACCTTTGAGAGAGGTCACTCAAATTGGTATGCCTTGAAAGGTCATGCTAAAAGGTATCCATGTGCCACGTTTAAAGTTTATGACTTGAATAGTCTCAGAGTAAATGCCAACATCAAAGTTTACCACAGCTGGACGCCAGATCAGGCAGATGTACGGGGGTTCCTTCTCCGGGTACTCCGGTTCTTCCACCCCCCACCCATCCTCCCACCCCCCACACTTTGGTACCGGTTTCAGGCCACTTTACAAATTTCAAATACAAGCGATCAAAAATCTCTATAACTTCAGTAGCTGATTTGGCCCTTCGTCTGTCTTGTACTGTGTCTTAAATGGCGTAAATCTGAGTGAGTGTGTGTGTTGGGTTTCAGTTTGCGGCGCTTTGAGTCGATTTGCCCAAAAATTGAGAAAAAAACACCTATATAATAAGGGTATTATTATTATTATTATTATGTCAAAAGACAGGCAAGAGACAATGGATAAACAGATGACGGATGACTCAATACATTGAAAGACTCACTTCAGCTATTTCACGTGAGCCAAAACTGTCTACTGTGACTAACAAATGTTCAACGTACAATTGAAATTACATACCAAATAAATTGTCAAAAACTTTTCTTTCCATTCCCTGAAACAGCCTCCAATTGGTTTCCCCTCCAGCAATCCTGATCCTGTAACAAAAAAATGAGATGGACACAAACATATCAAAAACAAGAAAGATGTTGATAATAGTTAATACCTACAATTTTATCAAAAATTTGCATTTTACACACATTTGCTGGCCTCTTGTGAGCCTTGACTTTTCTGAGGGGTCATCCAAATTAGTATACATAGATAGGTCTTACCATCAGGTATCTCTGTACCAAATTTTGGTTTGAAGTTGTGAATTGTATTTGAGAACAAACATCTTTTGTCAAAATATGGCTATTTCTGACCTATTTCCTGAGCTCTTGTGACCTTTGGCCTTTCAGAGGGATCATCCAAAATAGTATGCGCAGAAAGGTCTTCCCATCAGGTATCTCTGTAGCAAGTTTGGGTTTGAAGTTGTGAATAGTATTTGAGATAAAAAAAAAACATCTTTTGTCAAAATATGGCCGTTTTGAACCTATTTCCTAAGCTCTTGTGACCTTTCTGAGGGGTCATCTAAATTTGCTTAGATAGGTCTTACCATCAGGTATCTCTATACCAAATTTGGGATTGAAGTTGTTAATAGTAATTAGTATTTTAGAAAAAAAATCTTGTCAAAAAATGGCTATTTTTGACCAATTTCCTGAGCTCTTGTGACCCTTGACCTTTCCAAGGAATCAACCAAAATAGTATGCATGAAAGGTCTTACCATCAGGTATTTTTGTACCAAATTTGGGTTTTAAGTTGTGAATAGTATTTGAGAAAAAATAAATTATCTCAAAATATATCTATTTTTGGCCTATTTCCTGATAAATCAATCCAGACCAAAAAGGTGACTGCCAAGCGTGTAATATGCAAAGAAGTACCCAACGGAGAAAGAAACACGCTTAGAAAAGACGGGTACAACACAATTTATTAATATTTCGGGTAAATACCCTTTGTCAAAATAGACAAACAAACAAACATAGAGATTAGCCGCTACTTATCTTCAATGGCAGAAGGAATGTGGCAACTGAAGGAGGTGACGTAAAATAAAAGAAAAGAAAAGGAAGAACAAAAGTGCGGAAAAAGTAAAAATGACGTCAACGAAAAATCGCGTAAGAGAGAGACTCGGAAAGAACCTGAACACGAGAGACAAGAGTGTGTGCAAGCACGTGCAGGAGCGAGCGAAAGAAAAGGCGTGTAGATGAGGCCAGAGAAAGAGAGAGAGAGAGAGAGAAAGAGAGAGAGAGAGAGAGAAAGAGAGAGAGAGAGAGAGAAAGAGAGAGAGAGAGAGCGAGACGGAGAGAGAGAAAGAGAGAGAGAACGAATGGGGAGTACCCTTGGGCACGAAGTAGGCTGAGTGTCTAATACACAAAGCCTGCTAAACACCAACCCGAAGGCAAACTTTATATCACCTTCAAGTTGAGGACTACCTCAGGGAAAAACGGGAGGACCCCGGGAAAAAAACCCCAGCATTTAGCACGGTACACAACAAGTAATAAGTCATGAAAACAAAGCAAAGAATCAAAATCAGTAAGAGAATATTGGTATAAGTGGAGAGTAGGTAGTTGTGAAACCGTCTTCAAGGGTAACTCAAAAAATAAGGGGGAGAGAGAGAGAGAGAGAGAGAGAGAGAGAGAGAGAGAGGAGAGAGAGGAGAGGGGAGATGGGGGCGGGGGGGGGGGGGGGGGGGGGGGGGGGGGGAAGGGGGGAAGGAGTAAGGAAAAAAAAAAAAAAAAAAAAAAAAAAAAGGGAGGGGGGGGGGCGGAAGACAATCAGCCAGAGCCACCAACCCCACCCAACGGGCACCCACCAGCCCACAGAAAAACACACAGGTACGCAACAAGACGACCACATACATCCCCAAGGGATGCACACGATCGCCCCGCCCCAAAACCGCGTATCAAACCGTGAGCCGGAGACCCGGTGCCCGACAGGGAAGGGCAAGGGATCCAACTAAACGTTCGGCCAGCGCTGAGAAAGTCCCCAAGGGAAATGTACATATCAACCAGCGCCAACATCACGTAACTGATTAGTGAGTAGTAAATCAGTGAGGTAAAGTAGCAGACACAAGCAAGGTAAACAATGTTAATCTTTCATATTCATCCCGAGTGGCGCCACCTGTGATACCCTGTGATCTTGACCTTCGTGAGAGGTCACTCAAATTGGTATGTTTAGAAAGTTCTTGCCACAAAGTATCCTTGGGTCAAGATTGAAGACTGTGGCTTGAACAGTCTCCAAGAAAATGCCAAAGTTAAAGTTTAACACACACGCCGGACGGATGACGACCACTGGCCCAGAACATTGACTCACTTTTTCTTCGCACGAGCCAATGACAAAGCCCTTATGGCTCATGTGTATGGCTGATCCAAGACTGTGATGAAAACTAAAATTCTATCAAAAATTTGCTACTAAGTAATGAATTGTATACTTGTTTCTGTACTTGAGAAATATTAATAAATTGTGTTGTAACTGTTTTTTCTAAGCGTACTTCTTTCTTCGATGGGTTATTCTAAGCTATCAGGAACATGAAAATAATGGGAAGGAACTCCAAACTTCCTTTGCAAGAATACACACTCAAAATCTGCAGAGGTACTCATGGACCTCACCGAGCACGCGCCACAAACGCCACGCCCCCTAGCAATTGTTGCTGGGTGCCACAAGCATTCCTGTCCCTTGGCCTCTGGCGGACGGATAGCGCGCGCGATTCGACTGAATGCGTTGCAAATTCTACAAGCCTACATTTATGCCAGGACACAAATATATGTCAAAAACGGCTCTAGATCCAGGCAAAGCAAGTTTGCGTCAAGTTTTATTGATGCTGTTCGTATTTATCACACAACTGGCAGTGATTCCGTTCAAGTTGCATCCGTGTTGACCGCCGGTCACAGATCTAAGAACGCGGCGCCAATCCACACAAACTGTACGTGGAAAATGAGCATCAGCAAGCACAGGTCACAGAAGCTGTCAGTGCCTGCAGAGCCGGGTAGGTGTTTTTGTTATTGGTGTTGCTTAAAAATAAAATAGCACACTTATCCGAGCCATTTTTGTCCATCTTGTCTCATCGTAGGAGGATGGCAGTGCTGCTCAGCGCTCTCTATTGCTGGCTGTGTTCAGTGTCAGGCTGAGCTGATTACTTTCACTCACAAATAGAATCGGTGTGTGTGTGTGTGTGTGTGTGTGTGTGTGTGTGTGTGTGAGTGAAAGAGAGAGGAGAGAGGGAAAGAGAGATTATTAATAAATAACCATGCATTCATGATTTGTATTTCAGGTTCAATGGTCACTGTTCTCATGTCATTGGGCTTCAGAAATCTCTTCAGTATTTCAAGGCAGCTAAACTGTTTGACCCATGTGCCTAATCGACTGAGCTGCAGCGGCATGCCACAAGCCTGGTGAGCCGCAATATGAAAAGGTACCAAGATTGCATCTGTCCCAATAATAAAACCATGGTGTGCTAGCCAGACCATCGGAGAAGCGGACGAAAAGGCCCATAACATGCCACACCAACACAAGCAAGAAGTAACCATTACCTAAAATAAAATAAAGACTATTATTAACTGGTAAATTATATTTTATTCTGGAATATAAGTGGTTCACATGCCAAAACACAACACACACAGAAATAAGGATTCAGGTCGTAAATGGCTGATTTACAGTGACACTTACAATTTGATAGCATAGGAATACTAGATTCAAAACTAATTTTCATTTTATTATGAAGTCTTCAAAATTTCTCAATCAGCAAAGCGTGAGAAACAGTCTATCATGTGGCTGTGCTACAGCTGCATTAACATGTTTGGTTTTTGGTAGGTGCTAAAAGTCTGCCCTTTTTCACTATACTTGTGCTTAAAAAACTGACTATTTGGCATCAAAATTGACCCAAAAAAAGGCCAAAAAACCAAACATATGTTAATGCAGTGTAGAACTGGAACAGGTTGTTTAGTTGTCTCTCCTTTTTTTCTCACAAAGTCCACTCCAAATACTTCTTCTTCTGCTGGTTGCATCTGCACACCTTTAGTTCTTTACAGCCTTGAGATGAAATTAATTTTTCTCTAAAATGTATTTTTTCGAAAAATACTTACCGATGACATGACTAACTGGAAATAGTCTACTTGTTTACCAATTTTAGCCTAAGACCCAAAGGGTCCCCCCCAGGAGGCTCTCGGGGATCCCTGACAGGGACGAGAGAGCTTTCGGGGATCCCTAACAGGGACGAGAGTAGCCTCCCCTGCCCATCCGGTCAGGCGCCAGGTGGTGTCTCCTTTAGCCAGTTGTCTACGGAGTTACCAGCGGCAAGCGGGGAGGAGGGAGGGACCTCCGAGTCATGTCATCGGTAAGTATTTTTCGAAAAAATACATTTTAGAGAAAAATTAATTTGTTTCCTCAAAACACATTACCGATGACATGACTAACTGGAAGAATGGCAAAGAGGAGGAGGGTGCCGTACAATCCCTTTTAGAAACCTCTTCAGGGACGAAGACGGCCCGTCACTCCTGATCACCCACTCCCGACAATTTTAGCGAAGTGCCGCCTAAGCGCCGAGGGCGCCTGGAGGGAGTGTTGCGCCGCAGAATTTGCCCACCAGCGTAAGGTTGTCGCGCTGGACTGTCAGGGCGCGGGAGTAGAAGCGGCAATGGTAGATCCGTCCCGCCACCCCACCACCGCCACAGTGTCCTTAACCACACCGGCGCGGCGAAGGCGAGACGTGCGGCCCTAGCACGCGTTCCATGGGCGCGGATCTTCAGTGCCTCGGCTCCCTGTGGGGAGAGGTCGCGATAGGAGGACCGGAATACCCAGCGGAGCGAGGAGGAGAACGTTTGGGCTGAGAAGCCGGTTCTGCCAGCGGTCGGCGGCAAGCGACGAGACCGTCCCCTCCGCACGGACTTGGAGCAGGTAGATACGAAGTGCCTGTCCCGGATCTTGCTGCGGAGTGCCCCGAGGAACCGGGTCGTGTAAGTGGCCAAGCGGCGAGGGCCGGAGGCGCTGTCAAGGGAGACCTAGGCTGAGCGAGAAGGAAGGATCCGGGAGTAGCTGCACGGAGCCATCCACTCGGAACTGCAGGCCGGCGGGGCGAGACGAGAGCGTGTGGAGCTCGCTGACGCGGGGCGCCGTGGCGAGGGCCATCAGGAAGCAGGCCTCCGAGTCACGTCAGCGAAGCGGGCCAGATGGCGCGGTTTAACGGTCCGAAGTCAGTCAGGGGAGGACCAGGGAGGTCCCAGCACGGGCCAAGGGAGAGGAAGACCGGACGCTGCATGCCGAACGCGCCATAAGGTCGGGCAGGTCCTTGCAGGTGCTGGGTCGGGACGGCCGAGGTGACAGTAGGCGTCGGCGATCAAGAGGGGTAGCAGCTGCCCCAGAGGGGAGCCAACCTTGGTCTTGGACGAGCCAGAGAAGAAGTCCGCGAGCTGAGGAGACGTCAGGCCGACGGTGGAGAGGCGGCGGGGTCAGAGCGCCAGGCACGAAGCACGCCACTTTCCCTCGTAGACACGTCTGGTAGGACTGCGGGCTGAAGCGATAGCGTCCGCTGTCGCACTCGAGAAGCCTCCAGCAGAGAGAGCTTGCCGCACAATCGCCAGGCGTGTAGGAGAAGTCGCTCGGGGCAGGGGTGGAAGAGCGGCTGTCGGCGCTGCTCGAGCATCGCGCGGGGGGTGGGAAGAGGGAGGGTGAGCCCGTGGCGAGACTGAGAAGGTCGTTAGTCCATGATCCGGTCCGGGAGAACGGCTACTAGGAGAAGGACTGCGTTGCATCCCCGGAGGCTGAGCAGGACTTGAGGACCAGGACCGCCGGAGGGTAGGTGTAAGGACCAGTCCGTCCCAAGGGATCAAGCGCATCGACTGCCCAGGCCAGAGGTCGGGAACGGGGAGATGAAGAGGGAAGCCGGAGGCTCCACTTCGAGGCGAGGAGAACAAGGGGGGAGTCTCCCAACGAGCGCAGAACCTGCGAAGGATGCCTCCGTCGCAAGAGGTAGTCTGCCAGTACGAACAGGTGACCTGGACTGCGGCGGTCTGGGAGGGAGAAGTCGCTGTCCGCGCACCAGCGAAGGGGCGATAGAGGAGGAAGCAGAAGTCGGGAGAGCGGGTTCCTCCTGCGTCTGAAGGCAAGCCACGAAGAGGGGTTGTCGGAAGGACGAGGAGGTCCTGTGTCCAAGATCGTATCGCCAAGCGCAGAGGGCCTGCCAACTGCAACCAGTCCCAGCGGGTGACGTGCCGCGAAGTCAGGTTCGCGGGCCAGCGGACGGCCGACGAGTGGAATTCGGGAGAAGGAGAGCGCCTTAACCGCCGAGACCAGCAACGACGCAGAGAGAGAGGGGCAGTGGCGAGGTCAGGGGGAGTCCGGGAGCCGAGCTAAGAATGTCCGTCCAGCGAAGCCGATGTGGCGCAGCACAGGGGAGATCGGCACCAGGGTAGAGAGATCGCCGGAGGACAGCCTCCAGAGGCGGAGTACAGAAGACCGAAGGAAGGAGATCAGCCGCCGCACTCGTCAGGAGGAGGAGCTGGAGCCGCAGTCAGGTGGGGACCGCCGTGCCCGCAGCTACCCACGGGCTAGAATGGCAAGGACTGGATCCGAGGCTCGTGAAGACGCACCAAGTTGCGGTCGGTCACCAAAACCATTCCCAGGTGAACAGACGGCGAGGGCGAGAGGTCGGACCGTAGGCGCTGACCAGGGCGACCAGGCGAGCAACCGGAGGAGGAGAGCATCCCTGCCCTACGAGGAGGAACCACTGACTGATACCGCAGAAGCAGGTCGACCAAGGAGGAGAATGGCTGGCGGAAGATCGAAGGTCCCGGGCAACCAAGGCACCCACGATCCACGCAAGGACCCAGGGCTGAGGGGAGACCACACCAAGGAGGCCGAGCTGGAAACGGTCCCGTCGACGGCAAGCGAAGACAAAGGCGGGGGCGGGAGGCATGGGGACGCGTAGAAGCAACGGGTAGGTCCAGGCTGGCGGCGACAACCAAGGGCTGAAGGCGACGCAAAGGGTCCGAGGCGGGGGAGCCGTGCCGAGCGATGAGCAGCATCGCAACTTCCCAAAGAAGAGCGGAGACCTGCGCGCGAAGGGCGAGGGCCTTGGTCCGAAAGGGCGGGAACCCAATCCACAAGGGTGGCGTTGGGCCCACAGGCCTAGAAGGGTTCCTTCAGAGACTGCCAGGCAGGGCCGACGGGCGCGGGTACCCACAGGAGCACGGTAGAGCTGCGACGTCGCATCAGGGGAGATGGTCAAGAAGGAGCCTGGCCGCCACGAACGAAGGAAGGCAAGGGGCGGAGGGTTCGAAGCCACGCGGAAGATCCGCTAGAGCTGGGAAGGGTTGCCGCAAGCACGGGCGCCGGCGGAACCACCGGAGGCCGCGAGCACGAAGGGAGCGAGAGGCCAGCGAACCGGGGAGCCGAAGGCTAAGACGCCAGCAGGCCAGAGACGAACGCAGGACGCCGAGTCATCCCCCGGAGAGGGACGGGGAGACGCCGGAGGCGAAGGGTGCAGGGAGCGGGGAAGAGGATGTCCCGAGGAGAACGACAGCGCCGCACCAGGCAAAGGTCGACAGGGACCCCGGAGGGAGTCGAGGGGCGGGCGACGACCGTCGGGCGCCGCAACTATCCAGGCGACGAGGGCGAGGAAGTCGATCCCCACTGCACTGGGTGTACCCCTAGGGGCACCCAACCAAGCGCTAACAGCGCGACGTAGCTTCACTTCGGTGAACAGACGAGAACCGGTGAAACGTGGAAGGCCGTAGGCGCCAGGGGAAACGGCCCGAAGTCCCGAGGTACAAGAAGGCCGATCCAGATGCAGTGCGCGAAGCTCAAGTAGGGGGCACGTAGCTGGCTGGGGACTCGACGGCGGAGTCAGCGGGTTGAAAGGAGGGGCCATAAGCCGCGTAGGGTACCAACAGGCGATAAGGGTCGCGGTGCCCGGGGCTCAAGGAGGGGGCACAAGCGGCTAGGCGACTCGCCATAGGAGTCAGCGGGCCCAGAGACTGAGGTCGAAGTGCCGAAGTGAGAACGAAGGAGACAAGGTCGCGGTGCCCGGCTCAAGGAGGGGGGCACACGGACTGAAGCTGGGGCCGAAGGCCGACGCGTGAACTAATTGGCGACCAGGTCGCGGTGCCCAGGGCTCAAGGTGGGGGCACAAAGCGGCTCGGCGATACGCCGGAGGAGTCCGCAGGCTTAGGAGGGGCCGTGAGGCCAACGCGTCAACAATAGGCGACAAGGTCGCAGTGCCCGAGGCTCAAGGAGGGGGGCACGTAGCCGGCTTGGTGACTCGCCGGAGGAGTCAGCGGGCTGAGCAGGTCCGAAGGCCGACGCGTAGACTAGTTAGCGACAAAGTCGCGGTGCCCGGGGCTCAAGGAGGGGGGCACGTAGCCAGCTAGGCGACTCGCCGGAGGAGTCAGCGGGCTGAGCAGGGCCGAAGGCCGACGCGTAGACTAGTTAGCGACAAGGTCGCGGTGCCCGGGGCTCATGGAGGGGGGCACGTAGCCGGCTTGGCGACTCGCTGGAGGAGTCAGCGGGCTCAAGAGGGGCCGCGAGGCCAAGCGTCAACTTCTTCTGTTTTTTTTTTTTTTTTTTTTTTTTTGTATGTAACAGGCGACAAGGTCGCGGTGCCCGGGGCTCAAGGAGGGGGGCATGTAGCCAGCTAGGCGACTCGCCGGAGGAGTCAGCGGGCTTAGAAGAAGGGCCAAAGGCCGACGCTTAACTAATTAGCGACCAAGGTCGCGGTGCCCGGGGCTCAAGGAGGGGGGCACGTAGCCGGCTTGGCGACTCGCCGGAGGAGTCAGCGGGCTTGAGGTTTGGCCGAGGGGCCGACGCGTGAACTAAGGCGACATGGTCGCGGTGCCCGGGGCTCCTTTTTACGGGAGGGGGGCACGTAGCCAGCTTGGCGACTCGCCGGAGGAGTCAGCGGGCTTAACGCGTCTACGAATAAGCTACAAACTTACCAGGGACGAGAGGAGTGGCTATCCCATGTCCGAGGGCAGCTGGAACAATTCCGCCGTGCCGCGGAAGGTCCCAAGGAGGCGGAAGTCGCGGGTCGCTCGGCGGTGGAACACCGGAGTAGAGACCAAGAACCTCCAGTCAAGCAGGGCAGCCAGCGCAGCCGATGACAGAGGAGCAGGTGGCACCCGGTCTACAGTATGGCGGACACCAGGCCACTGGAAGCCGCCGTCCTGGGCAGCAACGCACTTGGTACTGCAACACATACCCATACATGAAAGGTGACGGGCGGCGGGCAACTAACGCCGCCAGATAAAGCTCCGAATTAACGAGCAAAACTCACCGTTAAATGCGGAGAGAAAACAAACAAGTCCGAGCCAAGCACGACGTCCGGCCCCGCCGGGGGAGACGTAGGTAGCGGTCAAGACTTTACCTTTACATGGCGGAACTGCAGAGTGACGAAGCACAAGCACCGGACACTAGGTCACTGGAAGTCGCCGAACTGGGAAGAGGCGCACTTGGCAACTGCAACCCAAACCCAAACATGAAAGGCGACCGGCGGCGGGTAACAAACCCCGCCATTTAAAGCTTCGAAAATTAAGAGACACGCGAAACTGACAGTGAATGCAAAGACCAACAACAGTAGCTCGAGCGAAGCCCGACGTCTGGCCCAGCCAGGCGAGACGTAGGAAGTGGCCGATACTCCACCTTTCCATGGCGGAACGGCAGTGACGAAGCACAAAGTACCAGACAGTAGGTCACTGGCGGTCGACGTACTGGGGAGAGGCGCACTAGATAACTGCAGCCCATACCCAAACATGAAAGGCGACCGGGGGCGGGTAACGAACCCCGCCATATAAAGCTTTGAAATCAAGAAACACTCGAAACTCACCGTGAAATGCGGAGAGAAACCAACAGTAGCTCGAGCGAAGCCCGACGTCCGACCCAGCCAGGCGAGACGTCGGAAACGGCCGAGACATTACCTGTCCATGGCGGAATGGCCGACGACGGGAGCCTAGAAGGTTCCAGGGCCCGCCAAGAGCACGAGGCACAGACGAGGGCTAGCAGAGAAGACGGAGGCCACGCCAGAAGCAGTAGACGAGAGGCAAGGCGAAGGCAGGCCGGCAAGGGATGGTCGAACCGTACACAGTCTTTCCAAGGGTCAGAGGCTCAGGTAAAAGCGTCCGAACGCTAACAGCGAAGTAGACAACTGGCTAAAGGAGACACCACCTGGCGCCTGACCGGATGGGCAGGGGAGGCTACTCTCGTCCCTGTTAGGGATCCCCGAAAGCTCTCTCGTCCCTGTCAGGGATCCCCGAGAGCCTCCTGGGGGGGACCCTTTGGGTCTTAGGCTAAAATTGGTAAGCAAGTAGACTATTTCCAGTTAGTCATGTCATCGGTAATGTGTTTTGAGGAAACAATTCAGATTTTCAAATTCTTGATCTGATCTCCTCCTCCAGCAGGTCTATCTTTATCTTCTAGCTTGCTATTTAAGAATTTGCACTCTGCAGTGATGGCCAGGTAGTCTAATGGTGAAATCTCTAAAAGAGAAATTTACAAAAATTATAAACAGTATAATATGTTTATGATTAACTTAAAACGTCAAAAGTATTTCTAAAGCTGCACTCAATATTTGTCCACAGACCAGGAGACTGAAAAGAGAGCCAATGCCAGGGAATCAACAGGGTCGCTGACGTGTGTCACAACGAGGTCCCCAGTTGATCTCCTACAAGAACTGGAACGTCTTTGCTTGACCAGTTAGTGTCCAAATCCTGAGAAACGTGAGGAAAGAACAGAGAACTGACCAGTTCTAATCACTGGGTAGAGGGAAAAAACAAACAAACAAACAAAAAAACTAGCAACATGAAACTTCCACATAGATCTAAATAGAAAAGCAAATGTTTCTGACAAATGTCTTGACAGAATCTTTTCACACACTTTTTTCTCAGCTGCAGCCACATTTTATGTAAACGACATGAGGACACTGCCAAAAGTAAATATTTAAAAGTACTTCCTGACAGGCGCAGCATTGTGGTTAACTCTTCCGCGCACGGCGCACAATCTTCAAGTGCACGCCGTCAAATTTTATAGCCCTCTAATGAGCGCACAAAGGCGAATAAATTTGCCCAGCCCCTTTCTCATACTATTTCTTGTATTTTTCCCACGAAACTAGTGTCAAGTGGGGAGATGTGTTTATCAACCATGTCGGGCGAGATATCCTGGGGGAAATTGGTTAGAGAGCTGGCTTCCGGTGGCAATGAGTGATACTTAGGGAATGCAAAACTAAATGTTTCTTGTATTTAGTATGCTAAATGTCCCCTATGTAGCTCTGTGTCTTTCATGTATTTTCGGAGGAGGGTGAATGGAACTTGTTCAGCTATAGTAGAAGAAGTACATTATAGCTACTGTAATGCAGTATTGGGAAATGAAATTTTGAGTGTTTTAGCTCACACCTGCTCCACAGATTTTGCCGTGCGTTTAGGGGCTGCGCTGCTGTGCGTTTCATAGTGGCAAGTTTTTTTGACTGCGTGCGTCGAAGAGTTAATCCAGTTTCTATTTCTAGGACCAACTCAAAGTGTGCGACAGTGGCCAGACAGGCATAATCGAAGTCAAATGCCCACCTGCATCCAGAAATTACACCATACTCGAGGCATGTCAGTTACCAGGATTTTGTGTGAAATTAGCTGACAACACCAGCGTGGGACTGAAGAAATCATATTCCAACCACACGCAGGTGCAAGGCCAGCTAAATAACATGTTATTGTTTTTACCCAAAGGGATGTATTTTTGGCATCCTGTCTCGGAAGACAATGGAGTATATGCGCTTGCTGGGTCAGTCACTGGAGTGACCTCTCCAGGGCGCAAGCCTGGGTGAAGTGTATGGAGATCATGGGGTGCCCAGTCGTCAAGATCCCCCTCTCGGCCTCGCTGATGTATCCAAAGGAATGCAAAGCAGTACGTTTGGCACCAGTTTGGCTGCAGGAGCTGCCAGAACAGTGCGTGAATACAGGCAACTGTCTGCCTTCGGGGCTCCACTCCTGATTTGAAGGGTTTACTCCCCCACATTTGGTCGTTGGATCCAACCTGATCTCCTCCGTCCTCTAGCCGTTGGCTGTCAGAAACAGCTCATCCGCCTAGTGGTGCAATGTGAACACCACCCCCTCACGTGGTTTAGCCCACCAGCTGAGGTGGTTTGCCAGGGTGTGGCGCTTGGAGCCAGCATGTGAGAGATTAAGGAGATGGATGAGGACCAGTGATGCCCGTCCATCCTATGTAGGACGCAGCTGCCGAACAGACCCAAAGGGATGTAAATGTATGGCAAATCACACCAGACATTCCATTCATGGCACATTCCATTCATGGCATCACTGTTTCACACTGTCAGCGTTCTACAAAGAACAAAGAAAGTCTGACTTGGAAAGTGAAATGTCATCACAGAGTGTAAGCGAAATGTTAGGTATGCACCTCTGCTGTTATTGTCAGCATACACAAAGATAACCTTGCATCATTGTTCCGTTGCCCCACACTTGCCAGCTACAGTGAAAGGTGTATGTTGCAAGACTTGATCTTCCTGCGAAGAATTTGCAGCCGGAATCTGTACTGCCCACATTTGTGAGCAGTCTGGATTTGTAGGCAGGTGACTCGTCTGCTGGAATGGGTAGGGGTGCAACTCACTGGGTTCGCCATCCCACAAATGCTGAGAAGAAAAACGTTGCATGAATATATGCTCATCATAAATAGATCTGATTAAATGTGTTACTGTAGAAGTGATGTGTCGATTTGTGCTTGTCGTGATTTGTTACAGTGAGTGAGAGAGTGCAAACTGAAGAAACGTAAGGGCATACACCTTTGTTTATGGTGTTTCTGGAGAGTTAATTCCATATTTAAAATCACACATCCCAACTGAGTGTGCAGATCAGTGTAGCGGTACTGCCTGATAGCAAGTGATTACACATTATTGTCGGCCCACAGTACGCTCCAGCCATGATAACTCGATCGCTGAATTATGTACCACTTCCGCAAGTGAATTGTAACCATTTTCAGAATAATCTAGAAAATGACACTTACCGCATACAAACAGCTCTGCGTTTGCTCTTGTCCTCTACGGGGGTAGTATCCCGATGTTGAGATGATCAGTGTGCGGTCTAGTTCAGTTTTATTCAGCCCATTGCGTTGGTTTCGGGAGGGAAAAAGGCCAGAAGCTTTTCTTTGATGGTTTTAGTAGGGTAGCTTTTGTCCCGATTGCAGGTACCGCAAAGGCAATGCCTGACCATTTCAGTGAAATGTATACGCACAAACAGTATCGCGCTTCGCTATTTCCTTGCTTAGTTACGGGAAGGCTTGTGGCACCCAGCAACAGAACCACGCTGCGGCAATTTTTTTCTATTTTCTGATTGGCTGAAAATGCGCGCACCGGTGAAGTCCATAGACTGGAAATGTCAGGATTTCCATTGAGTTACTCCAAACAAAGTGCCATCTTTTGTCAAGTACAAGGGACAGATTTCCCCTTCAGGATTGTTTCTGATATGATGCAACATTATATTGTTAGTGACGCTTTTGATTACGTCTGGAATATCAGGAAATATGGAGTTTCTTTCCATTATTTTCAAATCCCTGTTGGCTCAGGCTTGCTAAATTGGCTCGCTATTACATTCACTGATTCAGTGACCTGTCAGAAAGGTCAGATTAATTAAGTGGATTGATTATCCACTTGAGCCATATAGGCTTTGCCATTTTTGCTAACTACATAAAATTAGGTTGTCTCATGGACTTTTCATATATATTATATAATATAAAATTGGGTTGTCTCATGGACTTTTTTGTTGTTGTAGCTGTACTTTGTAGACAGCCATACCCAGCAAGCAAAGGTCCTTGGGCCCACAACGGCTGCAGTGGGCCTGTGCACATCTCTGCGTGGGCCTACTGTGGCCGTTATGGGCCCAAAGACGTTTTGCTACTGGGGTACCTAGGAGGAAAGTTGTACAGAAGAAAGGTCCAGCGACTGCCTGATCAGCTGCTATCTTCTTTGCCACCACTTGCAGTCCAGTTCCGGTCACAGCCTGGTCCAGAAAACGGTACCAGAAGTGGTTGAATGGACCAAGAGCCAAACCAATCACAAACATGCGACCTGATGAAACAGGAATGTACAAAATCAAGAGGTGATCACTACTGATCAAAACTTCCTGTTGTTACAATTAATCTGATCTAAAAAATAAGATTCTGTTGTGCAAGTACTCAAGAAACTCAAAATAGGCATATTAACTACTTCACTGCCAAGGTACGGAGAACAACATTCACTTCAAAAGGCATAGATACTCATGATCCCCGCAACTGTGGGGGCTTAGGAGGATCCAGTGATTCCTCTTGTGTACACTTCTTTGCATCAATGATCATTTTTCTTAGACAAATGGTTCTCTTTGGTGTTGAATTAACAAAGATCCAAACACATAACGTGTCATTACTCAACTGGCTGTTTACGGAGTTAGCAGAACACCGTAAATGACGGGTCCTGCTAAAACCCGGAATAACCCGGAATAACCTGTCCTAAGCTAAAATAACCATATCTATAACTATTATTGCGTACCTAAACACAAAATAAAATAATCATGTGTTAGAAGTTTGGTTTACATTAAAGTTGATTTAGTTGTACTAGCAATAAAATAAAGAAGGATGAAAAAGAGAAAAAAATTCAAGCAGTTAATCCACTGTCCTTATGTATTAACATGAACTAAGGATTCCTCTTTTTTTTTTAATAGTTAAAATAACAGTCCCAGAACGTATATATTTGAAAAAAAAAACACTGTCAAGAGAGAGAATTGTGCATGATAGACCAATGATCATAGACATATCCCACTGTTCCAGCCCCTTGGTGCATGGAAATTTAAATCTAGGTCCCCCAAGTGGGGGTCCAGATATCTAGCTGGTGTGGACAGCTGTTTCGGTCTAGGCAACCTCATCAGCACACCATCGGCAATACTGGAGGATGAGATGGAACTTCTGCCTACCTGCAAAGAAGACCACATTTTACTGTGGTTTCTGCAGGGGCATACATTCCATGCCTCCACCTAGAGCCAAATTTTTATGCACCCTAAGCCGTAAAAGTCCCCCACGTGGGGGACCTAGATTTAAATTTCCTGCACCAAGGGGCTGGAACAGTGGGATATGTGATACGCCCCCCCTTTGGGTGGGGGGGGGGGGGGGGAGGGGGGTGGGGGCTTCCATATGCATAAGCACTGGCAGTCAACTCTTTCGGTCTAGATGTTTATATTCGAGCTCAGAAACGCTCCAGTTATGTTCTCTTTGAATGTCAACTGATTATCATGGTCCGCTCATAGCGTAATGTCTTCCATTAAACAGCATCGGGGATGAAACGTCATGGGACGAAATGTGATTGGGACGAACGGTGTGGGCGAATGCGCGTAGGGCGAAGATAGGCACAGAACAAGAGGCTCAAAGAACAAGTCCTTCGAAGCTTTCTAACGCTAAATAAACAACTTTTACGGCACCTACAACCTCAAATATATGAATATTACTACTATACGTACTCAATAATATGTGTTTCTGGGGTAATTTGGGCTTAGGAGAGGTTATTTCGACTGGTTTCGGACAGCGCGATCTTGTAGCAAGGGAAGTAATCGACGTGTCAACGGCAGTGGAAAACGGCTTACTAGTACAACTAAATCAACTTTAATGTAAACCAAACTTCTAACACATGATTATTTTGTGTTTAGGTACGCAATAATAGTTATAGATATGGTTATTTTAGCTTAGGACAGGTTATTCCGGGTTATTCCGGGTTTTAGCAGGACCCGTAAATGACCTATCTAGCGCCAGGATCTGTAGGGCATTTAAGGCAAATTTCATACCGGTGCGCTGAAAGCTGTAATTAACCACTCGGCCTTGCGTATCCTTCACATATTTCCTCTCAATATTCTGGACGATGAAGTCTCCGAGCGCCAGGAGTGTACCACACGTGGCCACATTGGTCACCAACAGATGTTTCGTATACAGATTGTTGACAACCGTTTTGACAGAGTTCTTGAGCGAGTTCAGGGTTGGGTTCATGGCAAGATCTTTGCTTTCCTTTCGTTAGTTTCAATCCTGACGCCCTAGCGCATCGTCCAACAAGTGAAATTAGCTGATTCTCATGCCTCTCTTGTTCTTGTCCTCACGCACTGATTTTGGTGACTCAAAACACTTTCGGCAGCCGTTAGGTGAATGGTGGTTTGGGACGCTGCCGGTTAATTTTCGAGAGTTATTGTTCTTAACAGTCAAAATCTCTCTTACACACTAGAGAACAACAGATTGAGAGTTGCTAGCCTTACCTTTCGAGAAATCGAAAGTCGCATACCCCACGTTTTTCGGCATGCCGGTGTAAACCGTTCAAGATGACGTAGTATTTGCTAATGATACGGTAAATGCATCAGCTGTCCAATTAGTGTAGCAGGGTGGCTGGAATTGCTTGCCCTTGTCACAGAACTAGCTGCAAGTGCAAGTGCAATTTTTTACAGGGACTAAGACTTCCAGCTATCGCTGATTTCGTCTGAGGGGGGATGGGCCAGGGGAGGGGGGGGGGGGAGGGGGCCTGTCTTGCTGACTGTCGCCCCGTCGCGCAGTGGCTGATGGTGTTGCCAGGGCCGGGTGGTTGGTGGTGGAGGAGGCGGGTGGTGAGGCCGGGGGACCGTTGCTTTAGTGCCAGGCTGGAGGGTGTTGACAGGCCAGCCACTCTAAAAGTTCTTGTACGAGTGGTGGCGGGGGTGGTGGTGGCCGGCGAAACCGTGGCTGGTGGAGGCAGGGTGCGGGGATTCGGGGTGGTGGAGGTGGTGGCCAGTGGATTCTGGGTCTTGGTGCTTGGCGTTGGAATGGGCGGGCTGGGTGGCGATGTGGTGGTGGTAGACGGAGGTGGGGTGGTGGTGTGGGAAGTAGTGCCGGGCGTTGCTGTGTCCTGAATCTCTTTGGTGGGCGGTGGCGTTGGTGGGTTGTAGTTTGTTGTCTCTTGGCCGGTGGTTGAGGGTTGTGATTCTTGTTCTCTTCATCGGGGGTCGTGGTGGCCGTGTTGGTGGTGTCAGTCGGTGGGGCGTCTGCCCTGGCCTTCTGTTGCCTTGGTAGGTCAGTGTTGCATCCCCTCTCATGGGTTGCTGGTGGTGTCGTGAGGCGCTCTCGGTCATTGGTCGCTGTGGTGGTTGCGGTTTCGGTATCTTTGTTTGCTGTGGTTACTGTCGCTTGGCAGTTGCTGTCTTGTTGTGCCCTTTGACTGCTTGGCTTCCGCTGTTCGTAGTTTTGGGTGGACAGAGATCGGCGAGTTCTCCAGTGTCTATTAGCCATCGTGTGGCGACGAGTGCTCGGTGGTACTCGTCCCCCTTCACTGCGTCGATGACTGGTATTGCTGACTGTAGCAACAGTACCAGGTCGATGACGTCCATTTTCTTGAGACGAATCTTCTTCTCTCTCTTGGTCCACGCCCGTTTCTTTAGTAGGTGTTCAGGGATGTGGACTGACCCTGGGGAGGGTGGGGAGACAGACTCTGTGGAATTCGTCGTGTCTTCGGATTCTGGTGGCGGTAGGGTCTCTGGTAGGCAGGCAGTCTCTTGTGCGGCTGGCTGCTGGTTGAGCTCTTGTGTTGGGGGCTCTTTGGCGGGGGCTGTCTCCTCTTCTTCTTCGTGTTGGTATTGTTGCATGCTGAGTGAGTTGAGTTCATTTTGGAAGAGTTGTCTTAATTCCGGCGGTGGTGTTTCTTCTTCGGGGGCTGCGGCATGGTTCAACTGGCTCAAGCTTCTCCGCATGAGCTCGTCGAACTTGGGAAACAGCCCCCTCGGCGGTATCGGCATTCCTTGAAGTGCCAGGCGTTCGAAAGGTGTCACCTGTCGTGGTGGGTGGGCTGTTTGCTGCGGGGGGCGGGAGCCCCCACGTTGGTTGTTCCCTTGGCTGAATTGGTTGCGGCGCCTGGGGGGGAGGGGGTGAATCCCCCACCTGTTCCCAGTACGGCTGCGCTGGCTGATCTCTTCGCTGAAAAGGTGGGGACAATGGAGGCCGTTGGCTTCTTGTCACCTTTGTAGCCTTTGTTTGCTGTTGTGGCGCCTGAGGGAGACTGGCGGTATAGTCTTCCACCTGGTCTTTGTTGGTTCGGCGTCTGTTCACCCTAACAAGGGCGGGCGGCTTGTTTTTCTTGGAGGCCATCTGTGCTGTTACTTGGCTTTGCTTGAGGCGAGGCTTGGTCTCGGTTGGCTACCCCGCGGAGCGGTGTCCGTTCTCCGTTGGGTCTCTGTTTTCTCTCTGGCTAGGCGAGGAGCGGAGGACCGTTCTCCTCGGCTGCTGTGAGTCGAATGGCTTTCCCAGAACTAGCTGCCTTGCAAGGCAGAATGCAGAACTAGCTGCCTTGCAAGGCAGATTTTTAACTCTTTGTTAAAGTACCATTACGCATACATCTTAAAACACATTTCAGTACCATTTGTGTTTATTATGCTTTGTCGACACACCTAATGAACTTTAACAGCAGTTTGGACACGCAGCAAAAGTACACGCATAATGACTTATTTATTCTGCGCAGTCGTTAGCGTAGCAATATATTTTTAGCTTGGGTACTTCTTTGCATTTTACACACTTGGCAGTCACCTTTTTGGTCTGGATTGCTTCCGTTGGGTACTTCTTTGCATTTACACGCTTGGCAGTCACCTTTTTGGTCTGGATTGCTTCCGTTGGGTACTTCTTTGCATTTTACACGCTTGACAGTCACCTTTTTGGTCTGGATTGCTTCCGTTGGGTACATCTTTGCATTTTACACGCTTGGCAGTCACCTTTTTGGTCTGGATTGCTTCCGTTGGGTACTTCTTTGCATTTTACACGCTTGGCAGTCACCTTTTTGGTCTGGATTGCTTCCGTTGGGTACTTCTTTGCATTTTACACGCTTGACAGTCACCTTTTTGGTCTGGATTGCTTCCGTTGGGTACATCTTTGCATTTTACACGCTTGGCAGTCACCTTTTTGGTCTGGATTGCTTCCGTTGGGTACTTCTTTGCATTTTACATGCTTGGCAGTCACCTTTTTGGTCTGGATTGCTTCCGTTGGGTACTTCTTTGCATTTTACATGCTTGGCAGTCACCTTTTTGGTCTGGATTGTTTATTTTTAGCTGGTTCTCACACTAAAAGCGTATTTCTAAAACAGAGTGGAGTCATTGTCAAGTTAGTTGATATAAAGATGATGCATGCCGAACTGGATTCTCCTGTGTCTAACTGGTGTAACGTTTCATTACCATCTGTTACAGAAGTGTATCTTACGGCGGTAGCGAGCCTTCAACTTTTCCGTATTTTGTACTCTGGCGCCAAGTATTTTGGGATCTGGTGCACATGCCAAGTAGTGGCCACTTGCAATGACATTCAGCGCTAAAAATAATCTCTTTCCATCACCAAATGGCTCACATTTTAGAATGTCTGCTGTCACGCACGTTCCCCAAGTGGTAGAAATTAGATTGACCTTGACAGTTCTGGTGGTTAGCTTGGCACTGTCTAGGTGTTAGCACTTCCACACACACATAGACACATACACATACACTGAAAGGACAAATGTTTTGAAGCTTACTTTATTTTTCTATCACCAGCAGTTTCAGCGGTAAGCACAACAGTATATTAAACTTTCTCCCACCATCATCAAAAGTTCCTTTGATCTTTACAATATATTACACATCTTCTCTATGCAGTAGCCACCAGAGTACAGCTTGTGTCACCTGTATGTCAGCTGTGATGTTGAAAGTTCTTTATTGTGTTTAACCTTCACCGGATCATGCTTTGGACTACACACAAATGATGACATGGGTCCTACAGGACCCATATTTTTCAAAGAGCGATTTAACTGGTTATCCCTCTCCTGATGGCATGGGTCCTACAGGACCCATATTTTTTAAAGAGCGATTTAACAGGTTATCCCTGTCCCAATGATGTGGGTCCTACAGGACCCATATTTTTCAAAGAGTGATTTAACTGGTTATCCCTGTTCCAATGATGTGGGTCATACAGGATCCATACTTTTTACACTATATTACACATCACCGGAAGCATCCTTGTACTTTTAGTCATCATGGCAGCGAGAAAACGGTCTGAAACGTCTCTGTTTCCCCCAGAAACTATGGGTGAAAGTTCACCATTTCCAAGAAACTGAACTGAAACTGGTAGATTTTGCATGGACTTTGACACCTTTCGAAATTAACAAAAAACAAACAAAGGAAATATTTGGGCGAGATGCAATTCTCTGACTTATCACAAACTAAGGACCTACATCATCCGGACAGGAATATTCACCTTACTCTTTAAAAAGTATGGGTCCTGCACGACCCACACCATCGTTTCTGTGTAGCAAAAATTCAGACATTGTTTTTTTTTTTTTAATCAATTATTAACATATTTTGGCAAAATGTAGTCTTTTATAAGCTTGAAGCATTTAAAATTTAACTGAAATATTCCAAGTAGTTAATGAAATATTTGTAATTAAACACCCTTCTGGGTCCTGCAGGACCCAGAAAGCACGGTAAAGGTTAATGTCCATGAGGAACTGTATAGCAGTGGAATGCAATAAAGAATTATTGTTGGCGTCACAGTGAAATGGGATAAAGAATCGTTGCTGTCACTGGCTGTCACTGCTGTGAAACTTTGTGTTAGAGAGATTGATATAAGACAAGACCAGCAAAACGGACGAAAGATGATGGGACTACCGATAATGGACAGACAACGGATGGCCCAATACACACCACATTTGCTATCACACGTGAGCCAAAAACCCAAAGCATGCAAACACCAGTGCAGGCTCTATGAAGTCAATCAACATGAAACCAGCATGACATTAAATAAGGATCCAACAAAAGTGGCAGAAATACATCAAACCATAGGTTGTGATGACTTATGAGCCTCAACTTGCATGTGGCACACAGTTTTGGCTCATCTGCAGAGTCTATGTCTATGAGAGAGAACTGGGTACTAAGTCTTGGCTGGCAAATTATCACCACTCATGGTTTAACTTATATGTATACAGAGAGGTACACTATTTAACACAACTAACTATTTTTGTCAAACTAAATGCCATTAATGAAAACAATTACAATGTAGTGTAAATAGAAAAACAAAATTGAATGTTTAAACATAAAGTGCAAAGGAAACAAAAAATGTGTCACATCAATATTCCAGGTTAAAAAAATCAGAAGGTCAAAACTGCACACATTTTGATGGAAACGGTGGATTAAAAGCCTGGCCAAAAATGTGATATTGCATGTTTATCTGGATGTTTGAATCCACTGTTTTTGTCAGAACAGATGCAATTTTGACCTACATCTGATTTCCGGAAATCATCTATTAAAAACTTAATGTGATTTTTGTTTTTCAATATATGCATTAAAACAATGCGAGAGTTTTAACAAACTCAAAAGGTAAAAGGCATTTGGCCCCTGTCCCAGATCAGCATCAAAATGGGAATTTAACATTTAACCTTTACCCACGAGGTTAGAACCTAAAGCACAGTATGGCTCAATTGTAACAGACTGAATCTGTAGACAGATGAATAGATTTGTGCCACAGACTCACTACAACTGAGCTATACTAGTTAACCCATCATTCACCAACCCACTGGCTGTCGGTAGCGCCTTTGTCGAGCTGATTCCTGCAGGAGTCGCTGCAACAAAAACTATTTCTGCCGACAGCCAAAGGGTTAATTATGGTCTACTTAGCACACACTTAACCCATTCTGCCCTGACGCACTACAGCAGGTGATGGGTCGACCATGATAATTCAAGGGTAGTGCCAGATTAGCTTGGCGCCTGTCGGCGCCAAGCTAATCTGGCACTACCCTTGAATTATCATGGTCAATCCATCTCCTGCATAGTCATTACATGACGCCTCCAAAATTTGGGAAATAGGCTGTCGGGCTGAATGAGTTAAAAATGTGAACCATCAGGCATTTTGAAATGAATGGACTAGACATTAGTGCTGCACAGAATATGTAACAGCAGCAACACAAAACTAGCAGCTAGAAAAAATGACTATAAATTCCTTCACTCACAGTGGACACAGATTGTTTCATAAATTGTAAATTCAACATCAAACATCACCAGCCATCAAAGAAACGTGGATACAAAGTGGTTTCAGCAAGGGGTACAGGTCCTCATGAGCCCCTGCACCTGTAGGGTCTCTTGAGGATCTATACCTCTTGTAACAGGGTAGGTATTTTTCTTGGCACTCAACAAGCACCGCTGCAAAGATGTGCTTTGTTGGTGCTACCTGTACACGTACTTAACTTGACACTAGACAAAATACTGCTCCCACCATTGGGACAGAGCAAACATGACACACCTACAATGGGCGTAGATCCTCATGAGCTACTCAAAATGTGGCAGTCAATACGACCTGCACCTCTTGCTTTTTTTCCTCAAATGGACAGTGTTGGTTTCAGTGACTTAACCCCTTAACCCTTATCATTCGAAATGCGCCGGTGTGTGAAATAAGTTTGACTAAAAGAGTTCAAGGGTGGTGCCAGAATAGCTTGGCGCCTCTATGCGCCAAGTTATTCTAGCACCACCCTTGAACTAAAGCCATTGGACTATATCTTTATCCGTAAGTACTACAATGTAGCTTGCATATGGCAGTGTACAAATTTGAAGGTTTTAGCCTCAGTATGATATGGGTTAAGTGCAGTTGCAGGGGCTCATGACGTTCTACGTCTCTTGCTGACCTCACCTTGAACCATGTTCCTGGGATGTCTGGAGCTCTTTTGCATTGAATTAACAAAGATTTCTGGAACACAATCTGCACATCAACTTGGAGTGAAAGAGTTATTTCATGCCCTCTGGAAGTGAAGGGTTACATCAACATATTTGATCAGGCACACAGTTCATTAACAGATGTACACCAATCAAAGCTCAACCTGCAAATTCTGACATACATGTGCATATACATGTATACAGTAAGTTAAAGCAATATTGGTACTTTGTATCTGAGAGATAGGAACTCAGCAGCAGTTAGTGAAAATGCGTTTCTTATTTACTTCGTGTGCATGTGAGCACATGTATGTTAATTTACCTCCACCTCTACCCCTACTCCCATGTGTAGGCTACTACTGGAATAGGTTCCCAATGTACAATAGGCCATCAGGCTGACGTCAGCCGCCATTGGCCCACGCACGGTCGTGCGCGGGCCAACGGAGTCCGACGTCACCTCGGTGGCCTTTGCACATTGGGTTGACATCAGGGCACACATTTTCCACAAATATCTCCACAAAGGAACACTTTTCTATAACACGTCTTAGAACAAGTGTCATTTAGGACCAATTGAACAGGATTCATTTGTAAGTAACTTATACAATTTGTTGATTTTACAGTAATCGTGACAATTTGAAAATTTTCATGAACTTATTTTGCATCCCTAAATAAGCCCAGTCATATTTCTGACCAGAAAAAAAAAAAAACACAAGGCAAAACCCTTATGGCTCACGTGTATGACTGATCCACATAAGTGTGACCTTTCCAAGCTTGATCTTTCCGACAGGTCACTGAAATGATCAAGTGTTAAAGTGTCTTAAAGTAGGTAAAGGGTTGCCTTTGGTACCAGATGAATCCGTGTTTTCTCAAAATGTATGCATTTTTCACACATTTGTCAACTCCCTGTGGCCTTGACAAGGTCTTATCAGCAACCTTTATGCCAAATTTGACTGAAAAGTTTGCAAAAACTAAGAAACAATTACAATTCTATGAAAATTTACTATTTTTCACACACTTGCTGACCTCTTGTGACCTTTACTTACAACCGGTCATCCAAACTAACATGCAAAGAAAGGTCTTACCATCAGGTATCTCTGTATCAACTTTGGGTTTGAAGTTAACAACAGTATCTGAGTAAAAAAAAAAAAACATTTTTAGTCAAAATATGGCCATGTTTTACTCACGGTGTCCAGTGATCATCCGGCTTTCGCCATCTTCCATGGTAAATTTTCACATTGGCATTTTTACAGAGACTATTCAAGCCACAGTTTTCAAGCTTGGTGCAAGGTCACTTTGCGGCAAGACCTATTTAAGCAAGCATACTAATTTCATTGACCTCTCTCAAAGATCAAGATCACAGGGGATCAGGAAATAGGTTATAAAAAAATAGCCATATTTTGAAAAAAATTGTTCACTGTTAACTTCAAACCCAAACTTGGTACAAAGATACATGATGGTAAGGCCTTCTATGCATACTCATTTGGATAACCCCTCAGAAAGGTCAAGGGTCACGAGATTAGGAAATACATGTAGGTCAAACATAGCCATATTTTGACAAAAGATGTTTTTTCTCAAATATTGTTCATAACTTCAAACTCAAACTTGGTTGGAGATACCTGATGGTAAGACCTTCCTATACATACTAATCTGAATCACCCCTCGAAAAGGTCAGGGGTCACAAGAGATTAAAAAAATAGGTCACAAATAGCCATTTCTTGACAATTGTTTTTTCTCAAATACTTTTGGTCTACCGTCTTTTTTTGTGTGCGCCGACGCATTTGTTGATCTGAGGTTGTCTTAGAGAGGAGGGAAATGGATGAGCATAGTAAGCCTAAAAATATGAACAACTCTAAATGTTCCTAAAAGATAAACGCATGTGAGCTCCAAACAATACAGTAGACTTTGGGATGAAATTCTCGTCTTGTTACAACTTCCAGCCAAAACCTGGTATAGAGACAGCTGACTGTAAGACTATTATGCATGCTCATTTGAATGATCTTTCAGAAAAGTCAAGGTTCACAAGAGATCGGCAAATGATGTGAAGAATCTTTTTTGTGTGTAGAATTTTAGTTTTTATCAGCATTTTTTGCAAAACTTTTCAACCAAATTCGGCAGATAGGTAGCTGATAATAAGGCTGAAGTGGTCACTATAGTATACTTTCTAGGACACCGTACCCCATGTACACTGTCCAATGTTAAATTGTACCTGAGGTACACCATCTTTTGTTAAACTGTACATGGTTAGCACTATCTGGTGTCAGTTTATATCAAGCTTTTCAAATCTCGCTTCCTATGAGAGAGCCCGCTCAATGCGCCATGAACCAGCCGGTTGTGTGGAAAGTTGGCATAGATCCACATTATCTCAAACTTTCAGCTGAGACTTCAGAAGTGCTTGAGGGTTTGTTTTTACATTTATATGGTACTTCAGCATGTTACATTTTTGAGAGCTCATGAGGATTTCGTAGGATAGCAACATGACCCTATTTAAACTTTACGAGACTCATGAGGGTCTCTGGTCCATTATCACCTATGCCTCGAAAAATTTATGGCGTGAACAGTTATTCTGAGCACAAAACTACTCTCAGCAAGACACAGATCCTCATGTGCCAGCTTATAATGACATGGGCGACAGTAACTGAGTAGACCTATCGCAGTGGTTATGGTAATGTCAACTGAGTTAGTCAGATAAATTGCGGTAGCCAGTCGAAGTAGAGCAAAGCCAACCAGTCTGAGACTGCACAGCCAGCAAGGGGGTGCTTCCTGTCAAAACAACCGAGGCGTGATTTCTCTTTGTACATTGCTTTGTCTAATTTGAACCCCACACGCCACATAGTACAGATCCTCATGTATCCTTATAGCCTGGGTGATTTGCAAGAGCTTCTGCCACATTAGTCGAATCATGAGGATCTGTGCATCTCACTGAGATTGAGAAGTTTCATTTCACACTCAAAATTGTGCTGATGCAAGTTTGCAAAGGGCATAGATACACATATATTCGGACACCTGTGAAAGATACTCCAGATCTCCACAGCAAAGCTAACTCATGAGCATCTGTTCTTGTCATAGCTTGACTTTCGTTCTTATATATTCATTCAGCCAACACCATTCACTAGTGTAGGAGAAATAGATTAGCATAAGCAGTTGCAGCGTAACAGGTCTGTGTGAACCCTGCTGAAAAACACTAATCAGTAGATGTGTTTGTTTGCAATCATTAATCAAAATTCAGCAAGCACCATACCAATGTAAGAATACACCCTCAAATACTTTTGGAGTCTCAAAGATTGTCATGAGAACTTAAGTCATTTGTGGGATAATGCAGATCTATGCCAATCTCCACACAACCAGCGGGTCCGCAGCATGCTGAGCAAGCCCTCTTGCTGGAAGTGAGATTTAAAAAGCTTGATATAAATTGAAACCGGACAGTGTACACTGTGTACAGTTTAACAAATGATAAGTTTAACAAATGATAAGTGTACCTCGGGTACAGTTTAACATGGACAGTGTGCACAGGGTATGGTGTCCTAAAAAGTATACTACAGGGACCACTTCAGCGATAATAAGACCTTTCTATGCATACTATTTTTTTTCACTACTTGTAAAGGTTAAGGGTCACGAGAGGTTGACAAAAGTGTGATATGCATACATCTTGAGAAAAGATGGATTTTGCATGTACCAAAGAAAACCTTCACTTATGTTAGAGCACTTGCTTATTTCAGTTAAATGTCTGAAAGGCCAAGGTCACAAGGTCAAATAAATTATGCAGATGCCTTAAGGGCTTTGCCATTTTTTTGTGTCTATTTTGGAACCCCCCATGACCCTTGACCTTTGCAATAGGACAACTAACTTAGTATGCATGGAAATATCTTATCATCAGCTACCTTTGTGTCAAATTTGATTGAAAAGTTTGCAAAAACTTTGATAAAAACTACAATTCTTTTTTTTTAAATTGCATTTTTCACACATTTGCCAACCTCTTGTGACCCTTGACCTTTCCGAGGGGTAATCCAAATTAGTATTCATAAACAGGTCTTACCATCAGGCATCTCTGTACCAAGCTTGGGTTTGAAGATGAAAATAGTATTTGAGAAAACAAAAAATGTCAAAGTATGGTTATTTTTTTACCTATTTCCTGACTCCCTGTGACCTTAACCTTTTAGGGAGGTCACTGAAATTGGTATGTTTAGAAAGATTTTGCCACAAAGTATCCTTGGGTCAAATTTGAAGTCTGTTTCTTAGTCTCCAAGAAAATGCCAACATTAAAGTTTAACACGGATGCTGGACAGACGACGGATGGCCCAATACAGACTCACTTTTGCTATTGCACTTGAGCCAAAAATGCATTTTCATGTGTTTCAGTCCAGTTCACAAAGTTTTCAAACTGAAACAGCACAGACACTCATGAAGTTCATACGCTTAACCTTGATACTGAAATCTGGCCATGCCTCGCAATGGCTTTATCAGGGTAATAAATAATGGCTTGTTACTGTATTTTTGTGCCACACTTTTATGCTGGTAAATCAAACATGCACTTCATAAGAGTTAGGTACAAATAAATACCATTTCAGTCTACTTTGCTTACTTGGTCACATATATCACAACACTTGTTCGGAGGTCCCGACAACACCTTTTTAGGTAAATTACTTTGCTTATAACAAACTTCAGATACATGTATAACAAGAAAAAGTGTCTTTCTGGCGATTTGTTATATCTGAAGTCCACTGTACGTGTAGTTCAAATCGTACTGACTGAAATCTGTTTTACAGCGGTATCAGAAAATGTTTCTTTGCTGAGATAATTGGAAAAAAACCTGTTTTGTGCTCCACTGTCAAACGGCTTATACTGTTAAAAAATGCAGAGGGCTGCATGTAAAGAGAGCTAATCAGACTTTTAATATGGCCAGTCCCTGAGATATGGAATTCAATGAACCCACAGAATGAGCCCAAAGAACTGATGAAAAAGTTACTGTTTGTACATTTACAATATGCACAGTCTAACAAAAAAAACCAATAAAACACAGCATAAGCTTATGATCTGTAAGTATGCAACCCCTGTAGCCAAAGTCAATGTGTATTGTTACCAGTGGCTCACACTTTAACAGTGATGTTTCAAAGACAAGGAATAGGTAGACTTACTTACAAAAGAAAAGCATGAGCCTAATCACAAGTCTGTTCTAAAATTAAATATATGCATTTTGTCATTTTGACATCATGTAATGTTTAGTGGTACATTTTGCTGTGCACTACAGGATTTGCTCTGTGTGTGTGGTGTGTGTGTGTGTGTGTGTGTGTGTGTGTGTGTGTGTGTGTGTGTGTGAATGCACTTGTACACAATCATGCTAATGGGTCAAACTTGGAGACTGCAGCCTCAGGACAACCCATGTTCAAATTGCATCACATGACGGCGAGGTGCAGACATCAGCCTGCATCATGGTCAGTCTCCTGTGTTGGTGTCAGGGCAGAATGGGTATGAAGTGTACTGGAAGTTTTTCTCTCAACATCATATCCCTTTTGCAACCAATTCCAAATGGTTAACACTTTGCAATCAACAATAAAGCATGAAAATGTGTAAAGAGAGACTGAATTAAGTTCAAGTGTAGTGCCTCGTTAATTGGCTCATGGACAGGCACAACAATTTTGAGCTAACAGCCCTGCTGTTGACACTTAAAGTGACAGCAATATATGGTCTGCAGTATTTCACATTTCCTTTTTTTATCATTCACAGTCACACACAGAAAATGGCATAAATGTTCATGTCATCCAGCCACAACAACAATCTCTGTCTGATATATGTAAAGTAACCAAGCTAACCCCAGCAAACAAGAGACTTTGACTCTCCTAATACCCTGTGACTGTAAAGGCTTATGAGAATATCTAAGCCTCTCAGAGATGGAAGGGATTGGATAGAGGCATAAATACTTCACGAGCCTCTGCAGCAACAGAGAATGCTGATGATTCAATAAAGTTTATTTCATCCAGCCCCAGTCTTTTTTGGGTCGCCAGACACCGACAGCAATGTCACACCCAGCTGATGCCAGCACACCATTCTGATAGTCAATCTGCAACAAAAACAGAGAAGTATCAGCTATATTCAGAATCAGATCTAGCATCGTCTTAAACAGATGAAAGTTTCGTTATTTGAACGTAAGTATGCAAAACAAATTGCACATTCCAAGCTATAGAGAAAGATGGTTATACTGGCATGCTTTGAATCAGTGTCCTGCGTACAACAGCGGGCTTGAGTTTTGCATTCTGAAAAGTAAGGAAATTAGTTCTTGCTTCCCCCACATAGCAGGGAATGAAACTCATTTGCATCTATATCTAGGAACAGCAACAACAACCAAACATAAACACCCACGCCTGCTATTCCACTGCTGTGCTTCTGTAGGTTTGTGATAAGTTGCGGGTCCAAGCTGGGTTCCAGAACCTTGATGGTTGCATCACTGGAAGCTGTGAAAATGGCTCCAGGGGTGTGGATGACTCCTGTCAGTTTGTCAGTGTGACCAATGGAGTAGCTTTGGACTAGGTCAAATTTTCCAAGAGATGCATCAATCAAGTTCAGACGTCCATCTTTGTCACCAAACCACAGCTGATTGCTGTGGTAGCTCACATCAAGTGGGTAGCTGTCCATCTGAAGAGAAAAACAATTCATCCTTTTCTTGTCTTGATCAGATTTTGACAAAGTGCAGATCACTTGAAACATTAGCAGTTCAACCTGCTAGTATCAGAAATCTAATCTGATCACATGAGACTAATATCAAAATGTCCTTGGAAGACATCCACAGAGTTAAACCAGTTAGCCCCAATGCCCTACAGCATGAGATGGATCAACGATAATTCAAGGGTAGTGCCAGATTAGCTTGGCGCCGACAGGCGCCAAGCTAATCTGGCACTACTCTTAAATTATCATGGTCCACCTATGTCCCACAACTGGTGCATAGTCGTTGGGTGACTCCTCTAAAATTTGGGAAATGCGGCCGTGGGGATATATTATTATGGGTTAAACAAGGTGGGACCCCAGCCCAAAGTTGTTCCTATTTTCAAGCTTATCCTTCTGATCCATCTCCTTCTACCCTAATCCACCCTCTGATCCACACACACACTGGCACACAGAAATAAAGACGGACACACGGCGATTCCCGCCATTTGTAAGTTCTGTGCCTGTGGGCTGGCGTAGGGATAGCTATTCTGAAGAAGAATAATAGTACGAGCAGCAAAATGACGTCGCTTCAAGCTTCACGTCATGGCATCATTAGTCCCACGATGCCATCTTCATAGTACATCACTCATAGCAGTACTAACTACATATTAGAAGATTAAACTTTGCAATTTTCTAGCTGATTTTCACACCTAGGGGTTGCAGGTCACAATTTGACCTAATCCCACCCGAGAGCCAGGACAAACAACAGGCTTATGCAAACACTGTTTATGAAAAAATCATGTGGATATTAATGAGAAGATAGTTCTTTTCATAAAAGAAAAATAAAAGTTAAGTTATATTTTTTTTAAATAACTCTGAAATTCAAAGTGGTGCCGAAAATTATCTGATTTTCACACCTACGGTTTACAGGTCACAAATTGACCTAATCGTACCCAACAGCCGAGATAAACTGCAGGCTTATGTAAATATCGTTTATGAAAAATCATGCAATTATTAATGAGAAGATTGCTTTTTTCGTAAAAAAAGATTCAATTGTTTTAAGATTAATCCCAAATAATTCGTGCAAGTAATCCCCAAAACGTGAAACTATTCTTTTCCAAAAAATATTTAATTATCACTCAAAATGTTGAAGAGGTAAAATACTGGTTAACAAACTCATTCAATGTCTTCCTTTTATCTAGCGATATGCAAAATATCTAGTAAAAATAAGAAAAATAAGAAAAATTACAGACTCCAGTGAGATCTACTGGTTTTTGTGAAACGGGCCTTTTCTCGCCAATGTGCATCTTTATTTTTAAAAAATTAAAAACTACCTTGAGATTGTTTCAGGGACAATATCATAAAATTTCAAGCTTGTCCATCCTCAAACATGGGCTCTTGTTGCTGTCACATACACACACACACACACACACACACACACACGCACATACGGCGCTTGGCACGAAAAGTACGTTCTCCAGCAAGGTTTGCGTAGCTAGACGTGACATCATTTTCATCTTGTTACTTCTTTGCCAGAATTTCTGGTCCATATGCCCAAAACGTCATGTGCATGCTCCGGAACGTGCTCCGACGAGCCCTATTTCAAAGTTTTCCTATTTTTAAATAGGAACAACAAAAAAGCATTTGTTGCCAAATTGCTGGCGCTGTACTGGACTGAGTCAGGTGCAGTTATCAGCCAGTCTTATCTATCTGAAAAAGGTACAGGTTCTCATGAAGCCCTTCAATTAACTCTATGGTGACTTCATGCGCCATGTTATAACTCACCCTAGAACACTAAATCTGCTCATGCAAGGTTCATTTGCAGCACATGTGCTTGGCTACTTTTAGTGCGGAATGTGTCCTTACCAGCCATTACTTGGCATTGCACACTGGACCCAGAAATGAGCTCCTAACAAAATATACACAAACGTTACATACTTAGTTACTAGGCAAACAGTTAAAGCAGAAATGTTGAATCTACCTCTTGCTGGCAGATATCAACCTCATTAAAGTTATATTCCCCAGGATCAAGCATCTCAAGACAGAAAACTGTCGGCAACAGATACTGCTGACAGTATGTGTATGGGGCCTTTGTGTACTATCTTAGAGCTGTATGATGTAAATACAATGACAAATATTGAAACTCATCATTTGGAGGGTGTATTGTTTTTGTACCCGAGTCGCGAATTTATTATCTGCATCAGCCTCGTTTTTAATTAATATGCATATTTATGAGCCTCTGTCACAAGGCAGAACCTGGCTGACTATTGGTGTATCACAATACTGCAGGTCACAAGGTCATCGGTGTGATTTACACGTGTCAGTGTACACGTGCACTGATGTTCTCCGGCATACCTTTGACGTAATTTTTCATGAGAAAGTAGAATAAACCCTCCGTACTCCGGTGCTATGCTGTCTAATTCACAATGTGGGTTCCGCTCAACCTGGTAGTATACTAGTAATGATTGTGCTGGCGTAGTGCACTGAGGGGTTGCATGTTTGGTGCTCGCAAAGCGAGCATGAGTTCACAGTGCCTAGTTTGACCTTTGACCCCTCGGAAACACGCACCATCTCCCATCAATAAAGCAGAACATTGGTATTTATACCAACTTTCTGCACCGCACTCAATTTCACGTCTCAAACGTCGAGGTCTACGTAAAGCATCATTAGAAACCACTGATGCATCCTCGCAGCAGAAACACTACCTCTCTGAATCGAGTGAATGAGAGCTGGCACAGACAAAAACATGTTTGTTATGACCAGCGATGTACAAACACCGTAGTTTTCAGATCTCTGCAGCATAAAATGTGATAACTAGCTTGTAACTATATGATAAAACAGGTTTAAGGTTTTGCAAAATCAGTAAGAGATACTGAAGCTCATGAAATCTGAAAAGCACTAGCCCTCGTGGAACTATAGGAAGATCGACAAAGACCGTAGATCACTTACTGATTCAGTAGGAAAGTGACAAATTCCGGGTGGGTGGTCAAGCCAAGCTCTAGCTTTACGCGTTGCCACATGTCCATATTCCCTTGTCCGATGTCACTTCTACTTAGGGGTATCTTGTCCCTCTGCCTCTTTCTTCTCTTCCGCAATTACCGAGTCTGTCAATGTCGATGATACTTTCTTTTTTTCTTCGCTGATTCGTCCGCCATCTTGTTTGTGATTGGTTATAATTATGCAGATGACATAAGGTCATATAGAATAGTTATGACGTCAGCTACTATCGCCTATCACAAGCAATCTTTCCTGGAATCCTTGGAAAGATTCTGGTGGGCGTCTTTTCACTTTGAACGGACAAAAGAAAGAATTTGGTGGGACAATATGGTAGTCACTGTCAAAGTGGGTATGTATACCGAATCCCAGTAAAAGCTTTTTACGAACTGAAGCCTATAAAAAGGTCATTTAACATTTTCTGGTTGACCCAGTCATCCCGGGTAAGGTCTACTGCCACCTGCTTCCTATTCTACTTAACCCTTTTCATCCTGATACCAGGCATGGGAATTAGAAAAGTGAAAAAAGTCTGAAACTAAGGGGGTCCGGGGGCATGCCCCCCCCCCCCCCCGCCACCCCCTCCCCCACCCCCCCCCCCACCCCCCAAAAAAACAATCTATAAACACTACCACACATTCGCAATGCAGGTAACACGCATACACTATGTATAGTATTGGAAACAATAAAGGCAAAGCCAATATAGCTTAAGGCCCCGCCACACTTGCCGGTTGTGCCCCGATTTTGAAGCCGATTCCTATCCGATTGCGATCGGATGACGTCATATATCCGATCCGAATCGGCTGGGAATCGGGTGTTTAGAAACTGCTCTATTTTTCCGATCCGAATCGGTCCTGATTGTAAGCTTCAACCAATCAGAGCGCGTCTCGCAAAGCACGTCGTTTCAGTTTGCAAATGGCGGAAGATCAGTCAACCACCTTCGTTGCCGATGTTTCGCCCGCCTCAGTCTTCCCGAATATGATGTAAAACGGCTAATAATGCAAGCACATCATCATCACTGTCCAAACTAGCAGCTATTTCGCTGAACAGGTACGACCTTGATCTTCGATTCAAACCGGTTGGCTAAATAAAGTCGGGGAATGTGTGGCAGTGCACACGTTTTTGCAGTCCGGTCCGATCACACTCCGATTCGAAACTGATCGAGAATCGGCCTCAAAATCGGGCAAATTTGCATTTTACACACACTTGCCGGCCTCTTGTGTGACTTTACGTGTATGACCTATTTACATATGTGTGACTTTGTGACAATAAGGGCTGGCTTTTGCACCAGCAAAATCCATGTTTTCTGAAAATGTAAGCATTTTTCACACATTTGTCAATCTCCCCCCCCCCCCCCCCTCCCTTCCCCCCCCCCCTCCCCCCCCCCCCCTTCCCACCCCCCATGACCCTTGACCTTTGCGATGAGTCAACTAAATTAGTATGCGTAGGAAGATCTTATCATCAGCTACCTTTGTGCCAAATTTGATTAAAAAATTTGCAAAAATGTTGATAATACCTACAATTTTATCAAAAATTTGCATTTTACACACACTTGCCGGCCTCTTGTGTGACCCATGACTTTTCCGAGGGGTCATCCAAATTAGTATACATAGATAGGTCTTACCATCAAGTATCTCTGTACCAAATTTGGGTTTGAAGTTGTGAATAATATTTGAGAACAAACATCTTTTGTCAAAATATGGCTATTTTTGACCTATTGTGACCCTTGACTTTTTAGAGGGATCAACCAAATTAGTATGCACAGAAGGTCTTCCCATCAGGTATCTCTGTAGCAAGTTTGGGTTTGAAGTTGTGAATAGTATTTGATGAAAAAACGTCTTTTGTCAAAATATGGCTATTTTGGACCTATTTCCTGAGCTCTTGTGACCTTTGACCTTTCCGAGGGGTCATCCAAAGTAGTATGCATAAATAGGTCTTACCATCAGGTATACTTGTACGAAATTTGGGTTTGGAGTTGTGAATAGTATTTGAGAAAAAACATCTTTTGTCAAAATATGGCTATTTTGGACCTATTTCCTGAGCCAGGGGTGGCCAAATCCCATTTCCGGGGGCAAGATAAACTATCGCCCAGGAAAGCAAAGGCAGCTTGCCCGCGGGAAAGATTAAAAAAAAAAAAAAATACAAAATGCGATTACAAAACATGCAGACAGCTGACTTCGCCAGCTGCTAAATCTGTCGTCTGCTTCAGCAAAACAAAACTCCAAGCCAGTTGCTTCCCTTACATTGCTGCCGTAGCTTCTCAAAGATGCACTATTTGATTGGTGCATGTCTTCAGGCGAAGCCAATGACAGAGCAATTTATATCGCCTGCTTTGTCCGAATGTCTCCATGAGTCATTTTCTCAGAAAGTTTGTGCCCTAAAAGATTTGTTAGTGACCAACAGTGTTGAAACTTCCACACGAACAGAGACACATGATAGAGTACATCATATTTCTGCTTGCAATTTGTGGGCAAGATAATATTTGTGTGGAAAAGATGAAAATGACATGTTGCTTGCCTGTGGAAAAATTATAATTAAAAAATTTGGCCACCCCTGCCTGAGCTCTTGTGACCCTTGACCTTTCTGAGGGATAACCAAATTAGTATGCATAGAAAGGTCTTACCATCAGGTAACTTTGTACTAAGTTTGGGTTTGAAGTTGTGAATAGTATTTGAGAAAAAATAAATTATGTCAAAATATAGCTATTATTGGCCCATTTCCTCATCCCCTGTGACCTTGACCTTTGTGAGAGGTCACTCAAATTGGTATGTTTAGAAAGGTCTTGCCACAAAGTACCTGTGGGCCAAGTTTGAAGACTGTGCCTTGAATAGTCTCTGAGAAAATGCCAAACGTTAAAGTTTACCACGGACAATGGAAGACGGACGACAGAGGGATTGATTGATTGATTGTACATTGCTTAACGTCCCGCCAGCAACAAGGCTTTCTCAGGACGTGCCTGCACTGCTTGTGAAAAAAAAACACAGAACATTGAATGTATGTCGCCAGCCGGTCAAATACGTTAAATAAACCTAACACATGGGGCCTAAATAAAGCTAAGACCATTTAGCAACACACATCCAATATCAAGAGCTACAGGCAGTGCAGACAGTAGGGAGAGTTTTAAAAAGGCAAATACAGGTGAATGGACAAAGGGTAGACAGAAACACATGCCCCAGAATAGAGAGAAAAACCCACCCTGTGGGGCTGACCAGGGTGACCCTGGGAACTAAAAAATACCTAACCCCACCCAAGTCCCCCAGGGCAGACCCAGGTGGGGAACGACAGAGGGAGGACCACTGGCCCAGAACATAGACCCACTTTTGCTTCGCACGTGAGCCAAAACAACAATTCATCATACAGCTGAGGCAGTTAACCATCCTGTTCATGCATCCACTGCTACTGTCAGTACAAGTGGTTACATGCACAAGGGGGTTAAGCTATGTCAGTCAGTATTCAGGCAAAAAACACTGTAGAACAGATGAGTTTTGAGGTTTTGTTTAAAGACTAAAAGTGAGGGAGCCTGACATATCTGAGAGGGGGGGGGGGGGGGGGGGGGGTATTCCATACCCTTGGTGCCTGTTAAGGTAAAGAACTTTTACCAAACGTAAGCTTCATGCGTGGTACAGCTTAGCTAGGAGTTTTTCTGAGCCATAGCGGAGAGTTCGAGGGAGTTCATACACGGTGAGAGTCGATGACAGGTAAGATGGAATGGTGCCGTCATAGTGACAATAAGCAAGGTGGCCAGACTGAATTCTACTCTTTGTTTAACAGGATGCCAGTGCAGTTGTTTTAGAAGTGGGGTAACATGATCTCAACGTTTCCTCTAAAGGACAATCTTGCATGCAGGGGAGTCAAGATACTGGAATGAGCCAACTGCGTGGCGACTTTTTCAGTTAAAAATGGTCTGATGATACTAAGCCCATGCAGCAACTGCCATGATTGGTGTGGCACCGGCAAATAATGCACCATCCTTCTTCTGTCATACTCATGTGTGTGTGCTTGTGTGTGCATGCAAGACAGAGAGAGAGAGAGAGAGAGAGACAGAGAGATGAAACTTTTATTAAAGGATAAACAATTAGGCATAATGTTGCCTAGCTTACCAGTAGATGCTGTCATGTTAACCCTTTAAAACTGCTAGAAATAGACATTCCCATTTAAACTGGTCGTCTTCTAGCTATGACATACACAAAAAAATTGATGTTCAGAAACATGTTCAATGGGTTCATTATTGTGGAGGTAAAGTTTGAGATGGAGTTGATGTTTTTGTTGTGCAGTTGATATCATACATACAGTTTTAAAAGGCCTGATTAACAAGGAAGTGGGGTTTTTGTACATCAAAGTAAAAGTTCTCAGCAATGCTTTGTAGCAGTGATTCATTTGCCTTAAAAAGGTGTAGTGTTGAGACAAAGAGAGAGAGACAGAGAGTATAGTATGTGACTTTGGGAGCACTCATGTGTGTGGTTGAGTGGCAGTGTGGAACAGTGATATATGCGGTTGCCAGTATGATGAAAGAAAATACCTGTACCATGCAAAATACCAGTACGGATTTTCGTATGGTATGGAACTCTAATCATGACTGATCTGTCTCACTGTGAACAGTGACACATACCTCAAAGGATATCTAAAAAAAAAAATGATAATTTTATCCTCAGGCTGAAATGAGCGAGATAAACATACCTGAACAACTTTGAACACAGCACTTGCCCGACGGTCATAGACAGAGAATGTTTTGTCCTCACTACCAGTCAGAATATAGCGATCATCGGCCACCACACACAGTACAGGCTGTCGGTGCCAGCGCTTGATAGCCACAAAGCTGCTCTGGCGTGGGTCCAGGAAGTACACCTTCTTGTCAAAGGCCCCCGCCACCACAAAGTTTGGTTCAACATGGAGATCAAGTACAGCTGACTTACACCTGGACACATACAAAATGCTAGTATTAACCCCCTTGCACCTGCAGCTACTGTTTACATCAACAGTGGCTGCATGCGCAAGGAGGTCAACCGTCCAAACACCAATACAGTTCTAGTGTACCATGGTGCCCAAGAGCCTTTACCTTAGAATGAATTATACACATTCATTTTAATGTGATGCTACTGTCCATAGGATTATGTTAGAAGGCATCAATTTTGAAGCAAACCAGAAGGTGCGCTAACTTGCGCACCGCAAATAACACATGGGGCGGTCCGTGGCGCAGTGGTTAAGGCGCCTGCCACCAATGCTAAAGGTGCGTGGTTCGATTACGGGTTCCGGCGTCGGATTTTTCTCCTCTAGTAAGTGTCACCGTTAATTCGGGCGGACCGTCAGGGGTTCTTTCTCCGGGTACTCCGGCTCTTCCTCCCCCTCCACTTTGGTATCAGTTTCAGCCCACTTAATCAAATTTCAAATACAAACGATTTTGAATTTCCAAAAACTACAGTAGCTCGCTTGAGCTTGTCCTTAGCACCACGTGAATGTTCTGTGTTTATGTACAGTGTGTGAGTGAATGCGCGTGATTCACGTGAGCGTGCTTGTTGGGTTCAGTTCGCTGCGGCGCTTTGAGCCGATTTTCAATTGGGATAAAGCGCCTATTTAATGCGTTTATTATTATTATTATTATTATTATTATTATTATTATTATTATTATTACATGCACAATGATCCTTGCCCCTATCAGGTTGAGTCAAACAAACCGTGAGCCAAAACTTGTGCCCCCTTGTTCAACAGGAAGGACACCCAGGGGATGGATGGAAGGGAGCACATATATCATAATATAGAAGACCTGTCCGCATTAACCCTTTAGCTGTCAGTAGCACTTTTTGTCATGATGATTCCTAACAGGAATCAGCACCACACAAAAATAAGCGCTACCAACAGCCAAAGGGTTACTACAACAGATTCTGCAGTATACTGATGAATGTTATAATAGTGCTGACTCACAGCAATTTTTGCACACATTGTAGATAGAAACAATAATAAATGAGCAACATTGCACTGTATGCCTAAAGAACCATGGAAATTACACTTTTTAGGCATGCAATGCAAGCTGACAAATTGCAAAAAGTCATTGTGTAATGTTTCATATGCCTACTTGGGACACCACAGCCTTTTCCTAGGCTTTGTGTTTGTTCTTTCATCCTTTCCCCACTTTTTACAATTACCAGTTAACAACTTCCTAACCGACATGCAATAGCAGTTCCATGCACTTGCTGAACAACAGCGATGTCATCTACTTTGAGGCCAAGTTGCATTTAGAGATGTCCTTTGATGGCCACTTACCACATACCTTGGTTGAACTACGTCTATCATGTGATGTCAGAGACAATAAATATTTCCAACTGCTTCAAACATCTACCTATTGTAAATATTCACATGCTCAAGCATTATCAACCCACTTGTACATGGCTACTGTGTCCATCTCTCGATCCAGGTCCCACACCTTGATCTTAGTGTCCCAGGACCCTGTGTATAAGTAAGAGTCCAGCGAGGCCATGCACCAGATCCAGCCCTTGACACACAAAATCAAATCTGTTATGGCTATGAACATTTAAACTGTGGTGATTGTGTGTTATAGCTGGGCCTGATTTGATTGCTAACATAGACTGACCGACCCACTGTCTTGGCGGGAATATTATAGTCGGGGTCCAGCAAGCTTGCAACCCATGCTTCATGGAAAATAGCGCGAGTGTAGAGCTCTGCTAATATAGTAAAGTGCACTATTCGATGTTGATTTTTTTACCATTTTTAGGCAGCATATCTTCTAAAGTATAGGAGCTGTTTATAAAAAAAGTCAGTACAAACTAGGTATTGGGATTAATCAGTACAACACATGGGGATATTGTCAGTCTAGAGATTATGTACTAAGTAGTCATATGACCCTAAACTTAGCATTTTATGAAACGCACAAATCGTCTCATTTTTGCCAAATTGTGATTATAAAAGAAATTTTGCATGACTACACATTTTATGTACTCTTTCCAAAGATATTATCGGTTTTTATGCATTTACAGTCTGAAATTATGGGTGATGCTACCTACTAGTCTCTAAATCATATTTGTGTGCAGACACAGTACACTTTTCTGTGTGCACATCAACCATTAGCAGAAAAAAATCTTAACATTTCAGTCTATCTGAAAACATCTCTTTTTCCCTTGAGAAATGCTGCTAGTGCTAGTCTGTTTACATATTTGAGGCGTCTCTCACCCCAGTCATATGGGGGTCAGTGTACATGCACAAATGATTCACACACAACTCACAGATCTACCATCCAACATAGCACACAAACAAGCGATCAAATCATTCAAATGAAGAATATGGTGGAATACGGAAAAGCAGAAATTCAACTTTCAAGCATGCCATAGTATGTATAGAAAGGTGTTATCATCAGCTAACTTTATGCCAAATTTGACTGAAAAGTTTGCAAACACATTGATAACAAGAAAGGCAATCATCAGCTAACTTTATGCCAAATTTGACTGAAAAGTTTGCAAACACATTGATAACAAGAAAGGCAAAGTCCTTATGTCCACAGGTATGACCAATCCACGTAAGTGCGACCTTTGTGTTCATTTGTCTAAACATAAGTAAAGGGTTGGCTTCTGTACCAGTGAAATCCGAGTTTTCTCAAAATGTATGCATTTTCACACATTTGTCGACCCTCCGTGACCCTTGACCTTTGTGAGGGAGGCAGGGGGGGTGGGGGTGGGGGGAGGGGGGTAGGGGGAGGGGGGAGGGGGAGGGGGGGAGGGGGGGTCAGGGGGGGTGGGGTGGGGGGTGGGGGGGGGGGGGAGGGTGGGGGGGGGGGAACTAAATATGTATGCATAGAAAGGTGTTATCTTCAGCTACCTTTATGCCAAGTTTGACTGAAAGTTTGCAAACAACTTTAATAAAAACTACAATTCTATCAAAAACTTACATTTTTCACACACTTGCTGACTTCCTGTGACCCTTGACCTTTCCGAGGGGTCATCCAAATGCATAGGAAGGCCTTATCATCAGGTATCTCCATACCAAGTTGGGCTTGAAGTTGAAAATAGTATTTGAGAAAAAAAAGATTTTGTCAAAATGGCTATTTTCGACCCCTTTCTGGACCCCCATGACCCCTTACCTTTGAGGGGACCACAAAATTAGTATGAATACGAAGGTCTTATCATCAGCTATCTTTGTGCCAAATATAACTGAAAAGTTGGCCAAATCTTTGAGAAAAACTACAATTCTATCAAAAACTGTCATTTTTCACACATTTTCGGACTTCCTGTGACCCTTGAACTTTCCGAGCGGTCATCCAAATTAGTATGCATAGAAAGGTCTTGCCACCAGGCATCTCTGTACCAAGTTTGGGTTTTAAGTTGTGAGGAGAAACAATTTATGTCAAAATATGGCTATTTTTTACCCCTTTCTGGACCCTTGTAACCTTGACCTTTGTGAAAGGTCACTGAAATCGGTATGTTTAGAAAGGTTTTACCACAAAGTACCCTTGGGCCAAGTAGTCCAAGGCTTGAACAGTCTCAGAGAAAATGCCAACATTAAAGTTTACCATGGACGACAGACGATGGATGGCCCATAACAAACTCACTTTTGCTATCGCATGTGAGCCCAAAACTTCAATTCTATCAAAAAATGGCATTTTCCACACATTTGTTGACCTCCTGTGACCCTTGAACTTTCCAAAAGGTCATCCAAATTAGTATGCATAGAAAGAGATAGATAAGTGGGGGCTACAGCCCCACCCCTCCCCAATCAATTGATTTATTCTAATTAGCACGGTAATTAGACAACCCACGTCAGCACTTACCACCAATGCCTTAATCGCCTAGCCGTACTCGTACCATTTCAAGAAATCATTCAAAGCAACGATTTTTGATCAGCTACCAACCCGCGAGTATTAAGGCAGATCCCCCACTCCCACCTAAATAATTAATGCTGTCATTGACTTCTTTAAACAAAGGCTAATTAATCAATCAACGCTGCCACAGTGAGATTATATTTTGAATACGATCGTACACAAGACTCTCTTCACAGCGCTCGTGTGTGTTTGGTGTCTTCTCTTTGCTTTTTCACAACACATAAAGGACACACGCCTTGACATGAGTTTACAAATAGGCTGTGAGGTGTTTACGCGGCTGTTATTAAAAAAAACAAACAAGGCTGTCAAACCCGACTTTAATCAAAGTGTTTAGTATTATGCGACACGCGGCATACATCGTACAGACATACGTAACATGTGCCACACAGACATACGCAGCTTATGCCATAGGTACACACACACACACACACACACACACACACACACACACACACACACACACACACACACACACACACACAGCATTCGCGGCAAAAAAAGAAACAAAAGCTACCAACGGTACAACACAGTCAGTATATAGTGCTGAATACCTAGTCAAGCCGTCACGCGTCACCGGTTTATAACACACACACCCGCTTAGTGTACATAAAGCGGAACAGCCAGCTGGCTAATTTTGGCTCATCATAGGCGAAAAATCTTTCTCGAGCAGTGAAGAACATTCTCGATTCTAAAACTGTCCCCCTACTACTGAAACGGTCCCCACACCACTGAAACTGTCCCCATCAAAACAAGGGGGACAGTTTTGCATTCTAGAATGTTCTAAAGCACGTGTTTGCTGTTGTAATCGTCCCATAAATAGCGTACATGACGTAGTTGGCTACACGTCAGCGTTTGCTGATTCACATCCTGTAACCTGTTCCCACGAAAGGGACCTTAAGTCGCTTTCGGTCGAATGGAGCTACAGGCCGAAAAGAGTGCAGGGGGTCATCTTGGGTTAGTTCGAGTGATCAACTGTAAATGCATGTTTCTCGCTTAATAACAGATCTACAACAATAGTTTGTGCATCAAATTAATTTGTATTGATAGTAGATTGTAATGGTGTAAATATCTCAAAACTCAAAATTTCCGACTTATGGTCCCTTTTGTGGGATATAGAGGTATAAAGTCGACTCACAGTCTAGGATGTTCCAAATGACGTGTTTGCTTATGAAATCGTTTGCAATACTGCAGGTATAAAAGTAAACCAACAGCCAATAATCATTCTTTCCCGATTACATCCGTACCAGTAGGACAGTAAGCAGGGCCAAACGATAGCCAGGCATAAATGGCGAGCCACCAAAACAAATATGTTGAGGAAATGGAGATTGGTGAAAAAACGTACACTCAAGCTTTTTTAGACGAGCTGACAAAAGACGAGACTCTTGCTAAAAGTCGCCTACGCATAGACTTAGCAAGAGCGAAAAATAGAAAGGCATGAAAAAGACAAAAAAGAGAATTAAAATTATGGTTGAAAAGCTACGTGAGCAACAATCATCGTTTGACGCAGCGGTAGCTGACATACAGAGGCTAAAAGGTCTCCTTAAAGAAGAAAAAAGTGGCTAAATGTGGCAGTGGTTTTTTCTACACGTCTTTGGCATACCTCGCGAGGGGGAGCCATAAATACCTTCAAGGTATTCTGATGAGACCTAACAGGTCGAAATGGCTCACAGGTTAGTACTCTATTTTTCATAGTTTGAGATCTTTCTTTCTCATATGGTGTGAAATCTGTGACACTAACCTTTGAAAGCTCTGACATTTCCAAATCAACTCCAGCGTTATCCAGGGCCTTTTGAAAGCATTTGTGTACCCAGGTAAGGGAACTGTGTAATTTAGTGTAACACATGACCGCTTTTGAATACCAGGAAGGTGTTCGCTTTCAATAGGCGTGTAGTGAAATAAACACCATTACAAGTAGGGACAGGAATATCAGAGATAGGTAGAAGGGGACTTCACCCCCCAAGTAGGGACAGGAATATCAGAGATAGGCGGAACGGGACTTCACCCCCGCGCTGGGAAAAAAAGTAAATTACAAGTACATGATAAGGTAACCTATAAGTTACTTTCAACTGACACATAACTTATAGGTTACCTTATCATGTACTTGCTAGTTAGTTGTCACAAGTTCTAATAAGTAATTAAAATAAGAACTTTTAAGAACCTAAACATAACAATTTACAAGAACTTGACCCTAGTCAACAACTTACTTGGACAGAATTTCCAAGTTACAAGGACAACAAGAAAACTTTTTTTCTCAGTAGTACTCTGGTGGTGGGGCTGATGGCGTCAAATGAGCAGGCATAAAAGGCATGACATCTCTTTGTGAAGAGTATTTCAGAATTAATGAATGATTACCAAAACTGATCTTTACTTGCCTAACAGTCCGTAAACTTTTTTCATAGTTTCTTCTACGCCTATTTTCTTTCCTTCCTCTAAAAAAGATTGCTTTAGCTCTTCAACATTCGCGGGTTGACTACGCATCTTATTCTGTATTTCAGACTTCTGTTGCTTGTAATTTGCTAAATCATCCTGGACTCTTTTAAATTCGTTATCGTCAATTTCATTATTTTCCAAAGATTTACTAATAATAAGTTTCATACTCGTCAGCTTAGCTGCTGCGAGCGTACTTAATGCTTCATGCTTCTGCAACTTAGTATAAAATTTTTTGTTAAGGGCTTCCATACCAAAGCATGCCTGGCTTGTGGCAAGGCCAACAGCTTCAACAGCAATTCCTACGACACTTCCCACCCCCGTTGCAAACAGAGTTATACCTCCTACAGATAATCCGGCCGAAACCACCCCCATGGCCATTGATGTGTTGTGTACAGAATTGAAAACCGTATTGTAACGGCGTTTACACCTCGAGTACTTTGCTTGTTCTTCTTCCAAATACTTCAACGCTTCTGTAATATTCATTAAACGGAATGAATCTGCCTTTAATGTTTTATCACGCTCAATAGGCTCAAGCTGCTCAGGTGGTATTTGTGGATACAAGTTCACCATTTTTTATGACAAATATTTTTTTTTAATCAGCAATTACATTTTGCAACTCTTCAAAAGTATACAATTTGCTAGCATAATAAAATGCAACAAGATCAATGTGTTCAAGGTTTATGTAAGTTAGACGAACAAAAGTTGTTTTGTCAACCACCACCTTGACAGTGGGAATACTGCTTGAAACATTAATAACATCATTATTTTTTGTAATGGCAATAAAGACCTTTGATGATTCTGTTACTGTTTCATTCCATGTAAGTTTAATTCCTTGTGCAATTTGAGCCTCTTTAGCAGTAGCAACAGATTTCATGATAATTTCAAATACTATTGTCGCTTCTCTAGCCACGACTAAGCTTGCTGGCATAAACACAACAGAAGTATCTGATCTACCCTTTCTAGTTGTAAGAAGATACCTCCGTCTCTCATAATTTTCAACTTTCAGTTTTTCTCTGCTATTGTTGTCTAGGGCAAAACTTGGAACAAGGCTTACAATAAGCGGCCCAGAATTAACAACCTTCCTAAACACTAAGGCGCCTTCATCATCAGTGTATACATAAGGACTAATAAATTCAATCTTTATGTCCCAGTCAATTGTGGGTGGTGGTGCCGGTACAGGTGAAACAACCCACTTACTACCCACATGTATTAAGTTGTAAGGCGCATTATTTACAGGTGGAGTAGGTACAGTAACATCACGAAGCTGACCAAGTTTAGGAATCTGTTTTTCACCATCTTTCATGTCAACAATTACTTTCCTCTTGTACATGCCATTTGAATCAAGTTCAAAACCATATATTTCTCCAATTTCCCCTTCCTTCTCAAAATCCTGTACGTCTGCCAAATCTTTCAACTCTGTTACTGGACACGCAACTGGTATGATTCTAGGCTTTGGACCAAGACCACTCATTTTTATAAACAAAAATAAAATTATTTAATTTCCAACACTACACTAAAATCATGCATCACAACTGGTTTGCCATCCTGATTAGTTACATATAAACACAGTGATTCAAAGAAACTGGAACCTAATTTCTTAAACTGTAAAGGAAATCTAACAACCACACTTTCACAATAGGGAGCAGTTCCTGGCGGAAAGCATCTTAACAAAGTTGAAGGCTTTCCATTGTGAACATTTTCAGTTGTGTTTAGTTCTTTTAAATAAACATTTAGTACTGTGTGTACTGGCAAATTGACAGGATATCTTCCAATTACTTTTTGTTTATTTGGTTTCAATAGACCTTCATCTGATAATGACCAATCCTCATCTGGATGTATTATTACTTGGCCTAAAAAACCAAGTAGCCTTACAAGCCTATCTGATAATGAATACTGACTACCTTTCGGAAATTCCAATGTAACAAGTAAGTTAGCCTGATTAATAGTTGCTTTAATTTTAAATTCATTTTGAAACCATTCAGCTAAAGTACAAAAGTCATAATACCCAGATCGTAAAGCATCACTCTTCTTTCCACCATCAAGAGTTCCATATACAAAATAATTATCATCTGTTACATTAAACCACTTTACAGTGTAAAACATTTCATGGATAGCTACAGCCTTACTACCATCACGATTATCAATCCCATTAGTTAACCACACTGGTTTGCTTGTGTCAAGATTTGTTAAGGTAATAAACATTTTTATTATCTCATATAAAAAGAAGAATGGAATTTAAATCACCAACCATTACCACTACAAACGCATTTCAATTTAATGTAGATGCCAAATATAATGTCGCACCAACTTATGAACAGAAAATAATTCAACTAAATCAACTCGACATAGCTGTAAGCGAACAAGATTTATTTCAAGTCAAAGTACCCAACCCTTTTGATCATTACCTAAACCCTCCAATTACAGATGACTCTACTGCAAGAAAGTGGTCTTCAAGCCCACTACAGATGTTTCAAAACCAACTTAACTTTGCTATACTATGCTCAACTACAGGCTGTGGTGTTTCATTTACAGACCATTTGAATCACTCAAACAAACTGATTAGGTCTGTGTATCGTTTTCACACTTACTACCAGCTTAGACGTATACTGTCAGAACTGCATACACCATTACCCACTGAATCCAGTTTTAATCAGTTTAACAATCCCATGGATTTGAAAGCATTTGAATGGATCTGTAATGAATTTAACATCAGTACAAAGTATGACTTTACACAAAAACTTGATGATCACAATGGTATGGGTACATTGTATTATGCTATGAGTCACAGACAATACCCTCAAGATTATTACCCTGGTTACACTTCATTCTCATCAAAATCACAAGTCTGGTTAGGATCAATAGAACAGAAACAGTCTAATGCCTGGACCACATTTGTCTTAGATAAATCTGACGGGTTTACTCAAGCGGGAGTCGAGCGCGTAAATGAGTCTATCAGAACATATGTCTGGTGTTTACTAGGAGCACAATCACTAACAAAATCAAACATTTTGAATGGAAGTGGTAAATTTGAAGCACAAAAACAGTTTCTTGCAAATCTTGAAGATTCAATTAACTCAACAGTTGATCTCCCATCAAGCATACAGCGTTACCAAGACGTTTTAAGATATGCCAGATCAAAAGTTGACTTTGTAGTTGGCATCGGGTTATACATGTTACCATCTGACCTTCAACTCCAAATGGGTACAATAACAAATTATAATAATGAAATCATTGTTGCAGGTGTTGGTCAGAAATTAGGACTCAATCAATCTGTAAACTTGGGGGTCACAACCACACATGTACAGACATTAAAACCATTAATGACACCAGCACCAGTAACGTCATCACCCGTACAGACAGTAACAACCCCGGTCCTAACACCAACACCAACCCCAACCCCTGACACCCATGAGTCAGAGAGAACAGCATTGGTAATAGGTCTCACTGGATTAGGGGTATTACTTCTTTACCTGTTTCATTAAATAACCCACTATCAATCCTCCTACTGTCACCAAAAAGACCCACACATGTTCTGCCATAAACCCTACTGCCTTTGCCGCTGTACTAATCAGCCAACTGACAACAGTGCCTATAATGCCAGGCAAAGCGTCCATTGCTTTCACAGCCAATTTCTTAAGCAAGTCTGATATGAGACAGTTGTTTCTTTACCCACGACTGTAAGTCTTTTGGATCTGTGGGGACTGGGGTTGGTGGTGCTGGAGGTGGAGAACCACCCCCGGAGACAGCCAACACAACTGTACTGATAATAAACCCCAGAGCTGTAATTAAACTGGCAATTGTGATACCCTGTTCTCTGAAAAGTGTTTTAAGTCTCTCAGCCAGAGTAGTGTCTTCGTGAAGTATTTTTTGAATAGTTTCTCTAATCCTGTTGACCTGTGTTTTCAGTTTTTCCCTCCCGATACTAATCGCTTCTAACCTCGCTGATCTTTCTATATACAAATCATTTAATCTGTGTTGTATTCTTTGTTTCATTTCTGTGTCAAGATTCCCATTGTCTGCAGTAGCCAGTTTCTCTTTTTCACGTTCTATGTGTTTATCAAGCTCTCCCAGTTTGGCTAAATTATTTACCATCTCACCTCTTATTGTCTGCAGTGATTTATCCAATCCCATAATCTCCCTCATTGACAAAGGTGGATCATGTATTGTTTTCAAAGCGTCATTTATTTGTCCTTCAGTAAATGAAGTTTCTTGTATCACTGTGTTTGCTATTTCTGGTAGGCTTGTTACTGATGCCATTTCAATCTCTTGCCCTGTTGGCAACTTTGTTTGCGTGTCGTGAAGAACACTAACAAGTCTTGGGGGAACAGGAGACCCTCCAATTCCAAGATACCTTGCCAACCCAGAGTTACCACCGACTTCACCTTTAATTGTACTTAAAGCCCTAAACTTAGAAGGATTATTTTTATGTGTTAGATTTATTTTCCCTCTGTCTGTATTTACAAATAAGTGTCCTTTATCATATTCAAACTGATTAGGATCTATTACATCTGGGTGGACACCAACACTGTCATAAAATGAGTTTACTTTGTCTTTTAATAGTTCGTGATACATACTAGAACTAGTTACCATTCCAGTCATATCTGTGATACTGGTATCATAGTCATTCATGTCATCCATTTCAAAATCTTCATGATTAAATCCTCCCGCTGCCATTGTTTTATTAATTTATTATTTTTTATTGTGCATAATAAAAATGACACAGTCTTACGGATCAAAGTTAGACCCATACAGAAAACTACGTGAGCCCCTGGGTGTTAAGGGCATTCGACAAACAATAGTCATCACAAACAATCCAAGTACCATAGACCAGAACCAAACACTTACAGTCAAGTTTCCAAACCTAGGTCCCAGTGACGTTATTGTTCCTGGCACTGCACGCCTAGCATTTAATATTGAACTATCATCAGACGCAGACGTGAACAGAACACTAGTTAACAATCTTGGTAGAGCAATTGTTAGAACTATTAAAGTAAGACTTGAAGGACAGGAAGTGTTTAGTCTTGATGACTCAGATGTATTCTACTGTTACAAAGATCTGTGGCTTACAAGAGAAGAACGAGAGGATCGTATTTACCAAGGCATACAGCCAGATAATGTTGGGAAACTTCGAATCGACGCCGGAGATAAAGTAACTAATACAGCCATGGATGTTATAATGGCTGAAACATATGGATCCAGATTCTACATTCCACTTGAGTTTGAAATCCTAACAGCTCATCTGCCTTATTATCAAGGAGCACTGAATGACCGTCTGAGTTTTGAACTAACCTTCAATGACTACTCCAAAGTTATTAAATCATCTGATCTTAGTGCAACATATAAGATCTCTAACATTTCCTTGGAATATGAAATTGTCACACACACTGAACTAGCCAGACTCATACAAAATCAGTATCAGTCAAGACTACCAATTTATTATGACAGGGTGATTAGACATAGTTTAATACCCAAAGACAAAAGCGACCCAATGTGGAACATAAACTTAAACACGCCAGCTAGGTCACTGAAAGGTATTTTTATGTTGTTTATTGAACCAGCGGCTCCATACAAACGGGATTCAGAAAAATTCTACAATCCTAAGATTACACATTTGTCCTGTACAATCGAAGGCCGTCCTAATCAAGTGTACGCATCTGGAATGTTACCATACCAGCACTACGATGAGATCACAAAGTATTTTGCGGGTGGAAGGATTAGAGATAAACCAGCAAACATTGCGTGCAAAGATCTACATCTGTATGATGTTAGGATCGGACAATACCTGACAAACAAATATGCACTGTGGTTAGACCTTCGCAGTACAGATGATGACTATCTTCATGGGTCAGGACGAACTGTTGAGAATGGTAGTGATGGGATTACAATTCAGATACAAAAGAAGGTTGAAACTGCTGCAGCCATAAACATATATTTGTTTCTAATTTATGACGCACAACTCAATATTGCAGAAAGCAGACTGAGTGGACACATCTATTAAAATTATATTGTGTATTAAAATGAACCTAATGACCCTTGACCCACACTGTGGATTGTTTTGTGGTGCGACAGGGTGTGGTAAAACTGAATTTGTACTTAACCTCTTACAAACAAGATACATACACCACTTTGAAAACATTGTAATATTTTGTCCAACAATAAAACACAACAAAGCTTATCACAACCGTTTTTTTATTTGGACTGATCATAACATTTACTTAATTGATCCTGAAAAGAAACTGAATGAATACCTACAATATTTTTACAAGAAATTTGAAGGACAGTCAACTTTATTTATTGTCGATGATTGCTCTGCAGAGAAAGACATTGTCAAAAAGAGAAATACTTTAGCAGAACTTGCCTTCAGTGGTAGACACGCAAACATCAGTGTTTGGATTCTCACTCAGAAATATAATGCTGTACTAAAAGATTTTCGAGAACAGTTAAAGTTTATCTGTTTGTTTTACTGTAAGGATCGTGACAGCTTCGAAGACTGTCTCAGAGAAAACGATGTCATTCCAAATAAGCAAGAACGGGATGATGTAAAAAATAAACTGAAATCAACTAAGCATCTAAAGCTCATTTTAAAGACAGATCAACCCACTGGATATGGGTTAGTAAATTAATTTATCTTTTGGGTTTGTCTATAAAAATGACGGACGGACAAGAGGATCAAAATTGGCCTATTGGTAAATTCATGGATATTACATCGAGTTTCAGGGGTTTTATGCTTATTAGTGACTTAAAAACACAAGTTAGACGCCCTTTTTCAACACTTCCAACACCAATGAAAATATACATGACATATAGTTTTTATCTTGGATATTCTAATAATTTTCCATGTTATAATAATAGGACAAAAGATTTTTTAGTTTATGATGCTAAATCTGACTGGTTTAAGATTATGTGTTTATTCATATACAATCAAATAAAAAAAGAAAATAAAAATGTTAAATTTATTACTGTTAATAAAACAATATTACACATGCAAAAGATTGAACATGATACAACAGAAGACATATCTATGAAGTGGCTTATTAGTTGGTGATTAATTTTGTCTATTATATAGATTTTAGTCAATAAAGTGCCATTTTCATTATATAATTTTCTATTTATTTTTTTGTCGGACAAATAAAAAAGATGGACAACCATCAAAGATTAAGAAACGTGTTTCACACAACTGACTTACCTATATCTAATATTTACAATGTCTATGAATCAATAGAAAGATCTTTTTTAGTCATACAAAATAACCTTCTTTCTGATAGTGTAAAGATTCAGATTGTTGCAAAAATAGAATTTGCCAGAGATGTTGGTGAAGTTATTCGACAAGGCAGCACACAGTTAATTCGAGAAGAGAACTAGAGAAAGTGTTTAGAGAAAGATTGTTACCAGACTTCCATGAAGCAATTGACAGAGCAGAAATGCAAGGGTCTGGCTGGCATGAAGGCCTTGTACATGAACTACAACTGAAGCAGTCAAGATATCATCCTATACTAGGTAAATCATGGATACCACTTCCAACTGAGGTTGCAAACAAAAAGGCTGTAGTCAATATTCAAAACAATGATAATTTATGTTTTATGTGGTGTGTGCTTGCTAAACTTCATTTTGTAAAAGCAAAACCTGATCGTGTATCTAACTATACCAAATTTGTAAATGAACTCAACTTCAGTGGCATTGAGTTCCCTGTTAAAATAGAGGATATAGATCTGTTTGAAAAACTAAATCCTGGTATATCTGTGAATGTGTTTGTGTGGGAAAATGAATCTGAGAATAAGTTACAGCCAATTAGAGTATCTCCAATTGCCCCAACCTATGGGCAGTCAGAAGATAGACATGTTGACATGTTGCTAATAAGATCTGGTGATAACTTTCACTACACAATTATCAGAAGTATGTCAAGACTAATTCATGGGCATACAACAAAACACAAGTGTAAACAGGAAGTGTGTAAAAGATGTTTACAAAGGTTTTCCTCTATTGAAGTGGCACACAAACATGTTTTACATTGTAGGTCAGCTGATGACATACAAACTGTACTTAAGTATCCAGATCCTGGTAGTCAAGTGTATTTTAAGAACTATGGGAATCAGCAAAAGCTGCCGTTTGTAGTGTATGCAGATTTTGAATCACTCGTTGTTCCATATGAGGGTCCAGTTCCAGAGTCATTACCAAAGACTATAAAATTGAGTGACCAAGTGGTGTGTTCTTTTGGATACATTTTTGTTAGGTCAGACGGTCTTCATTCAGAACCTGTTATCTACAGGGGTGAAAATGCAGCATGCCTGTTTTTAACAGAAATGAGACAACTGTATAGTCAGGTAGTACAATATCTCACAACATGTCAGATGCCTTTGGTGATGACAGAAGAAGACAAACTGAAATTTGATACATCTGTGATGTGTTGGATTTGTGAACAGCCTCTGGGAGGTGATAAAGTTCGTGACCACGATCACATAACTGGACGTTACAGAGGCGCTGCACATAACAATTGTAACTTATTATTAAAAACAGATCCTAAGACATATAAGTTACCAATCTTTTTTCACAATCTGAAGGGATATGATTCACACATCATCATGCAGGCTGTTGATGAGTCTTACAGAAAAATTAGTTGCATTGCCCAGACAACTGAGAAGTACTTGACTTTTAGATTGGACAAATTAGCATTTTATGACTCCATGCAACATTTGTCTTTAGGGTTGGCTAGTCTGGCAGAAGGACTGACTGAGTATCCAATAACGAGTAAATATTTTGAGCCAGACTTGATTAAGAAAGGTGTGTATCCATATGAGTACATCAGTGACTGGGTAGTTTTTGAGGAAAGGAGACTGCCTCCAAAAGAGAAATTTTATTCTACACTAACTGGTAAAGGTATTTCTGACTCTGAATACCAGCATGCACTTGATGCGTGGGAAAAACTAGGGTGTCAGACAATTGGTGATTACCACGATCAGTACTTAAAGGCTGATGTCTGTTTGCTAGCAGACGTATTTGAAAGTTACCGTGAAAAGGGTTTGTTACACTACAAGCTTGACCCTGCTTGTTACATAACTAGTCCTGGCATGACATGGGATGCATTTTTGAAATCCAGTAAGATATCTATAGACCTGTTGTCTGATCGTGCGATGGGTGAAATGGTGGAATGTGGATTGAGAGGTGGTATTAGTCTAGCAGCAAACAATTATGGCAAGGCCAACAACAAATATCTTGACGACTTTGACCCCTCAAAGCCAATGTCATTTATTACATACTTGGATGCTAATAATTTGTATGGATTTGCAATGTGTGAATTGTTGCCATTAAAAAACTTTTGTTTGTATGATTTGTCACAGTATGGCATAAAAAAATTAACAAAATATATTATGGATCGAGGTCAAAATGATGAAAAGGGTTGGATCTTTGAAGTAGACTTGGAGTATCCACACCATTTACATGATTACCATAATGATTATCCATTAGCAGTTGAGAAACTGAGTTTGACAGGGAAAAAAGAAGACACCAAACTTGTACCAAATTTAAATGACAAATTCAATTACGTTTGTCACTACCACTTGCTGCAGTTTTACATCAGACATGGTTTAGTACTAAAAAAAAGTTCATAGAGGAATTCAATTTGACCAAAGTGCTTTTATGAAAGATTACATAATGAAGAACACAACATTGCGTGCAAGAGATGGTAACACTGCATTTGACAAAGACTTCTTTAAGCTTATGAACAATGCCTGTTTTGGTAAGACTATGGAAAATCCTCATCACAGAAAAGATGTGAGACTTGTTACAACTGAATCAGGCGCAATTAAACTTACAAGTAAGCCTCAGTACACAGGGTACAAAGAATTTCATCCATCATTGTATGCAGTGTCACTCAAAAAAAAGATTGTTAAACTGGACAAGCCAGTATTCATTGGTATGGCAATTCTGGAGTTGTCAAAACTGTTGATGCTTGAATTTTATTATGATTACTTCAAAAAGAAGTATCCTGACTGTCGTCTGCTATACACTGACACTGACTCTATGATCATTGATGTGTGTACTGAAGACTTTTATGAAGACATGAAAACAGAGTTACACATGTATGACACGTCTGACTACCCTAAGGATCATCCACTGTTTAGCACACAAAACAAGAAAGTGCCTGGAAAGTTTAAGGATGAACTAAATGGTGTGCCAATAGTTGAGTACGTTGGACTGAGATCAAAAATGTATTCTATTCAGCATCAGAAAGGTAGTCAGTCGAAAGCCAAAGGTATCAAGAAAACAGCAATAAAAAATAAAGACATTCGACATGAACATTACAAGCAAGTGTTAGATGGTGCATTAATGCCTGATTATCCAAACAAGACACTAAGATCAAACAAACATAATATTGAAATGATTCAAACATATAAAAAGTCTCTAGCAGTTGGGGATACAAAAAGAGTGTTTCACACTAAGGAAAAAGCTTATGCACCAGGTCATTACAGGCTCAAGTTATCTGAAGAAATAGCTGATAATCTGCTTGATAAACTAATTGATGAATTGAAATTGTTAAAAATGAGTAACAGTGTCTGTGGGAATAATCTGTAATTCTTCTCTAACAAATGCCCTCTGGGGTGCAGGCTCATACAGATAATATATTGTTGCATTAGCTGAAGGAACTATTTTTTTTATATTATGAACAGATGTAGACCAAATTGGATCAGTTGCCCTACGTCTAACGTCATTCTCAGCTTCACCTGGTTGATACAAATATCTTACCTGTTTTGTAAACAAGCTAGTGTCTGGAGGTGTTGTTGTTGTTTTTATTTCTGACGGTATTGTTTTCAATTTAATAGCATCAACAGGTTTAGGGTGACCCTCATTATTCATTGCTTTTATTACAGACGGTAATCTTTTAACCCACTCAGTGTTACGCGTGTCATGCATGAGTTCCTTAGAATACTGATAGCTAAAAAGTCTCTCTGATAATTGTTTATTGAAATTTTCTACAATAGCCTGTGATCTATGCAAGCCTGGTATGCCTCGCCGCACTAGCACTCCATGCTTTGCAAATAACTGATTAACAGCGCCTTTAAATTCACTCCCATCATCAACCTGCACAAGCCTAGGGTATTTTAAAGGACCTCGACTATATATTTTTGATAATGCAGTGGCCACTGTTACAGCTTTTTTGTCAGTTATGGGTTCTGCATCCTTATACCTTGAAGCTATGTCAACAACAGTTAATGCATACTTGTATCGTTTCTTTCTTATTGTGTCATGCGGAAGAAACAGGAGGTCCATTTGGTGTGTGTCATTAGGGATAGTGTTTTCAAAATGAGGCCTTGTTATTTTTCTTGGAGCAGGAAGATATATTTGCCAAATTGCCTGTTTTTTAAGCCACTGTTTTATTTGGTTGACATCTCCACCCACAGCAGCATGTAATTTTTTTACTGCAGTATTCCCTTTCCAGTAGCCAATTGGAGAGTAATATATTTTTGATAGTTTAGCGTCTGCCATTTTTTCTAGCAATATAAACTCCTGTAAAATATACTAATGTCATTCCTACTAAAACAAATATTATTTCTCCATTTCTTTGTTCTAGGCTTGGTTGGTAGTAGTCACTAAGTTTTGGTTGTGGAATAGATATGTCTTCACCAGTAACAAGATAGTATTCTTTGATCGCGTCATCGACGTTTGAAAATGTATGCTGTGCGTGACCCTCAAGTTTTAGTTTTTCATTAATAAAATCAAGTTTCTCAATTCTTTGCTTTTCATAATCTTGTTGAGCTTGAGCTAGTTTTTCAGATGCCTCATTGTGACGCTTCATTTCTTCTGCTGATTCTTCTTTACTCACTTTTGAAAAGAAATAGTTTGATCCACTAAAAGCTAATGCGTTAATAACTGCACCACCAATCATGACAGCTATAGTTGCCATATTTTTATTTACATAGAAATATTTTCTGGAATAATTCCTTGCTTAACTAGAAAATCTTTTGTTGCAATCGATGCTGTTATAACAACTACTAGCTTAGCACTGTCTTCAAAGTCTAATTTACTAAGGTCTGCTGATTTCATTTTGAGAAGACTTTTTCCCAGCATAGAATATGCTACTGCTAGTCCACTTATTACAGCAGAGTGATAGACAAGGTTCATTATGTTCTTTGTGTCGCTCATTTTCTTATACTACAAAAATTAAAATAATAATAAATTTATTACTGCATGTAAAATGGGTCCAAAGGTTTTGGAACTGCTGGTAATGTGGAGACTTCTTCTTTTGTTTTTGGAGTGTTTGATTTTTTGGACACTGTTTGAGTGTTTGGTTTGTATTTTTTATATAATTGGTAACCTACGTAACCAAATCCGACAACAAATCCAGCAACTATATATTTTGTTGTTTCAGGTTTAGTTGTTTTTTTATCACTTTGTGGGGTATGTGTTGGTTCTAATGGTAGTGTCACTGATGATGTTACGTCAGTCTTTTCTGTTAATGCTTGAAGCTGTAATTTCTTTTGTCTGTTATATTCAGCTAATCTTTTCCCAGCCTCTATTCGACCTGGACTTTTAGTCTTAGTCACTGTTTGAACCTGTGTCAAGACATGGCTCTGTTGTGGAGTCGTCTCGTCCATTTTCTTCTAATTTAAAATTTATTTTAGAAAAATCAATATGACTACTAGTAACAAGTAAGGTTACAGCAGGTGCAAGGTAATTCCCAAACTTGTAAAACATAAGGCATGCTAATTTACCTATTGAACTTGAAACTATGGGGTTGCTTTCTAGATCATGTGAAAGGCTGTCACTATCAACAGGTAGGAAGTGACTTACAGCTTTTGTGTATAGGCAGACAAGAGATTGACTCAAATCACGTGTCATTAGTGAGGCAATGTGATTTTCATATTTAGAATGAAGCTTGATTAGCTCGTCAGAGGTTAGAGATTCAATATCCTCTATCATGTATTGTCTTCCTAGATAAGTCTTTGATTTGCCTGAGACAATTACAGACAAAAGCCGCTGTTTTTTGGAGTCTAAATCTTTGTTCTCTACAGCACAGATATCGTTTAAAAGTAGCAGTTCATCTTGATTCATTTTATAATGTAATATAATATTTTTGTTTTAAAAAGTCAATGACAGCATTAATTATTTAGGTGGGAGTGGGGGATCTGCCTTAATACTCGCGGGTTGGTAGCTGATCAAAAATCGTTGCTTTGAATGATTTCTTGAAATGGTACGAGTACGGCTAGGCGATTAAGGCATTGGTGGTAAGTGCTGACGTGGGTTGTCTAATTACCGTGCTAATTAGAATAAATCAATTGATTGGGGAGGGGTGGGGCTGTAGCCCCCACTTATCTATCTCTTAGAAAGGTCTTACCGTCAGGTACCTCTGTACCAAGTTTGGGTTTGAAGTTTAGTATTTGAGAAGAAACAATTTGTGTCAAAATATAACTATTTTTTACCCCTTTCTGGACCCCCTGTAAGCTTGACCTTTGAGAGAGTACACTGAAATTGGTATGTTTAGAAAGGATATGCCATAAAGTACCCTTGGGCCAAGTTTGAAGTCTGTGGCTTGAATAGTCCAGAAAATGAATGTGCTAATTAAAGTTTACCACAGATGACACACACTGGACAGATGACGGATGGCTCATTACAAAGACTCACTTTTGTTATCGCACGTCAGCCAAAAAGCCTAACCAGAGTTTGAAATGAGATGGGAGTGGGTGTAGTTTCTGCTGGGAAGAGTGGGGGAGTGAAAAACGTTCTTCTCCTTCCATTCAATGCCTATCAAATGAAATGCTTCACCAAGTGTACTTACAGTGTGTGCCTTGTTTATAGAGTGTAATTTCATATCTTTCTTGGTCTCAGGGTGCTGGCTGTCATACTTGCTGATATCCAGCAGTGTCAGGTACCGATCCCGGGAACCTGCTGCTAGAAGGCTGCCTTTCTGAAAGTACAACAGAAAATGGTCATGTTTCCGAACATCTAAAAGCGTTTTCTAAAAGTGACAATAGGTGTCTGTATACACTATGCAGATATTAGACACACTTATGATCACTTACTTGCTACTTACTTGTACTTGGCAGTGACGCAGAGTTGATAGACTGTCACAGACCTTTACGCTGATCCTAGAACAGTCTGCATGGCCAAGTGTGGTTAGTGGTAGCAGACTGGATGATAAATGGACTGCAGGCATCCAAATGGTTTTGAAAATGGTTTCTGAGATACCATATTGTCGGGGAGCGAGTTCCTGTCAGATGCAATTCTCTCTGTGAAGTAGGCACATCTGACTTTAGTTTTGGCAAGTTTCTTAAACCTGTGCCCACGGGTGTATGTGTACCTTGCTGGTGTCAGGTTAGGCTTGTTCACTTTGTAAATGTTAGCTATGTATTTGAAAGTATGGAACATGTCACCACAACCATCTGGGAAATTTGAGAATTCTCAGTCGTATGAGAAGGTTCTTCGGTCGGCCATCATACGTGTGGCTCTTTGAATGTCCTCCAGGTCTTGGCAAGGCCCTTGCAGATGTGGCTGCTACACTGAGTGACCATACTCCAAGGTGGGATGCACCATACTATTGTACAGCTGCACAAAGGTGCTGTTGTCCAAGGACTGTATGACACCGAGGACCCTCTTTGCTTTAGAAATGAATTTTTCTTTAAAATAAATTTTTTTCGAAAAATACTTACCAATGGTATTACTAATAGGAATGGTTTCTTAGCTAGACTAATTTTAGCCAAAATTGTTGTGTACAAGTATGGCCATGATGGCAGGTGAGGGGCGCCATAGCCTAGGCGGTAACCCGAGTAGCATCCCTTCCAACGCCAACCGCGCATGCACCCAGCGGAAGCTCACTAGTCAGTTTCTTAGCGGACCAGCGGCAAGCGGGGCAGGTGGGAGGGACCTTCGAGTAATACCATCGGTAAGTATTTTTCGAAAAATTTATTCTAAAGAAAAATTCATTTGTTCCCTCAAAACACATTACCGATGGTATTACTAATAGGAAGAATCCCGAAGAGGAGGCGGGTGCCGCTATAACGCCCCTAACCCATCCCCTAGAGGCTACTAGAGCCGCCCTCCATAAGCAACCTCCCGATAATTTTAGCAAAGATACTTACAGCGCCTAGGGCGCCGGGAGGGAGTGTCTCCTACCAGCGAAAGGTTCTGGCGATGTCTCCTACCAGCAAAAGGTTCTGGCGCTGGCCGGAGAGGTCCCTCAGGTAGAAACGGGTGAATGTAGTCTCCGCTCGCCAACCCACGGCCACAACAATGTCTTTGACAGCACAGTTGAGGTCAAAAGCAAGGCTTGTGGCCATGGCTCTGATCTCGTGCGCCCTGATGTTCATGTGTTTGGCTGCATCAGGGGCGAGGTCCTGGTAGGCAGATCGTATCACCCACCGGAGCCAGGAGGATATCGTCTGGGCTGAGATGTCCTGTCTACCTGGGGACAGAGGGAGAAAAAGGCGGGTGCGTCCCCTGCATAGCGGCCTTGGTCCGGCGCAGGTACATGCGCAAGGCTCTCACCGGGTCCTGTTGTCTGGACTCACGGGTGGAGCCTGGGTCTCTCAATGGTTGTATGGTGAGCAACTGCGGGGCAGCCAAAGGTGATTGGGTCTTGGCTAGAAAGGCCGGGTCGGGTAGCAGTTGAACTGAACCATCCGTCCGAAACTGCAAACAAGCGGGGTGGGCTGACAGGGCGTGCAGCTCGCTGACCCTGGAGGCTGACGCGAGGGCCATAAGGAAGCAGGTCTTTCGCGTCACGTCTGGTAGTCTCGCCAACTGGATCGGCTCGAAGCGGGCCGAGTTGAGCCAAGTGAGGACCCAAGGCAGGTCCCATCGCGGCACCAGGGAGCGAAGTGTGGGACGTAGTAGACAGAAGTGGGCCATGAGGTCGGTGAGGTCTTTGCAGTTACCCGGGTCGGGATGGCCCAAGTGTCGGTACGTGTCAGCGACCATGGCGAGGTAGCTGCGGATGGTGATCGGCGCTAAACGCTGGTCGGTGAACAGCCAGAGGAAAAAGTCTGCCAGCTGAGGAAACGTCAAATTCGTGGGGGAGAGGTGCAGGTCGTTACACCAGTCGCACAGGACTTGCCACTTCCCTTCGTAAACTCGTCTGGTCGAGATTCTGCGGGCTGAAGAGATAGCTTCCACCGCCGCACTTGAGAAGCCTCTAGTGGTGACGGCTTGTCGCACAATCTCCAGGCATGAAGGAGGAGCCGCTCGGGGCACGGGTGGTACAGGGCCTGCCGTGGTTGCTTGAGCATCGTGCGCGGGGTGGGAAGTGGAGGGGCCGTGGCGAGGATCAGGAGGTCGGTGGTCCACGACTTGGTCCAGCAGAACGGAGCCACTAGGAAGAGTATCGCGCTGCACCCTCTGAGCTTGAGTAGGACCTTGGGGACGAGCACCGTCGGCGGGTAGGCGTAGGCAACCAGGCCGTCCCAGGGAATGCAGAGAGCATCGACTGCCCAGGCAAGCGGGTCTGGAATCGGTGATACGAAGAGGAGAAGCTGGTGATTCCACCTCGTCACGAACAGGTCGATCATGGGGGGCTCCCAAGTTGCGCCAATCATCCAAAAAATGTCTGGGCGAAGCGACCATTCGGCATGGAGAAGCTGGCCACGACGTGAGAGGGAGTCGGCTAGCACATTCAGGTGTCTCGGGATGTGTTGTGCACAGAGGGTGATGTCCCGATCTTTGCACCAGCGGAGCACCTGGTAGAGGAGGATGCAGAGGGAAGGAGAACGGGTCCCGCCCTGCTTCTGTATGTAGGCGACGACTGTGGAGTTGTCCAAGAGTACAAGGAGCTCCTGGTGTCGTAGATGGGGTTCCCACACAAGTAGGGCTTGCCAGACCGCCTTCAGCTCTAACCAGTTGATGTGACGAGTCCCTAGATGCGGGGGCCAGACGCCGGAGGCAGTCGCGAAAGACAGGAGCAGGTGAGTGCCCCAACCGGAGAGACTTGTGTCAACGAAGAGGGACAGTAGGGGAGGAGGCGAGTACAGGGGAACGCCCGTCGCGAGCCAGCTTGGGTCCGCCCAACGAAGGAGATGAGGGAGAAGAATCGGTAGCACTGGAACCGGAGCCTCTAGGTCGCCCGTCGACGGTCGCCAGTGTAGAAGCAGGTGCAGCTGCAGTGGGCGGGAGTAGAGACGCCCTAGGGGGAGCAGGTCTGCTGCCGCGCTCATCAGTCCCAGGAGCTGAAGCCACTGTCTGGCAGGAATCGTCGTCTCCTGAGCCACCTGTCGCGCAAGGCTTGCCAAGTTCTGGATCCGCTGTTCTGGTAGCCGGACGCTGTTGAGGTCGGTGCGGAATTCCATCCCCAGGTGAACGAAGCGGCGAAACGGTAAGAGATCCGACTTGCCCGTGTTGACCAGGAAGCCCAGACTGTCGAGTAGCATGAGCATCGCATCTTGGTCCTCCTTCAGGGCGGAGTCGGACTGGTTTCTCAGAAGAAGGTCATTGAGATAGTTTAACGTGGGGCTCGAAGACGTCCGTCGGGCTCTCGCTACTACGGCGCCCATGATGCGAGTGAAGACCCACGGGCTGAGGTTGAGGCCAAAGGGTAGTGCGCGGAACTGGTAGACGACACCCTCGAAGGCAAAGCGAAGATAGCGTTGGGAGGCGGGGTGCATGGGTACGTGAAGATACGCATCTGCCAGGTCCAGGCTGATGGCAAAGTCCATGGGCTGCACCGCGGAGCGAAGGGCCCAGGTGGTCTCCATGCGGATGGACGGCGCGACGATGAACTTGTTTAGCGCCGAGAGGTCTACGATGGGACGCCACTTGCCGCCTGGCTTGGGCACCACGAAGAGCCAGCTGTAGAATGCTGGGGAGTCGTGTCACGTCACCACATCCGTGGTGGCCTTCTGAAGCAAGGCGGCTCTGAGCTGGTCTGTCGGTACCGAAGTCCACACCAGTGAACGGCGGGCTGAGGTTGAGGCCAAAGGGTTGTGCACGGAACTGGTAGACGACACCCTCGAAGGCAAAGCGAAGATAGCGTCGGGAGGCGGGGTGCATGGGTACGTGAAGATACGCATCTGCCAGGTCCAGGCTGACGGCAAAGTCCATGGGCTGCACCGCGGAGCGAAGGGCCCGGGTGGTCTCCATGCGGAAGGATGGCGCGACAATGAACTTGTTTAGCGCCGAGAGGTCTATGACGGGACGCCACTTGCCGCCTGGCTTGGGCACCATAAAGAGCCAGCTGTAGAATGCTGGGGAGTCGTGTCGCGTCACCACCTCCGTGGCGGCCTTCTGAAGCAAGGCGGCTCTGAGCTGGTCTGTCAGTACCGAAGTCCACACCGGTGAATGGCGCAGGGGGGGGCGGGGACCGAAAAGAGATCAGTAGTCCCTCAGAGATTGTCGTGAGAATCCACGGGTCGTCCGGTAGCAGTGATCGCTAAACGCCGCTGCGAAACGCCGGCCTCCTGCCGACAGGAGACCCGGAAGAGGTCGGCGGGGGCCAAAGGGGGAGGCAGTCAGTGGGCCCTGCCCCGCCCGGGGCAACGGGCAGGCTTGGGCCAGGTCCGGGCAGGGGGGGGGTGTGGGCGGAGCCGGGGAGAGGGCGGGCACGAGGAAAGGCTTGGACCTCTGGGCGGTAGACGTCCACCTCTGGTGAATGGCCCAGGGACGGGTCTAGTGGTCCGCAGGTTGCGACCCAGGGCCTTGCGGGCTGTACAAAAGGAAGCCAGAATGGCGCGGCTGGGCCAGGAGTCCTTGTTAGCTTCCTTGACCATGATCCAGGTGGGGCCGAACAGGAGTTCATCGCCGAGGGGCGCCTGTCGAAGCTGAGCCTTCACATCTTGAGGGATGGGGCAGGAACGGAGGATCGCATTCCGACGCAGCAAGTCACAGTTGGCGGCCGCTGCCATGGCGTTGACGGTGGTGTGGTAAGCAGTGCGGTTGCCCGAGACTGCCAGGGCTAGCAGGTCTCCCAGAAGAGCAGATATCGACGGATGCCAAGCCTCCTCGACACGGCGAACGATGGTCTGCGTCACCAAGTCCAGGAATCCTGCCGAGGCTAGGGCGTTCCGGATGAGAGTCGCTGTTTGTTCCACACCGGGGAGGAGAGACTGACGTAAGGTAGCACCCGCCAAGGACACAGCTGGGGGGTCCGCCTTCGGAAGAGGGCAGGAGAAATTCTGTGTGTGGCCCGTGTACCAGGACTGACGAAAAGAGATATCCAAACTTGTCGGCCACCTGGGATCCCAGAAGAATCCCGAAGAACCACAGGTACCCTGCGCGAGATGAGCGGAGAACGCATCACGTAGCTCCCGGAAGCCCGGCGGCTGGGGAAGAGACTTGAACCGCTTGGTCTGTCGCTCCACGTCGACAAAGGCGCAGGCTTTCCTCTTGAGAGGAGGGAGGGTGGGCAGTCGTTCGCGGGAAGGCAAGCTGTGATGAGACGAGCCGCTTTGTCAAGGGCCCGTAGAGTCACCAACCTATGTTCGATGGAAGAAGGCTGTAAATCCTCGTCACCACGAGAAAGACCGGACGGGGCGGGGCTGGCATCCCGGAAAAGCGCTGACACCAAGTCTTCGGAGGTCAAGCTGAGGGCGTCGTCCTCTACAGGTGCTGTGCGGGGGGCTAAGTCCACTCCACGACGAGGAGCAAGACTCACATCGGCGGTGTCCCGGGAGGTGATCGTCACCCTGGGAGGCGTCCTTGTCAGACGGGAACGGTGCCGAATGGGTCGAACTGACGATGGGCCCCGTGAAGAGTTCCGCGACGAGAGCGAAGTGCGTCGTCCTGACCTGGTGTTCCGCTGAGAGCGGTCACGGCGGGTGAAACTGGGACGCCTGGAGCGTGAGCAGCGTCGTGGGGACCGGGAACGTCTATAGCGGCGCGATGCTGACCAGTGAGTCGGGTTGTACCTGGAACGTGTCCTTTAGGGTCGGCTTGAATGAGAGCGGTGGGAAGCAGTCCGTCGGCGAGTCGACCTGTCCCTTGAGCACGAACGACGTCGAGTAGCAGGGGTCCGCTCGGGCCGTAGATGGGGCGTGCCATCTCGGTGTGAAGCTGTGCCATGTCTACTGCTTCTTGTGCAGGAATGGGAGCATGTCCGGCGAGAAGGCTTGTCCGGTCTAGGTGCCCGAACGCTAAGACTGGAGCCGGGCGCCGAAGCTCTGTGCTGGTCTCTAGTGCCAGGAGAGGAGGTGGGAGTGGGTGGACCATCCTGTGGTGTGTGCGGGTCGAGGACCTGGTGGACCGCACTCGTCAGGTCTGTGATGTCTACCGGTGCTGGGGCTCGTACCCATTCCTTAAGTTGTGTCTATAAGTTCGTCACCACGGGGTAGAGACCACTCGACGGGACTGTGGTGGCTACCGGTGTTTTGTCTCGAGGCCTAGCCCGTGGCGCTCGAGGATCCTTGACCGAACAGAGACCACTCGATGGGACTGTGGCTGCCAGTACTAGAGCTCGAGCTCGCGGCCTAAGTCGCGGCGTTGAAGGCTCTATCACTCGGTAAGGGCACTCGACGGGTCTGTGGCGCGTACCGGTGTTGGATCTTCCCCCCGTGCTGGTGTCGGCTGTTCGCGGCAGTAGAAGCTCCATAGCTGGGTCCACTGTTCTTCCAGCCATGGGGCACAGACCAGGCACAGGTGGGTGGAGGCACATCCGGAACAGGTCAGGCAAATGGCATACTCGTCACTAGGCCACTGGAACTGCCCACATCGCATGCAGGTGCGGACTTGCCAACTACAAAACATATTGCAAATGACATGCGAGCGAGCGTGCCCCCGCGGGCACGCAATACGAATCCGCGCGCGTACGAACGAAGTTTAAGTGCACAGCGTATGCCGACGCCCAGCGCTCTACCCCCACCCTTGAGCGCCAGGTGTAGGCAATAACTGAGGTTTTACCTTGCCATCCGAAGAAGCAGGACACCAACACAGGTCAAAGACCAACCAGAACACCGCGGAGTACAGGACCCACGGCTGAAGGCAGACTCGACGCAGTCCCGGTCCGTGACCAGATTCCACGCAGGCGCCGCTAGCACGACCGGTTCCAGACGCTAGGAACACCGCCGAGGAAGTTCAGGAAGCGTCCAACTAACACCGGGCACTCCGAGGCTAGCAGAAGAGCGAAGGAGAAAGCTCCGGACACACGAAGTGCGAAACACACTACGGCCAGACCGGCCTCGAGGCGCGTGAGCACAGTTCACAAGACGCTGTCTCGTCAGGTCTAAGTCCCAAACACCGACGAGGAATTCCACAAGAAGCGTCCAAGCCTAACACAAGGCAAAGTGTAGGGTAACACCTCCAACAAAACACCATGACCAGTTTCCACAACAGTACACAGTTCGAAGCTACAGTCATAGACGTACACAACCTTTCTCTGTCTAGCAAAGAAACTGACTAGTGAGCTTCCGCCGGGCGCATGCGCGATTGGCATTGGAAGGGAGGCTACTCGGGTTACCGCCTAGGCTATGGCGCCCCTCACCTGCCATCATGGCCATACTCGTACACAACAATTTTGGCTAAAATTAGTCTAGCTAAGAAACCATTCCTATTAGTAATACCATCGGTAATGTGTTTTAAGGAAACAAATGTAAAAGCAATATGTTTTTTTAAAGACAGCTGATCATCTACATGCACCCCAAGGTCTCTTTCAGAGGCGCTTGGAAAGCATGTACTGATCTAGCTTGTAGCTAGCTTCTGACTTATTTGCACCTAGTTTCATCACTTCTGCGGATGGAAGAATAACAACCAGTCCTCGGACCATTTCAAAGGGTTGTCAAGATCAGCTTTAATGGAGTCAGTGAGGTCTGATGAGTTATTGCTGGCATACTGCTTTGTGTCGTCCGCAATGAGTTTGACAAAGTTACTAACCACCTGCGGTAAGTCACTTATGTACATGATAAGCAGAATCGGACCAAGCATACTATCTTGGGGTAGAACCGCTAGAAACAGTAACAGATGAATATCCACTTCCATTTATTATGAACCGCTGGCTCTGTCCACTAAGAAAGGCTTTGATACAATCAAGTACATAACCAGAAATGCCGAGAGAATGAAGTTTGGAGAGAAGTTGACAGTAAGGCACAGTGTCAAACGCTTTACAAAAGTCCATGTAGATAGCATCAACAATCCCACCATCCTCGATCACATTTGTCCAATCGTCAAGTACCTCTAGCAGATGGGTGTACATGATCTGCCCTTGACAAACCCATCTTGATCCTTGCTGATCAGACCATTGAATCCATGTCGGTATTTAAATAATAACAATAAAGGCAAAGCCATTATGGATCACATGGATGACCGATTTACATGTGTGACCTTTGTGACAAAGGCTGGCTTCTGCAGCAGCAAAATCCAGGTTTTCTGAAATGTAAGCATTTTTCACACATCCGTCAACCCCCCCTGACCCTTTCCCTTTGTGATGAGTAAACTAAATTAGTATGCATAGGAAGGTCTTATCATCAGCTATCTTTGTGCCAAATTTGGTTGCAAATTTTGCAAAAATGTGGATAATACCTACAATTTTATCAAAGATTGGCATTTTACACACATTTGCCAGCCTCTTGTGAGCCTTGACCTTTCCAAGGGGTCATCCAAATTAGTATGCATAGATAGGTCTTACCATCAGTTATCTCTGTACTAAATATGGGTTTGAAGCTGTGAATAGTATTTGAGAAAAAACATCTTTTGTCAAAATATGGTTATTTTAGACCTATTTCCTGAGCTCTCATGACCCTTGACCTTTCTGAGGTATCAACCAAATTAGTGTGCATAGAATGATCTTACCATCAGGTATCTCTGTAGCAATGTTTGGGTTTAAAGTTGTGAATAGTATTTGAGAAAAAAACATCTTTTGTCAAAATATGGCTATTTTCGGACCTATTTCCTGAGCCCTTATGACCCTTGACCTTTCTGAGGGGTCATTCAAATTAGTATGCATAGATAGGTCTTGCCATCAGGTATCTCTGTAGCAAGTTTGGGTTTGAAGTTGTGAGCAGTATTTGAGAAAAAACATCTTTTGTCAAAATATGGCTATTTTTCACCTATTTCCAGAGCTCTTGTGACCCTTGACCTTTCCGAGGGATCAACCAAATTAGTATGTATAGAAAGGTCCTAAAATCAGGTACCTTTGTACGAAGTTTGGGTTTGAAGTTGTGAATTCAACAGTATTTGTGAAAAAATAAAATTATGTCAAAATATAGCTAATTTTGACATATTTCCTGATCCCCTGTGACCTTGACTTTTGTGAGAGGTCACTCAAATTGGTATGTTTAGAAAGGTCTTGCCACAAAGTATCCTTGGGCCAAGTTTGAAAACTGTGGCTTGAATAGTCTCCGAGAAAATGCCAACGTTAAAGTTTACCACGGACGCCAGACACCGGCGGATGGACCGACGACCACTAGCCCAAAACATACTCACTTTTGCTTCGCACGTCAGCCAAAAATAATGGGGCGGTCCGTGGAACAGTGGTAAAGGTGGCTGCCACCAATGATAAAGGTGTGAGGTTTGATACCAGGTTCTGGTGTTGGACTTTTCTCCTCTAGTAAGTGTCACCGTTAATTCGGGCGGACTTTCGGGGGGTTCTTTCTCCGGGTACTCCGGCTCTTCCTCCCCCTACACTTTGGTACAGGTTTCTTTTACTTACTTACGCCTGTCACCCCTACCCGGGTATAGGCCGTCGACGAGAGACCTCCAGCAACTCCTGTCCTGTGCTTCTCCTTCGATTCTACTCCAGGTGGTTCCCAGTCTCTTGATGTCTGCTTGGAGGTCTCGACGCCAGGAGTTTCTCGGCCTACCTCTTTTCCTCTTTCCCTGGGGGTTCCATGACAATGCCTGCCTAGTGATACTGGAAGCTGGCTTTCTCAGACTGTGACCGATCCATCCCCATCTTCTTCGCCCAATTTCATTCTCTGCTGTTATCTGCTCTGTTCTCTCCCAGAGTCTGACGTTGCTGATCTTCTCTGAATAAATCCAGACCAAAAAGGTGACTGCCAAGCGTGTAATATGCAAAGAAGTACCCAACGGAGAAAGAAACACGCTTAGAAAAGACGGGTACAACACACTTTATTAATATTTCGGGTAAATACCCTTTGTCAAAATAGACAAACAAACAAACATAGAGATTAGCCGCTACTTATCTTCAATGGCAGAAGGAATGTGGCAACTGAAGGAGGTGACGTAAAATAAAAGAAAAGAAAAGGAAGAACAAAAGTGCGGAAAAAGTAAAAATGACGTCAACGAAAAATCGCGTAAGAGAGAGACTCGGAAAGAACCTGAACACGAGAGACAAGAGTGTGTGCAAGCACGTGCAGGAGCGAGCGAAAGAAAAGGCGTGTAGATGAGGCCAGAGAAAGAGAGAGAGAGAGAGAGAAAGAGAGAGAGAGAGAGAGAAAGAGAGAGAGAGAGAGAGAGAGAGAGAGAGAGAGAGAGAGAGAGAGAGCGAGACGGAGAGAGAGAAAGAGAGAGAGAACGAATGGGGAGTACCCTTGGGCACGAAGTAGGCTGAGTGTCTAATACACAAAGCCTGCTATAAACACCAACCCGAAGGCAAACTTTATATCACCTTCAAGTTGTGGCGCCACTCGGGATGAATATGAAAGATTAACATTGTTTACTTTGCTTGTGTCTGCTACTTTACCTCACTGATTTACTACTCACTAATCAGTTACGTGATGTTGGCGCTGGTTGATATGTACATTTCCCTTGGGGACTTTCTCAGCGCTGGCCGAACGTTTAGTTGGATCCCTTGCCCTTCCCTGTCGGGCACCGGGTCTCCGGCTCACGGTTTGATACGCGGTTTTGGGGCGGGGCGATCGTGTGCATCCCTTGGGGATGTATGTGGTCGTCTTGTTGCGTACCTGTGTGTTTTTCTGTGGGCTGGTGGG